>JADMNL010000026.1:184289166-184916250 GCA_016271365.2 Neoceratodus forsteri | reverse complement strand
GTTGAGGAGGGTCCTCTTCACCGGGTGGAATCTCCTCACTAGAAACCGGTATTGGGTCAGGATCAGCTGGGGTGACCAGTGTAGGAGGAGCTGGAAGACTATCAGGTCTAATAGTCTCCCACCAATGAGAGAACAGGTCCTTGACCTGACTGAGGTTGAGCCTTGGAGAACTGGGCGCTGGCTCTGGCAGTGGTTCTGGAGCTCTGGTGTCAGTACCGACGTCAGTCCTGTCCAGCGACAGCGATCTGACTGGCGCCAGTGTCAACTGGTTGTCAGGGCCGTCGTCAAGTCCCGAAGGGACACCATGGGCCGGTGTCTGGTCAACCGACATCGAGACGTCTTCAACCCTGGCATCGGATCTCGGAGAGGACGCCAGTGGAGATGAGGACTTGTCCAGAGGAGGAGGCAGGGCCTTGGAAGCACCATCAGCAGGCTTGTGTCGGTGAGGCTCTGCTGCCGGCTTTACAGGCTTTTCCGTGGGATCGACGGAGTACAGTGCTTGTCTGAGGACTTGTGGGCATGTTTTGGCAGGAGAGAGGAAGACCTCCCCGCCGACTGGCCCAAAGTTTTTGCCTTCTCCCAGTGGTCGGCGCTGCGTACAGAGGCCGACCGTGGGGCAGAAAGAGACTTACCTGGGTCGGACAAAAGGCCCTATGAGTGGAAGGAGGCTTGATTTTCAAGGATTGGAGGATAGCAGAATGCCCTGAAGACGTCTCCTTAGAAGCAAGGCCTCCGGATGAGTCTGGGGCCTTGATCATTGTAAAGCAGGAGTCGTGGCCAGACGACCCCGACCTGGAGGTGGTGTGGGATCTGGAAGATCTCGATTTGGAGGAGGACCGCTCCCTAACTCTGTCCTGCTCTCTGTGCTTGTCTTTAGGTTTTGGAGTGTGGTGTTTTCCCGCAGATTTGAGGGAATGTCAGAGGACCCACTTCGGGTAAGTCCCTCTCCATAGTCGGGAGGAGAGAGGCAAGGCATACACCCCCTATTTAGGAAACAGAGATTGGAGAACCAAGGCCCCAAAATCAGCATCCCGGCGTGACTCAAGGTCAATGTGATAGTGGGTAATGAAGGTATCTGCTGACTTCCAGGTAGCAGCCCGACAGATTTCCTGGATAGGGATGTCCCTTGAAGCAGCCACCGATGCAGCAGTATGGCGGGTAGAATAAGCTCTTATCCCTCTGGGAGACTCCTTGCCCGCCAACTCATAGCACAGACCTATGCATGATGTAATCCATCTCGCAATGGTCCATTTAGCTGCAGACCTGCCAGAAGCGGCTTCAGCGTAGGTGACAAACAGCTGGCGAACCTCTCCCTGAATTTCCGACGGCCTCTCCTTATAACAGGAGAGCGCATGTCTAAGGTCCAGAGTATGGAGCCTGTACTCGGTGTCCGAGGTGTAGTTAAGTAGTATACCAGCACAGTCAACACCTGGTTAAGGTGAAACTCAGACACCACCTTCGGAAGGAATTCTGGGTGGGGGCGCGGGACAATTTTGTCCCTGTGAAAGACCAGATGGGGGAGTCCACCGAAAGCACCTGGAGTTTCCCTGTCCTGACATGACGTGATAGCCACCAGGAAGGCCATCTTCCACGACAAGTGTGAGAGCTCACACTTGTGCATGGGTTCGAATGGCTTGCCCATGAGCTTTGCCAAAACCAGCAAGAGATCCAATGGAGGTGGAGGTTCATGCACTAGAGGGGATATGTGATCCAGGCCTTTGAAAAAGCGCCCGACCACTGTCTCCTGTGCCAGTGTCGGTTGACCGGCCCGCGCCCAGTAAGCAGAAATGGCTGCCAGGTGCACCCTGAGAGTCGATGACCGAAGACCCCCTTTGGAGAGAGACCAAAGGTAGTCTAAAATGTTAGCCACAGAGCAGGATAAGGGGTCCAGACTCAACCTGACACCAAATGGAAAACGTTTTCCATTTGAAGGCATAACATTTCCTGGTCGATTCCTCACGAGATGCTTCCACCATGGTGTAGACATCCTTGGAAAGACCCAGAGACCGGAACTCTAGCCGCTCAGGTACCAGGCTGTGACGTGCAGGGACTGAAGGTCCGGATGGAAGACCTTCCCCTGGTTCAATGATATCAGGTCCGGGCGTGAACAAAGCCGCTCCGGGGCCCTGCAGCTGAGGCTGAGGAGATTTGGATACCAGAACTGGCGAGGACAATCTGGGGCTACCAGAATCACCTTCGCCTTGTCCCTCCTCACCTTGACGATCAAGGGAAATGGAGGGAAGGCGTAGAGGAGGCCTGGGGTTCACGGTTTCGAGAAGGCATCCCCCTGCAGCGAGCCCTGCTGAGGGGGCGGGCATGGTACAGTCTCAGCTTGGTGTTCTCCCTGGAGGCAAACAGGTCCACCAACGGTTTGCCCCAATGGGAGAACAGATTGTAAGCTACCTCTAGATGGAGAGACCACTAGTGGGATGTCTGGCCTATGCGGCTGAGAGCATCCGCCAGTTGGTTCGAGACTCCTGCCACATGGATGGCTAGGCGATCCGCTTCCAACCGGCTGACGAGGGTCCAGATCCGGAGCGCCTCCTTGCACAGCAGACGGGAGTGCGTGCCGCCCTGTTTGTTGAGGTAGTACATGGTCGTGGTATTGTCCGTCTGGACTTGAACCACTGACCCCGGAGCTGAGGAGTGAAAGCTGACAGGGCCAGTCTGACTGCTCTGAGCTCCAACAGGTTGATGTGGCATCGGGACTCCTCAGGGGTCCAGAACCCATGGACCCTGTTGTCCCCCATGTGGGCTCCCCAGCCCATGAGAGAGGCACCGGTCATTAGGACGACCGTTGGCTCTGGGCGGATAAACGGGATTCCTTCCTGCAATCGGTCCAGGACGGTCCACCACTGGAGAGCATCTCACATCTTCTGAGTTACAGTGATCAGCTGGTCGAAGTGACCATGACGCTGAGTCCACTGGGCGGCCAGCTCCCATTGGAGGGTGTGCATGTGCCATCTGGCCCAACGGACCACCGAGGTGCATGCCGCCATGTAACCCAGAAGGCGCAGAAAGTCCCGGGCAGGGCACAAGTGCCCAACCAGAAATGACTGGGCAAAGGAGAAGAGAACCTCCACCCTGTCCGCCGGGAGCCGAGCTCTGGCTTGACGAGAGTCGAGCTCTGCCCCGATAAAGCCCATCACCTGAGAGGGTACGAGTTCCGAGTTGGCCTTGTTGATCAGGAGGCCTAAATGGGAGCAGGTGCGGAGGGCTAGATCCCTGAACCTCTCCACCTCCTGAAGGGAGGAACCCGCCAGGAGCCAGTCGTCGAGACAGGGGTATATTTGTACCCCCAACGGCGAAGATGGGCTGCCACCACTGCGATGCACTTGGTGAAGACCCGAGGGACCGATGACAGGCCAAACGGCATGGCTCAGAACTCGTACAGGGTTCCCTCGAGCCTGAAGCGGAGGAACCGCTGATGGGTGGATGGATTGGGACATGAAAGAACGCGTCTTGTAGATCCAGTGAACAGAACCACATTTTGCTCCAGGGATGGTATGATCTGGTTCAGAGTTGCCATCCAGAAAGTGCGAGATCTGAGATATTGATTCAGGTCGTGGAGATCTACGATGGGGCGCCAACCCCCCGTCCGCTTGGGCACCAGGAAGTACCTGGACAAGAAGCCTGGGTCTGTAGGAGGATCCGGCACTGGAGCTACCGCCTCCTTGCGGAGGAGCTGAGCAATGTCGTCCCGAAGGGCCGACTGAGTGCGAACTGAGAGCCTTTCCTCCAGAGGGGCGCGGGCTCGGCTGGGTACTGCTCGAATTCCAGAGGCAGACCCTGGACGACCACTTCTAGAACCCACCTGTCCGAAGTGATATCGGACCAGGCGGAAAGAAAGTGGCAGAGCTGGCCCCCCACAGGAGGACCCAGAGCTGGCTTGACAGGTGTAGGGGTGGCAACCCCTGACCCGTCACTGAGCAGGCTTAGAGGAGGAAGAGGAGGAGGCTCCTGGACCGGCACCTCAGCCTCCTTTATGGGGCTGTTGAGGACCCTGCTTGGGCCTGGGGCACCAAGCTTGAGCCTGCTGTTGCTGCTGACCTCCTTGAAAGGAGGGCTGTCTAACCGCAGGAGAAGAGTGACGAAAAGGCTTCTTCTTGCGCGCGTCTGCTGGTTCTTGCCAGAAGAACCCTTAGCAGAGGTAGCATCCAAGGTGCACTGGACTGCTCTATATGCTGTAGGTGACCTGCCACTCCCGGACCGAAGTGGTCGGTACCAAGGAAGGGCACGTCAGCTAACTTGTGCTGAGTATCCGCCGGGAAGGAGGATAACCTCAGCCAAGCCCTGCGACGAGTGGTCACTGCAGCTGCTAATGAGCAGGCACAGGAATCTCCAATGTCCAGGGCCGTCTGGAGCTGCTGTTTGGCAACAGCATGGCCCTGGTCATGGGCCTGCTTAAGTGTGGTCTGCATGTCTGCTGGCAGATGAGGGAGGACTTCATCTAGTGACCCCAAGAGGACATGAGAGAAGTGTGCCATGATTACAGCCGAGCTGGCCTGACGAAGGCCCAAGGATGAAGCTGCATAAACCTTCCGGGCAGAATGGTCCATATTCTTGGACTCCTTGTCCGGAGGGCGGTCAGTGTCAGCTGAGCTACCCATGCGTCTAAACACAGAAGCAGTCACAAGGCTCTCGGCCGAAGGGTGCTCTGTGAAACCCGCCAGGGACCCCATGGGTACCGTATACTTGCGGGCCATGTGGGCAGACGGAGCTGGGCAGGAGGCAGGGCATTGCCATAGCTCAAGGGCCGGGCCAACAATGGCTTCAGCCACTGGAAAGGCCTCCGTCGGGGTATCCCCCCTCTTGAGGATATCCGTGAGGAGGTATTCCGCCTTCTTTTGGATAGGCTCCAAGGGCATCCCGGTTGATTCGGAAATGAGGCGGAGGATGCCCTGAAAGGAGGAAGGACCTTCCTCCAAACCTGCCACTGTTGACTCGTCATCGCCCGGATGTGAGTGCAGACTAGTGGCATCAGAGTCCGAAGAGTCGGGATATAAAGGTCTCCCGCCTATATCTCCCTCGATTCGCCGAGGGTGATCGGGGACCACCGTAATGGACAGACGACCGGGGAGGCTGGTCTGGCCTATCCTCTTTTGAGGGAGCCCCTCCCTGAGGCTGCTTAGACGGTGGTTCCACCAAAAATTGGTGGGGAGGCCGAAACAGGCCGAGCTGGAATGCGTGCCGGCCCTACAGGTGGAGGAACCGGGATCTTCGGTTCCGTAGGGGTCGGCCTAAGAGGCGGGGGCCAAGTAATGGCCAGTGTCACCGGTGGAGCCGGCTTCTGACCGGACAGAATCAGCTGTTGTCACATGAGATCCTCATAACGTCGACGGAGCTTCCGTCGAAGTCTCTCCTCATCCGAGGAGGATAAGGATCAGTGGCGATGCCTCTTCCTAGAGTGCTTGTGAACTTTCTTCGGTTTTTCGACCGAAGGGGTCCTGGTCCTTGATCGAGACTGACGGGGTCGTCTCGATCGATCGGGAGAAGCCGGAGAGAACTGAGGTTCCGGCACCTGTCCCTCGATCGGGACACCCGAGGGCTGGGTCTCGTCAGGGAAGGAAATGATAGGTGTCCTTTCCAAGGAGTCGTCGACCGAAGTCGGTGACAACGGCTCGATCGAATCGAGAGAAATCTCTGCCAGTTCAGCCGTTTCCTTGGCCTCGGCCTGATGGAAGGTCCGAGAAGCCGGCAGCCGAGGAAGCGATTTCGACCGAGGTCGAGACCGCAAGATCCTGGGAGTCAGACCGTTCTCGGTCCCAGGAACGTCTTCTTCAGGATGAAGAAGATTTAGGGTCCTTGTCCCTTTTTCTAGGGCGGGAGGAATGCGAGCCCGAGGGCGCCTCACCCCTGGTGGGGAGAGACTGGCACAGCTCCCGAAAGGGCACAGTGAAGGTTGAACCCAGGTTAAGCAGCACGAAAAAACTTCGGCTGGCCAAAGCTTGAGCAGCTTCCTCTTCGAAAGCCATCTGGTCGAGCTGCTCGGCGGATCCCGCAGCCACGGAAACTGTCCACCTGGCCTCCTTCGATTTCACCGGTGGATTGCGTAGCTCCAGTCTCCCCAGTTTTAGGCACGCCATGCGGTCGTCCAGGACGTTGGGACGGAAGGCCAGACAGATGGTGCAAGAAGTGGTGTCATGAATGACACCCAAGCAGTAGACACACGAGAGGTGGGGATCAGTGCTAACATTTTCTGTCCACAAGGACACGGTGAAATCAGAGGACAACATCCTCCATGTCCAATGCGCTCGGATCGGTATCATAAACTCTGATGAGTTTAAAAAGCGATTGGTGAAAACCGCGTTGAGAATCCAGGGCCTACGAACTGCAGAAGTAGCACGAGGAACCTGAATCTTCCAGCGGAAAGGAAGATCTGGCGTCATGGGACAGAGCCGAGGTATTTACCACCCGGGTGGGTGGGAGGAGCCAGCCTGAAGACTTTCCGGCCAGATTTAAAGGGGAAAGGGACATGCCAGAGAGTGTGGATGAACAACATATCCACGCTCCTAGACCTGGATTACGCTGGGACTGCCTCCCCTTATATACCACGTAGGACATCAGGGGGCAGGGCCGACATTGGGATGGGCAGTCCCCGCTAACTAATGCTTGAAAAAGTTTGTTCTGGGGTTCTGTCGCCAGCTGGCGCCAGTCCTATATGTGTTACTTGCTGCAAAAGCTTCCTCTCGAAGTAAGATTTATGGTTTTGTAAGTCAGCCCCTGGAGTCGCCTTACTGCTAATAAGGTGCCATTTTGCATTTCTTTTAAATGAAAAAAAGGAAAACAAACAAAAAAAACCTTTTCTACCGTGTGTGCCCATTTCAAGCAACAATAGAGCATACATGACCCCAAATGAATATTCCATGATAGTTACATGAATCCCACCCATGCAGGAGGTAACCTGCGTGAACACCTTGTGGTAATCACATGATTCCCAGCCAATCAGGAGGCAACCCACATGAATCCCAGCCAATCAGGAGGCTACCCACGTAAATAAAATGTGGTAATGTCAGTCAATTAGGAGACTGGGATTATGGATCTAATTTTATAACTAACAATAATAGATGACAAACTGTGCAAAAGACTGTGTTTTCATCAAAGAAACGTTCCAAAGCTGGAGTGGTCTATGGTGTCCCAAGGCTCCTGAAGTTGGGAATGCACCCTTGTAATACACCGTTGGGACACAGAAACACAATGCTGGCAGAAAATGACCACTGGTCCATCCACTCTGCCCAGTTTTACCCTACTATACCCTATGACCTATTGTCCAGACAGGGTTTTCACCCTCCCCCCCCCTTCGTTTCCTGCCTTACTGCTATCCCCTTCCCCCTCAGAAACTATTCAACCTTACTCTTTTCCAGCCATGCTTCAAACAATTAATGTATTTTGCACCCGCCACCTCTGCTGGTAACCTGTTCCAGAGCTCAGTCACTCTCTCAGTAAAGTAAAACTTTCTAGCACCCCTCCCGAATCCTCCCCTCCCACTAGTTTATATTAATTTCCCCCTTTGTTTTCGACCTGCTATTCCTGTTAAATAGCTGATCGCAGCTTACCTTGTTTATTCCTTTCAGGAACTTAAAGGTCTCTATCACGTCCCCCTCTTGGCCTCCATCGAGAATATGTTCAGTGCCCTAAGCCAATCCTCACAGGATCTGCCCAGTTAGCTCTTAACCATTCTGGTTACGATAGGCTGCACCGTCTCCAGCCTGTGTCCATCTTAAGGACACCAGAAATGGAAATTACGTACCTACCGTAATTCTTGATCTTCTTGGACGAAGTCTCCACCACTCATTCACACTAATGGGATCTCGCGGGCCCTCTAAGTTGAGAACAAACTTTTTCAAGAAGGTGGCGCCAGAGATGGAGCCGTGAGGAAGCGGCACTGCGAGCCATGGCTCGTGCAACAAAGAGTACCTCGGCGTCGACCCTCCAACCGCCTCAGTACCTTTTTTTCCGAGGAGGTGCAGCGTAACTAACCTAGAGGTCTAACCTAACAAAATCGGACACAAGATAGTCTGAATGACCTGTGCCATAGAACAGCAGTGGTGCAGGCATGCTACCAGCCACGCTGAAATGCACCTAATGGCAACAGGTTGACCCAGCCGAGTCTCGCTGAAGGAAACAAACAGTTGTTGTGCCTTGCAAATTTCTTTTGTTCTATCCAGATAGAATCGCAGTGCTCTCTTAACATCCAAAGAATGAAAAGTACATTCTCCTTTATTCTGAAAGTTAGCTAAGTAGGTAGATAGGACTAAAGGTTGATTTAGATGAAATTCTGAGACAACCTTAGGAAGAAACTTAGGGTGAGTTCTAAGAACTACTTTGTCCTTGTGAAATACAGTGTATGGGGGTGTCTGTGACCAGAGCATGTATTTCAGAAACTCTACGGGCCAAAGTGATGGCCACCAGGAAGGCCGTTTTCCAAGTGACGAACTTAAACTCGCAGGTAGCTAGAGGCTCGAAAGGTTTCCAAGTGAGCATGTCTAGCACAAGGTAAATGTCCCAGGCTGCGACTGGACGTCTGATAGGAGGTCTGGTATGCAGAATACCCTTAAGAAACCTCTTAACTACTGGTAACTGAGCCACAGACAAGGAATGTACCGGCTCATAAGCTGAAATGGCACAGAGATGAACTTTGACAATAGAGTACTGTAGACCTGAATTTGAGAGGTCTAACAGGTACTCCAAGACTATTTGGTGGGCAGGAAAAAGGGTTCAAAGAGGATTTTGCAAAACAGAGAGAGAAATGCTTCCATTTGGCTGTGTAGGTCTTTCTAGTGGCTGGTTTAAATGAAGCCAAGAGACTATCTGAAACCCTACGGGAAACATTGAACCTATTCACCTCTCTTCAGGAGCCAAGCGTGAAGGTGAAGCGCCTTCAGATTGGGATGGATCACGGCCCCCTGGATCAGAAGGTTCGTCTGAAGGGGAAGTGCCTTTGGGAGGGTTGCCGACAGACTGTTGAGCAGCCGGAACCATATCTGTCGAGGCCAGAAGGGAGCAATGAGAATCATTCCGTCTCCCTGAGACTTGAATTTGAGAAGTACCCTCTGAATTGGAGGAAGAGGAGGAAAGGCATATAGAAAGCGTTTTGTCCGCTGCAGCCTGAATGCATCCTGACAGAAAATGCCAGGTCCTAGATTTCTGGAGCAGAAGAGAGGCAGTTTTGCGTTGAGTGGGGATGCAAAAAGGTCCAGGTCTGGCGTTCCCCACTCTTTGAAAAGTAACTGAGCGACGGTTGAGTCGAGAGACCACTCACGAGGACCTGTCTCTGTTCTGCTGAGACGGTCTGTCAGTTCGTTTTGCACGCCTGGTAGGTAAAATGCGTGGATTAGAGCCTTGTGCTCCAGGCACCATTCCCACACTCTCATAGCTTCCCTGCATAATGGGTAAGATTGTGCACCACCCTGCTTGTTGATGTAATACATCATTGCTTTCACCCCACAGGGACGCGTCGGTGGTAATGGAGGTCTGATGATCCAGAGGAGCAAAGGGACACCCTTCCAGAAGGTTGTTCTCCTGCGACCACCAGGTGAGTGACCTCTTAAAAGGTTCTGTCACCTTGATGGGAAAGGACTGAGGGTGAGTGGTTGGGGACCACTGAGTACTGAGCATTCACTGAGAGGTTCTCTTGTGGAGACGTGCTACGGGTACGGTGAACACCGAGGATGCATGAGACCCATCATCTGTTGCATCGAGATAGCTCAAACCAAGCTGTTTTCTCTGAATTATCGGGCCATCTGTAGGATATCGCTCCTTCTGTCCTCTGGGAGAAAAGCTTTCACACAGGAGGTATCCAGAAGAGTTCCTATGAAAAGGAGTTTCTGGAAGGGCTGCAACTGCGATCTGTTGCGATTTAGCAGGACTCCCATGGACATGAGGAAGTCTGAAGCGTTGGCTACGGCGTCCAGAGTTCCCTGCCTGGAAGGGCTTGCTAGAAGCCAGTCGTCCAGATATGGAAACACTTGAATTCCGATTTTCCTGAGATGCACTGCGAGAATTGCACAACACTTTGTAAAAACTTGCGGCACCAAGGATAACCCAAAGGGCAGGACTCTGAATGGATAATGTTGACCCAACACCACAAACCTCAGGTATTTGTGGTGCTTTGGGTGTATAAGAATGTGTTGGTAGGCATCCTGCATGTCCAGGGAGGCTAGCCAATCGTGTTGATGAATCAAAGGTAGAAGGGTACCTAGAGATATCATCTTGAACTTTTCCTTGTGAAGGAATTTGTTTAACTTTCTGAGATCCAGAATGGGGCGCATGCCTCCAGTTTTCTCTGGAACTAGAAAGTAATGGGAGTAGAAAAGTACAGTTACGTAAGAACTTACCGTAACAGTAGATCTTCAAGAGAAGCTCTTGCAGCAGGTTCCACAATGAGGACTGACGCCACCTGGCGGTGGTTCTGGCAACTTTCTTCTCCCAGTACCGATGTGGGAACGCGCCCCTGCCAACGTTGGCTCCACCCCCGGCGCCGCCCTATACAAGGGAGGCGTTCCCCAGGTGCTCCAGTTCTTGTACGCTCCCGTCAGGCAAAATTTGGCAGCAGGCAAAGGTCAGAAGCAGAATTGATAGGAGATGATCCCTCAAGGGAGAGAAGACCGACCTGAAAAGGACCTGATCCTGGGGGAAGGAGGTCGGGAAATACACCTGCTGCAAGAGCTTCTCTTGAAGATCTACTGTTATGGTAAGTTCTTACGTAACTGCTATCTTACTTCGAGAAGAAGTTCTTGCAGCAGGTTACACAATGAGGACCGAGTCCCAAGCAGTATAAACATATAACAACCCCTGAGAGGGGGAAAACAGTAAGGAAAGGAACAGCAGGATAAGAGAAGATCCCTCAGGAAACCAGACCTTGCAGAACTGCGAGGCCAAACCCAGCTCTGCGTCTGGAAATAATGTCGAGGCTGTAATGCCTGACGAAGGTATGAACAGAACTCCAGGTAGCGGCAGCACAAATATCCACTGTCAGTACCCTCTTCAGCGCTGCGAAGAAAGCAGCGATAGCTCTAGTAGAATGATCTTTAACCAGCCCCAGTGTCGACCTGTTGTGCTTCTCACAACAGAAAGAAATACAATGAACCAACTAGCGCGAAAGCGTCTGTTTGGTGACCGGGCGACCTACGGACCGTTGGACAAAGGACATGAAAAGCTGATCAGACTTCCTGTCCCCCTTGGTTTTAGCCAGGTAGCATCAGAGAGCCCTGTGGATGTCCAACGAATGAAGCAGGGTCTCCCCCCATTTGAATGCTCCGGATAATAAACCAGGAGCTGAACTGATTGATTCAGAGTGAGCTCCGAAACGACTTTAGTAGGAACTTCGGATTAGTGCGAAGGTCAACCCTGTCCTTGTGGAAGACAAGGTAGGACTCTTTACACATTAGGTATTGAAGCTCTAAAATGCGCCGCGCTGAAGTAATGGCTAACAAGAATAAAAGTCCTCCAGGAAAGGAAACGAAGCTCAGACTCCATGGGCGGTTCGAAGCGGGGAAGAGTAGGCTTCTCCAGGACGAACATGAGATCCCAAGGAGCAACAGGGTCCCAGATGGGAGGTCTGATGTGAATACCACCGTGCAAAAATGCCTTGGAAACCTCCATCTGAGCCACCATCTTACCCCACACAGAGAAATGGTAAGCGGAGAAGGCAGCCAGGTGTACCTTGATGGAGGAATGACTGAGACCTTTCTCAGAAAGAGAAAGCAGGTATTCTAAGATTGTATTAACCGGACAGACCAACAGATCCACTCTTTTGGCTGTGGCCCAAATAGAAAAGCATTCCACTTCATAGCGTAAGTGGCCCTGGTGGCAGGTTTCCGAGCCTCAATCAACACTTGAGCAACCTGATCAGATACCCCGAACCTGACCTTAGCTAGGCCCTGAGGAGCCAGGGATGCAGGTATAGAGAACGCAGGTTCGGGTGTAACTGGGACCCCCTGTCCTGTGGTAGGAGATGAGATGAGAGAGGAAGAGGCATCGGTGACACTACCGCTAAACACTGTCGTAAGGGAAACCAAATTTGACGAGGCCATAGCGGAGCGACTTGGGGGGGGACGCATAGAGGAACCTCCCGTTCCAGCAGAGGGACGTGTCTTGCCAAAAAGCTCCATGCTCTGGACCTAGCGAGCAGAAATTGGGCAGTTTTGCATTGAATTGTGGCACAAAAAGGTCCACTTCTGGCACCCCCCCCCCCAAGACAGAAGATGTGATCTGCAACCTCTTGGTGCAACTCCCATTCATGAGATTGCGACTTTGTCCTGCTGAGCGCGTCGGCCAACACATTTTGGTGCCTGGGAACATGCACTGTCGTCAGAAACAGATGATGTTCGAGGGCCCAATCCCACACTCGCAAGGCTTCCCTGCAAAAGGGATAAGAATGTGTGCCGCCCTGCTTGTTGATATAGAACATCACTGAAGTGTTGTCCGTCTGCACCAAGAGGTGGCCCGGCGCCAAGACCGAGACCAGGGCTTGAAGGGCGTGAAGGACTGCTCTCATCTCCAGGACGCTGATATGCAGATCTACCTCTATTGGGGACCAAGATCCCAGAGTACGGTCCCCAGGTGAGCACCCCCAACCCTCGGACGAGGCGTCCATGGTCAGAATCTGGGAGGCACCCCTGATTGGAAGGGGACACCTGCCAGCAAATTTCTGGATGACATCCACCATCGTAGCTCTCAGCGGACTGGCTCTGATATCATGATCGAAGCGTCCAGACTGTCTCATCCCACTGGACTCTCAAGGACCACTGTATGGTCCTCATGCGCAGGCACGCCAGAGGAACTGAGACTATGGCAGCGGGCACATGCCCCAACAGCCTGGGAAGGAGCTGAGCAGGCACCCTTGAGGCTGAAGAGATCTGAGACGCCAGGACCTGAATACGACCCGCTCTGTCAGAGGGAAGAAAAACCTTCCCAAGAGTGGTATCCAGAAGAGCTCCGATGAACTGGAGAATCTGGGCTGGGATCAAATGAGATTTGTCCCTGCTGATGGTGATTCCGAGGCGCTGAAACATCGAGATGGAATCCTTGATAGTTTCCGACAGACGAGATCTGGAAGGAGCCATGAAAAGCCGGTCATCCAGATAAGGGAACACAAAGTAGCTCCGCCTCCAAAGTGCATCGGCCACAACAGCCAGGCACTTGGTGAAGACCCAAGGGGCTGAAGAGAGACCAAATGGAAGAACTCTAAACTGATAGTCCTCATCTTCGAATCTGAACCTTAGAAATCTTCAATGGTTCCAGGCGATAGGAATGTGCAGGTAGGCATTCTGCATGTCCAGGGACGCCAACCAGTCTCCTGCTGATATGAGTGCGAGAAGAGTGGGAAGGGAAACCATCCTGAACCTCTTGTAAGAGACCCACTGGTTTAGATGACTGAGGTCCAGAATGGGCCTGAGATCTCCTGACTTTTTCAGAACTAAGAAGAAGTGGGAGAAAAACCCTCTCTCTGTTTCGTCCGGTGGCATCGGCTCAATGGCCTTTTAGTCCAGAAGGGATGAAATCTCCTATCTGACCAGTGCTCTGTGTTCCCTTGGATAACAGGATGGGGGCAGTGGTCTGTCCGGAGGGATAGAGTCAAACTCTATGGACTGCCCGAACTCCAGGAGATCGAATACCCACTGGTCGGAGGTCACCTGACCCCACGCATCCACGTAGAGGGAAAAGCGACCTCTGACCGGCTCCTCTGGCTGAGTGGCCGAAGGAGGAGGGTAGCCTGGATAGTCAGGTGGTGGGTGGGGGGCGGCAGTGGCTGCTTTGGGTTGTCTAGAGGCGGAGGGCGAAGCGCCTCTGGCTCCGCCTCTACGACCGAAGCTGTCTCGCTTCACATGCTGCTGAAAACGAGGCTGCTGTGGTTGATGTCCTCCACGGCCATGAAAACGAGGCTTACAAGCTTGCCCCTGTTTCGGGCGGTACATGTACTGTACGGATCGGACAGCCCTACCGGAGTCCTGCAGCCTGGTGATGATGCGCTCCGTGTCCTCGCCAAAGAGCACGGAGCCTTTAAAGGGAGCATCCAGAATGTTGGTCTGCACATCTGGATTGAACCCCAAGACCCGAAGCCACGCATGGCGTCGGAGGCAAATGCCAGTGGCAGCCGCCCTAGAAGAGGTGTCCGCAGTCATAGACCGAGCGCAGTACATGGGTACCCACATCTCAGCCGGTCTGTAACAGCTTGGCCAGCTCTGCCCGCTGAGGGCAATCGGGCATGCTCTGCACGATGTCCAATCCTTGTTCCCAAAGGGCGTTCTGGAATTGGACCATGTGTGTCAGGAAGTTCAAACTACTGATACTGCAGGTGGCAGCAGAGTACACCTTGCGGACCACAGAATCCAGCTGCTTAGATTCTCGGTCAGGCAGCTGCCTGCTCAAGTGTTTGGGCCTCTGCGAACGATCGTGAGCTGCCGAAATCACCACAGAGTCTGCAGCGGGTGGTTCGGCAAGAAAGGGATGATCCGAAGGTGCCCAGTAGAGCCGATGAGCCTTCTTTGGCATGGCAGAGGAGGAATGAGGGCACTTCCAAGTCGCACAGGTGACATCCTGGAAGGTGTCGCCCATGGGAGGGATGACCACTGGCTATGGGTCTTTTTGGCGGAGGTATTTAGCCAACCGCAATCGCTCGGGATCCAGGGCCTCAGTGTCCCAGCCCATGTTGGCCTGGATGCGCCTCAACCTCCATGAAGCTAGGGTCGTCCGGAGAGGATTTGGGAAGACCATCCGTGTCCCCCAGGTCTGGCTACATGTAGGCATCAGAAGACGAAGAGTTTAAGTCTACATAGGAGTCCTGTGTGGAAGAGGGTGAAGGGCTGCGCCTCTTCCTCTTGCCCCTCCTGTCTGGTGAGGGAGAGGGTGAGCAGGAGGAACTACGAGACCTAAGCCTCCTAGACATTTTAGAGTGCTTCCTAGGAGGGGGCTCCTCCTCCGCCCTACCATCCATCGGTTCAAAATTTATAGGGTCCGGAACCGGTACCGGCGTGGGAGGGGGCGCGCCCACTGGGAGGTCTTTTTTTTTTACAGTATCCCACCAGTGGGAAAATAACTCCTTCACCTGGGAGAGGTGGAGGAGCACCCAAGTCTGAACCCACATCGGTACCATCATTCAGGGGTACCGGTGTTGGATCCTCACCCTTATTGACCGGCGCCGCCGGCGGGACGCCGGGCCGGGCCAGCACCACAGTCATCGGAATCCGCGACAGCTGAACCGCAAACGAGGGAAGGAGTATCAGAGCGACATCGGGTAACGCCGTGACCCGCGAGAACTATTAACCCAGTGCGGAATAATCCGCCGGCGAGACGGGAGCTGGGTTGGCTACTGGCGGACGAGAGTAGGGCGTCCGCTTCTCTTTAGGTGCCGACAGATGTCCATGTGAGGCATAAGCCTTAGGATGGTCGGCTTTGTGGCCGTGTTTTTTGGCTGAGTTCCGGTTAGTCGCCGGAGGCTGGCATCGGTCGGAATCCCGATGTTTTGGCAGCAAGGCAGAGGCCCTGCCGCCCGAAGCCCTGCCGCCCGAAGACCTTGCTCAACTCCCAGGAGTCAGACTTCCAAGAAGAGGCCAAGCGGGAGGTGACCTGTACCGGCCTGTTTCTCGGCGGGCTGAGGAACCCTCAGCGACTTGAGGGTAGAGCCAGAAGATTTTGAGGCAGAGAAGAGTTTAAGGACCGTGAGGCGCGATTCATGCTCTGATGACCCGGACTTCAAGCCCGAAGACCTGTGCTTGGAGAGCGACCTTCCTCTGTCCCGTTCCCAGTGCTTGTGGGTCTTGTGGAAGGGAGGTGGATCAGATTCCCCCAAGGAGGAGGCCCGTTCCATGGCTGCAAGTTTCATCTTGGCGAGGTAGACCGCGAGCGATTTCTGACACCGGATCCGCGTCTGCAAATTGAAGGCCTGACAGTGAGAGCAGGCGCCAGTGTCGTGATCGGGCCCCAGGCAGTAGCGACACGAAGAATGGCAGTCCTTAGCGGGAATCTGTCACCCACAAGCACACTTATTTATGTGAAAAGAGGACATAGAAGCTCTAGAGAGTGATAGAAAACGATTTTTGAGGTGGAGAAGAAGCGATTGGTACTGAGCTGTAACTGAGCGAACTAACCCTGACCATGCTGCGGGAAAGAACTGGAGCATGGGGAACTCTTCTCATAGGGCTTACCGCGGGAGCCGACGCGGCAGAGGGCATTTCCACGCTGGGGTACTGCTAGAGAAAGAAGTTTGCGAACCGCCGCCAGGTGGCGTCAGTCCTCACTGTGGAACCTCCTGCAACAGCTTCTTCTTGAAGTAAGATCCTGTGTTTCGTTGTTCCGGCAGAACTACTTCTACTGCCCTGTTGTTCAGAAGGCCTTGCACCTCGGAAACAAGAAGGTCTGACTGTACTGCCGACAGCCTGGGCTGTTGTTTGGGGGGATGATCCGGGGTTTCTGAAAGACTGAGCGAATACCCCTCGCGGATTATCCGGAGGACCCATTTGTCTGATGTTATAGACTTCCACCGGTCGTAGAACTGAGTCAGACGTCCTCCCACTGCTGAGGAAGAGTCCCCCTCGGGCAGCTGTGGTGGGACCTGGGCCAAGAACTCAGAAGGTGGCACTGGGCGCTTTGGGGCCTTGTGCCTTCTGCTGCGTTTTCTTTTGTGGCTGCGGGTGTGGCTTTTGTTAAAGACCCCCCGCCTTTGCTAAGAAAGGACTGATGGTTTTGAAATTGACCCTTATTGGCACCCCCCCCCCCAGAGGGTGCGGGTCAAGCTGTCTTAATGGCTGACCTATTCTTCTGTGTGGCCTCGAGAGCTTGTTCCACCTGTGGTCCGTACAGATACATACAGTCAAAGGGTAAGGCCATGACCTGCTGCTGGGCATCATTCGTGAAGCCTGAAGTACGTAACCAAGAATGGTGATGGGTACAAATGCCCGCTGCTTGAGAAGCAGTATCGAAAGCGTCCATTGCAGCTTTAACCTGTTGGTTATCGGACTCGATCCCCCTGGTTATGGTGTGAAGTCTGAATTAGTTTCCGACTCAGGCAGAGCTTCTACCGTTTGCTTGAGCGAATGCCAAAGGACATACTCATATTGAGAAAAACAGCCCTAGTAGCTGGTAATACGCATACCCAGGGTGGAGGCAACAAAGACTCTCTTACCTAAGGTGTCTATCTTATGAGATTCTTTATTGATAGGCCGGGCTGTAGATGCCTGAGGTAGGATGGCCTTGTCATTCTCTGCTAAGACTACAACAGGATCCGCAAAAGCTTGTGAGGCCAATATGGGTCGATCTTTGGGAGCAGCATACTTCCTGTCTATGGACTTAGCCATGGAAGAGATGAGAGCAGGATTGTTCCATACCATCTGAGAAAGGGTCTCAAAAGATGGTTGTAACGGAGGAGTTAAATCCATAGGGATCTCCGGGACATGTAGGTATTGGGAGTCATAAAAGCTTCCCAGGATCGATTTCTGTAGTCTGGAGAGAAAGAGTGGAATTTAAATTTCTCAGCAGAAACTTAAAGGAAAGGTCTTCGACCACAGGCTCTGCAGCAGGATTAATCCCTGCTCCTTCAACATCATCACCCAGACGAACATCTGGGTCAGGCTCAAAATCATCTCCTGACAGTCTGGGGGGCTGTATGGACAGGAAAGGAGTGAAAATCAGAATGGAAATTAGAAGAGGATAGAATCGGGAGTCGAAAAGCCCTGGAGGCTGGACGGCGCCGCACCAAGCTGCTCGGCTGATGAAGAACACTGACGCAGACCAAGGAAGTCGGGCCATCGGAAACAGCCCAGCACATGGCACCGACACAGGCCACGGCGCCGACAGAGGCCCTCGGTGCCGCGGATGGCTCCAAGAGAGTCCCAAGGTTCCCAAAACTGTGATTTGAAGTAAAATTAACAGGAGATAGAGGCATCGGTGTGGACCCCTGCGCCGCAGCCATGTGAAGGGGGAAAACACCTGAGCACGGAGTCGACGGCAACGAAGAAGGTGCCGTGCGACTAGGAAGATCCAACCGCCCTACCCAGTCCCTCAGGCATCCTGAAGGCCCCGGAGTGACCGGGCCAGGCAGCTGGACCAACCTCCAAGCCCACTGCTCTAAAAGAGCAGCCCACTGGTGAAACTGCTCATCGGAGGCCCGTCCAATAGATGGGGACGGGCTCTGATATCGAAGAGGTGGGGCACTGGAGCCAGAAACCGGTGACTCCGAGAGAGGAGGAGACCGGTGCCTAGCCCCAGTGACCGACCGCCGACGCCAAGAGATATGCCCAGAAGGTTGGCTAATTTCGAGTGATGCCTTCTCTTTCTCGACTTGTGCGCCAAAGAAGAACTCGAGGCCGAATGGTGCCATGAATGGGACAGTTTCCTTTTATGCTTTCAGGGGACCACCCATCTCCCTAAGCACTGGACCGTCCATTGTCAGACCCACCCTCCGGGGAGGGTGACGGCGGACTGGACCCAGCCCGGCTGACTGAACAGCTTTCATACCAAGTCTCCCTACCGCCACCTGACCCGCTCATGGTCGACTCAGTCAATGGAGGGCTGTTGACGTCTTTTATTAATCAACAAATTTAAATTTAAATCTACTCGGTACTTTCGAAGATAAATTACAAAACAATAAACTGAAAACTATGCTGCTAGTTTGAAGTTTGACTCCTGGCGGGTGAGTGACGTCAATGAAGCGCGCGGCGTGAGGGAAAAAAAAAGAACTGAGGCGGATGGAGGGTGCGACGCCAGGTAGTCTTTGCTGCATGAGTCACGGTGGCAGTGTGGCGCTTCCTCGCTCCATCTCTGGCGCCAACCCTCTTGAAAAAGTTTGCTCCCGCTGGGTCCTAGCGCCTCTGTGTAGATCCCATTAGTGTGAATGAGTGGTGGAGACTATGTCCAGGAAGATCGGGGTACAGTTCTCCAGATGAGGTCTCACCATTGGGGACCATCTGTTATTTTAATATCGCACAAAAAAGCAGATCATCATCACACTTGAAGAACTACACCGGGCCCCAGTGGTTACAATAAAAAAGTAATTTATTGACCAAACACAGACTGTACCCGGTGTAGCTCTTCAATTGTGGTGGTGAGTGCGTGACTGCTTTGTGTATACTACTACTTTTGAGTGTCAAAAAGCACCGCCTACCCAGTGTGAACCCTGATGTGACTGGACTTATTTTGTATTGTGCAGGGCTGGGCACTTTTAATTAAAACAGACTGCCCATTTCTCACTTTTTTTAATTGCAAGAAATGACATGGACAGCTTTTTTTTTTTTTTCTGTTAAGTACCCACTGCCACTATCAGGTTTGATTTGTTCATTTGTTTCAGATGCCCTTCTATCAGCCAAGACTCAGAGCACCTAGCACGATGCAGAAAAACGCCAAAGTACACAGCACATAAAAATCAGCAACCTGAACCATAAACAGACCCTAAAAACCTCTAGGCAGCAGGCATCTTTTTTGCTCACATTTTGGAAATTGCAATCGTCAGTACAGACGTCCGAGCGATGGTGCAATGTTCCTGATTTCCTATGGAAAGGCACCCAGTCACACACTAGTATTTTTGCTGTTTAGTTTACCTAAATCCACCATGAGGAGTCGCCCAAGTGCTGTGTAGAAGGTTGTCCGACATCTCATGTCACTAAGATTGGATTGATTATTGATTCCCAAGAAGGAAAAGTGCTCACTCTGGCAAGGAAGACAGAATATACCATGTTAGTCAATGTGGTGACATACAAGAGACATCACATGAACCCTTATCACACCCCACTTCATACAGTTAACGGTTATTAAAAACGTAGTTATTTACCCAGCTGTCACTGGGGCAATTTCTGCTGGACGTCAGAAGGTGATGCGGTTGCTATCGTCTTCAGAACATGTGTGAGTGAAGCAGAAACCAGATAGAAAGATTATAAGATTCCAGAAGAAAATGAAAGTTACGTACTTACTGCAACTGTTGATCTTCCAGAATATCTTCACAACTGATTACCACTAGCGAGTCTGTGCCGCAGGCGCTAGCACTTCGCAGAAGTCAGAAATGTTCTGAGGGCTGGTGACACAAGCAGGCCCTGCATGTGCGTCACTGCACGCACCTGCTGGTATACAGCGGCACTAGCCCCCAACCACCTCAGTGCCTTTTTTTTTTTTTAACTAAGGAGGTGAGAAGCACGAACCAAATATGTACATTTTGAACTTAACCTAAGAGCATAAGATAGACCTGGTGGCCCATGTAATAAGGCTCACCAAACCCAGTAAAACAGTGTTCTTCACAGCCCAAACCAAATACAAAGGGGTGAAGACCAACACAACAATACTGGACTTAGTCCGGGGCATGGTGAGTGAGCATAGTAATCTATGGAGAAGATATTCAGGAAGACCAGCAGTTCTGGAAAATACGTGTCTACATGGAGCTCCCATAGCCAAGTCAAAATTTTTTATATTTTTTCTAGTTTTTAAATATTTTTTTGTATACAGTTTGTGGACTGAGAAATAGGGTATTGTTGCCTACAGGAAGCTGTGGGAAGTGTGTGTGTTTTATGTTAGTTGGGAACAGTATAGTCAGCATGTTTGTTCTGTGGTGAACCATATCTTGTGTAGGTTTCATTTTGTTTATATACAGTAGATAGGCAGTTTGAGATTTTTGTGGGGTTGTCCTTGTCACCAGGATTAGGTGGCTTGCTGCTTGGTGGTGGCATGTTGTTTAGGTGGTACTGTGACTGTTTATCATTGTTTCGTGGGATTTCTGGGCTGACGATTTAAAAGGCATTTGTTAAAAATATTTTTTTTGAACTAGAATCAGGTGGTTGCTAAGAAACAGCTTCCTTGGCACAGTGTTCTAGTGTTGATACAACACTGGAAGTAGCAGCTTACTGAGTTCTAGATTATTGAGATTGTTGTTACATTCTGATGGTAAAGTGAAATAGAAATTGATATATTTTTGAATTTTATAATTATTTTATAGTTATGTATAACTGGCGGCTTGGGGAAGCTGGGTTGGGAGGATGTGGGGGGAATAGGTACATGTACGGGAAAGCAGGAGAGTGGTAAACTGTAATAGCTCTGGGGCAGTGTGACAGGGTTGAATATGACCCTGTCCCAGTGGTTATGGAGAAAGAGTTTAAATACAAGGATCTGTTCTGTTCTGTTCTCTCCTTTTCTGTCTCTTCTCTGTCTGGTTGCACAACCAAATTTTCTTGTGAGACCTAGGACTTGATCACCCCAACGGTCTTGCAATTTTCTGCCTTTCGCTATCTCTCTACCTTCTCTTGCTGTTGTGACTTTTCTTTCCCCCCTTGCATATCTGCTAGTATAAAAATATATGTGAATCATTATGTGGAAATGTAACTGATACTGGTATTCCTTTGTTTAGAAATGCATATAAGTTTTACTGTTAAACTGTATATAGTTATACTGTTGAAACGATTGCAAAAGGCTGTTTGGAACTCACGGGGTTAACCTGTTTGCAAACTCTCTGAGAAGCTGTAAGCAAGAGGTCAGTTCTGGGTCACAATGTTCTTTCTGCTGCACTTACTGAAACTTACAAGAACACTGTGTGAGAAGCATGCTGATCTTCCTGGACACAAGTCTCCACCACTCATTCACACTATTGGGATCTGCGTCGGAGGCACTAGGACCCATCGGGAGCAAACTTTTTGCTGGAGGGTCGGCGCCAGAGATGGCGCCCATGACTGGCTACAGCCCCTAGCTCGTCAGCGGTAACCACTATCTCGGCCGACCTTCCAACCGCCTCAGTTCCTTTTTTCCCGCTGTCAAGTGCACTTCAGTGACCAACGCCGCTCATGTTTAGAGTCAAACTTCAAACTAGCAGCATAGTTTTCAGTTTTATTATTTTGTAGTATTATCTCGATACAGTATCGCTTAAATTTATTCTTATTTTTAAATACAATAAAGAAGTCTCAGCCTACCTTGTGGCGGAGTCGACCATAAACAGGTCAGGTGATGATAGGGAGACTTGATGTAAAGCTGTTCAGTCAGTGGGGCTGGGTCCAGTCCAGCCGCCTTCTCCGGAGGAGGGTCTGACAGCGGTCAGTCCAATGCCGGGGATGGCGATTTGCAAGCTTATAAAATAGCGGTCACACTCTCGGCACCGTTTGGCCTCGAGCTCTTCTTCGACCCGCAGGTCTAAAAAGAGAAGGCATCACTCGAGGTCGCCCTCTGATATGTCTGCACATAGACGCTCGGTTATCGGGGCTAGTTGCCGGTCTCCTCCTTCGGGTCGCCAACCTCTGCTCCTGGTAGCCGACGACTTGACATAGGAGCCCTACCCGCCCAGGTAGGTCTTCAGATGAGCAGTTTCATCAGTGGGCGCTCTTATGGAGCAATGGGCTCGGAGGTTGGTTGGCTACTTGGCCCGGTCGCTCGTGGGCCTTCGGGCTCTCTGGGCGACCAGGTGCAGGATTGGACCTTCCTGGTGCGGCACCTTCTTCGGTGCAGTCGACTCAGCAGCTTAGATGTTCCCCCCCCTCACATGGCTGCGGCACAGGGGGCCACACCGATGCCCTTATCTCCTGCTCTTCTTCCTTCAAAACCTGTTTTTCGGAGTCTGGGAGTGTTTTCAGCGCCCTTGGCGTCGTGTGGCCTCTCGGTGCCGTCCTCGGTGCCGTGCGGCTTCTCGGCACCGTCCTCGGCGCTGTGCGGCTTTTCAGCTCCGCGTGGCCTCGCTGCGTCTTTCTCGGTGCCGTGCGCCCCCTCGGCGCCGGCGGCTCTCGGGGACTCCTCTTTTCACTTGTTTCCTTCTTCCTCCTCTTCTGAATTTCATTCCTTTCCTGTCCATACAGTCCCTCCTGGACTGCCAGGAGATGACGTTGAGCCTGACCCAGACCTTCGGTTGGGTGATGAAGTGGACGAAGCAGGATCTATTACTCCTACAGAGCCTGTGGTCGAGGACCTATCCTTTAAGTCTCTGTTGAAAATCTGAGTTCCACACTTTCTCTCCAGACTACAGACATCGATCCTGGGAAATTGTTGAGACTCCAATATCTTCATGCCTCGGAGATCCCTACGGATTTGACTCCTCCGATTCAGCCTTCATTCGAGACGCTGTCTCAAATGGTTTGGATTAATCCTGCTCTTACCCCTTCGGTGGCTAAATCCATTGATAGGAAATATTCAGCCCCCAAGGATCGTCCCATTTTGGCATCTCAAGCCTTTGCGGATCCTATTGTAGTCCTGGCAGAGAATGATAAGGTCATTCTTCCTCAAGCTACTACAGCTCGACTTATTAACAAAGAATCTCGTAAGATAGACACCTTAGGTAAGAGAGTCTTTGCTGCTTCTACTCTAAGTATGCGTATTGCCAGTTACCAAGGCTATTTTTCTCAGTATGAGTATATCCTGTGGCATTCTATTAAACAGATGGTTGAAGCCCTACCGGAGTCGGATTCAAAGCCAGAGCTTCTTCAAACCATTACCAGAGGTATTGAATCTAATAACCAGCAGGTTAAAGCAGCCATGGATGCTTTTGACACTGCTTCCCGTTCAGCGGCTGCTGGTATTTGCTGGCGTCGTTCCTGTGCTGCGCCAGACTACGAATGACTGACGCAACAGGTGATGGCATTGCCCTTTGATGGTGCATATCTTTTTGGTCCTCAGGTAGAGCAAGCTCTAGAAGCTACACAAAGACTAGGTCAGCCATTAAGTTGGCTAGACCCCTCCTGCCCCTCTCAGGGCATGCCAGTAAGCGTCAGTTTCATAACCGTCAGTCCTTTCGAGGCAGAGGCAGAGGAAGTTTCCATAAGAACCAACCTGCCCAACCTCAAAAGAAGGCGCAACAGAAAGCGCAAGGGCCCAAAGCGCCCAGCGCTACTTTATGAATTGCCGGCCCAAGTTCCATCTCAGCTGCCCGAGGTGGACTTTTCCTCTCCGGTGGGAGGTCGTCTGATGCACTTCTACAACCAGTGGAAGTCCATAACCTCAGACAAATGGGTCCTTCGGATAATTCGCGAGGAGTATTCACTCAATCTTGTGGAGACCCCTCCGGATCGTCCCCCAAATGACAGCCCAGGCTGTCAACCCTTCAGTCAGACCTTCTCGACGCCAAGATTCGGGGCCTTCTGAACAACAGGGCAGTAGAAGTGGTGCCACTGCACCAACAAAACACGAGGTTCTACTCCCATTACTTTCTGGTTCCAAAGAAGTCCGGCGGAATGCGCCCCATTCTAGATCTCAGAAAGCTAAACAAATTTCTCCCCAAGGAGAAATTCAAAATATTCTCTGGGAACCCTGTTACCTCTGCTCCACCAACACGACTGGTTAGCCTCCCTAGATATGCAGGGCGCTTACCAGCATATTCCTATTCACCGAGGCATCACAAATTCCTGAGGTTTGTGGCTCTGGGACAGCACTATCAGTTCAGAGTCCTGCCCTTTGGGCTATCCTCGTGCCGTGAGTTTTACAAAATGTTGTGCAGTTCTGCTAGCGCACCTCAGAAAAGTCGGAATTCAGGTGTTCCCTTATCTGGACGATTGGCTTCTGCAAGTCCTTCCAGGCAAGGACTCTGGGCCGTGGAGACGGCCTCGCGCTTCCTTACGTCCATGGGAGTGCTGCTCAACCTCAAGAAATCGCAACTGCAGCCCTCCCAGAGGCTCCTTTTTATAGGGACTCTTCTGGACACCTCCTGTGTGAAGGCTTCTCTTCCAGAAGACAGGAGGAACGATATCCTTCAGATGGCCCATCACATCGGGGAAAACAGCTCAGTCACAGCTCTCTCGATGCAACGGATGTTAGGCCTCATGGCATCCTCAGTGTTCACTGTACCCCTAGCACGTCTGCACATGAGAACCACCCAGTGGATGCTCAGTACTCAGTGGTCCCCAACCACTCACCCGCAGTCCTATCTCATCAAGGTGACAGAACCTTTAAGGAGGTCACTCACCTGGTGGTCTCAAGAGAGCAATCTCCTGGAGGGGTATCCCTTTGCTCCTCTGGACCATCAGATCTCCATTACCACGGACGCATCCCTACTGGGGTGGGGAGCTCACTGTCAGGCTCTCCACACTCAAGGTGTGTGGACTCAAGTCGAGTCCCAGCTCCACATAAACGTCCTAGAAATGAGAGCCGTCCTTTATGCGGTCCGAGCTTTGAAGGACATTCTGTGTCACAAGAACATTCTCCTTCAAACGGACAACAAAGCAGTGATGTATTACATCAACAAGCAGGGGTGCTCATCCTTACCCCTTATGCAGAGAAGCAATGAGGGTATGGGAATGGTGCTTGAGCACGAGGCTCTAATTCAAGCGGTGTATCTGCCAGGTGTTCAGAGCGAACTGGCAGACTGTCTCAACAGAACAGAGACAGACCCTCCAGTGGTCTCTCGACTCAACCATAGTTCAGTCACTATTCGAAGAGTGGGGAACTCCAGACCTGGACCTTTTTGCATCCCCACTCAACGCAAAACTGCCTCTCTTCTGCTCCAGAAATCCAGGGCCTGGCATTTTCTGTCCGGATGCGTTCAGGCTGCGTGGACAAAACGCTTTCTTTATGCCTTTCCGCCTCTTCCTCTAATTCAGAGGGTACTCCTCAAGTTCGAATCCCAGGGAGACAAAATTATTCTCATTGCTCCCTTTTGGCCTTGACAGCTGTGGTTTCCACTGCTCAACAATATGTTGGCAGTTCCTCTGAGACCACTTCCCCTGCAGATGAACCTTTTGACTCAGGGACCGGTGGTCCATCCCAACCTGAGATCACTTCACCTTCACGCTTGGCTCCTGAAGAGGTTGAAGTAAACCGGTTCAATGTCTCTCGAAGAGTTTCAGATATTCTTCTGGCTGCACGGAAGCCAGCCACTCGGAAAACTTACACAGCCAAGTGGAAGCGTTTTTCGCTCTGGTGTGCAAAGTCCTCTTTGAATCCCTTTTCCTGTCCACCAGATAAGGTTTGGAGTACCTTTTGGACCTCTCAATTAGGGTCTGCAGTACTCTACAGTCAAAGTTCATCTTAGTGCCATTTCAGCGTATCATGAGCCCGTTATTTCCTTAACTCTAGCTCAGTTACCTATGGTTAAGAGGTTTCTTAAGGGGATTCTGCATACCAGACCTCCTACAAGACGTCCAGTCGCAGCCTGGGACATTAATCTTGTGCTAGACATGCTCACTCGGAAACCTTTCGAACCTCTGGCTACCTGTGAGCTAAAATTTCTCACTTGGAAGACTGCCTTCCTAGTGGCCATTACCTCAGCCCGCAGGGTCTCTGAGATACATGCCCTGGTCACAGACCCTCCGTATACTGTGTTCCATAAGGACAAAGTAGTTCTTCGTACTCATCCTAAATTTCTTCCTAAGGTTGTGTCAGAATTTCATCTAAACCAACCTTGGTCCTTCCCTCTTATTTTTATGGACTTCCAAAATGAAGGGAGCGTTCTCTTCATTCTTTGGATGTTAAGAGGGCCTTGCGTTTCTATCTAGATAGAACCAAGTTTTACAAAAGCTCAGCAACTGTTCGTTTCCTTCAGTGAGACCCGGCTGGGTCAACCTGTCGCTATCAGATGTATCTCATCATGGCTAGTGGCGTGCCTTCGTCACTGCTATTCCATGGCACAGGTTAAGTTGGAGGGTAGAGTTTACGCTCACTCTACCAGAGTGGTCGCGGCATCCCTAGCGGAAATACGCAACGTGCCCATTGCAGACATCTGCAATGTGGCCACCTGGAGCTCAGTGCATACTTTCGTTAAACATTATGCACTAGATGTCCATGCCAGACGACATTCTTCCTTTGGCAGAGCCATCCTCAATGGACTTCTGTCCTAGAAACGTGAGCTCTTGGTCTCTCCTGCCGCCCTCTGGGATTATTAGCTCGGTACTCTCCCAATAGTGTGAATGAGTGGTGGAGACTTATGTCCAGGAAGATATGAAAATTACGTACCTACCGTAATTCTTGATCTTCTTGGATGAGTCTCCACCACTCATTCACACGCCCACCCTCCATCCCCCGAGCTCACCTTTCTTGTTGGTCTTCACTCCCTCAAATCTTTAGGCCGTGAAGACTTCTTTATTGACCCTTCTTACACGGGTCGCCCGGACTATCTTATGTCCAGTTTTTAGGTTAGGCTACCCTTCTAGGTTAGTTACGCTGCACCTCCTTGGTAAAAAAGGTACTGAGGCGGTTGGAGGGTCGACGTTGAGATAGTCGTTACGCACCAGGCTAGCTCGCACTGCCTCACGGCGCCATCTCTGGAGCCGACCCTCCAGCAAAAAGTTTGCTCCCGATGGGTCCTAGTGCCTCCGGCGCAGATCCCAATAGTGTGAATGAGTGGTGGAGACTCGTCCAAGAAGATCAAGAATTACGGTAGGTATGCAATTTTCATTTTTCTTGATGAGCGAAGGTTGCAAAGATGTATAAAAAAAAAAAGAGACCTGCAATTGCTTGCAAGAGAGAAACAGAGACCGAGACTAGAAATTGAGAAGAAACCTAGATAGACTTTCTGTTTATACTATCTTTGTAAATAGTTATAACGAACAATATTATTTTTTTATTTTACTGTTATTAATAATAAATCACGTTGGAAATTTTACAACTGCTCCTGGTTTTCCTATGCTTCCTGACCTGTGCCTCGACAACAGGCAGCAGTCTTTCTGGGGGTGTGGAGGAGTAAAGGGGGATGTCCTGTAAGAGCCTGCAGCAGCTAAGGGCTGAAATAAGACTGCTCAGATAGGAGCTGAGGGGGATGGTATGGGAAGTCAGAGGAGCAGAGCACTGGAGGAAAAGGCAGAGGAGTGATGCTCAGTGGACTGAGGGCATCAGGCAGGGGATGGGAGTGGGGAGGAGTACTTAGTATACAGGAGAATCTCTTCCTCAGAGGACTAGGGAGCCCAGGGTAGAGGAATGGCAAGTGAGAAAGGGAAGGAGTGAGAATGTGAGAGTAGAATCAGGGGTGGGAAATTCTAAAGGGGTGCCTTTACTGAATAGATTTGCACCACTAACTGGAAGGAGGGAGGGGGCAGCAGGAGGTGAGGTAAGAGGTCAGGTTGAGCCAGGGCTGAGAGTAGGCGTACAGGGAGCTAATCAGGGTGGGCAGGGAAGAGGAGGCAGGAAAAATGGAGTGGAGGATGGGGGGAGAGAAAAGGAAAGGAAGGGGAGGGAAAATTGAACGCAGACACAGATAGAAGGGGAAGGGTAGAGTGGGAGATGGAAAAACAGTTAAGGGGATAAATTGTGGATGTGGAGATAAGTTCACCAGGGTGCAGAGGGAACAGTTAGGTGGGGAAGCAGCTAGTACCGAAGGTAAGAAAGGAAGGACAGGGAGCACGGGTGCAGGGGATGGAAAGGGGACCCAAATGCAAGCAGGAGCGTGGTTTGTATGCCAGGGATGAAAGCAGGAAAGGTGGGCCCAAGAATAAGGGAAACAGTAAGGGAGGCTGGAGAAAAACCTAATTTAGTTATACATTTGGGAACCAACAACCTAGCTGGGGAGGAGGCTGAGGTAGTGCAAGTAGGTTCAGGGAGTTAAGAAAGATCTGCAGGGAGGAAGGAAGTTTGCTGGTCTTCTCAGAGGTGATACCAGTACCAAGGGTCAGCACAGCCAGGAAAAGAAGAATAGAGGATTTTAATGACTGGCTGAGGAAATGGTGCAGGGAGGAGATGTTTATCTATACTGGGGACTGGGAGGAGACCTGGTCAAACAAAGCACTCTTTTCACCAGACAGGCTACACCTCAGTAGGGAGGGTTTGAGGGTACTCAGGGACAAACTGGGGGAATATATAACCACTACACTTAATTTAAACGCTGGGGGCAGCGGGCATGCAGACCCACAGACTCCGAGAGGAGGAGGAGGAGGAGGTCTGTGAACCTCCCCCCCACACACACAGTGATGAATGAGGTCTGGAGAGAGGAGGTGGAAGTGGCGAGAACAAAGTTAGCAAAAGATGGAGGGGGTGAAGAACACATAAGGGTACGTGGAGGGGTGCACAAAGAGGGAATAAATGTGAATAGAAGAATAGAGGGAAGAGAAGGTGGTCAGATTCTAGGTGGAGGGTGGTGTCTCTGAATGCACGGAGTCTTGGAAACAAGATGGATGACCTGCAGGCACTGTTAGCAGACAGGAGGGTGGACATAGCTGAAGTAACCAAGACTTGGGCAACATCACACCATGACTGGGATCTTGCGATTACTGGATATAAACTATACAGGAGGGACAGGGTAGTTGGGAAGGGGAGAAGGGTGGCAGTTTATATCAGGGAGGCAATAACTTGCACGAGGGAGGAGTCGGAGGAAGGGGAGGTGGAGGCATTATGGGTTTAGTTAAGGTCCAATAGAGGGAGAGAGGTGAGGTTGGAGGTGGTTTACAGACCACCCGATCAGGATGAGGAAAGGGACAGGGAACTGAGCTCACAAATATTGGAAGCTGCGGGGAAAGGAGAGGTGGTAATTGTGGGGGACTTCAACCTGCCCAAGGTGGAGTGGAGCATACACTCCACAACATGTGCTAGGAGTCAGGTGATCCTGGAAGGACTGCAGAGTGGGTTCCTGACTCAGGGCATCACTGAACCAACAAGAGCTGAGGCAATTCTTTGGTACTCACAAATGGGGAGCATGTACAGGAAATAATGGTCAGGGAGCCAATGGGTGGAAGTGACCATTGCACAGTGTGGTTCCTGTTGGGTAAAGTTATGTTCTTCTCACACCCACTAAACTCCAAGAAAGACCACTGCCCCCAAGTCCTAACTGCCAATCTGACCCCACTTGAACAAGTGGACTCCTTTAAATATCTGGGCATCACACCTGACCCAGCCCTTAACTTCCACCAACACATTCATCAACTGTCTACCGCCCTCAATATCCGGCTTGGCATCCTCTACCGGTTTAAACATTGTCTTACTATTGATGCCCTTCATCTAGCGGTCTCCTCCTCGGTCCTCTCCCTTCTAGATCAAGGTATGGTAATCTATAGCGCGGCTAACACCTCAGCCCTATCCAGACTCCCTCTCTCCCTCAACAAAGCCTGTCGCCTCATCCTGAGCTGTGATCATCTAACCCACACCTGCTCACCACAGAATGCTACTAACTGGCTCAACCTTGATAAAAGAATCAGGTTTCACACTTGCCTCATGGCCAAAAAGATCAACCTTGGTCTGTCCCCCATCTCTTACCTCTAATCCAAAGGCCCGTCACATCAGCACACTCACAGCTCAAGCAGACAACTCCTCGTGGTTCCCCGCTGCTGCACCTCCAAATTCCAAAGGTCCTTTAGTTACAGAGCCCCTTCCTGGGTAAATAGCCTGCCTAACTCTCTCACAAACGTGAATAGAATCGGCCCCTACAAAACTTACCTCAGGAACCAGCTACAGTCTTCCAGCCCGTGATTGCCACTGAACCCAGCCCTGCCACCTCTCTCCTCTGACTAAGGCCTCTGGCCAGCTTACCCCCCCCCCCAACCTGAACTCTCTGAATTAGCTCCTAGTGGAGCTTATATATGTATCTGTACATGAGACTAATATTATGAATCTACTAGTATCTAAATGTTAGCCTTTTACTGTATTTCATGTATCATGATTGTTTGCTTGTGTCCTATTTCTGTATTGCACTGTACTGTTGTATTCATGTTTTACCTGCTGTGACGTGAAACCTTTGAAAAGGAGTCTTTGACTCAAAGGTACTTTCCGAATCCTAAATAAATAAAGTATGGGCAGGGAAAGCATCCTGACTAAGACCAAAATCTTGGATTTCAGGAGGGCGGACTTTAGGAAAATGGGCAGAGTGCTAAGTAGCCATCTGGCGGGCATCAGAGCAGATATGGGGGTGGACCAAAGGTGTTCCATCATTAAGAAAGGAATACCGGTTGCCACAGATGAGTGCATTAGGCTCAGGGGGAAGAACACAAGGGCCAAAGCACCCGGCTAGTTCAGTTCTAGGGTTGCCAAGGCAGTAAGGAAAAGAGGCTGGCCAACAGAAAATTCAGGAAGACCAAGAGAGAGATGACTAGGGAAAATTACCTAAGGTTGGCTAGTGAGGCAAGTAAGGAAGTCTGGCGAGCAAAGGCACAAAAGGAGCCGCAGCTAGCTGAAGGAACTAAAAAGGAGGAGAAGGCTTTCTTTCTCTCTCTATATAAGTGAGAAAAGGAACAAGAAGGAAGGGATTGTTAGGCTTAAGAAAGGGGTGTAGTGGGTGGAGGATAATGGTGGGGGGAGGCAGAGATACTAAATGAACACTTCTGTTCTGTCTTCACCAGGGAGAAGGATGGACCAGTGCCTTCAGGCTGGAAAAAGAGGAGCAAGGGGGAAGGGAACCCAGATGTAGTGCTAGGAGGAGGATAGAGTGAGGGAGGGGCTGCTGGCATTGGAGGTGGACAAATCACCAGGCCTGGAGAGAGTACAACCAAGGGTACTAAAGGAACTGGCTAAGGAGCTGGCAGGGCCACTGGCAAGCCTATTTAACAGTTCCCTAGGATCAGGCATGGTACAGCAGGACTAGAGAACAGCACATGTAGTGCCCCTCCACAAAAGCGGTCCCAAGGATGATCCAGGGAATTACAGACCAGTCAGTCTGACCTCCATTGTGGGCAAGCTCATGGAGACCATACTAGAGAAAAGGTTGATGGACTATCTAGAGGAGCATGGTCTCCAGGATGCGAGGCAGCATGGATTCATTGGGGGGAGACTGTGTCAAACAAATCTGATTGACTTCTTTGACTGTATCACTAAGGCAAGTAGACAGGGGCCAAGCAGTAGACATCCTCTATCTTGATTTCAGCAAGGCCTTTGACTCTGTGCCCTGAAAAAGACTGATCAGGAAGTTGGTGGATCTCGGGGTTGGGGAAAAGATGGCCAGATGGGTGGAAAACTGGCTGAGGGACAGGACCCAGAGGGTGGTTGTGGGGGGAAGAGTTATCTGGCACTAGAGAGGTAACCAGTGGGGTCCCACAGGGCTCGGTGTTGTTCAGTATCTTCATCAATGATTTTGGAGATGGCATTAAGGGCAAAATTTGCCTATCTGCGGATGACACCAAGTTCTGTGGGAGAGTGGACACAGCTAAAGGGATACAGGACCTACAGGAAGATCTGGAAAAGCTGGGGAGGTGATCCAGGATCTGGCAGCTTGGCTTCAATGACAAGAAATGCAAAGTTATGCATATTGGAGCCAAGCATCCCAGGACAGAGTACTACCTGGGTGGAGTCCAAGTATCTGCATCAGAAGAGGAGAAGGACATGACAGTGATGATCACTAGTGACCTGAAGCACTCCACGCAGTGCAAGAAAGCAGCAGCAAAGGCAAACAAGATGCTGGGGTGCATATTTAGGGGAATCAACAGTACGAGAGAGGAGGTTATACTGCCCTTGTACAGGTCACTGGTAAGGCTGCATCTAGAGTATGGAGTTCAGTACTGGCGCCCACAACTCAAAAAGGACATTAACCTGCTGGAGAAGGTCCAGAGGAGGGCTACAAAGATGACAGAGGGTCAGCAGGGCAAGGCATATGAGGAGAGGTTGAGGGCACTGAAAATTTACTCCCTGGAAGATAGGAGAGAGAGCGAGGGGGCATGATTGGGGCTTTCAAGTTCTTGAAAGGGATAAATAAGGTTGACAAGGAGAATCTCTTTAAGCTGAGTGGCAACCATAACACGAAGGGGCACAGTCTTAATCGGGAGGGCGGGAGGTTTAGGAGGGAGGTTAGGAAGCACTTCTTCACAGAGAAGTTGGTGGACACTTGGAATGTGCTGCCGGAAGAGGCCATCTCACTGAAGACAGTGGGCAGCTTTAAGACAGGCTGGGATAGGCATAGAGGGAAGGTAAGGATCATGGGTAGGGAGGATGGGAGGAGTGGGAAGGGAGGGCAGGGACATTAGCTCAAGCTGTGGACCCTACAGTACGAGCAGACTTGATAGACCAAATTACCTTCTTCTGCTGGCTTGTTTGTATGTAACTTTTATATCTTCCAAGAATCAATTTTCACCATTGATTCCCACTTGTGGGTCAGAGTGCCAGGCTCAGAAAGTCCCTCTGGACTAGGGAGGCTGGGGCTCAGGGCCCACTTAGGATAGTAATCCACTCAGAATCATGCTGCCAAAGGTGGCATGCTGTCTGGCATGGACATCCAGGGCATAGTGCCCGGTAAAGGTATGCACTGTGATTCAGGCTGCAGCTCTGCAGATCTCGCCGACAGGCACAAAGAGGATCTCTACCAGGGAAGTGGCAACTGCTCTGGTGAAGTGGGAAAGTACCTTGCCCTCCAGTTTAACTTGAGCCATAGCACAGCAGTAGAGAAGGCAATTTACAATCCCGGCAGAAATGCACCTGACTATGAAGGGCTGTCTCTTTCAATTAGGGTACACAGGGTGACTGCTATCAAGGGAAGGCTATCAAGGAAAGGCATTATAAGGTCATTATGTAAATTGGGATTCTTTGCCTTTTTGTCTGTTTTTTTATGTATGATCTGGTCTTTAATAAAATGTATTCTTCCACAACAACCGGCATTAGCTTCTGATGAAGGACTGTGTGTAGTCTCAAAGCTTAAGCACCTGTTTTCTTTTGTAACATCTAGAGTATATGCTGGTCCAATAAAAGGTATCAAAAATCATCTTTTTTTCTGGATCTTTTGTTACAAGGACCAATACGGCAACAATAATATTTCTGTGTGTCAATTAGGGTTGAAAGAAACAAAGAGCTGTTTATGTTTGGAATGTCTGATGTCCTTAGTCCTATCTAGGTAAAACCTAAGGCCCCTCTTCACATCCAATGACAAGGAAGTCCTTTCTCCCTCATTCTGGAAGCTAGCAACCTAGATAGGATAACAGTCTGGTTAAAATGGAACTACACCACAACCTTGGGTAGGAACTTGGGGTGCGTACAGGCAACTACCTTATCTTTATGGCTATCAGGATACGGCTGATCTGTGACCAAAGCATGGATTTCAGATACTCTGTGTGCAGAGATGACAGCAACCAGAAATGCTGCTCTCCAGGTGAGAAACTTCAAGTCACAAGTTGCAACAGACTCAAAGGGCTTGCAAGTGAGCACATCCAAAACCAGACTGACATCCCAAAGAGCCACCGGCTTCCTGATGGGAAGCCTTGTGTGCAGAATACCCCTAAGGAATCCCTTGAACAGTGGCAGCTGTGCCAAAAAGAGGGTGACTACAGGGTTCATGGTATGCTGATACAGCATACAGGAAGAACTTGTGGAATACTGCAGGCCAGCATCAGAAAGGTCCAGTAAGTACTCCAAAACCTTTCCAGCTGGCTGTGTATGTCTTTCCGGTGGAAGGTTTATGTGCAGCCAAGAGTATTTCAGACACCCTCGGAGATACCCTGAATCTGTTCACATCTATCTCTTCAGGAGCCAGGACTGAAGGCGAAGGTGAAGGAAGTGCAATCTGAATGGACCAGATGACCCGAGGGTCAATAAGTCTGTCTGGAATGGCAGAACCCTCAGTTTGCTAAGTCAATTCAACAGAGGAAACCATATCTGCTAAGGCCAGCAGGGGGCCACTAAGATCATCCTATCCCTTGTGTGCCTCCAGTTTGAGACACACACTGACCTCATAGGACCAGGCATGCCCAGTGTCATCAGTTACGATGGCCAGGCCTGTGGAAGTCGAGTGTCTCACAGCAGAACAACCTCCATCAGTGTGGTTTCTTTCCCTTGTGTTTGTAAGAAGAGGTCGAGGCTGAGTGGTGCAAAGACACCAACGCAGAGCGTGTGCCGGATCTGGATCAGTTCTTTCTGTGACATCGAGAGGACTGTCCATCCTCCCTGGCACCTGACCATCCACTGCCAGAGCACCCACCCAGAGAGAAGAGGTGGCCAGACACATCACCGTTGCTGGAGCAACTTGACTTTTCAGGCTCCCTACCTTTTTCCATGGTCGATGACTGTTAGTATAAGGTATCAATGTGAGGAAATTGCTAATCTGTGTGCTAAACTGACATGAGAGCAATAAACTCTTCGATATTTTAAACTAAAGGCGAAGAACTAAATGCTGCCATTGTGTAGATGGTGAAGTTCTGGCCCAGACGAGGGAAGTGGCAATACTAATGCTGCATACTCAACAAATGGGGAAAAAAGGAAGGGAGGCAGATGGGGGCTGATGCCACTGCACACCAGCAGGCGTGTGTGGTGATGCATGTGCAGGGTCTATCGTGTCACCAGTCCCATGAAATGTTCTGGCTCCCGCAGAGTCCTAGTGCCTCCAGCATAGATCCACAAGGGGTACTCAATGGTGAAGACTGATTCTTGGAAGATTAGTGCTGTGTAAGGTGCTGGTGAACAATGGAGAGCAGAACAATGCTGTGTAATGTGCTGGTGCAGAATGGAGAACAGAACAATGCTGTGTAATGTGCTGGTGAACAATGGATAACAGAACAACGCTGTGTAATGTGCTGGTGCAGAAAGTCTGCAGCAGTATATGACATGAATTAGGTAACTATATGCAGGCAAACAAGGCAGGCATTCCACATCCATAGTACACATGTTTCTGCAATTTCAAGGTTGATCTTAATGTGGATTATACTCCAGTTCCCCAGGAGTTCCACAGAACTGGCATTGAGATATGGGTCTCATGCACTGCTGCAGAAATCAACTATCTAAACATACTACTATATTCCATAATTTCTGGTGCCACAGACCCCCTCTGCTTGTCCTAAAGACATTCCCCCAGACTCAGTATTTGATGCCACTGATGGTATCACATGGCATTTTAGACACTAATAGCATCACATGGCATGCTAGCCAGCAGCAAGCCAGAAACCTGCCACTGACATTGAGCCCTCCTGCAGAGAACTACAAGCCCCGGTTCAGTCGCCTCTAGGAAAGAGGATTAAACTGAGCATAACTGATTAAGAAGAACATCTGCAGACAGCTTCTGAATCCCATTTTGATGTCATACAGAATGCCTGGACTTGTAAAGCCAAAAGGAAGTGGGTACTTACCGTGTGATTGTTCAACATGAACTGAACGGCAGTGAGTTTCACGGGCTTTCTAACGCTGCTGTATGTGAAGAGGGAGTCAAGGAGGAAAACACACAGCTGTAGTCAGAGACGACCATACCATGTTAAACTGAACCCTAACACAGCTGCAGGGAAATATAACCATGTCAACTTTTCTGTTAAATACAATAAAACTGTCAGACTGGTATCAGCTCAGTTTTGTTTACTTAAAGTAAGGTGGACTTTTCCAAGTGTTACTAAATACAATAATGGATTCACACTACATACTCATATAAAGGGTTGTGTTATACAACTTTTCTGTTTGTTATGTGTCCCTCTCAGTCCCATGGTTGTGGCGTTCAACTCCTTTGGGGAAATAAAAAGCCTATGCAGACTAATATAGAGTATAACAGTGAAATAAAATACAGGAACAATTTAGGACAAAGACAGTAATACAGCATTTATCTAAGGTATAAAAATGATCCAGATTAAGTGGTAGGATTATGCCACAAAAAGTACAGTTATGCAAGAACTTACCGTAAAAGTAGATCTTTGAGAGGAGCTCTTGCAACAGGTAATACACTTAGGACTAATGCCTTAGCGTAGGACCCACAGAAAAACTTTCTATCTAGTAGTTCAGTGGAGGTCGCCCCGACATGGCCACGCCAACGTCCGACATGGTATAAAGGGCGGACCCCGGCGCCATCTCAGTTCCCCACCGGAGACCCAGTTGGTAAAATGGAGAACCGAGAAGGAGCTCCCCTACTGGAGAGAAATAGAGATAAGGCAATGACCTGGGGGATGGAGGGTGGGAAAGCCACCTGCTGCAAGAGCTCCTCTCGAAGATTTACTGTTATGGTAAGTTCTTACGTAACTGTACTATCTATCTTCGAGTTGAAGCTCTTGCAGCAGGTAATACACTTAGGACCGAGTCCCAAGTAGTAACCCAGATAGGCCCAGATCAGAAGGGTGGAGGAATGACTGAGGAAGGGAAGAAAATCTACCCTCCTCAGAGAGTAGTCCCTGGAGAACAGCCAAAACAAAACCCGCACTCCTTCTAAAGGCTATGTCCAAACTGTAATGTCTGATGAAAGTATGGACAGTGGTCCAAGTAGCTACAGCGCAAAGGTCTGCAGCTGAAACATTCCTCAATGAGGCAAAGGATGTAGCAATAGCCCAGGCAGAATGACTGTTAGCTGTGCCCAGTAGGGGTCTGCCATGGTGTTGGTAACAGAACATGATACAGTGGACTAACCACCTGGTCAGGGTTTGCTTAGTGATAGCGGCCCCTGTCTTGTGTTGAGCGAATGCAACGAACAACTGGTCCGTGCTCTGAACAGAACGAGTTCGGTCCAAATAGAAATGAAGAATTCTGAACATTCAGAGTGTGTAAAAGGGCATTCCCCCTTATTGGAGAACTCTGGATAGTATACCGCAAGTGAAATGTCCTGGTTCAGCATTAAGGCGGACACTACTTTGATGAAATAAGGATTAAGTATGCAGTTGCACCCTGTGCCTGTGAAAAACCAGGTAAGGCTCCTTGCACATTAGGGCCTGAAGCTTGGAAATCCTCTGAGCAGAGGTAATGGCAACTAAAAATAATGCCTTCCAAGAAAGAAGGCAAAGCTCGCACGTTGCGGCTGGTTCAAAAGGGGGCAGGGTGAGCTTTTCTAAAATAAAAAGAAGATCCCAGGGGGAACAGGGTTCCTCCGTGGGGGTCTAATAAGCAGGACTCCTCTAAGGAAGGTCTTGCATACATCCAGCTGTGCCAGAGTCCTTTCTCCCACAGGGGCATGGTATGCCGATACAGCACAAAGGTGCACCTTAATCAATGAGTAGCTAAGACACAGATCAAGGAGATAGAGAAGGTACTCCAGCACATGCTTGGCGGAGCACATTAAAGGGTCCAAGAATCTGGCTGCCGCCCAGAGACAGAAACATTTCCGCTTCAGAGCGTAAGTCGCCCTAGTGGAGGGTTTCCTAGACACCATTAGGATCTCTGCTACTCTCCTAGAAACTCCCAATCTCTCCTCTGCTAGGACTGCAGGAGCCATGCATGCAGGTGAAGAGTTCAAAGGGAAGGATGGACTAGCGTCCCCTGTTGCTAGGAGAGCAATCGAGTAGAGAGAGGTGGCGGCACAGGAGGCCCCATGGCCAGCTGCTGAAGGAGAGGAAACCAAATCTGTTGATGCCAAAGAGGGGCCACCAGAATCATTCTGGCCCTTTCTGACTGCAGTTTGAGTAGTACTCTCAACCAGAGGGAAGGGAGAAAAGGCATAAAGAAACCTCCCCGCCCAGTAGAGGGATAATGCGCCTCACCAGAAAACACCAGGCCCTGGATCTAGTGAGCAGAAATCTGGCAGTTTGCTGTTGCATGGGGATGCAAAGAGGTCCAACTCTGGACGGCCCCACCTTGCGAAGAGGTCATCCGCAACATCTTGAAGCAACTCCCACTCGTGATTCAGGGAACGAGAACAACTCAGACTGTCGGCGAGAACGTTCTGACTTCCTGACATGTGGATGGCTAGGAGAAACAGACCTTGTTCTACTGCCCAGTCCCAGATTCTCATGGCCTCTCTGCATAGGGATATGATCCTGTTCCCCCTTGCTTGTTCAGGTAAAAGACTACCGGGGTACTGTCCGACTGAATTAACAGAAGACCCCGGGAGAGCAGATCCTGAAAGGCCTGGAGGGCGTACAGAACAGCTCTCATCTCCAGAACGTTGACATGGAGAGACCTTTCGATGGCAGACCATGATCCTCGCGTCTGATGCTTGTTTAGGTGACCACCCCAGCCTAGCCCCAAGGCGTCCGTCGTGACAGTCTACAGTGGACCTGGGCCTCTGGAAAGGACTCCCTGTTCTAGATGAACTGGGTCGAGCCACCATTGAAGGGAGCGTCAAACCGCTGCCAATATTCGGATGGGATGGTCCAAGTCGTCAGAGCCCTGATCCCATTATACTCTGAGATGCCACTGGAGGGTTCTCATGTTCAGACGAGACAGAGAAACCATGGCTACGGCGGCTACTGTATGCCCCAACAGCTGCAGGACTACCCTCATGGGGACCTGGTCTATGGTTTGAACTCTTCGGACTAGGGCCCAAAGCCGTATTACTCTGTCCCCAGGAAGAAAGGCTCTGCCTTGCTGGGTGTCGAGAATCGCACCAATATACTGAAGCCATTGGGAGGGCCAGGGCTAAGATTTTGGCCAGTTTAGGGTGATGCCCAGAGAGAGGAAGAGCTGTTCCGTTTCCTGAAGAGTGCCTGTGAGCCGGTCTTCCGACGGTGCAGAGAGCAGCCAGTCATCGAGGTAGGGGTACACAAAGTGTCCCCTTCTCCTCAATGCAGCAGCTACCACTGCAAGGCACTTGGTGAAAACCCTGGGGGCCGATGATAGGCCGAAGGGAAGCAACCAGAACTGGTAGTGTTTGTCTCAGAACAGGAAGCGAAGGTACTTCCTGTGCAAGTGCAGGATCTTCATGTGCATGTAGGCATCCTGCATGTCTAGGGAGCAAAGCCAATCCCCTTGATGTATAAGGGGGAAAAGGCTTGCAAGACTCAATCCGAAACCTCTTGTAAAACACAAACTAGTTAAGGTGACCGAGATCTAGAATGGGGCGAAGATCTCTCGTTTTCTTGGGCACCAAGAAAAAGTGGGAGTAAAAGCCTTTTCCCTGCTGGGAGGGAAGGACTGGCTGGATGTCCTTCTTTCGGAGGAGGGACTGGATTTTCTGCTCCAGAAGAAGGGCATGGCTGGCTGAACAGTGGGATGGAACTGGAGTATTGTTCGGGGGTACGCTGAGAAATTCTATGGCGTAGCCCCTCTGAATCACCTGCAGCACCCACTGATCGGATGTGATGGTGCTCCATTCAGGAAGGCAGAGGGAGAACTTCCCTCCTAGCTGTCCCCGAGACTGATGATTGGGGAAGGCCACTGGGAGTCATGCAGTACTGTGGGGGCAGGGCAGGATAATCCTGGGAGCTTTTTGGTGGTTTGGGGCCTTGGGCTCCGGGTTGCCGCAGGCTGACCGACGGCATTTGAAGCCCTTCTGTGGAACTGCCTGCCACTGTGTGCTGGCCTTGCTTGAGAAAGTGCGCGCTATGGGCCAGTTAGTTCTAGACTTACTTGTGTACATCTGCCACAGCCTTCCTGAATCTACAGGCCTTTATGATGTCCTGAACTTCCTGTCCGAAAAGGACCGGTCCCTGAAAAAGGGCATCCAAGATGGCATCTTGGAGGTCCTGTCTGAACTCCCCTGCCACCCTGAGCCAGGCACGTCTGCGTAAACAGACTCCTGAGGCTGCCACTCTGGCTGACGTGTCTGCTGAGTCATATAAACAATGTAGAACATGCTTATCAACATCCATGCCCGATTGGATGTACGCCAGAAGCTCATTCTTTGTGTCTGAATCGGGCAGTGCTTTCATAAGTTCCATGGTCTTCTCCCACAGAGATTTCTGGTAGGTGACCATGTGGGCCAAAAAACAGAGAGCGAATAGCCCTTGTGGCCGAGGAATAGACCTTCCATCCCCAGTTGTTCCAGCTTCTTAGACTCTGGGTCCGGGGGCTGGGAACTGAGCTGCTTGGGCTGATTCAGACTATGGTCGACTGCAGCTAAGACCATAAAATTGGCCTTAGGGTGCTCCCCCAGAAAAGGTTCTTCTTTTGGAGGCTTATAAAGTCGGTCAGCTTTCCGAGGCACAGCAGAGGTAGAGAATGGCCTTTTCCATGTCAACCTAATGACATCTTGAAAAGGCTCCACTGGGTGGGGGGGAATTATCAGGGGCTTTGGATCCTTAGCACCCAGGAACTTAGCCAGCCTTTTTCATTCTGGGTCGAGTTCCTCCATGTCCCACTGGTAAATTGCCTGAATGTGCCTCATGATGTCCAGGAACAATGGGTCGTCTGGAAGAGATCTCGGTGAGTCCTTCAGTCCTGGAGAAGGGGGACGGAAATCCTCATCTTCAGACGAATCAGAGGAGGAATCCTTTGGTTCTTCCTCTGAGGAGGACGTAGGGCGTCCACTGGAGAAAGGGACCATGGACGGTCTGCGCTTTGTTTTCCCTTTAGGGCTGGGAGGTGAGTGAGAGCCTTCACCTGCTGCCTTGTCTGGGGTAGGAGTAGGAGGTGGTGGTATTTCGGAGGGAGGGGGATCAGGTGGCCTGTACAGTAGGTCCCCCTTGACCGTGTCCCACCACGATGTAAAAAGTGCCCAGACGTCAGTCAAGGGGACGACTGGAGGAGGGGGTGTTGGAGCCGAAGAACCGGGCTCCGGTGGGGCGTCCATTATGGGGGACACTCTGGAGAGGCCGCCCTAGCTGTATCTGGTTGAGGGTTGGGCTCTGTGTGGATAGGAGAGCGTTCGTCCGACCCGACGTCCGGAGTCTCATGCAGTGCCGGCAGTCGTCAGGCCGATGGTCAGGGCCTAAGCAGATCAAGTAGGCCTCGTGGCTGTCTTTGGCCAGGATCTGCGTGCCACACTGACACTTCAACTTTCGCCGCGGTGGGGAGGGCGAAGACATGCAAGAAAACTAAAGAATACTCGTGAACTCGTCGAAAAAACGATAAAAGGACTGCTTTTACGCGGTAGTCTGCTGAGCGGGCGTCCATGGAGCGAACTAAAGCGGGTCAGCAGGGAGGAAAATAACAGATGGCGCCAGAAGTCGCCCTTTTATACCACGTCCGACCGCCGGGCATCGCCAGCGATCGAGGCGAGTCCTCCTCTACAGACTGCTAGCTAGAAAGTCTGTAAGTCCTACGCCTGGCGGCATTAGTCCTAAGTGTATTACCTGCTGCAAGAGCTCCAACTCAAAAGTCAGATCATCAATAACTGCCATTTCGTGCCCGATTGCCTGTGGTATTTCTTCTGTGCTAAAATAAATATTCAGTATCTTAACAGGTAAGTGAGTCTCTTTCTGTACTGGGGTATGCACTTTCAACATATATATATATATATATATATATATATATATACATATATATATATATATATATATATATATATATATATATATATATATATATATGTAGCAGATCCCTCTTGGTTCATTTTTTCTTTTACAGGTACCGTGACCCACACTGTACCTTTCTCTGGATGGTTAATAAAATGATGCATTTATGTGCAACAGTGGACTGCCAGCTACTTTTATCTGAGTCCATGGCACAGGCGACTACAGGAATAAAACTAGATTACATTTGTAACCATAGTACTACTATTAACAGCAGTAGTGACAGAGACAGTGCTAACATGCACCGAAAAGGGCAAAAGCTGCATCCTGCCCCAAATTAACCCCTTTCCTTTGCTAGTGGGTCCAAACTGATGCACCTACTCTACAACAATATTTAAAGGAAGGGAATGTGAACTGTTCAAAATCTCCCGCTGACTATATTTTGACCCAGTAGGTTTCTCTTTAGACCCACAGTTTTTACACCAGTGGGTCCAATCTGACCCATGTTTTAAACCTCCCAGCACTCTCACTGAGCAGCGGTACAGCAGTAAATAGTTTTACTCAATTATCTGAATAAGGACATCCCAATTGACCCAAATGCGCATTTTCAACGGGTTGCACAAGTTGCATCCTGATTACAGGAAGTAGACATTTCAGAAAACCAAAAATATAATACAATAAAAAGGTATAAACAAAGCAGTATAACCTCAACTATTAAAAAGAATCGTGTGACGTCCAGAGACCTACCAGTATTCTATTCACAATCCACACTTAGGCAGTCTTCTGCTGAGCATGCTCAATCGCTGGAACGGTCTTCAAGTCTGATTCCTGCTACCACCCAACCATGTGGTCCTCCCAGTCTGCATGCAGATCTGCACACTGGAATAGGAACCCAAAGCAAAGACTGCCAGTGGAGGTCAGGTGGGTTGTGCTAATGTGACATGAATACAAGCAGTAGAAACTATGATTGCAATTAAGTAACCTCTATTTCCAACTACTACAGTAGATTCTGTTCACTATCCACACTAAGGCAGACTCCTAGCAGTCCTCAGGAGGAGGAGGAAGCAAGACACATGCTATAAATTAGGGGAATACAGACTAGAGGACTGAGGATCCAAAAGCCGAATCTGGAGAATAAGCAAGTCAATGCTGTTACGGAAGATGAATGTGTGCGCATTCATCCAGGCAACAGCCCTACATACTGCAGAAATGGAAATGTACCTGACTATAGCAACAGAGGCAGCGGTATGCCAGGTGCAGTGAGCCTTCAACACCATGGGTGGCTCCTCTCCAGCCAACCTGCTACATACAGCAATGAAGGAGATTAACCACAGGGCAGTCATCTGTTTGGCTACCAGTCTGCCTAGGGCGGCTTTGGCGCATGTGACAAACAGCTGGCGAGCCTCACCCTGAAATTCTGCCATATGCTCCTGGTAGAAGAGCAGTCCCCTGCGAACATCTAGCATGTGAAGCATTCACTCGGCCTCCGAAGCATGAGTTGTTGGGAAGGTAACTGGCAGAGTAAGAGGCTGATTACGGTAAAACTCAGAGCACCTTTGACAAGAACTTTGCATGAGAAGCAGGCCAACCTTATCCTTGTGGAAAACCATCTATGGAGACTCCACAGAAAGCATCTGGGGCTCACTCACTTGTCTGGCCGAGGTGAACATGCCACCCCCCCCCCCCAAAAAAAAAGTTATACAAGAACTTACTGTAACAGCAGATCTTTTTGAGGGGCTCTCAGTCATCAGGTTACCCAGCAGGAACCTTCACCATCAGTGAATGGGAAACCACATGGAAGATTTTCAGCAGTACAACCGGGGCCACCCACGACATCGATGTAAGCTGTCACCAATCCTATATAGGCATAGGTGTCCCCGCTCCTTCCTCAGTTCTTTCGCGCAAGAGACGAAGGGAGCAAGGCTCTTGCCCTGGGGACAGACTGGATACACCAGATAGCGAGTTTCTAGACCAAGAACGTGGATGGTGGGAGGGAAATCATACCTGATACAGGTGACGTGATGTCAGCCCGGCTATAAAAGGTGCAGTCCCACGCCCGCCCTCCAGTTCTTTTCCACTGGGGACCTAGAAAAAGGTAAGTAGAAAAAATAGGAGTGAAGACTCCTAGAACCATGCTTCCTCTCTAGACTCAAGGGCTAGGCAGGATGAAAATGAAGGAAACGATCCAGGAGTAGGGAGAAGGTAGGTGGGAAACTAGACCTACTGCAGGAACCTCTCTCGAAGATCTACTGTTACGATAAGTTCTTATGTAACTGCAATATCTTAGTTTGAGAGGGTTCCTGCAGTAAGTCTTCACATATAGGACTGAATACCAAGCAGTCCCAAATAAAAAATACGGAGATGTATCCAGGAAGAGGAGAAGTTGCCAACTGCTAGTTACGACAGGAGGCCTTGCAGAACCGCAAGACCAAAGCCAGTTCTGCGCCTAGAGGCAATGCCCAGACTGTAATGCTTAGTGAAGGTGTGGACAGACGACCACGTGGCCACTGCACAGATCTCTACAGTGGACACATTCCTGAAAAAGGTGGTAGAAGTAGCAACACTCCTAGTGGAGTGACCCTTAACTGGCACCGGAAGGGATTTCCCATGCTTTTGGTAGGTGAAGTGGATGCAGTTAGCCAACCACCTAGAAAAGGTCTGTTTGGAAATGGCCTTGCCCTGGCACTGGGAAGCGAAGGCCACAAAGAGCTGATTTGTTTTACAGACCTCTTTAGTCCGGTTAGTGTAATACCTCAGAATCCTGTGCACATCAAGAGTGTGCAGAAGGTATTACCCCCTGTTAGAATGCTGTGGATAATAGACCGGCAGCTTGACACTCTGGTTAAGAGTGGTTTCTGAAACTACCTTAGGAAGAAAAAAAAGGATTAGACCGAAGGACTACTCTGTCCCTATGGAAAATCAAATAAGGTCCCTTACAGACAAACACCCGAAGTTCTGAAACCCTTCTGGCGGAAGTGACTGCAACTAAAAACAAAGTCTTCCAAGAAAGGAAGCGCATGTCACAGCTAGAGGCTGGTTCAAAGAAACCAAGATCAGCTTTCTAGCATAAAATTCAGGCGGGGGACAGGGATTCCGGGAGGGTGGGGATGGGTAGAGGTCCGTAGTGGCTAGATCCAAATGTTCTCCCAGCCTCTTGCACTGGGGGTCCACTTCTTTAGAAGGCCAGCCTCCTGCTGCCTGAATAGTGTGCAAAAGGTCCTCAAAAGAAGGATCCTCAGGAGGAGATTTTGGGGATTCCTTGGGTGGTACCGCAACTGGGGACTGAGGGTTCGAAGGCTTGGAATAAGAGTCCGTGTCAGAAGGCTCAGAAGCACTGGGGATGAAGGGGTCTTCCCCAGATGAGCCTACAGGTAGAGCACCCGCTGCTCTTCTGGAGGGTATTGGTGGGGGAAGTGCCCTCGGAAGAGGAATGTCTCCTACAGACTGCCTAAGCTCCGTGATGAGCTGGGACCTGGCATCCTGCCACCATGTGGGGATCATCTCCTGATCTGGCACTGGAGGAGGAGGAGGCTGGTAACCTGGGTACTGCAGGTATTGCCAAGAAGGGTATTGAAAACCTGGCAATCAAGGAGAATAGCCATAAGGGTTATACCCAGGGTATCCTGATGTCGGAGGCATGTGGCCTGACGTCGGGTACTGAGGAGCTGACGGTAGACCTCCCGGTTGAGGTGCCTGGGGGTCTGGCTGTGGAAGACTGCCAGGAGGCTTGACTGGACCTACCAAGGGAGGTGCCATAGGGCAACTGGGCAGTGAGGGATCCAGGAGGGCCCCATATCAGGATCCTTAGCCAGCGGCGGACTCTTGTCTGGAGGCAGCAACAGACCAGGCAAAGGGGGAAGTTCCGGAAGGGACCCCAATGAAAGGTCGAACAACGATCCTGTCGATAGGGAAGAGCAGGATTGGGTAGCGAATCCCTGGAGTGCAGAACCCGGAGGGATGTAAGGTCTCTCGACAGCACACTCTGGCCGGCGTCGGAGGGCCTCACGGGAGTCCGACGGGTGAGAGGAGTCCAAGCAGGCAATGGAGGATCCGCCGTCCAACTGATTGGATCTAACCGGGCTAGTGACAGCGGGAGGGCTGCCGCTAGGCTTACTAGTCAAAGCCGTGCACCCGTCGACGGAGTCGAGGGGAGACTTACCAGCGGTGCTAGGAGGAGACACAATTGAAACCTCGATAGAGGCTACCCCAACTGCCCGCTCACCTCAGCAGGAGGGGGGGAAGGTGCTCGGCCCAAAGAGGTGGGCGGGGCACCAGAAGGAGTGCTCACAGTTTTTGGAGCAGGCCTCCCACGTGGCGATGGACTCCTGTCTCGGCGCTTCTCCTTACTCTTCTTTTTTTCTGGGTGCCGGCGACCTTTCCCTCAATTCCTGGAGCTCCTTTTCCACAGACATCAGCCGCCGGGTAAGGAGGTGGGCCTCAAGGGTCCGCTTGCGCCTGGTCCTGGTGGCTTGACTGAAGGCCTTGCAGGTGGCACACTCGTCCGAGTTGTGCTTGGGGCCTAAGCACAAGAGGCAGCGGGAATGGTCATCCCCGTGCGGGATTTGGGCTCCGCACTTCGAGCACTTCTTCTTGACATGAGTCGACATACAATCAGTCGAATATTGAAGAAAAAAATTTAAGGTTTGAAGGAAAAACTTCGATTGACGCGTGGGTGTTAGATCGCTGTTCTATCTCATGAGCCGAACAAACTGAGGCGACGGCGGGAAAGAAATGGAAGGCGGATGCGGGACTGCCCCTTTTATAGTCGGGGTGATGTCACGTCACCTGACATCAGGGGCGGTCCCCACTGATGATTGCTATCTATAAGTTTGCCATTGGAACCTGACGCCAGGGGGCGCAGTCCTATATATGTGAAGACCTACTGCAGGAACCTTCTCGAAGTAAGATCTACTGTTACGGTAAGTTCTTAAGTAACTGTTCTATCTTCTTCGGAGGTATTTCAGTCATCAGGTTACACCATAGAAATAAGTAACAAGCAGCGACAAGTGTAAACATACAGTCTGGAAGGCTGGCTCTCCATAAACTTAAGACAGGAGTCTTTGTAAGACAGCCCTGCCAAATCCTGCATGGGCTCTTGAGGCAATGTCCAGACTGTAATGCTTGGTGAAAGTGTGGACTGTACTAAAGGTGGCTGCCGCATAAATATCAGCATCTGAGACCCCCTTTGAAACAAGCCACCAAGGTAGCCATCCCTCTGGTGGAATGAGCTTTGACAGCACCAGGCAATTATTTGCCGTATTTGTTGTAGTAGAACACAGTGCAATCAGCCAACCATTTGGATAAAAACTGCTTAGAAACTGAAGCACCCTCGCTACCCGGGCGAAGGAAACAAACAACTGCTTTGACTTTCAGGACACACTAGTCCGAAGCAGGTAGTACTTCAAAGTTCTGCGCACCTCTACCATATGGAGCAGTGCTTCCCCTGGATTGGCACGGTCAGAAAAATAAACAGGAAGGTGGATAGACTGATTTAGTGTGAACTCAGAAACCACCTTGGGCAAAAACTTAGGATTTGTGCGTAAAGATACCCGTCTTTGTGAAAAATCAAATAAGGCTCCTCGCACCAGAGGGCCTGAAGCTCTGAAATTCTTCGAGCAGAAGTAACTGCAACCAAAAATAGTGCTTTCCAAGAGTGAAAGCACAAACTGCAAGTTGCGATTGGCTCAAAAGGAGACAGGGTCAACTTCTCCAAAATAAAATTCAAGTCCCAAGCAGGGACAGGAGAATGGATTGGGGGTTTCAGATGCAGGATGCCCCTTAGAAAGGTTTGGGAGGCATCAAGATGAGCAATCATGCAGTCACCCACGGGCTCATGAAAGGCAGAGGTAGCTGAAAGGTGAACCTTGAGTGAGGAATACTGGAGGCCTGAGTCAGACAAAGATCAGGTAGTCCAGCATATGGTTCACCGAACAGGTGAAAAGGGTCCAGGGCATGTTTGGCAGCCCAGATGGCAAACCACTTCCACTTCACGGCATATGTGGCACGAGTGGAAGGCTTCCGGGCAGCTACCAGGACATTCGCTACCCTGTTAGAGACCCTGAACCTGGCGATGGCTATGTTATCAGGAGCCAGGCATGTAGATGAAGGGACCTGAGGCTGGGATGGACCAGGGTCCCTGGATCCTGGGTCAGCAGATTCCTGCAAAGAGGAAGAGGGACCGAAGGTTCCTCTGCCAGCTGCTGAAGCAGAGGATACCATATCTGGTGAGGCCACAATGGAGCCACTAGAATCATGCTGGCCCCCTCTATCTGCAGCTTAATCAGCACCCTCTGGATCAGAGGAAATTGAGGGAATGCCTACAGAAACCTCCCGCTCCAAGTGAGGGACAACGCATCTCGCCAGAAAACTCTAGACCCTGGATCTAGCGAGCAGAAATTGGGCAGGTTTATGCTGAGTGGAGACGCAAAAAGGTCTTATGACCCCATCTGTTGAACAAGTCTTCTGCGACGGATGAAAGAAGCTCCCATTCGTGCATGCTGGACTGAGTCCTGCTGAGACTATGTGCCAGGGTGTTTAGGATGCCTGGCACATGGACTGCAGACAGTGTCAGGCTGTGCTTCAGTGCCCTTCAGTGCCCAATATCACACTTTCTTGGCCTCCCTGCAAAGGAAGTATGAGTGAGGCCCGCCCTGCTTGTTGATGTAGTAGACTACACTCAAATTATCCGACTGCGCCAGCAATTGGCCCGGAGTGAGATGCTCTTGAAAGGCCTGCATGGCGCAGAGCACCGCTCTCATCTCCAGGACACTGATATGCATGGCAGCTTCCCACTGGGACCAGGAGACCTGGGTTTGGAAGGGGCCCCGGTGCGCTCCCTAGCCTAGACCCGAAGCACCCATGGTCAAGATCTGATGTGGGGAAGAAATCTGGAAGGGAACACCTTGAAGTAGATTCAAGGGATCCTTCCACCACTGCAGTACCTTGCGTACTGGACAAGAGACCAGGACCAGTTGGTCCCATTGTACCCTGAGGGTCCACTGAAAATACAAACATACAAAGAAGCCAGCAGAAGAAGGCCATTTGGCCCATCAAGTCTGCTCGCATTGCAGGGTCCACAGCTTGGGCTAATGTCCCTGCCCTCCCTCCCCATTCCTCCCTACCCATGATCCTTAACCTTCCCCCATGCCTAGTCCAGCCTCTCTTAAAGAGGGACTCCCGCCAAAAGTGCTACATTGCAGAAATACACTAAGCATACCCCCCAATAAATCTCATACCAAAAATTAGGTTTGAAAGTTAGTTTGTTTTAAAGTTATGAGTTATTTTGTAACCCTGATTTCACTACCTATTCAAAAAAGCCAGTTTCAGTCATCTCCTGAACTCAGTCTAGTTGCCCTGTCAGCAACCTTATAAGATCTGCTTCTCCAAAATTTAAGAACTGTACCTGTATTAATCCTTTAAAAATATTTATATAGGGCTGGCTATAGTGCTTGCATTTTCAGAATGTTCTGATGCATGGCACTACACTTTAGAGCACATCAGGAGGTGGTTCTGGAATGCAGCACTGAACCAAGGAATAGAATGACAAGGTGATGCACAATTTTAAAATGTTGGTGGTGGGGAGACATGCAATCTAAGAATGTGACAGGGATGTGCCATCTGCAAATGTGGTGGGACAAGCAGTCTTGGAATGCGACAGGGACACATATCAAGGAATTTGGTGTGACTGGCAATTTCTGAATATAGTGGGGATGCATGCTGTCGAAATGTGATGAGACATACCATATTATTCTGAAATTGCTTGTCCCTGCCACATTCCAGAATTGTACGCACCCACATTTCAAAACTGTGTATCATATCCCCACTACATTCCAATATTATGCGTCCCAGCAAAATTCTTACAATTATGCATCCCTGCCACATTCCAAAATTACACATCCTTCCCCCATTCCAAAATTGAGCATCCCAGCCACATTCTGAAATGGTGCATACCCAAATTCCACAACTGCACATCCCCACCAAGTTGTGTTTCAATACCACATTACAAAATTGTCATTGCCACATTCCCAAATTGTGAATCACTGCAACATTCTGAAATTATGCGTCACGACCACATTCTGAAATTGAGCATCACTGCCACATTCCAAAATTGAGCATCACTGCCACATTCTGAAATTGTGCATCACTACCGCATTCCGAACCTGTGCGTCACCGCTGCATTACGAAAGTATGCATCACCACCGCATTCTGAAACTGCACGTCACCACTGCATTCCGAAATTGTGTCACCACCGCATTCTGAATCTGTGCATCACCGCCATATTCTGAAACTGTGTCACTGCCGCATTCCAAAATTGCACATCACCACCTCATTCTGAAATTGTGCATGATTGCAGCATTCCAAACATGTGCATCACCGCCAAATTCTGAATTTGTGTGTCACTGCCACATTACGATACTGTGCATCACCACTGCATTCCGAACCTGTCCATCCTGTCCATCACTGCCACATTCTGAAACTGTGTCACCGCCGCATCCAACAAGATCTCAATACCATTTCAATTTGGATAAAAATATGGGGTATGCAATTAAACACAACAAAATGCAAAATGATGCATCTTGGATCTAATAATCCCACCTTCTCATACAACATAAATGTCTCATCACTGAGTGCCCACCACTGATGAGAAGGATTTAGGTATTACCATCTCAAATGGTCTTACATACTCTAAACACATTCATTCCGTGATCAGTACATCAAATAAGGTGGTTTGGTCAATCCTTCGTAATATCTGTTCCAGAGATTGTGAAGTGCTTATGCCCTTATTTGGGTTATATGTCAGTCCACACCTTAAGTACGCCTCCCAGATATGGTGTCCGTATAAAAAATCCGACGGTGGGTTTCTTAAAAAGGTATGAAGAAAATTCACAAAAGAAATATCTGGTCTTAAATTGCTATCTTATGAACAAAGGTTAGATACTCTGAACCTTATGACACTCTCTACTAGATGTCTGAGAGGTGATCTACTATTTTTACACAATGTAGTACATGAACCTTATATCATGGTTGAGTTAGGCCTTGAATTTAAGTTCCCTTCACAATATACCAAGAGTCATCCTTTTCAGCTAATTGGGAAACCCTTTAAGCGTAATAATAGGAAAATACAGGTTACTCACCTGTAACAGGAGTTCTAGGAATGGTATATGTTGTTCATCCACACTGTCTGGCAGGTATCCTTGCCGCTTTAAATCTTGCCAGAAGGTCTTCAAGCTGGCTCCTCCCACCCACCCGGGTGATAAAACTCTCGGCTCCGCCCCATGACGCCAGATCTGGCCCGCTGGAAGCTCAGGTAGTGCGTCGAAGCCGGGTAGGTCGGGTGGGTCGTGTGGATGAACAACATATACCATTCCTAGAACTCCTGTTACAGGTGAGTAACCTGTATTTCTAGGGACATGGATATGTTGTTCATCCACACTGTCTGGCAGACTCCTAGCAGTTCTCCGGGAGGAGGGAGGCAAGACGCACACCCCCGATACTTACTTGGGAAAGAGAGACTGGAGAACCGAGGCCCCAAAACCAGCATCCCGGCGTGACTCAAGGTCGATGTGGTAATGGGTGATGAAGGTGTGTGCTGATTTCAGGTAGCAGCCCTGCAGATTTCCTGGATAGGGATGTCCCTGGAAGCAGCCGCCGATGCAGCAGTATGGCAGGTAGAATGAGCTCTTATCCCTCTGGGAGGCTCCATGCCCGCCAACTTATAGCAGAGATCTATGCAGGAGGTGACCCACCTGCCTATCGTCCGCTTGGCTGCAGGTCTGCCAGATCTGCGGCTTCAGCGTGGGTGACAAAGCAGCTGGCGAACCTCCCCAATTTCAGCCGTCGCTCCTTATAATGTGAGCGCCCTTCTAGGGACCAAAGTATGGAGCCTATATTCGGCCTCCGAGGTGTGATTGGGTAGAACAGCGGCAGAGTCAGCACCTGGTTAAGGTGAAACTCTGACACCACCTGGGAAGGAATTTGGTGGGAAGCAGGACAACCTTGTCCCTGTGGAAGACCAGGTAAGGAGACTCGATGGAAAGCGCCTGGAGCTCTCCCATCCTTCTGGCTGACGTGACAGCCACCAAGAAGGCGGTCTTCCACGACAGGTGAGAGAGTTCACACCTGTGCATTGGTTCGAATGGCTTGCCCATGAGCTTTGCCAGTACCAGCAGTAGATCCCACGGAGGTGGAGGTTCTCGCACCGGAGGGGAAATGTGATCAAGGCCTTTGAAAAAGCACCAGGCCACCTTCTCCTGCGCCACAGACTGCTTCCCAGCCTCGCCCGGTAAGCAGAGATGGCTGCCAGGTGCACCTTAAGAGTCGTCGACCTAAGCCCTTGCTGAGAAAGGGACCACAGGTAGTCCAATATGCTCGCCAGGGAACAGGAGGAAGGGTCCAGGCCCTTGCCCTGACACCAAATGGAAAACCTTTTCCATTTGAAGGCGTAGCATTTTCTGGTCGACTCCTTACGGGATGCCTCAACTACGTTGAGGACCTCGTCGGAAAGACCCAAGGCCTGGAACTCTAGCCGCTCAGGAACCAGGCCGTCAGGTGCAGGGATTGAAGGTCCGGATGGAATACCTTCCCCTGATTGACTGAGAGCAGGTCCGGGCGAGCTGGAAGCTGCCTCGGAAGCCTGGAGCTGAGGCTGAGGAGATCTGGGTACCAGAACTGGCGGGGCCAGTCTGGGGCTATCAGAATCACCTGCGCCTTGTCCCTCCTTCCTTTGAGCAGCACATTGTGTAACAAGGGGAACGGGGAAAAGGCTTAGAAGAGGCCCGGGGTCCACGGCCTCGAGAAGGCATCCTCCTGCAGAGAGCCCTGCTGAGGGGGGCGGGCATGGAACAGCCTCAACTTCGCATTCTCCCTGGAGGCAAACAGGTCCACCTGAGGTGTGCCCCAATGGGAGAACAGATCTCGTACTACCTCCGGCAGGAGAGACCACTCGTGGGAGGCAGCCCCTATCCGGCTTAGGGCATCGGCCAGGGTGTTGGGCTCCTGCCACATGAATGGCTAGGAGATCCGCCTCCAGGCTGCGCACGAGTGACCAGATGCGGAGAGCTTCCTTGCATAGGAGCATGGAGCACGTCCCGCCCTGGCGGTTTAGATAGTACATGGTCGTGGTATTGTCCGTCTGAACCCGGACCACTTGACCCCGAAGAAACCGAGCAAAGGTGAGAGCTAGGCGGACCGCTCGGAGCTCCAGCAGGTTGATGTGGCATTGGGACTCCCACGGGACCAGAGCCTGCGGCGCCGGTGTTCCCCAGATGGGCACCCCAACCCATCAGAGAGACATCGTTGATAGAGAGACCGCTGCCTCGGGTGGACAAACGGGATGCCCTCCTGCAGATGAACTGGAACGTCCACCACTGGAAGCGTTCCACATCCCTGGGTCACCGTCACTAGCTGGTCCAATGGATGCTAGCGTGTGACCACTGGCTGGCCAGCCCCACTGAAGGGCGCATGTTCCAGTGGGCCCAATGGACCACGCTGGTACAGGCCGCCATGAGACCCAGGAGGCGCAGGAAGTCCCGGGCAGGGCGCAATTGCCCAACCAGAAATGATTGGGCAAAGGAGGAAAGAACCTCGGCCCTGTCCGCCGGGAGCCGTGCTCTGGCTCGAAGAGAGTCGAGCTCTGCCGCGATGAAAAGAATCACCTGCTTCGGCTCGAGTTCCGACTTGGCCTCGTTGATGAGGAGGCCGACCTGAGAGCAAACCTGGAGGGCCAGGTCTCTGGACCGCTCCACCTCCTGTCTGGAGGGGGCTGCTATCAGCCAATCGTCCAGGTAAGGGTAAACCCGGACCCCTCAGCGCTGCAGGAATGCTGTCACCACTGCCATGCATTTGGTGAAGACCCTGGAAGCTGGAGATAAGCCGAAGGGCATGGCTTGGAACTCGAAAAGGGAACCTTCCGCTCGAAAGCGAAGGAACCTTTGATGGGACGGACGGATAGGGACGTGAAAGAACGCATCCTGTAGGTCCAGAGAGCAGAACCACACGCCGTGGTCCAAGGATGGGATTATCTGAGCCAGAGTGACCATCCTGAAGGCTCGAGACCTTAGGAACTTGTTCAGGTCGTGTAGGTCGAGAATGGGGCGCCAGCCCCCCGTCCGTTTCGGAACCAGAAAGTACCTGGACACGAACCCTGGGTTTGAGGGAGGGTCCGCCACCGCTCTGATCACCTCCTTCTCGAGGAGGAGAGCGATGTCGGCTCAGCGAGCTGACAGCAAGGCTTTGGACCACAAGGTCCCCCGAGGTGAGACGGCTCTGAAGGGTGGGGCCTGCTCGAACTCCAGAGGCAGGCCCTTTCCTACCACCTCCAACACCCACCTGTCTGTGGTAATAGCAGACCAGGCAGAAAGGAAGTACCGGGGCCGTCGCCCACAGAGAACCTGGGATGAGGTGTGAGGTTGGGGAGACACCCCTCAACCCGTCACTGTCGGAAACTTGGAGGAGGGACGGTCGAGGACCGCCTGGGCCTTTACCTCCCTGCTTCCTGGAGGAGGAAGCCGCAGGCTTGGGTTTGGGACGCCAAGCATGAGCCTGCTGGCCCTGGTGTTGCTGGGCCGGGCATGCCGGGGGCGCAGACGGACGAAAGGGCTTGGGTTGAGGTCTGCGGCCCTTGTCCCTCTGAGCGGATGATACCGAGTCCAAGGTGGCACTGGACTTTTTGATCCTCTGGAAGTGGCCTTCCACTCCAGGGCCGAAGAGGTCGGTCCCCAAGAAGGGGACATCCGCCAATTTGTGCTGGGTATCCGCTGTAAAGGTGGATATCCTCAGCCATGCCCTACGGCGCATAGCCACTGCAGCCGCTACTGACCTGGCGCATGAATCACCGATGTCCAAAGCAGTCTGAAGTTGCTGCTTGGCCACTGCCCTGGTCCGCACCTGCTTGACCGTGGTCTGCAGGTCAGCCGGAGATGAGGACCACCTGGTCAGGGGAGCCAACAGAGGCGTGAGAAAAATCGCCATCAATGCGGCAGGCTGGCCTGGCCAGAGGCCAAGGAGGGGCATAAGCGTAGACTTTTCGCCCGGCATAGTCCAATTTCTTGGACTCCTTGTCGGGAGGTTTGTCCACGTCCCTAGCGTTTCTGGCACGCCGGAAAACGCTGTCGGTAACTAACCCCTCGGCCGAGGGATGTTCCAAGAAACCGGACAGGGAACCAGTAGGGACCACATACTTCCTGGCCATCCTGGCCGAAGGCACAGGGCAGGAAGCAGGGCGCTGCCAGAGCTCCAAGGCCGGGCCCACAATGGCCTCAGCCACAGGGAAGGCCTCCGTAGGGGAATCCCCTCGGTCCAATATCTCCATGAGGGGATACTTGGCCCCTTGGACCTGAGCTCAGGCTGCATCCGGTGGATTCAAAGATAAGTCTGAGCAACCCCAGGAAGGACGAAGGGCTGTCGTCAGCGACTGACCTCCAGAGGACTCAAGTCCACTCGCTTGGAGAAGAAGGAGGAATCGTCGTCGGGACTCGGAAGAGTCCAAAGAGCTGCCTGGGCCTGAGCCACCTCCACCTGCCGAGGCGATCGGGAGTGAGTGACCGACAGCCTATGGGGCAGACCCTGAGCCGACCGAGAATTCTTGGTCGAGCCCCCAAACGTGGCTGTGGGCGGAGGTTCCACGGAATCGGTGGGGCAGCTGGTTTCGCCAACAACCGCTGACGACAGGCTCCTCGGGTAAAGGGGGATGTTTTGCCACTCGGTGACAGCCACTTAATGGCGGGGGCGGCGGCGTCGGCTTATTCCTGGTCAAAGGAGCTGTTGCCACATGAGGTCCTCATATCGTCGACACAACACATGAAGCCTCCCCTCATCGAGGGAGGAGAGAGGCCAGTGGCGCCCGCTCACAACAGTGCCAAGACGAGACCGCCTGTGATGGCGGGATCGGCTGGATCTGAAAGTCGAGACCGAGAACCTCCAGCTTTTCCGAGGGGCAGTGCGGAGAGGGAGCAGGTGGAACCGGCTCCTCCGCGGCTCGGAGGGAACACCCAAGGGCTCCGGAACCGGAGGCACCGGCAAGCCCACGGGATCCTCAACTCCCACCGGGGGAACCGGGGAGAGGGGATTTTCGGATTCGCCGGTCAACAACCTGTCCAACGGGTCAAGAAAGATCTCGACTGCGTCGACGGGAGTCTCGGTCAACTGACCTGACGGGGACACCGTGAGACTAGTGGCCGAAGCCGAATGATCGACCGCAGTCGATGGCCGACAACTCGGGGAGAGGGACCTTTCCCGCTCCCAAGAGCGTCGACGAAGAGACTTACCCTTGTCTTTCTTCTTGGACCGAGAAGAAGGTGGTCCAGCAGGCGTTGGTCCCTCTCCCTAGTGGAGAGGGACAGACAAACTCCTTAAAGAGCTGTGTAAGAGGAACCCAGGTAAAGCGGAATAAAAACGCGGTCGAGGAAGATCGTACCGCGCACCTCCTCTTCGAGGGCGATTATCTGCTCTTAGCTGATCCGGGCCGAGCTCGGGCCAACAAGGAAACCGCCGACCAGCCTCTTTGACTTAACCGTGGAAAACCCTTTCTCGGGCACCAGTTGTAAACGGGCGCCACGGTCTTCAGGGACGTGGGCTGAGAAGGAAAAGCACAGGTGCAAGCCTGCGGGTCATGCTCGAGGCCTAAACAGTACACACACGTGGAGTGCGGATCCGTCAGACATCTTCTCGCCCACAAAGGCACCGCCGAAAACGAGTCGATTTTCCACCGCAGCCGCAGGATAGAACACCAAGTCTTTTAAGCAAAACTTAAATTGGAAACCAAGAATTAGGAACCAGTCTTATACGCAGAGCGTTAAGGAGGGAACCTGAGCTTCCAAGCGGTAAGGAAGATCTGGCATCATGGGGCGGAGCCGAGAGTTTTACCACCCGGGTGGGTAGGAGGAGCCAGCTTGAAGACCTTCCGGCAAGATTTAAAGTGGCAAGGATACCTGCCAGACAGTGTGGATGAACAACATATCCATGTCCCTAGAATATTTCTTTACTCTTCATACTACAGGGCCTTGGAATAAGCTCCCATCCTGTTGTTATGAGCAACTCTCAGTACATTTTTAAACATCGTTTGGATAAGTTAATTAATTCCGGGTATAACTTAACTTACTATCCTTTGGTCTAGGATAAGAGCATTACGGGCCTCGGCCTACTAGCTCTTTTTCCTCACCTTAGTATGAACCTTAGCATTCCAAAATTGCATGTCACCACTGCACTTCGAAACTGCGTGTCACAACCGCATTCTGAAACTGAGGGTCACTGCTGCATTCCAAACCTGTGCATCACTGCCACAGTCTGAAATTGTGCATCACCACCACATTCTGAACCTGTGCATCACCAACGCACTGTGAAATTGTGCATCAACACAGCATTCTGAAATTGCACATCACCCACCACTGCAATCCAAACCTGTGCGTCACCGCCGCATTCTGAAATTGTGTGTCACCACAGCATTCTGAACCTGTGCGTCACCACCACATTCCAAACATGTGCGTCACCACCGTATTCTGAAATTGTGCGTCACCACCACATTCCAAAATTATATGTTTCCACTACTTTCTGAGATTGTGTCAGTGCTGCATTCCACAATTGCTGCTGAAAGTGGCCAAAGTTTAGTGACCAGTGGCCAAGGTTTTAGTAAACAGTGACCAAACTTTTATCAACAATATGTAGTTGGCTAACCAAAAGGTTGAGGAGATAGAAAGGTGTAAAATGGCTAGTGTAGAGGCTGCAAAGGGCTAGTAAAAGGTGAAGGTGGCTAGTAGATGACTACATGATACCAACATGTAGACTGATGTGCCTTATAAGTGCACAGGTGTTTGGAGAGTAATTGCTGAAACCATGCAAATAATGATACCACTGTGCAAATTGATGTCTGTGTAAATGCTCAGGTTCAAAAGGTGTTGAGGCCCTTTAAATAACTATAGACAATAAGTGTTCTAAAGAAAATTAGCTTTGCTTTGCTCAGCAGAGATATTTTGTACAAAACCCTTCCTTCAACCCAAGGTCATAGCTGCAGCTTAGATATACAGTTCCTCATTTACGGAGAGTTGATAAGAAACAATTATATCCTTGTTTTGGTCACTGTCTAGTCAGCAAGTTATTGAAAGTAAATGTGAAGTCCCCTCATATGTTTTCTGTATCCTAAAGAGAGTTATTTTTGATAAATGTAAAACCCCTGATTACTTATTTTTCCATTTAAGAATGACCGCATGTCTTGGCAAAGTATCTTGTGACCAAGGTATCTTTTGGGCAGTGTATTTTTGAACCCGAGTCTTATGATCTGCAGAATGACATATTGTCTGTGTTTAAAACTGCTGAAGTAGTTTTTGGGAAATTCCAGCCTTGCATTTTTTTTCTAAGCTTGCTATACATAAATATGGAACCTATGGTTATGTCCAGCGTCCCTTCGAGAAGACGCAGTCTTGGACAAGATGCAGTCTGAGACTATCCATAGATTGCTCGGGGGATCCAGAGACATATGGTTCATGTGTCTCTGAAATGCTGTAGCCCTGTAATGCAAATATTACTAGCTGTCTAGATTGCATGTTAGAAACACCCCATTGGGATTGACCTTTGGCTGTTTTACAACTAAATTGTAACAGAATCATCTAGGTAGTGGTGGGCTACCTGCTGTTTAAAAATAACGTTAGCATGTATTCCCTTTCGTAAACTAGCACAATAGGATTTTTCTGGCTAATCTTATTAATACTATCATAATAAAGTACCACTAATTTGGCAAAGATATAGCGTGTTGGCTTTATTGAATTACTGAGAATTACCAACCAGGAACCTGTATAAACTGTATAATTGGATCCAATTAACATTGCAACCTGGTGACATTTCAAAATCCCATACTTGCAGTATTCTAAAAATTACACACAACTTTGTCATTCTAAAGCCATGTTTGCTGCTACATTTCAACCACTTGTCACATTCTGAAGTACTGTACCTTGCATCTAACACATTGTACCTTGCATCTAACACATTATGAAAGTGCATGTGCTGACCTGTCCAGTGTCAGTATTCCTTTTTCAGATGTTTACTACAACTGCAGTTTTAAGTAACATAGGAGAAATAAGTCATATAAGGTAACTTGCAGGGAGGACTAGGTTGTGAGTTCAGGAGATGACATCATCAGTAGCCCTTCTCTGAAACTGGCTTTTGTGAACAGGCAGTGAATTAAGGGTTACAAAATGACTTGTAACTTTTAAACCAAGTAACTTACAGATCTGATTTTTGGCATGAGGCCGATTGAGGATACGTTGATCCAAATTCTGAATTTATTGATGCCAAAAATTTTGGCCTCAGTCGCTCTTTAAAGCTGCCCACTATCTTCAACAAGATCACCTCTTCCAGAAGCACATTCCAAATGTCCTCTGTGAAGAAGTGCTTCCTGACCTCCCTCCTAAACCTCCCACCCTCCAGCTTAAGGGTGCGCATATGAAGCCTGGCTAGCAGAACGGTGGGAATGGCCGATGCCATTAGGCCCAACAATCAGAGGTACCCTAGCAAGAATGTACCAACTCTGAGTGACTTCCTGAGCTTGGGCTATGAGGCACTCTGCCCTGTTTTGGTGTAGGAAGGCCTTCCACTGTGCAGAGTCCAGAAGCACCCCTATATATTGCAGCCTTTGTGACGGTACTAGAACCAACTTGGGCAGGTTGACTGTAATGCCCAAGGAGTGGAAGAGCTGGAGTGTGTGCTCCGAGGTGAGCAAAAGTTGCTAACTGGACAGGGCCTTGAGAAGCCAATTGTCCAGGTAAGGGAAGATATACAGTCACTATCTTCTGAGAACTGCTGTGACCGCTGCCAAGCACTTGGTAAAGCCTTGCAGTGCAGAGGACAAGCTGAAGGGCAGTACTCTGAACTTATAATGCTCACCCTGAAAGGCAAAATGAAGAAACTTCCAGTGCGGAGGAAAGATTGAGATGTGCAGGTAGGCATCCTGCATGTCCAGTGAACAGAGCCAGTCCCCGGCCTTGAGGAGGAGCATTAAGCCTGGAAAAGTTACTATCTGGAACTTTTTGTACTGGACAAACAGACTGAGGTCCTTTAGATCCAAAATGGGCCTCAGATCTCTGGTCTTTTGGGGGACCAGGAAGAACCTGGAGCAAAACCCCTGGTTTCTCTGATGCCTGGGCACTGGTTCTATGGCCTTCTTGTGCAGAAGAGACTATACTTCCTCCCGGGGAACAGACAAGTGAGCCGGGAGGTAACTGGAGGGTGGAGGCCTGTCTGGAGGCTGCTGTATGAGCTCCAAGGTGTGACCCTTTTCTATGATCTGCACAATCCATACATGTGAAGAGATGGTCCTCCACTGATTCAGACGGAAGGAGAACCGACCTCCAACCACCGCCTCCTGGGCGGCGGAGGAATGCAGCAAGGAGTCATGCTGAGGTCACTTCTGGAGCATTTAGCTGCCGCTCCAGCACTTGGGGGGGGGGGGCTCTTCATTTTCCCTCGGTACAGGGAGCTGATCCAGGCCTACCGGTCTATTTACGAAAAATAGGCCGCCCTCTGCCCCTTGACTGAGTATGGTAGAGGAATGGACCGATTTAATGGCCATGCCCGAGGCCTGCAGATCATTTATAAGGTCCGGGGCATCATTTTGTGCTGCACATATGCTGCAAATCCAGAAACCCAGAGCCAGGAGTGCCTGCATAAGCATATGCCAGTGGCAGCTGCTCTGGCAATGGTATCAGCCATGTCATACAGAGCCCTGAGGAGGTGTTTACTAACATCCTCAGCAGCCTGGAAACACTGGAGCAAGTCCTGCTTGTGACTGACAGTTGGCAATCCTCAGGCCTACGGTGGAGGAGGCATAAACCCTTTTTCCTCAGAGGGGTCAATCCTACGAGATTCCTTGTCTGGGGAAAGGGAACTAAGGTGTTTAGGCACCTTAGATCGGTCATGAGCTGCTTTGATGACTACTGAATCAATTTTTGGCCTGGGCAGCAAAATAGGGAAGACCCTGAGGGGCATGATAAAGCTTGCCCGCCCTGCATGGCACAGCAGGCACCATGTCTGGTCTGTGCCAGGCTGCTGTGGTTGTACTCAGTAAGATTTCCTGGGGTTTGAAGAAAACATTACTTACCATAGTAATCTTGTTTCTTCTAAGGGAATCTTACTGTATTCTACCAAATGCAGTATGGTCTCACCATAGGACTACCCCGGAGCCGAAATGGTTAATAGAACCTATGCTAATAGTGGAATGTTAGGCTCGAGCTCGGTTTTCAAATCACTGTCCCTGCCTGGTTGCACTGCCTAAAACCGTCAGATTCTTACGAAGCATGCACAAGCTAAATACTAACCAAACAAAGCTTACTACCCCTAAATACCCCTATTGGGGAACAGAAACTCCAGCAACAGGAGGCATCTCTAAGACTCAAGTCAACAGATGCTCAAAAAACTAATAGGTACCCACAGGTTTCCAACATCAGTGACACAGGAGTGAGAAGAGCCCTGTAGGTCCTAGCAGGGGAGGAAGGGTGGGAGCTCAGAATACAGTAAGATTCCCTTAGGAGAAACAAGATTACTATGGTAAGTGATGTTTTCTTCAAACCCCAGGAAATTTTACTGTATTCTGACAAATGCAGACTACCCAAGCAGTGCCTTTGGAGGCGGGCAGAGGACCTATTTAGGAAACAGGCTCTGCAGAACTGCTGTGCCAAACCTGACATCACTCCTAGCCTAGGTGTCCAGGCAATAGTGCTTGGTAAATGTATGAACTGTTTTCCAGGTAGCTGCCTTACAGATTTCCAAAAGAGGAATGTCTCTGGAAGCTGATACAGATGCAGCAGTCCCTCTAGTAGAATGAGCCCTAAGCCCTTGTGGGGGCTGCTTACCCACTTTTTCATAACAGAATTGGATGCATGAGACAATCCATCTTGCTATGGATCTCTTTGTGGCAGGTTTACCCTTGCCGACCTCTCCACAGGTCAGAAAGAGTTGAGTTCTATCCCCTCTGCGACCTTTCGTGTGATCTAGGTAGTAGCACAGCCTTTTGACATCCAGGCTGCGTAGCCTACGCCTCACCTGAAGAGGAATGTTCAGTAAAAACTGGCAAGGTGATGGACTGATTAATGTGAAAGTCAGATACCACCTTATGAAGAAATTTGTTATTCGTCCTGAGTACCACCTTGTCCCTGAGGAAGGCCACATAACTGGGCTCCATGGACAAGGCCTGAATCTCACCAATCCTTCTGGCCGAAGTAATAGCCACTAAAAACACAGCTTTCCAAGTTACATATTTAAGGTCAGCCGAAGACATGGGTTCGAAAGGAGGCTGCATAAGCTGTGCTATGCAAATGTTTGGATCCCACACAGGGGCAGGGGTTCTATGATGAGGGTGCAAATGCAGTAAACCTTTAAAAAAGTTTCGGAACACTGCATTAGAGGCCAAAGAGGATGGTTTACCTGCTGACAGGTAAGCAGATACTGCAGCCAAATGAACCTTCAAAGGAGAGGTCCTGAGGCCTAGGGAATGAAGATGGGTGAGACAGTCAAGAACTACTGATAAGTCAGCCTGGGTATGGTCTAAATTTCTGTCTCTGCACCAGAAAGCAGATCTTTTCCACTCAGAAGTACACATTTTTCTGGTAGCAGGTTTTCTGGATACCCTGAGGACCTCCATTACCCCCTCTGAGAGATTCAAGTTTGCATACTCTAGGTCCTCACAAACCAGGCTTTGAGTCTGAGGGACCGAAGGTTGGGATAGAGGATCCTGCCCTGGGAGGAGGTCAACAGACTGTACCTCCTGGGTAGGCTGATTGGCTTGGCTACTGATAAGTACAGGACTAGGGAATACCATGGTTGCCTGGGCCAATCTGGGGCAATGAGGACCATTGTGGCTGGTTCGGACATGAGCTTGTTCAGGACTCTCAGTAATAGTGGGAAGGGAGGAAAGCCATACAAGTACTTCCCTGTCCAATCCAGGATGAATGCGTCCAGTGGTACTGTGCCCCTCAGTGGAGGTCTGCACCAATACAGAGGGAGCTGGTAGTTGTCTGGGGAAGCAAAGAGGTCTACCTCTGGAGTGCCCCACCTTCTGAACACCAGCTGCAGTACTTGCTTGTTTAAGGACCATTCGTAATGGTTCCGATTTATTCTGCTCAGTGCATCTGCCAGCACACTGTCCTTCCCTGGAAGGTGGACTGCCGACAGTACAATGTTTAGGGAACAGGCCAGGGTCCATATTCTCACAGCTTCTGTGCACAGGATGTGGACCTTTTGCTCCCTGTTTGTTGATGTAGTACATAGTGGTAATGCTGTCTGTCCTGACCTGGACCACTTTTCCCTGAAGCATGTTGGCAAATGCCTGAAGTGCCAGGAACACTGCCCTGAGCTCCAACAGGTTGATGTGCAGTAATGACTCCTGTTTGAGCCATGTACCGTGGACAGTATGCTCCCCACCCTATAAGGGATGCATCTGTAGTGAGCACCAGAGATGGTTGTCCTTGTAGGAAGGGGACCTCCTGTCTGAGGTTTCCCAAATCCTGCCACCACTGGAGTGCCTGCACGAATGTTTGAGTGACTGGGAGCAACTCTGACAATTTGTCCTTTCTTTGATGCCAGTAATGCTTGAGGTGATATTGAATATCCCTCATCTGAAATCTTGCTCCTGCCACTGTGGCAGTTGAGGCTGCCATGTGGCCCAACAACTGGAGAAAATGTCTGGCTGGCCTAAGGCTGTGAGGTTTGAAAGAACCTACCAGCTGCCTGATAGTGTCTGCCCTCAGCTGAGGAAGAAAAGCCCTTCCTCTGACTGAATCAAATTCTGCTGCTATAAATTCCAGGAACTGTACTGGTTGCAGCACTGACTTCTGCTGGTTTATCAAGAAACCCAAGGACTGTAACAGTTCCTGTGTTAAGGCCAGAGATTGCTTGACCTGCTGGGAAGACTGCCCCACTAAGAGCCAGTCGTCCAGGTATGGAAAGACTGCTACTCCCTGCCTCCGTAGGTGTGCCACAACTACTGCCAAGCATTTTGTGAACACCCTTGGAACAGAGGTAAGGCTGAAAGGCATAGCTCTGAACTGATAGTTTATTTATTTAGTTTTTGTTGACCGGGTAAGTGCACTAGAAAAATCCTGCCTATTTTCAGGCACGACCCGAGGGAGGGGGATACAGATGAATGCCAACTGACCTTGAACCAGATTAAGCTGTTGGTGGTATTTTTAGTGAATGAGGGAAATTTGGCCAGGACACCGGGGAAATTCCCCTACTCTTTTCGATAAGTGCCATGGGATCTTTAACATCCACCTGAACTACCACCAATCCAGGCAGATAGGACCTCGGTTTAACGTCTCATCCGAAAGACGGCACCTCAGAAGTGCAGCACCCCTCTCATGCTGCACTACAGTGTCAGTACTGGGATATTAACCCAAGTGCCAGATGTGAGAACTGAACCCACAGCCCTCTGATCTCCCGGCCTCAGAGGTGAGTGTGCTACCTACTGAGCCACTGACACTGATAGTGGCCAGATGGAAGCCTGAACCTCAGGAACTTTCTGTGAGACTGCTTTATGAGGATATGGAAGTAAGCATCTTTTAGATCCAGAGATGCCAACCAATCCCCTTGCCTTAAAGTTGGCAGAATTGTTTTTAAGGTGACCATTTTGAATTTTGGTTTCAGTAAATGCCTGTTCAGGTACCTGAGATCCAATATGGGTCGCCACTCCCCTGTTTTCTGGTTATGAGGAAGTATCTTGAGCAAAGGCCCTTTCCTTTCTGTAAGAGAGGAACTGGCTCCACTGCTCCTAGTGAGAGCAGATTTAACACCTCCTTTTCCAGTAACAATGTCTCTGGGAGGGGAGGAAGGTTGAAAAACTCTTGCCCTCAGACTTGGTCTGGATTTGAAACTGAGTGCAAGGCCCTGACCCGCTACCTCCAGGACCCACTGATCTGTAGAGATGGATTGCCATTCCTGGAGATAGTGGGTCAGTCTTCCCCCTACTGGTCCTGGGGAGGCGACCCAAGCAGATCCCTCAGAGTGTCTGCTTAGTCTGAGGTGCTGACTGGATGCCGGGGCTAGTGCCTCTCCTGCCCCTGCCTCTGAAATAGCCTCTCTGCTGCTGATAATGTGGATATGCCTGAGGCTGGAAGAATGGCCTGTAAGGTCTGCCCCATGACCCCTAGCATGTTGCTTTTGTGGGGTAGGAGTCTTCTCCTTAGCAGCAGCACTTTGATATGCTGTTTTGTATTCACCCATTTTCCTCATGTAAGCCTCAGTCTGCTGTCTAAACAGAGATGAAGGCTCAAATGGGAATTCCATGGCCTTGGACTGAGTGTCTTGGGTCAGATTGGTAGTCCTAAGCTAAGCAAATCTTCTCAATGACACTGAAGAAGCCATCTGTCTGGCTGCAGTATCATTGCTATCCACAGCAATTCTGAACTGGACTTTGGAAGCCTCTATGCCTCTCATGGCAGCTTCCTCCAGGTCTGTTGCCATTTGTGTTGGCACGGACTTTGTAATCTGTAGGACAGTGTCCCAGAGTGTCCTTTGAAATCTGGCAACATAGGCCATGTATGAAGCCTGCCTAATTGCCAGGGAGGAACCCAGATATATATTTTTTGCAACAGAATCCAACTTTCTGGAATCCTTGTCGGGAGGATGGGATGCTAGGGGAATACCTGCTTTATTACAGGCTGCTGCCTGTACCACACCCTCATGGCTAGAGTGGCCAAACAGAAACTCGGCCCCACCCTTAGCCACCCAATATTTCTCATCCACCTTTCTATCAGCTGGTGGAATCGAAGTTGGGGTATGCAGGATTTTTATCACCAGCTTTTTCAGGGACTTATGGATGGGGAGCAAAACTCTTTTTGGAGCCTGAACATCCATCATGTCCCTATAGTCCTGTTCCTCCTCATCAGTTGATTCTTGTGTGGGGAGGTCTAGGGACAAAGACACCTGTTTCACAAATTTAAAATGAGAGGTAAAGTCCTCGGTTCCCTTGTCAGAGGAGTCAGGATGATGAGGATCCGGCGAAATGTCTGGGTCAATGGGTTCACCGTAGTCATCATCCTCAAAATTGTCAGCATCATCTTAATAATCCTCATAAAAGTATCCACTTCTGGTTCCAACTTGTGGCATCCAAATGCAGCCGCTTCTGAACCTGAACCGGTGTTACCGGTTGAAGCGACTGAATTATTCTGATAGCATTAGCTATTTCCTCAGCGGTTGGAACCGGAGTACTCGGCTGCGGTTCAACCACTGAATGCTTTTCTTTTCTCTTTCTCTTCCCTGCGGCTGCCAGGTTAGCGGCAGGGTCAGCAGGCTTCTTTTTGGTGGAAGAACTGTCACCCTTGTCAGAGAGCTGATCATCCGGTTCTTTTTGAACAGAAATTGGTTTGTCTGCAGCCGGTTCAGCAGCCTTTTCAGACATCCTGTCCTGCAGTCGTTTCAAGCACCTATCAAGCGTCAACTGAAGGAAGTTTTTACAGATCTTGCAGTCCCCTTTGAGGTGGTCAAACCCCAAGCAAAACACACAAATAATATGAGGATCTGCCTTTGCGAATGGTTCCCCACACTCTGTACACTGTTGGAAACCTGTGACGCCCGTTCTTTTCTTGGTCTGTGACATTGTTTTTCTAAACCAAAGTAAAACCGAGAATTACCCCAGTAGGTTTAAACTTAAGAAAAACCGCTTTACCAAACGGTAACAGTAATTTAAATTTAAACAAATACACAGAATGATCCTGGTTCTTTCTTGGTTGAGAAAACCGAAGAGGAACCGAAAGACTTATCCAAAACTACACTAACCTAACTAATTCTACCTGTGAACCAAGGAGGTGCTTCAAAAATCGAAAAAATTAAACTGACTTTTAAAATAAACCAAGAAATTATTTCTTCAGTTAAAGTAAAGGATAACCCTCCGGAGACGTCTTACTGAGGAAAAACAGAGTAAAGAATCTGACGGTTGCAGGAAGTGCAACCAGGGACAGTGATTTAAAAACCGAGCTCAAGCCTAACATTACACTATTAGCATATGTTCCATTAACCATTTCAGCTCCGAGGCAGTCCTATGGTGAGACCATACTGCATTTGTCAGAATACAGTAAGATTTCCTGGGGTTTGAACAGATGCTTTATCACATTAAAGCAAGTGGGGTCCGGGAGAGACCTGGGAGTATGTTTCACAGAGTCTTCACTGACAGAGGAGGCAGTGGACTTGTCAGAAAGAAGGCTCTCTTCCTCTTCTACCTCTATATCAACAGGAAAATGAGGTCGGGTGATACTCCTCTTGATGGAAACCTCGTCTACTTCTGGGTCTGACGTTGGGTGTGCCGGCAGCAGCCTACGGGGAGACTCCCAGGGTCAATTAACAGGTGTGGACGATGAAGCTGCCAATGACGGCTTTGGTGAAGTGGGCCTATTTAAGGCACCAAGCCGTTGAACGAGAACATTCATGAATTCAACCAGTACCTCGTTCAGGTCAAGAGTGGACGTCGGTTGAGGGGGGGTTCGACAGTACAGGTGTCGACAACACACCTATCATGTCCTGAGAGCCAGACGAGCCTGTAGCCCTGGTTGGTGAGGGGGCAGGCCTCGACCAGAAAGTAGTCGACGATGAATCAGTCAGATGACGACGACCCGGATGTCAATGGCCAGGAGCCCTTCGAATCAGGCAAGGTGCTGTTGGCATGGGTCTGGAAAGCACAGAGACCTGGACAGCAGTTCTCTTCATTGGAGCGGCCACAGCCGACGAAGATCCCCCAGAAGAAGGGGAGGCCAATGGGGGAACAAGACTGACGCCAGGTGAAGCGGTCACAATCTCAGCCTTTTTTGTGACTTTTCCCAGAGGACTTGTCTCGGGCCTGGGAGCTTGAAGATCTGGTCAGCGACTGGGAGGCTGGAGCCCTGAAGGACCCCTGCCCGGAGCTGGCTACCTGTTGTTCCATCAGAAATTTCTTGAGAGTCTTTTGGCGTCACCAAAGGGTGGTTTGATTAAACTTCTGGCAAAGCTCACAGTCGGAGACTTTGTGATCAGGCCCAAGACAGCAGACACAAACAGAAAGTTCATCTGTAGAGACAATCTTCTTTCCACAGCAGCAGCACCTGAAAACAGAAAAGGAAGGATTAACTCTCGACATAAACAAAACAAAAAATCTCTTGAAAAAGAAACTGAAACAAAACAAGTGAAAAAGGCACGAATACTGCAACGGAGCTCTCGCAGAGACCCATGCAAGCGAATCGACGGCGGGAAAGAACTGAGGAGGGAGTTAGGGTACCTACGCCTATACAGGGTTGGTGACGTCAGCTGATATCGACAGCATGGGCGGCCTCAGTTGTACTGCTGAAAATCTTCAATGTGGATTCCCCTTCACCGACGGTGAAAGTTCCTACAGTGTAATCTGATGACTGAGATACCCCCGTTAATGATCGTGGTTTTCCATGACAGATGAGAGATCACATGTCTCCAAAAACTTGAGTAGTTTCCTCTTTAGTCTTGACAGCACTAGCAGAAAGTCCCATGGTGGAGGTGGTTCCCACTCCAGAGACAGGTGGCCCAGCACTTTAAAGAAATGTCTGACCTCTTTGTTCTGTGTCACCACTGGCAAACCTACCTTGGCACAGTATGCCAAAACAGCAGCCAGAGGTACCTTGAGGAATGTAGCTCACAACCCTACCTAAGACAAGGACCATGGGCAATTCAGTATGTACAAAATGGAGCAGGAAGAAAGGCAACAATCCTCGCTCCTCCCACCCCCAACCACGAAAACTTCATCCACCTGCAAGTTTACATATTGCGTGCAGACTCTTGCCGAGTTTGTCTCTCCACACCCAGACAGGATCTGCGGAAAGCCCAAGGACCTGGAACTACAGCTGTTCAGGAACCAGACAGTCAGCTGCACAAACTAGATGTCTGGATGACTGATCATCGCCTCGGACGTTATCAGCAAGTCTGGCAAAAGTGGAAGTAGTCTTTGAGGTTTGCTGCAGAGACTAAGCAGATCCTGATAACAGAACTGGCATGGCCAGTCCACTGCGATCACAATCAGGGATGCCCTACGCCTCTGCATCTTTAAGACCAACTTATGGACCAAAGGAAATGTGGGAGAAGGCATATAGGTTGTCATGAGCCCAGGACAGAATGAAAACATCCCCTCAGCAAAATGCCCTGCTGAGGGGGAATAGAAAAAAATGCCAATTTTCCCAGAAAGCAAACGGATCCACTGACCTTGTTCCCTGAAAACACCTGGGATGCCACCTGTGAGTGTAGCAACCACTCGTGGGACATTTCTCCCACATGGCTGAGACTGTCTGCTGGTTGGTCGCTTCCGAGACATGGACCACCAACAAGGCCTCATGCAGGGAGGGGACAGAGCCCATATCGGGAATGCCTCCCAACACAGATGAAAGCAGTGTGTGCTGCTTGTTCAAAAGAACACGGTGGTCATGTTATTGGTGTTAACCAGGATTCCTCAGCCTCAAACCAGTAGTGCAAACTCTGCAAACGCCAGATGAACTGTGCAGAGTTCCAACAGGTTGCTGAGGAGTGCAACAGGTGAAAAGTGTAGTTTCCCTTGACAACCAGAACCCATGTGCGCTATGGTCCGGCAGATGCACATCCCAGCCCGCCAGGGATGCCTCCATTGTCACTTTGACTGAAAGCTCAGAAAAGACAAATTGAAGATTTTCTGAGAGGTTCAGAGGGGACAGCCACCTAGGATAGAGTCCGGTATCGGGCTGGGTCCCCTGAATCAGCTGGTTCAGGGCTGCGCGCAACTGAGACCACTGGCACCCCAATCCCTACTGAATGGATCACATGCGACAGCGAGACCAAGTCACTATTGTGTTAAAGGCTATGAAGCCCAGAAACCAAAAGAAATCCCAGGCTAGATGCAAGTGCCCAAACCAAAATGATCTGGAAAAGGAGGACAGTTGCTCTGCCCTTTCCAGAGGCAGACCACACTGGCTCAGAGCAAGTCTAGCTCTGTTAAAATGAAGAGAATCACCTGCTTCAGGGAGAGGTTGGACTTCACCAGATTAACCATCAGACCGAGATGCCGGAACAACAGGAAGGCCACACAACACCGCACCAAGATGAGCCAGTTGAAGTACAGAAATAAATGACACAGGATGCCATGACCGACACACACTTGGTGAACACCCTGGGTATCGATGACAGGTTGACTGGCATAGCTCTCAACTGATACAGGGTTGAATTACCCAAAAAGGGAGGTCCTGCCTATGGGACAAATGACTGGGGATAGGGAAGCACACATCCCTGAGGCCTACGGAGCAGAGTCCATGGCTCCAGGGATGGAATTATTTGGTGCAAAAACACCAAGCAAACCTTCCAAACAGTGAATGAACTTGTTCAGCACTCCCAGATCAAGAATGAGGAGCCAGCCTACTGTCTGTTTAGGCACCAGAAAGTACAGTGACTCTGACCACTGCTAAGCTTGGTTTTCTGGGGGCAAGCTCTATCATGTATAGGCTCTAACTGCAGAGGAGTTGAAGAAATTTGTTCCATAGTGCAGGGAGACTCCAGTGACCGTCTCAAATTCCAGAAGCAACCCTGACACCACCACTTTCAGGACCCACCTGTACAAAGAAACAGTGGACCACTGAGGTAGGAAGTGGGAAGGTCAGCCCCCTGCTAGAAGCTGTAGCAGTGTTCGGGGCAGAGAGGGGATAGATCCTCCAACCCAGCACTTTCTGCCCTTGACAAGGGCCACCCGAGGATTAGTCTTGGGGGGAACCGTACCCACTGCCCTTGTGCTGGTTCCAGCGTCCTCATTTACTAAAAGGTTTGGCTGGGCCAGGTTGCTGAAACTGCTGCCTCCATTGCTGCTGACCTTGCACACTATGACTGGGCCCACGTGGAACCTGTGGCCAAGGCTTGTGGTTGGTGACTGAAGTTACTGAATCTAGAGTTACACTGGGCTTCTAAATACATGGGACGTGGTCTGTGCAGCAGCCCTCAACCCCTGGCCAGAAAAGATTCAGCCCAATAAATGGCAGATCCACCATATACAGAAACAGAAGAGGCAGATTAAAAGCCTAGTGGATCATCCAGTGTGCTCAACCCTGTCTGATTTTGAGTCTCTGCCCTGGTCAGCCACCTATTGCTGGATTTCGTGCATGAGCAGCAAAATCCACAACCAGACACACTGAGGTATAGAAAATGCTGCTGCCACAGCTAGATCCAGCATGCTGGTAGCATCTAGGGGCATCTGCAAACAGTGCTTAGTGACTTGCAGCCCCAGATCATGAACTTCCCAATAGATCTGACTGACTCTCCTCAGGAAGCAGGGCAGAGAGCTTTTTAAAGAATCCATGGCAAGATCAAACTATCAAAGCCACACATCTAGCCTGCCGTATGCCCAAGAATGCAGCTGCATAGACGTTTCAGTCAAGGTAGTCCTTCTTCTTTGACTTCACTGTCCAGTGGCTTGTCCAATTCATGTTGCACCCTTGCTTTGCGGAACACTAATCCCTTGGATAGCAGATGTTACAAAGAACCCAACAATCCCCCTGGGGGACTGCATACTTGAGGTCCATATGGCACAGCTGGGCCAGGCAAGTGGCTGGGTGCTACCAGATACTGAGAACCAGGTTGAGGATGGCAGAGGCATCATAACAGACCACCCCCACTGAGGAATCTCTCGAATGTCCATCAGAGGATATGTTTCCTTCTTCTGGACCTCCTCCCAATAGACTGCACACTGTTACGGACATTTGTTCCATGAAAGCTGTGAAGGAGGACTGGTCCCCCATGAGAAGCCTGTCAACAGGCTACTCTTCTGACAATGCATCCAAATATGAGTTGGGATAGAGAGGGTGCCTGTTAACATGGGGTGTGGGTAACCCTCTCCAGGGTAACAACCTCCAAAAGGAGACGAGGAAGTCCAGGCTCAGGTCTACAGTCCTTCGGTTGGAGCATCTGCTGGCTAAGAGATGATGGGCTTAAACTGGTGGTGGGAGCCAGATGAGAAAAAAGTCTGTGTTAAGCGCCATGTTGCGTCAATGCTGAGAGCAAGACGGTGATCTTGACTATCAACTCAGAGACCGACATGGTGCCAGGGCCTCTGGATCAGGATACCCCAACAGTGTGACCTTGGGTACCAGCCGAACTAGAGGCAACAATATGGTCAGGATGACTGGCAGCTGCTGAATCAGTGGGTCTTGACCTACCCCGACCAAGTTAAGTCATGGCCAACACCAGGATATATGAGAGAGCGAGAGAAGGAGGTATTTTTTTCTTCAATGGGCAGATCTTTGATGGGCTTGGCCATCAGACAAACATTGACACAGCTGGCTGCCTCAACAGAAGCTCCGCTGGCAGACAGACAGGCTCCACAAGTGGCACAACCTTCTTCAAGAATGACTGGCCATGTAAATCCTCTGGCGGGAGGACACAGCTAGAATAAACCCTCGAATGCGTGATCCCACAACTGGTGAATCCTTTTGTGTTTTCATCGATGAGATGGGGACTTACCATCACAGGAGCAGAGATACAGAACAAAGCCTATAAACCCTTCATCCTCACAAAAAATCAGGAGATCTAGCACAAACTCCTCCTCCTCCGCCGCTGGCAGAAGGTCCAGGACTGGAAAGAACAGGTTACTCACCTGTAACAGTAGTTCTAGGAGTGGTATATGTTATTCATCCACTCTCTTTGGCATGTCCCTTTCCACTTTAAATACAACCAGAAGTCTTCAAGCTGGCTCCTCCCACATACCCCGGGTGGTATATACCTCGGCTCTGCCCCATGACGCCAGATCTTAGCCCGCTGGAAGCAAGATTGTGCGTGTGGATGATCAACATATACCACTCCTAGAACTACTGTTACAGGCGAGTAACCTGTTCTTCTAGGAGCGTGGATATGATGTTCATCCACAGTGTTTGGCAGACTCCAAGCAGTTCTCCAAGGAGGAAGGCAAGGCACACACCCCCTACTTAGGAAACAGAGATTGGAGAACTGAGGCCCCAAAACCAGCATCCCAGCTTGACTGAAGGTCGATATGGTAGTGGGTGATCTTGCGATGGTCCGCTTGGCTGCAGGTCTGCCAGAAGCGGCTTCAGCATAGGTGACAAACAGCTGGCGAACCTCTCCACGAATATCCACCATCCTCACCTTGTAATAGGAGAGAGCACGTCTCAGGTCCAGAGTATGGAGCCTAAGGGTCGATGACCATAGACCCCCCTTTGGAGAGAGACTAAAGGTAGTTGAGAATGATAGCCACAGGACAGGAGAACGGGTCCAGACTCTTACCCTGACACCAAATGGAAAACCTTTTCCATTTGAAGGCATAACATTTCCTGGTCGATTCCTTTCTGGATGCCTCCACCACGGTGTAGACATCTTCAGAAAGACCCAAAGCCTGGAACTCCAGCCGCTCAGGTACCAGGCTGTGAGGTGCGGGATTTAAGGTCCGGATGGAATACCTTCCCCTGGTTCAGAGACATCAGGTCTGGGCATGTACAAAGCAGCTGTGGGGGCCTGCAGCTAAGGCTGAGATCATCTGGGTACCAGAACTGGTGCAGCCAATCTGGGGCTACCAGAATCACCTTCACCTTGTCCCTCCTCACCTTGAGTAACACCTTGTGGATCAAGTGAAATGGAGGAAAGGCGTAGAGGAGGCCTGGAGTCCATGGCCTCGAGAAGGTATCCCCCTGCAGCGAGCTCTGCTGAGGGGGACGGGCATGATACAGTCTCAGCTTGGCGTTTTCCCTGGAGGCAAACAGGTCCACCACTGGCTTGTCCCAACGGGAGAACAGGTTGTGATCTACCTCTGGATGGAGAGACCACTCGTGGGATGTCTGGCCTATACGGCTGAGAGCATCCGCCAGCTGATTCGGGGCTCCTGCCACATGGATGGCTAGGAGATCCGCCTCCAACCGGCTTACGAGGGTCCAGATGCGGAGCACCTCCTTGCACAGCAGATGGGAGTGCGTGCCGCCCTGTTTCTTGAGGTAGTACATGGTCATGGTATTGTCCGTCTGGACTTGAACCACTTGACCCCGGAGCTGAGGAGCGACAGCTGACAGTGCCAGTCTGACTGCTCTGAGCTCCAACAGGTTGATGTGGCATCAGGACTCCTCGGGGGTCCAGAACCCACGGGCCCTGTTGTCCCCCATGTGGGCTCCCCAGCCCATGAGAGAGGCATTGGTCGTAAGGACGACCGTCGGCTCAGGGCGGACAAACGGGATCCCTTCCTGCAACATTTCTGGGGCAGTCCACCATCGGAGAGCGTCCCACATCTTCTGGGTTACAGTGATTAGCTGGTCGAAGTGACCATGATGCTGAGTCCACTGGGCGCCCAACTCCCATTGGAGGGGGCGCATGTGCAGCCGGGTCCAATGGACCACTGAGGTGCATGCCGCCATGTAATCCAGAAGGCGCAGAAAGTCCCGGGCAGGGCGCAAGTGCCCAACCAGAAATGATTGGGCAAAGGAGGAGAGAATCTCCGCCCTGTCCACCAGGAGTCGAGCTCTGGCTTGACAAGAGTCGAGCTCTGTCCCGATGAAGCCCATCACCTGAGAAGGCACCAGTTCTGACTTGGCCTCGTTGATCAAGATAAATGGCAGTCGTATTGTTCTAAGTTGCCTCCAGAGCTCCACCCAAGGGCCAAACAGATAAGTACCATCAAGGAGACGTTAACCGCCTGCTGCCAGCGGCAACTGCCCTAGAGACAGGGTCGTAGGTGTCCATAAAAGCTTTCAGCTGATAACTGGGATATATGCACCTAGCAATGGACAGTTAGATTCCAGGAGGCTCTCGATCATTGAATTGAGAGTGTTCCACAGGGTGTACTCATACTGAGGAATGTAGGAACTCGAGACACAGAAGTTTGCTTTGGTCCACAGATGTAGACTGAAATGTTATGGTGGACCCCATATCCCTGAGGAAAAAACTGGAAAGAAGATCTTCCATCACACTGATACAGAAGGCTTGCATTCCAGCCCATAAAGTGAGTCATCTGCTGCATCTTCAAAAAAGCAGAACAGGGAGAGACTCATCCAGATCCACTTCTACCCCAGAATAACCTCCAAAAGGCAGGTCAAGGCCAGGAGCACGGGAGCCACCGCCGCCTGGATGTGAAGAGTTCAGCACCACCAGGCGCCCGGCAACACATACGGCGCCAGTACACTACTGGCCCTAGACCTGAAGAAAAAAGGGGGGAGGAAAGCGGTACCCGTGCCAGCCCCTGCAGGAAAAAAAAGTAGAGAGGAGTGGTAGGCATGTGGAGTCGACGTCGATGGCACTGGCACCGGAGAGGGCACCATGCACATCCTGGTCCTACTGACCCGGCCACGGCCCTGAGGCCCAAAGGCCCTGGAACCGGGTCTACTGGGCAGATGCCGTACCTCCTGCTCTAAAAGAGTGACCCAGAGGTGAAACTGCTCACTGGAGCCCCATCAAGGACAGAGACAGGATCCAGTGTCGAAGATCACAGCTGTTAAGAGCAGAGCAACAGAGGACCCCACCAGAGTCAGGTCAGGCCTACCACTCTCCACCACCAATGATCCAGGCACAGACATACCAGAGGGAGACCTAGAGCGGTACAGATTTTTCTTCCACCAACAGGAGGAGGAAGAAGAGCTCTAGGTCGAGCGGGCCGGGTCCCGATTGAGGTCGGGCCCATCACTTTTGTGTCAGGTGATTGCCCCCCAAGCACCCTGACTGCCCGTAGGACCCCCCCCAAAACAAAGGTCGATGGACCAGACACAGCCCCACTGCCATCATAGCATTCAAATGAAGTCTCCTTACCATCACAGTCTAAGGCTGACTCATTTTTTTTTCAAATAAGAGAACACTTAAAATAGTAAGTTAATCAAACAATGAACAGTCTGACTCCCGGCAGACGAGTGACGTCATCGAAGCGCACTAGACGGTGGGAGAAAAGAAACTGAGGCAGTTGCAGGGTTGACACCGAGACAGCCTATACGGCGCAAGCTAGTCTCGTGGTACCACACATGTGCAGTCTTATCCCTGGCGCCGGCCCTCCTGAAGACTTCTGGCTCCCGCGGGGTCCTAGCAACTCCAGAGTAGTCCCATTAGTGTGAATGAGTGGTGGAGACTTAGTCCAGGTAGATTCCTTTGTTTTCTCCAAGTTCTCTTATTTCCCTTCCTCCACTGACTTCCTCACTCTGTTTCAATCTGGTTTCAGAAAAAAAACACTCAACAGGGACTTCTCTACTCTGGTCACTGATGCCATCCTCACTGGCACTGACCACTGTCACATCACTGCTGCATCTTTATAGACCTTTGCAAAGCCTTTGACTCTCACCCTCTCCTTCAGCCAAGCTTCATGCCACTGGCCCTTCTACCCCTGCTGTGGACTGATTTAGGTTCTATCTTATGGGATGAACTCAACGTGTCCACGCAGTTGAGACCCATCCCCCCCTTTCCAATTCAAGCGGGCGTCCCACGAGGCTCAATCCTTGGACCTATCATCTTCTCTATCTTCTTAAAAGACCTTCTGTCTAGCTGTGTTTCCTCCCTGATCCATCTATACGCAGACAATACCATCTTCTATGCCACCGGTCCGTCAACTCCTGAGGTGGAGTCCCAACTGCAGAGTTAAGTGTTATGCTAGTTCAATGATAATCAGCTAAAGATTAACACAAAGAAAACTGTACCCATGACCTTTGGTACCTCACAAAAGCTAGTCAAACCCTCCCTGCTCCCTTCCTTTTCTACCCTTGATGGTACCACTTTAGAAGCAGTCCCATCCTATAAAAGTACCTTGGTGTCCGGCTGGACAGTCGACTAGGCTGCTCTTCACAGTTGGACTATATTCACTCCAAACTCTGACCAAAACCAGGAGCCATGTATAGAAACAAGGACACTCCATTCCCTGTTGTTCACCAGCAGTTGCTAACCAAAATAATCCTCCCAGTCTCTGATTATGCTGACGCTGTCCTTGGATCCACCAGTCTCATCCCTCACCAGGCTAGATGCTGTCTTTAATGCTTTCTGCCGCTTTGCCTCCAACGCTCCTCCCCGTACCCATCACTATACTCTTTACTCCTCCCTCTCTCTTTCTTGTCTCCCACTGCACTGCCATCTCCACACCGCCATCCTCACCTCAAAATTCTGGTTTGGATCTCTCCACCCATACCTCTTCTCTCCCCCTCACCCCACTCCAGAGACCCCCGTACATTCTCTCTTTCCCATCCTCACTCCAGTTCAGGGCAGGCAGCCTTCTCATACTGCCTCCCCTCCCTCTAGAACTCTCTTCCAGGCTCCCTTCAGCCATCTCTTTCTGTGCACTATCTAAAGCACACTCTTTCACACTCCCTTGCCACTGCTTGCTCCTGTCCTTCCTCCGCCTGATTTTTCCATCTTCTGGGAAGAGGCCCAGGGGAAAGGTCAAGAGACCTGATCTTGGACACATGTGTAAAAGGCCCATCTCTAAAGGTAGGGACTGGGCAACCCCAATTCAACATACGGTTCTTAAGGGTACAGCGGTCCATAGTGAAGCAGGCGTCGCACACATCCATGTCATGCTCTGGTCCAAGACAGGCCACAAAAGACTGATGCCAGTGTGGCACATAGAAACATAGAATCTGATAGCAGATAAGGACTGCTTCACCCACCTAGTCTGCCCATTTCCCTACCTAATGGATAAGCTGCAGATCCTAGTTAACCAACAGCCTACTTCCTCCTGACCCCCACTAGAATTGCCTTATGTCTGTCCCATGAATTCTTAAATTCCCCCACTGTTTTTGAGTCTACGACCTCCTCAGGAAGACTGTTCCATGCATCTACAACCCTTTATACTTCCTCAGATTACCTCTCAGCTGTCCCCTCCTCTATCTTCAGATTGTGCCCGCTTGTTCTTGTACATCTCTTTTTCTGAAAGATGTTACCCTCTTGGACTTTGTTGATTCCCTTGAGGTATTTGAAAGTTTCTATCATGTCCCCCCCTCTCCCTCCTTTCCTCGAGGCTATAAATCATAAGCTCCTCTAGACTTTCTTCATATGTCTTCTGGTGCAGACCCTGCACTATTTTGGTTGCCCACCTCTGGACAGCCTCCACCCTGTATATGTCTTTGCGAAGATGGGGTCTCCAGAACTGTACATAGTACTCCACATGTGGTCTTACCAACTGTCTGTACAGAGGGACAACAACTTCCTGTTTTCTACTGGTGATGCCTCTCCCTATGCATCCCAGTATCCCCCCAACCCTCCTTACTGCCTTCTCACGCTGCTGGCCCACCTTTAGGTCATCTGATATGACTACCCCCAGATCCCTTTCCATTTTTGTTGTTGTCAGTATCTCACCCCCCATTGTGTACTCTTCCCTTGGGTTTTTGTTTCCCAGGTGCATTACTCTGCACTTCTTTGCGTTGAATCTAAGCTGCCATACATCTGACCATTCCTCCAACCTTGACAAGTCCCTTTTCGTCCTTTCCACCCCACCTTGCATATCAACCGTGTTGCAGACCTTTGTGTCATCTGCAGAGAGACATACTTTTCCTTCCAGTCGTTCTGCAATGTCACTTAAAGACATTAAAAAGGACTGGTCCCAGTATTGAACCCTGTGGTACCCCACTAGTAACCCCCCTTTCTTCACTGTGGACTCCATTTACTATTACCCTCTGTTTCCTGTTGTCCAGCCAGTGTTTTACCCAGGCTACCACCCTGGGACCCACTCCTAGGCTGGTTAATCTGTATATTAATCTTTTGTGTGGGACTGTGTCAAATGCCTTGCTAAAGCCTAGGTAGGCCATGTCCACAGCCCCTCCCTGGTCTACTACTTTAGTCACCCAGTCAAACAAATCAATTAGATTTGTCTGACATGACCTTCCTGCTGTGAACCCATGCTGCCTTGGGCCCTGTGCCCCACTGGCCTCTAGGTACTCAACAATTCTTTCCTTCAGAAGTGATTCCATCATTTTCCCTACCACTGAGGTCAAACTGACAGGTCTGTAGTTTCCTGCCTCTGTCTTGCTCCCACTTTTGTGAAGGGGAATCACATCTGCCCTCCTCCAGTCCTCAGGTACCACACCATCCTCCCATGATTTATTAAAAAGGATAGTCAGTGGTGTTACTAGTTTTTCCCTTAGTTCTTTTAGAATTCTGGGGTGAATCCGATCAGGCCCCATTGCTTTATCCACCTTCAGTTTTAGGAGTTCCAAAATCAGCCCTCCTGAAGTCCAGTACCTTCACTTTTGTATGGCTTGACTCTATAGCTAAGTTTATTGTGAACCACACAAGTTTACTGTGAACCATACTGTTTGGTGGTCGCCTGTTCCGAGATGGCTACCCACGTCTAGATCTGAGATCCTCTCTCTGTCCCCATTTGTGCACGGCTATCAGTTTCCCACAGGGGCAATGACACATAATGAGCAGCTGTTGGACATTACTTGACAACTTAGCCCTTTCTTCCCCCTCTTTTTTAAATCAGAGTTCGCATCATGTTAAGATGATCATGACAGGCGGCGCTGCAATAAAAAAAATTATGGTGATGCAGTAAAATGAGCGGTGATGAGACAAACTGAGGCACTGCGCATCCATGGTGTGAACTTGATGAAGAGAACAGTACTGAGGTTGGTGAAGGAGCCAGCAACAGTTATTAGCTGACATGCGACACCAGGTGGAGGATGTGCAGGTACCATGCCCTAAAGCCACAGGTGCACCCTTGGTGAAAAGCTTTGCTCCCGCAAGGTCCTAGTGCCTCTGGCCCAGACCTCTAAGTGGGAATCGATGGTGAAGACCGATTCTTGGAAGACCGCCCTTGCCACATTCTCCACCTCTTGCGTCTGTAACTGCGCTGATGCCCCCCTAGTACCATATAGCACAGGCACATACTTTAGTACGTTTGCCCTGGAGCAGCAGCTGCCAGTGCTCTTCAAAGGCTGAAATGTGCATCAGCTGACACAAGAAGCAATGTGCCACATCGTGGCCTCAGCCCCAAACAGTAAACGTAGGTATTCTGTCAGTCAGTCCAGAACATCCGGTACCTGCACAAAACACATTTCTGGAACCCTGAGGAAGGCAACTGTGAGGGTACAGCAAGCACAGGAAAACCAAAGCAAAACTTCAAAAACGATATCTGAAAACTAGAAGAATCTTTTTTCATTTGCAAGAGCTGTGAAGAAGTAGATATGTTTCCTTTCAGCAGAATAAAACATTTGTGTCAAGGGAGCAGAGCCAGAGGGCCACATGGTTGGGTTGCAGAAGCTGAGCTCAAAGACTGTTCCGGTGACTGAGCCTGCTCAGTGAAAGACTGCACAGGTATGGATAGTGAACTGAATCTAGTTTGCTAGAAATAGCAAAGTACAGTTACGTAAGAACTTACCATAACAGTAGATTTTCGAGAGCAGCTCTTGCAGAAGGTAATATCATTAGGACTGAAGTAGTCAGGTGTCAGGACCCCACGGAAAACTTGTAGCTAGCAGTCTGAGGCAGGGGACCACCCTCGACGTCGGCTACGTCCGATGTTGGACATGGTATAAAGGGGGCAGTCCCCTGGTAAATCTCAATTCTTCTGCCAGAGACCCAGCTAGAATTAAAACTGGAGAACTGAGGAGGAAGTCCCCGCCATGATCTGGTGACATAAAAGTCAAAATACTATGCTGGGGGAATGGAGGGTGGGAAAGCCACCTGCTGCAAGAGCTCCTCTCGAAGATCTACTGTTACAGTAAGTTGTTACACAACTGTACTATCTGTCTTCGAGGGTGGAGCTCTTGCAGCAAGTAATACCATTAGGACCGAGTCCTAAGCAGTACCCAAGGATAGGCCTAGGTCTGAGAGGGTGGTGGAAGATATGCTGAAAAACAGCTGATGAAAGCACCTATGAGAGGAGGCCCTGCAGGACTGTTAAGTCTGAAACCTGCTCTCCTTCTGGACGCAATGTCCAGGCTTAAGTGCCTGATCAAAGTGTGGACTGAATTCCACGTAGCTGCAGCACAAATGTCAGACGAAGAGACATTTTTGAGTGCTGCAAAAGAAGGGGCCACAGCTCTGGTAGAGTGGCCCCTAATTGCACCCGGAAGTGGTCTGTTATGATGCTGATAGCAGAACGAAATACACTGCAGCAACCAACGGGTTAGTGACTGTTTGGAAACAGGAGCTCCCAGCATTCGCTTGGTCGAATGAGACGAACAACTGGTCCGACTGTCTGGAAGAGAGAGTCCTGTGGAGGTAATACCTCAAAATACGGTGAACATCCAAGGTGTGCAACAGTGCTTCACCTTGGTTAGCAAACTGGATAATAAACCAGAAGGTTGATGTCCAGGTTAAGAGTCAGCACGGACACCACCTTCGGCATGAATTTAGGGTTCGTGCGCAGTTTCACCCTGTCCCTGTGGAAAACTATGTACGGTTCCTTACACATCAGAGCCTGGAGCTCGGAAACCCTTCGAGCAGAGGTAATGGCTACCAAAAGGAGGATCTTCCATGAGGGGAAGCGCAGCTCGCAGGAGGCTGCTGGCTCGAAGGGAGGAAGGGTGAATTTCTCCAGGATGAAAAGTAGGTCCCAAGGAGGAATGATGCCCCTCTTGGGAGGTCTGATATGCAAGACCCTCTCGAAGAAATGTCTTACAGGCACTGAGCTGTGCCAGTGTTTTATCTCCGATAGGATCATGATATGCGGAAACCGCACACATGTGCAACTTGATAGATGAACAGCTCAGTCCTAAGTCCAGAAGGGGACGGAAATATTCTAGCACGTCTCTAACCTGACAACCCAGGGAATTTAGAACATGGGCTGTAGCCCACAGGCAGAAGCATTTCCATTTCAGAGCGCAAGTGGCCCTGGTGGAAGGCTTCTTCGCTGCAACCAGAATTTCAGCCACCCTGCCTGACACTCCTAGTCTCTTCTGCTAGGACTGCAGGAGCCACGCATGCAGGTGAAGAGATTGAAGAGCGGGGTGGACTAGAGACCCCTGCTCTTGTGAGAGCAAGTGGGTGGAGAGTGGCAACTGAACTGGAGACCCCAGAGACAGTTGCTGGAGCAGCAGATACCAGCTCTGACGAGGCCACACAGGGGCCACCGGAATCATTCTGGCTCCCTCTGACTGCAATTTGAGCAGTACTCTCTGAATGAGGGGAAAGGGAGGGAAGGCGTACAGGAACTTCCCTGTCGAAGAGAGGAACAATGCATCTCACCAGAAAACACCAGGCCCTGGAACGAGCGAGCAAACATTTTGCAGTTTGGCGTTGCACGGGGACGAAAAGAAGTCCAAATATGGATGGCCCCAGCTACCGAACAGGTCGTCTGCAACATCTTGGAGCACTTCCCACTCGTGGTTCAGAGAGGCAGAGCAGCTGAGACCGTCGGCGAGAACGTTCTGAACCCCTGGAAGATGAACCGGGATGAGGTCCAGTCGGTGTTCTACCGCCCAGTCCCACACTCTCCTGGCCTCCCTGCAAAGGGGGTACAAACGAGTTACCCTTTGCTTGTTGATGTAGAAGACCACTATTGTGTTCTCTGTCTGCACCAGGAGAGGACCCGGCGAGAGTTGGCCTCTCAGTACGGTTAGTGCATTCAATACTGCTCCAATTTCCAGAACACTGATATGTAGAGAGCTCTCTGTGGCAGACCAAAACCCCCCGGTCTTGTGATCCCCTAAATGAGCCCACCCAACTGGACAGAGAGGCATCTGTGGTTAAAGTTTGGAGAGGGGAGGGTCTCTGGAAAGGAACTCCTCCCGCAAGACTGTCGTGATGGAGCACCATTGGAGAGAACGATGTACCGCCCGAGAGATCCGGATTTGGAGATCCAGATCATCCACCGATTGGTCCAACTGGACCTTGAGGTGCCATTGTAGAGTCCTCATATGGAGTCTGGCTAAGGGTACTGTGACTATAGCTGCCGCCATATGGCCTAGAAGCTGTAGAACCACCCGGGCAGGGGAAGAGGGAGGCCTTTTGGAGCCCCCTGGCCAAAAACCGAAGGCGGTCTGCCATGTCTGGAGGCAGCAAGCTCTTCCCTGTCCGGTGTCCAGCACAGGCCCTATGAACTGCAACCTTTGTGTTGGCAAGGGGTGTGGTTTCGGCCAATTTACTGTAATCCCCAGGGAAGAAAATAGAGCCTGTGTTTCTTGCAGGGTGATTAGGAGCTCCTCCTCTGACCAAGCGAATAGGAGTCATTCGTCCAGGTAAGGGCAGACAAAGAGGCCTCTCCTGCGGAGGGCCGCTGCTACCACCGCCAGGCAGCTGGTGAAGATCCTGGGGGCTGAGAAAAGGATGAAAGGAAGTACCCGGTATTGGTAGTGCTCATCTCTGAAGATGAATCGAGGAAACTTTCTGTGAGACTTCAGGACATCGATATGCATGTAGGCGTCCTGCATATCTAGGGAGCACAGCCAGTCCCCTTACCGGAGCAGGGGAAAGAGACCTGCCAGAGTGACCATCCAAAACCTCAGATATTTTACTGAGAGGTTGAGCTGTCTCAGGTCTAGAAGTGGATGAAGGTCCCCCGTTTTCTTCGGGACCAGGAAGAAATGGGAATAATAACCTTACCCTTTCTGGGCCTGTGGAACCTTTTGGATGGCTCTTTTCTCTAGGAGCTATTGAATCTCGGCTTCTAGAAGAAGACTGTGTTCCGGTGGACAATGGGCCGGAGGGGAGGGTGGGTTGTCTGGCGGGATAGAGATGAACTCTATCATATACGCTTTCAGAATGGTATCCAGAACCAACTGGTCTGCAGTGATACTGGACCATTCGAGCGGGTAAGCGCAAACCATCCTCCTACCTTCTCGCTCTGCCTGTCCACGAGGGGAGGGGGCGGCAGAGGGAGTCAGGCTGAGGGGGTGGGCCCTAGGAGTTTTGGGCTGCTTGGGGCCCTGGGAACCTTGAGGGGCAGGGTAACCCCGACTCTTGAATCCCTTACCGTGGGACTGTTTACTCCCCTGTCCTTGACCTCTACGAAAAGGGCACCAGCAGGGTTCCTGAGGCTGGGACTTGTACATGCGGTGCACGTCAGCCACTGCTTTCCCCGACTCCTGAAGCTGTTTTACCATTTGTTCGACTTCTGGGCCAAACAAAATGGGACCCTGAAAAGGGGAATCCAGGATGGATTCTTGCAGGTCCGGCTGGAAACCAGTGAGCCGGAGCCAAGACTGCCGTCTCATGCAGACTCCCGAGGCGGCTGCCCTGGAAGCCATGTCTACAGCATCGTACGAACACCAGTGTGTGTGTCTGTCCACATCCAAACCCAACTGGGCACACGCTAGAATTTCCTGTTTGGAGTCAGAGTCAGGCATAGCTTCCACAAGGTCCACTGTCTTTCTCCACAGTGACTGCTGATAGGTGATCATGTGGGCCATAAAGTTCAACAACCTGGTGGTCCCAGTGGTTGAGGACAAGACTTTATAGCCCCAACTGTCTAGCTTTTTGGAGATGGGGTCTGGAGGTTGGGAACTCAAGTGCTTTGGTCGAGACCCCCCTGCCATGGGCAGCCGGGAGGAGCAATGAATGGGCCTTTGGTTGTTCGGCCAGGAAAGGTTCAGATTTTGGAGGCTTGTAAAGTCTGTCTGCCTTCCTAAGGACTGCCGGAATGGAGGACGGTGTACACCAGGTAAGGTGTGTTACATCCTGAAACGGTTCCACAAATGGTGGGATCACCAAAGGCTAAGGTTCCTTCTCTCAGAGGAATTGGCAAGGCGTTTCCGCTCTGGATCCAGATCCTCCATGTCCCACTCATATATGGCCTGGATGCGCCTCATAATATCCAAAAATGAGGGATCATCCGGAGAGGACCACGGGAATCTTTAGGTTCAGAGGCAGAATTCCCCATTTGAAAAATCAGAATCCAAGCCACCTTCAACTGAGAAGGACATGACAGGAGGTGATGAAGGCAGTTTCCTTCACTTCCCCTTAGGATGTGGACTCGGGTGCTCACCCTGGTTCCCCTGAGGCTCTGGGGGGGGCTCATGGGTGGTGGAGGAGGGACCGTGTCCGGGGAGTCTGTACAGAAGGTCCCCTTTCACGGTATTCCACCAAGTAGTGAACAGACTCCCAATGTCTACTGCAGGGATGACCGCAGGGGCCGGCGCTGGGTCAGAGGAGCCGAGCGTCGGGTCCTTAGGTGTGGGTGTCTGGGGCTCTGGCTCGGTGGACGTCAGGTCAGGGACCCCAGCGTCAGTAGGCCGGCGACTGGTATCACCTTCATCTGAAGGTCTGGTGTCCGATGTGGCCTTGTCAGGCGTCTGGTCCCTTGGAGGAGGGGTGGACAACTGGTCCTCATCTGGCAACTGCCCCGTGTCTGGCGTCAGGGAGCAGGATGACGGGGTAGGTGACCGGCTAGGCTGGCGCTGGTTTAGGGGGGTGCACCTTAGCCTGAGGGGGAGGCGTCCAAGCCCGGGCGGCCTTCTACCTACCTGAGGGTTCTGCTCGTTTCCCTTTCTCAGAAGCACTGGTCCTGTCCTGAGCCCTGGACAGGCTTTCCTGGGTCGACCCTGAGATTTTAGAGGTCGATGAGCCAGGGAAGAGTGATGGTGTCCAGACGAGACCGACTCCCGATGTTTTCCCTGGGAAGGGGTGGGAGTGGACTTAGATGAGCGGGAGGGTTCGAGAAGCTGAGCCGGAACCGAACCGGACCTCTTACCGCAGGACGATGAAGACGAGGCCTGCTTGGCTGGCGACCTAAGGCGGGATTCAGACCTGGCCCGATCCTTATCCTTGTGGTGATGCTTCCTCCCAGATGACCTGTCTTTTTGGGTGGGGAATCCCTGGCAGGAGAGGATGAGCTGGCTCCTGATCCTCACTGCATGGCTGCAATCTTCTTCTCTAGAAGGAAGGTCTTGAGTGCATGGGCCCTCCTGGCGCGAGTCTTCTGGTTGAATTTCTGACAATGTGTGTAGGCGTCAGGCTGGTGTTCTGAGCCTAGGCAGAAGAGGCAGGCCGCGTGGCCGTCCTTGGCTGGGATCTGTATAGCACCTCTGACTTTTTCACCACGGTGGAGAGGCAATGGCATAAGCAGGCGATGAAAAAAAGGGTTTGGAAGAATTAGAAACTAATCTGATGTTAGATGGCTGTCAACTGCTAAGAGACGCATCCAAGGAGCCGAACTACGTGGGTGGACGGCAGGAAAAGAACTGAGATGATGCCAGGGGACTGCCCCCTTTATACCACGTCTGACATCTGGTGGAGCCAACATCAGGGGCGGTCCCCTGCCTCAGAATGCTAGCTACAAGTTTTCCGTGGGGTCCTGATGCCTGACAGCTTCAGTCCTAATGGTATTACCTGCTGCAAGAGCTCCACGCTCGAAGACAGATTTTTAATTTTGTAATCAATTTGTGGCAAGTGCTATGCATTTTCACTGCTGATTTGGCACTTTCACACACACACACACACACACACACACACACACACACTGCAGAACAACTAATGGGGTATATTTTCTGTATCAGCCCGTTGAGACAACACACCAGGTTGTTATGGAGAAAGTCACAACTAATAATTAATCAGTCATGCAGGAAACCACTGCACTGTCATACTAACTGAAAACAGCTGTGACAGTGTCTACCAGCTTACTCGCACGTTATATATATATATGTGTGTGTGTATATATGTGTGTATATATATATATATATATATATATACACACACACACACACACACACACACAGACATATGTATACACCCTCTCTTACTCACTGTTTTTATACAGCATTAATCTAGTTCTTGTTCAAATTGGCCCCTAAATACAGGTTACTCACCTATAACAGGAGTTCTAGGAATGGTATATGTTGTTCATCCATACTGTCTGGCAGGTTCCTTGCCACTTTAAATCTTGCCGGAAGGTCTTCATGCTGGCTCCTCCCACCCGGGTGGTAAAACTCTCAGCTCCGACCCATGACGCCAGATCTAGCCTCGCTGGAAGCCAGGTTGTGCTGCCTAAGCCGGGAGGTTGAGAATGGTGTGGTGGTTGAACAACACATACCATTCCTAGAACTCCTGTTACAGGTGAGTAACCCAGGCTTCTAGGGACATGGATATGTTGTTCATCCACACTGTCTGGCAGACTCCTAGCAGTTCTTCGGGAGGAGGGAGGCCAGGCACACACCCCCCACTTAGGGAATAATGACTGGAGAACCGAGGCCCCAAAACCAGCATCCCGGCATGACTCAAGGTCGATGTGGTAATGGGTAATGAAGGTGTGTGCTGACTTCCAGGTTGCAGCCCTGCAGGTTTCCTGGATAGGGACGTCCCTGGAAGCAGCCACCGATGCAGTGGTATGGCGGGTAGAATGAGCTCTTATCCCTCTAGGAGGCTCCATGCCCACCAACCTATAGCAGAGATCTATGCAGGAGTTGACCCACCTGCCTATCGTCCGCTTGGCTGCAGGTCTGCCAGGTGCGGCTTCAGCGTAGGTGACTAACAGTTGGCAAACCTCTCCCCGAACTTCAGCCGTCCGCTCCTTATGATAAGCGAGCGCTTTTCTAGGGTCCAGAGTATGGAGCCTATATTCGGCCTCCGAGGTGTGATTGGGGTAGAACACCGGCAGAGTCAACACCTGGTTAAGGTGAAACTCTGACACCACCTTCGGAAGGAATTTCAGGTGGGGGCGCAGGAAAACCTTGTCCCTGTGGAAGACCAGATAGGGAGACTCGATGGAAAGCGCCTGGAGCTCTCCCATCGTTCTGGCTGACGTGATAGCCACCAAGAAGGCGTTCTTCCACGACAGGTGAGACATGTCACACCCGTGCATCGGTTGATTGAAACGCCCGCCAGGCTTGCCAATACCAGCAGTAGATCCCACGGAGGTGGAGGTTCTTGCACGGAGGGGATATGTGATCAAGGCCTTTGAAAAAGTGCCCAACCACCTTCTCCTGCGTCACCGACTGCTTCCCGGCCCGCACCCAGTAAGCAGAGATGGCTGCCAGGTGGACCTTAAGGGTCGTCGACCGAAGACCAAGCTGAGAAAGGGACCACAGGTAGTCCAGAATGCTTGCCAAGGAGCAGGAGGAAGGGTCCAGGCCCTTGCCCTGACACCAAATGGAGAATCTCTTCCATTTAAAGGCATAGCATTTCCTGGTCGACTCATACGGGAAGCCTCAATCAGCGTTGAGGACCTGCGTCAGAAAGACCCAAGCCTGGAACTCTAGCAGCTCAGGAACCAGGCAGGTCAGGTGCAGGATTGAAGGTCCAGATGGAATACCTTCCCTGACTGACTGAGATCAGGTCCGGGCGGGCTGGAAGCTGCCTCGGGAGCCTGGAGCTGAGGCGGAGGAGATCTGGATACCAGAACTAGCGGGGCCAGTCTTGGGCTACCAGAATCACTTACACCTTGTCCCTCCTCGCCTTGAGAAGCACCTTGTGGATCAAGGGAAATAGGGGAAAGGCGTAGAAGAGGCCCAGGGTCTACGGCCTTGAGAAGGCATCCCCCTGCAGCGAGCCCTGCTGAGGGGGGCGGGCATGAAACAGCCTCAGCTCCGCATTCTCCCTGGAGGCAAACAGGTCCACCTGAGGCATGCTCCAGTGGGAGAACAGATCCTGTACTACCTCCGGCAGGAGAGACCACTCGTGGGACGCAGCTCCCATCCGGCTTAGGGCATCGGCCAGAATGTTGGAGGCTCCTGCCACATGGATGGCAAGGAGATCCGCCTCTAGGCTGCGCACGAGGGACCAAATGCAGACAGCTTTCCTGCACAGGGGCATGGAGCGCGTCCCGCCCTGGTGGTTTAGGTAGTACATGGTCGTGGTATTGTCCGTCTGGACCTGGAACACTTGACCCCGTACAAACAGAGTGAAGGCGGTGAGGGCTAGATGAACCGCTCGAAGCTCCAGCAAGCTGATGTGGCAACGGGACTCCCGAGGGGACCAGAGGCCGTGCACTCTGTGCTCCCCAGATGGGCACCCCAACCCATCAGAGGGCATCGGTCGATAGAGAGCCGTCGGCTCGGGCGGACAAACGGGATGCCCTCCTCCAGATGAGCTGGAACGATCCACCACTGGAGAGCGTTCCACATCTCCTGGGTCACTGTCACTGGCTGATCCAAAGGACCGGAGCGCTGTGACCACTGGCTGGCCAGTCCCCACTGTAGGGGACGCACGTGCCAACGGGCCCAACGGACCACGCTGGTGCAGGTCGCCATGAGGCCCAGGAGGTGCAGGAAGTCCCGGGCAGGGCGCAATTGCCCAACTTGAAATGACTGGGCAAAGGAGGAAAGAACCTCGGCCCTGTCCGCCGGGAGCCATGCTCTGGCTCGCAGAGAGTCGAGCTCTGCCCCGATGAATTGGATCACCTGTTTTGGCACCAGTTCCGACTTGGCACCGTTGATAAGGAGGCCAACTTGAGAGCAAACCTGGAGGGCCACATCCCTGGACCGCTCCACCTCCATTCTGGAGGAGGCTGCAATCAGCCAGTCGTCCACGTAGTGGTACACCCGGACCCTTCGGCGCCGCAGGAATGCTGTCACCACTGCCGTGCATTTGGTGAAGACCCTGGGAGCTAGAGAAAGGCTGAAGGGCATGGCCCGGAACTCGTAGAGGGACCCCTCTGCTCTGAAGCAGAGGAATCGCTCTTGGGACAGACGGATTGGGATGTGAAAGAACGCATCCTGGAGGTCCAGAGAACAGAACCACATGCCTCGTTCCAAGGATGGAATGATCTGAGCCAGAGTGACCATCCTGAAGGTTCGAGACCTTAGGAACCTGTTCAGCTCGTGCAAGTCTAGAATGGGGCCCCCCGTCCGTTTCGGGACCAGGAAGTACCTGGACACAAACCCTGGGTCTGGTGGAGGATCCGCCACCTTCCTGATCACCTCCTTTTTGGAGGAGCAGGGCAATGTCGGCTTGACAGGCTGACAGAGAGGCTGCGGACCCCGTAACCCCCTGTGGGGCGACGTCTCGGAAGGGCGGGACCTGCTCGAACTCCAGAGGCAGACCCTTTCCTACCACCTCCAACACCCAACGGTCCATGGTGATAGCGGACCAGGCAGAAAGAAAATGATGGAGCCATCCCCCCACAGGGGGAACCCAGAGGGGAAGAGACGAGGTTGGGGGCGACACCCCTCAACCCGTCACTGGGCAGGCTTGGAGGAAGAACCGGCCGAGGTACCTCCTGGGCCTTTTCCTCCCTGCTTCCTGTTAGAGGAAGATGCAGGCTTGGCTTTGGGGTGCCAAGTGCGAGCCTGCTGGCCCTGATGCTGGTGTTGCTGGGCCGGACGTGCCGCAGGGGCAGAAGGTCGAAAGGACTTATGTTGCTGTCGATGGCCTTTGTCATTCTGAGCAGACGTGACCGAGTCGAAGGTGGCATTGGACTTTTCGATTCTCTGGAGGTGGCCTTCCACACCAGGGCTGAACAGATCGGTCCCCAGGAAGGGGACGTCTGCCAACTTGTGCTGGGTATCCGCCTTAAAGGTGGATATCCTCAGTCCAAGCTCTGCGGCGCATGGCCACTGCGGCCGCTACTGACCGGGCACAGGAGTCTCCGATATCAAGAGCCGTTTGGAGCTGCTGTTTCTCCACTGCCATTCCCTGATCCCACACCTGCTTGACCGTAGTCTGCAGATCAGTCGGGAGATGAGGGATTACCTCATCCAGGGAGCCTATGAGGGCGTGGGAGAAGTGCGCCATCAGTACGGCCAAACTGGCCTGACGGAGGCCGAGGGAGGATGCAGCGTATACTCTGCGCCCGGCATAGTCCAGCTTTTTGGACTCTCTGTTGGGGGGCTTGTCCACATCCCTAGCGTTCCCAGACCGCTGGAAAACGCTGTTGGTGACCAACCCCTCTGCAGAGGGGTGTTCCGAAAAACCGGACAAAGAGCCGGTAGGGACCGCATACTTCCTGGCCATCCTGGCCGAAGGAGCACGACAGGAAGCCGGCCGCTGCCACAGCTCCAAGGCTGGGCCAACAATGGCTTCAGCCACCGGAAAGGCCTCCGTGGGAGAATCCCCTTGGTCCAGTATCTCCGTGAGGGGATACTTGGCCCGCTTGGATACGGGCTCGAGCTGCATCCCGGTGGACTCAGAGATGAGCCGAAGCAGACCCATGAACGATGATGGGCTCTCGTCCATCGACTGCCCCCTGAAGGACTCCAGGTCAAGGGGCCTGGAAAACAGGGAGGAGTCGTCGTCAGACTCCGAGGAGTCTGCGAAGAGCTGCCTAGGGCCTGAGCCACCCTCCACCTACCGAGGACAGTCGGGAGTGAGGGTGACCGACAACCGGTGGGGCAGTCCCTGACCCGACCGAGAATCCTCGGTTGGAGCCCCCGATTTCGGCTGTGGAGGCGGAGGTTCCACCATAATCGGTGGGGCAGCTGGTTTCGGCCGAACAACTGGCCCAGGCTTGGGCACCTCAACCACTGTGAGGGGTTGTTTCGGACCTTCGGGTGGCGGCCACTAATGGCCGGGAAGCGTCGGCTTGTTCCCAGACAGAAGGGCTGCTGCCACATTAAGTCCTCGTAGTTCGGCGCAATCTGCGCCAAGTCTCTCCTCCTCTGAGGAGGAGGAAGACAAGGACAAGCAAGCGCCACCGCTTTCCTCGTTGCGAGACCGCGGTGCAGCGGATCGCTGGACGAGCGAGGTCGAGACCGTCGGTGTTCCGGTGGGTCTGTGAGGAAGGGGGAACGCTCCTCCTCGGCTGGGAACCTTGACTGGGGACTCCGGCACAGGAGGCGCAGGCAAGTCTTCGGTTTCCACCAGGGGAACCAGTGATGAAGGGTTGTCGGCTTCACCAGTCGACAGCCAGTCCGACGGGTTGAGAAAAATCTCGACCGCGTCGATGGGTATCTCAGCCGGCTGACCTGACGGGGACACCGTGAAGCCAGCGGCCTTAGTCGCAACCTCGACCGAAGTAGAGTGTCGACTGTCCGGGAAAAGGACCTCTCCCGCTCCCACGAACGTAGACGGTGGGACTTACCCTTCGAGTCCTTCTTTTTTGACAGAGAAGAGTGTCCCGATGGCCCGTCACCCTTCATGGAGAGGGATTGGCAAAGCTCCTTAAAAGAAGCTGTGTAGGAGGATCCCAAGAAGAGTGGGATAAATGCGCAACAGGAAGATGAAGGTGCGGCCTGGGCACCTCCTCCTGGGCGATCATCTGTTCGAGTTGCTCAGCCGAGACCAGCCGCCCGCGGAAACGTAGCAGACCTCCTTGGACTTCAATGGTGGATAGCGTTTCTCGGGCCCAAGTTGGAGCCGGGCAGCACGGTCTTCGAGGATGTTAGCTGAAAAAGAGCTGCACAACTCGCAGGCCTGCGGGTCGTGGTCAAGCCCGAGGCAGTAGACGCACGTGGAGTGCGGATTGGTCCTGGACATCTTCTGCCCGCATGGGCACCGCCAAAAACCGGGAGTCGATTTGTCCATCGCAGCCGCGAAGGAAGAAGTAGACCAAAGTCTAGAAAACTTTAAAATTATTTTCGGGTGAACCGAAGAGTTTGGATCCAGTCTAGACGCAGAGCGCTAAGGAGGGAACCTGAGCTTCAAAGCGGTAAGGAAAATCTGGCGTCATGGGGCAGAGCCGAGAGTTTTACCACCCGGGTGGGTGGGAGGAGCCAGCTTGAAGACCTTTCGGCAAGATTTAAAGTGGCAAGGAACCTGCCAGACAGTGTGGATGAACAACATATCCATGTCCCTAGAACATATATTACAGAAAATAAAATAAGGGTGACTGTAATTACTTAATTTTTTTTTATTTTTTTTTTTTTTATTTTTATTTTTTTTTTACACACACTCAGTGTGGTCTGCCGTTATAAACTACTTGAGCTTCTCTCTCAGTTTCTGTGGCAAAACACACCATGGGTGTGTAAAAATGTATCATTTTATTCAATTTAATAATTTATCAAGTTTTCGGCTTATTTAACAAAGGAAATGCTGTTCACTGGGCCCTGGCAGATGTGCACAGAGAACACCTGCCCCCCCCCCAACCCCCAAAATTAGGCTTTTAAGTCTCAAAAAGAATGTTTCATCACTTGCCTGCTGTAATACTCCTCTACGCAGATGATGCGGTCATTTTCTCAAAAACTGCTGACCCTACCCTCCTTCAGGCCCAACTGCAGAAAAGTTTTACTGAAGCTGAGTCCTGGTTTATCTCTCATAAGTTGGCATAACTGCAAAAAAACTAAGGTCATGCTCTTCCATGTTACCCACAGCAAGCACAAAGCCAAACAACTGGTGATTAAAAACAGTGCAGGTGTTATCCTTGATCAGACTCAATCTTTTAAATACCTAGGAGTTACTCTGGATAGTACGCTCTCCTACTCCAACCATACTGAGAATGTCACCAAGGTAGTTAACATTCGCCTAGGCCTTCTACACAGGCATAAACCACTGCCTTACTACCGAAGCCCTAAGACTGGCTATCCAAAGTTTAGTTGTGTCTATTATTGACTATGGATTGGTCATTTATGGTTCCGCCATAGACACAACCCTACATTGGCTCACCACAGCTCTGAATAAGGCATGCCGTCTATTAACTGGTGTAGCGTATCGTACTCACACTTGTGACCTTTACGAACAAGCAGGCTGGCTCCAACTCCAAGCTCGCACTGAATATCAAGCCTGCCTTTTGGCTAAGAAGGCAGATCTTGGTCTCCTACCACCAGGTTCCCTTCAGCTTTTCAGTCCCTTCCGGGGCACTCGGAGCACATGAAGTTCTGTGAGCCAAACTTTTACTGTCCCTCGCTGTCGAACTTCACTCCAACAGCGATCCATTGCAGTTAGAGCTGCTAATTTATTTAATTCCCTTCCTCCTGAGATTGCAATGACTGTAACCTTGGGACCATTTAAGCGGAAGCTGCATCAATTCTAAGTTTCCAGAGCATCTTGTGACTGCTATACCTAATCTCTGCTGACAGTTAAATGCACTGGGACCTCCCTCTTTTACCATTTGCCCCTGTATAGCCTATGCTGCTGCTGTGCTATTCCACTCACAGCACTTCCTCCCTTATCCCTTTCCCATGCCTGCCCTCTTTTCATCCTACCCCATCACCCCTTCCTTTACCCCTCCACTCCCACTTCCCCCCCCCCCGCTATGTTTCCTCACCTTGTTCTCTCCCGCTACCCCCCGCCCCGTGGGTCATTCCTGCTCAAGCTTCATTGTGGAATCTTCCTCCTTGCTCTTTTTTTGCTCCTTCCACCCCCAATTCACCCCCTGTACTTTCTCTCCTTGTAAGCCCTTTCACCCCTCTTCAGGCAAAGCCACTGGCTGCACTTCACGTAATATTTATCTTGCCATATTGTTCTATGTAATTACTTTCCTCATGTTGTACTACTTACTGAAACCACTGTAATTTGCTATTGTTGTAACTTGACGTGGAACCTCTGTAAAAGAGCCCTTGGCTCAAAGGTCTTTCCGATTTGTTAAATAAATAAATAAATAATATTTAATCCAGTCTGAGGCCATAATATAAACACCCCTGGAGCTGCGTAGCACAATTTCACATTCTGAGCGCAACACCACTCATTGTATAAAGTGATACCAGTGTGGCACCACACAGCTATGACAGTGCTTAGATTACTGCCCTCTGACCCAAATTAAATATTACAGCAGGCAAGTGATTACTAAAAAATTATTTTGGGGGCTTTAATGCCTAATTTGATGGTTTTGCTTCAGGGTTGGGGTGCGGGGGGGGGCAGCTGTTCTCCTTTAAGGGTTAACATAAGGATCCTGAGATCTCGCAGAATGCCTTACATGCAGCCTGATGTCTAAACCAGCTTACTGTTTGCATGCTACTGTACATGTTATGATAAGTGCCACCAATGACTTATCTGTCACGTATAAAGGATATCCAATAGAGAGGTCGTTGAGAAGCTGTAATGTCTTGGAGGTAATAGGTTCACATCTTCCCCAGTACTTCAGATTAGTTATGCTTAAAAAAAGATACAAAAAAGAACAGTATTATACACACTGCCCTGCTGCATCATTGGACAACACATACAAATTATCACCAAGAGATTAAAAGACCTAGTGAATTGCCTGAAATTCATATTTACTTTCAAAACTAGTGAACTATTACGTCTAATATCTGCAGTGTTTTTTCGTTTCCCTTTTCCTATTGGATTTTCTACCTGTCAATATTTAGTGCGATGTGTGGAACAGTACTCTACCTGGCAGCTGACACAGCTAGCTCGAGTACTCCTGTTATATCAGCAACATTGTGACCTCACTGACTGAGACATCATGACTGACCAACAAGAGCCAATCACCAGCTGCCAACTTGACCACCAGTGATGTCACCATGAGTACAATCACAATGCTGATGAGCTATAAAGTGGAACAGTGTAACCCCCCTGCAAATGGGGGTTCCCAAAAGTCTTCCAGGAGCTTGCCTGAATGCTCCAAGTCTGGGCGGTGTTCGGTGTCTGAGCTGTTTAAATGTGGTTCCAAGTGAGTGCTATTTGAGCCTCCACGTACTGTCTCTTTAAGAGCTGTCTGCTTGCAGACTTAATTAGTTTGTATGGGGGGACTGCGTAATGCTCGAATCCCGCCCGAGCTGCTGCCAATTCACTCCGATTCTGCCGTCGCTACATGTGCAGAGGGAGCCTTGTTGAAAGATATAACTGTTTGCCAGAAATCATTTAGAGTGACTGAGAAAACGTAGTTTGTCTAACCTGTCTTTATTTTAGCACAAACTGTTTCAGTGTAGCTCTTTCATTTTGGTCCTGAACTGCTGTGCTGGGCCAACTGGGTTAAGGGAGCCCTAAAATGGAGCCTGTGGACGAATCAGAACTTGGACTCTTAATTTTGAGCCAGCCACAAGGGGATTATATGGGCAGTGACTCTGGGAAATGTATTTTTGACCTTGGTGCCTTTTTCCACCAACAGAGGGAATCTTATTGTGAGTGACAGCCGAACCAACCAACAGAATGGTGTGGAGCTAAAGGAAATGCCCTGCTCTGTGACTGGAAAGCTCAGATCAGGTGTGACAGTGAAGAGAGAAGGAGCTCTGTGCTTCTGTGGTGTATAGTTTCGCATCGCAGGCGCATGTGAGGCCCTGAGGTTCGGCCTGCAGCCATTGTAAGCGCTAGTTCGGACTGAATCCGACTTGTGAGGAGAAAGAAGGAAGTCTGAAAGGTAGAAACCAGGCTAACCCTGTAGAAGACTGGAGAAACTGCTGAATCGCACTCGGTCTGTCAGGAACTGAAGCTGCTGTGTGTGCTCCCGGGTAATTTGCAGTAATTGCGATCGGGATCTAGGAGCAGCCTGCCTGGTATAGTACTTTCCTTTTACATATGAATGTCCGTAGTGCTTGTGGGGAATCGCTATTTCCAATCCCCTGTGCTGTGTGTTGAAGCTGGAAGCAAACCCCAGCTTGTCTCGGACTAAATCCGTTTGCTATCTACTGCAGTGGGGTCCAGTCACAAGGACCTTGTCTCCATGCCCTGTTGTTCTGGCAACCCAGAAGAATATCCACCATCCGGTTCTCAGCTTGGGTATTGTTAGTAAAAATCAGCGTATTCCCCTGCAGCCTGTTTTCAATTACAAGTGTGTCATCTAATTATTGTTGTTTCACTTCTTCATGGACTGAGCCATCCGGCTCCGGATTACAATTGGGTGTTGTGCATATATTTTCTTCTACAGGGCCCTGTCCATCTGCACCTGCCAGCCAACGGACCTGGCTAGCCCCCCCACCTGAGTACCCACAGTGTGACTTTTCAGACCCTGTATGTGTGCACAGTACTGTGATTTAATTCTGCCAATTAACCTGATCTCCCCCTCCCATGCTTTATTCCACCTAAATAAACCAGATTTGATGTTGTTAAACTTTAAACTGTCTGAAGTGTCAGTACCTACATATCAAGCATTGTATTGGTTTGTGTATGTTGATTAACTTTATTTTACAGGGGGTCCCCAGAGACGAACCTCAGAATCAGTCTCGAGGGTAAGTGGTACTTTATGAATGAACAGTGTGTACATGTGTGGTATTGGGACTGTAACTTCTGTGCATTGTGTGAGCCTCTAGAGGGAATAAAAGGGGATCTCAGTGTCCCAGAGGGCTGTGACCAAGCTAGTCTAACCACTACAAACCCTGACCTCTAGGTGGAGGCACCCGCCATAGAACCTAGGCCCCTCAACCTGTCAGTAGTCAAGCAGGCAGGGGTAGTAGCCCTTGGAATAGCGCAACCTGGGGGTTACAACAGAACTAGTTATGTCAGTTTCCAGATGAAATACTGCTCTTCACATCCCAACTAATAACCAGCAGACAGAAAAACTTCTGATAAGCAAATGGAAAAAGAAAAATACTTCAGAAGAACTCTACTGTGTTTTAAAAACATAACACGTTCTGCCTATTTACTGCACTACTAGCTCTTTACAATGAATGCGCTTTAAGTTGGACTGAAATGTGCCAAAAGACCACCACACACAGTCTGCAGAGGCCAAGTTAACAGCAAACCTTAGACTCTGCCCAAGTCATTTTTGGTTGTATCCAGCCTTGGCCACAATGGCAGTAGGTAAAGAGAAAGCCTGGCCACAATGGAAAGAGTTACCACCAATATAAATAAATGTTAGGAAAGTGGTAGTGTTCGAGTAAAATGATTCCATCGAGCAGGTTACCACAAGACCAAAGGCCAAGTCATCCTATTAGCTGGTTTGACCTAGATAAGATTATTTTACAAGTGCATAGCACTTCCCTAGCTTGTTTTATATAATTCATTTATACAACAGAAAAAGGTTTATAATGTATGGTAAGCGCCTATTAACCACCATAACCAGCAGTTACAGTTTTGTTGTGCCACTGTTCAGAATTTTAAAAGTTGTTAACCACACTTCAAAACGTCCAAGCACTGACATAACAAAAAGGAATGCATGAATGCGGCAAGATTCCAACCACCAGTCTCGGTAAACAATTCAAAAGCAAGTTCCATTACCGAGACTAGCAACTGAAATGGCAGCAGTAAATTTAAAAATGAGTGACTTCTCTGACCTGCAGGATGTAAATTTCCCCTCGTATCCTTGTTTGTTTGGGCCCCAGAACAAGACGCAATGTCGTATCCCACAACCCTTAAGATTTCCTGACCACGTGACCAGCAGCGACCAACTGGAATTTTTCTGTTGATTTCAAAATTGTAACCCTTGAACCTGGCACAGAAATGGACTCTCTCCTTTAATGTCGAAGCTGATTATTTTTTCCATATTACAATTGCGTTTTTTTAGTATCAACTTGTGCAATCAGTATTATTAACCGCAATAAATGTTGCTGTGTAAAACAATCCCAAAGGTTCCTATTGTTATTGCAGATCTAAGGTAAGAGTTAAATACGCTTTATAGTGGTTTTCAATGCTTTTTCACCATACACTATAAAAAAATAATGGCTGGGAATCGGGTGGTAACCACGCATGTAATCACCTCTTGTGGATGCTAGGGGCAACTCGAGCTACGCTCTTGAGGTTTACCAAGCGTCTTAGCAACCACTCACAAGGTGATTACAGCATGGTTATCACTAGATTCCTAGCCATTCCTCCTCTATGATTTTAAGGCCCCCATTTAAAAAATGTCCGCATGGCAGGAGCTAGGCACATGATGGATGTTTGTCTGGAGTGCTGACTGCTGCTTCTTAAATGCTTGTTGAGAAAATACTGTGAACTGTTGCTTAACGCATGAGGCAGAGAAGCAATCTGATATACATATAATGTGCCCTGCAGGTGTGGACTGAACAACAAAGATGGAGACACTTATCTGAAGCTATTATTTCAACTGATTTGGAATCTCTCAGTTTGAAAGCAATTTTCTCAAATCAAATCAATATTTATAAAAAGCACCTTTCACATAACCAAGGAACTTGTACATATATAAACAACATAAAAAATAATCACCTGCAGGTTAGTGGGTTTACTTTCTGTCACAATGTGTTTTGTGGTGATTCACATTAGTTCTACTGACTTTAAATGTCTATTAGTCTTGTACTGGTGTTGAAAGTGGCCAGAGGCCAAAGTTTAGTGACCAGTGGCCAAGGTTTTAGTGACCAGTGACCAAACTTTTATCAATATGTAATTGGCCAACCAAAAGGTTGAGCAGATAGAAAGGTGTAAAATGGCTAGTGCAGAGGCTGCAAAGAACTAGTAAAAGGTGAAGGTCGCTAGTAGATGACTACATGATACCAACACGTAGATTGATGTGCCTTATAAGTGCACAGGTGTTTGGAGAGTAATTGTTGAAACCATGCAAATAATGATACCACTGTGCAAATTGATGTCTGTGTAGATACCCAGGTTCAAAAGGTGCTGGGGCCCTTTAAATAACTGTAGAAAATAAGTTAAGAGCATAAACCGTGTTTGTACAAAACCTTCCTTCAACCAAAGGTCATAGCCAAGATAAGGTTCAGCTGCTTCAAACCACTGCAGCTTAGATACAGTTCCTCATTTTATAATTTCTTGTGTTTAAAAAAAAAAAAAATGTGTAACAGAGAGTTGATAGGAAACGGTTATGTCCTTGTTTTGGCCACTGTCTAGTCAGCAATTTATTTAAGGTGAATGTGAAGTCCCCTCATATGTTTTCTGTATCCTAAAGTGAGTTATTTTTAATAAATGTAAAATCCCCTGATCACGTGTTTTTCCGTCTAAAAACGACCACATGTCTCGGCAAAGTGTCAAATGTATCTTATGACCGAGGTATCTCATGGCCACTATACTTTTACACCCTAGTCTCATGACCCTACTCTCTTGCCTTTTATGGTCAGAGTGTCTAAACTGGAAAATTTCCCTTGTTTTGCAATTCTTGTCAAACACTGTATAAATATCAGACAGACTGTATGTCCAGTGTGTCCAAGGGGAGTAGCAAATGTGGCTGCCACAGATACTTGGGTCACCCAGAGGAATGAGGAATGTTGCTTCATTCCCTCTGAACACCTGTAGCCCTGGTGGTAAAAAGCCATCAGCTGTTTAGATTTGATCATGTTACAGGTAAAATTGTTAGGGCTTATTTGGTATTAAAAAACTGCAACTGATTTAAAATAACATTTGGTGTCAGGTGGCTTTATTGGATTACCAGGGACCACTAGCCAAGAACCTTGTGTTTTACACTGGAGTGAACAATTTAAAGCCCAAAGAGGTGTGATGGAACATTTTATACTGGCTCTTGCTTTCTACCCATTTCCTCAATCAGTGAAATTCCTGCACTGTTGCGTGTTTTAAACCAAGCGCTGTGAAGGCAAGATGGATGGTTTCACTATGAAATTTGCTCGGGGGGGGGGGGTGGAGAGAGTTTAACTGCTTGTAACAGGTATTTATTTATTTGATAATCAGGTAGGTACACTGGTCTGAGGGACCGCTGGGCCATCTAGAGGTACTGTCATGCCTTTTATGATGCTGTTTTTTTTTTTTTTTAGCTATGTTATAAAATGGGTAGGGAAATCCTGCCTCCTGACTGGTGGAGACTGTTCCAAAGCCGTGCAGTTCAGGAATAGTTAACCACTCTCTTTCCTTACCTTATTGCTTACATGGCCCAGCTGCAAAACAGCTCTGTTTAGGCCGGGTCTCTGGCAAGAGAACTGAGCAGGGGGTTGGGGGAATCACCCCTTTTATACCGTTGGTCGACGTCGGGGGTGGGACAACATCAACGGGTGGTTCCTCTGCTGCAGACTGCTAGCTAGAAGTTTTCCGTAGTGTCCTGGCACTTGGCTGCTTAGTCCTAACGGTGTAGTTTGCTGCAAGAGCTCCTCTCGAAGACCTACTGTTACAGCAAGTTCTTACATAACTGTACTATCTTACTTCGAGGGTGAGCTCTTGCAGCAGGCTACACCATTAGGACTGAGTCCCAAGCAGTCAAAGGATAAACCTAGGTCAGACGGGCGATGGTGAAGGAAACCAACAGAAGCTCTCAAGAGAGCAGGCCCTGGAGGACAGCTAGGCCAAAGCCAGACCTATGTCTAGAGGCAATGTCAAAACTGTAATGCTTGACAAAACCATGGACAGAACTCCAAGTAGCAGCAACACAGATGTCCGCTGCAGACACATTCCTTAGTGATGCAAAAGAGGCATCAACACCCATGGTAGAGTGACCTTTTACCGGACCCGGTAAAGGCTTGTCATACTTACAGCAGCTATAAACAAACAATACAGTTAACTAACCACTTGCATAAATTCTGTTTGGAAACTGGAGCCCCTTCAGTTTTTGGGGTGAAACAAACAAACAATTGGTCAGCCTTTCTGACAGGATGGGTGCAGTCCAAATAAAAATGAAGCACCATATGAACGTCCAGAGTATAAAGAAGAGCCTCCCCTCGACTGGAGCACTCTGGATAAAAGACGGGCAAATGGACATCCTGTTTAAGTGTAAACTCGGACACCACTTTCGGCAGAAACTTAGGATTAGTCCATAAAGACACCCAGTCCTTGTGGAAAACTAAATAAGGCTCTTTGCACATCAGAGCCTGAAGCTCGGAAATCCTTTGAGCAGAAGTAATGGCAACTAAAAACAACGCTTTCCAAGACAGAAAGTGCAGCTCGCAACTTGCGGCCTGTTCAAAGGTAGGCAAGGTGAGTTTTTCCAACAAAAACAGACGGTCCCATGGAGGGACAGGATCCTGTATGGGAGGTTTCAGGTGTAAAATGCCCCGCAAAAAGGTGCAGGACAGATCCAATTGGGCAAGGGTCCTGCCCTCCATAGGTGCAAGATTGGCAGACGGAAGAAATATGCACCCTGATGGAGGAGTAACTAAGCCCAGAATCTGATAAAGACAGGAGGTACTCCAGGATGGAGTTTACCAGGCAGGTGAAGGGATCTAGGTTACGGGCAAAGGCCCACAGGCAGAACTGTTTCCACTTCAAGGAATACATGGCTCTTGTAGAAGGCTGTCTAGCAGCCACTAAGACATCATCCATCCTGGGGGGAAACCCCGAACTGGACCCTAGCTATGTCTACAGGAGCCATGCATGCAGGTGCAGCAATCTGAGGTCAGGATGCCTTGCTTCTGGGAGAGCAAGTGCAAGGTCAGGGGCACAGGAACCGGAGGCTCCACTGCCAATTGTTGGAACAGAGGGAACCAAATCTGTCGTGGGCAGAAGGGAGCAATCAGGATTATGTCCACCCCCTCTAACTGCAGCTTGAGCAGGACTCTTTGCAGCAGTGGGAAGGGAAGGAAGGTGTACAGAAACCTCCCTGTCCAAGAGAGGGACAACGCGTCTGGCCAGAAAACACCAGGCCCTGGATCAAGTGAGTAGAAACTGGGCATTTTGGCATTGAGTGGAGACATAAAGAGATCTTACTAGGGACGCACCCACCTTTCGAAAAGATCCTCTGCTATGGACTAGGAGTTCCTATTCGTGGGCCCTGGACCAATACCTTCTTAGGCTGTCAGCCTAGGTGTTTTGGATGCCTGCAAAATCAACTGCAGTGTGTACCAGACTGTGTTCTATTGCCCAGAATCAGACTCTCATGGCCTCCCTGCAGAGGGGGTAGGAATGAGTCCCTCCCTGCTTGTTGATGTACAAGACCACAGACATTGTACATCTGGATCAGCAGAGAACCCGGGGACAGATCTGGCTGAAACGCCTGCAGAGCATAGAGAATCACCCTCATCTCCAACACATTTATGTGGAGATCCTGTTCCGTAAGAGACCAGATCCCCTGTGTTTTGGCGGTCTCCGAAATGAGCTCCCCATCCCTGGCCTGAAGCATCTGTCATCAGGATCTGCTGAGAGGTTTCTCTCTGGAAAGGAGACCCTTTTTTCCAAATTGGAAGGGTTTAGTCACCACTCCAGGGTCTGACACACTGCCCTGGAGACCTTCACAGGCTGCTCGAGGTCATCTGTGCGCTGGTCCCATTGAACCTTCAGAGTCAACTGGGGTATTCTCATATGAAGCCGTGCCAAGGGAACAGTCTGGTCGCAATGGCAGCTGCCATGTGACCAAGAAGCTTGAGGAAAGCTCTGGCAGGAACCTGGTGAGACAAGGAAATCTCCCGAGCTTGAGCCTGAAGGCAATCTGCCCTGTTGGAAGGAAGGAAGGAAAGCTTTCCCTTGGATGGTGTCCAAGACAGTCCCTATGTACTGCAGCCTTTGGCTTGGCCATGGGGAAGATTTGGCGAGGTTCAGAGTGATCCCCAGGTCTACAAACAATGTAAAGGGGTCTTCCAGGATTTTCTGCAGCTGGTCCCTTCTGGGAGTTTTCAGGAGCCAGTCGTCTAGTTAAGGGAAGACATAATGACCCTTTCTCCAGAGGGCCGCAGTCACCACTGCTATGCACTTGGTGAAGACACATGGTGCCGAGGACAGGCCAAAGGGCAGAGTTTCGCACTGATAAGTGACTTCGTTGGAAGGTGAAGTGAAAGAATCTTCTGTGGGATGGCAGGACCATGATGTGAAGGTACGTATCCTTCATGTCCAGAGTGCAAAGCCAGTCCCCCTGACGGAGCATGGGGAGCTGGCTGCCTGGAAGAGTCACCATCCAGAATCTTTTGTACTCCATGTAATTGTTCAGGTGGCTGAGATCCAATATAGGGCAAAGATCTCCCGTCTTCTCCTGTCTTCTTGGGGACCAAGAAAAAATGGGATTAAAAGCCTTTCCCCCTTTGGTTTGGAGGAATGGGCTCTATGGCCCGTTTGAACAGAAGCGCCTGAATCTCTGCTTGGATCAGGGCTGCGTGAGACAGGGAGTAATACGAGGGAACAGGAGGGTTGTCCGGAGGCAGTTCCAAGAACTCCAGTGTGTGTCCTCTATCAGTTGTAGGACTCACTGATCTGATGTGATCTTGGTCCAACCCTCAAGACAGAGGGACAACCAACCCCCCACTGCCTCCTCCAGGAGCTCCACTGGAGATGGGGTGGGTTTGAGCAAGGATTCAGGCAGAGGCACTGGAGGTGGGCAAGGAGACCTGGGAGGCCTTGGCGGTTCTAGGGCGTAAGGTCCCTGAAGGCTGAGAGGAGGCCTTACATTTAAAGGCCCCTCTGGACTGCTGGCCTGCTGGGCGACGAAAAGGCCGGCATCTGGAGGGAGTCTGTTCTGATCTGTACATCTTATGGCCCGACTAGATATTCTTTCCAGAATCCTGGAGGCCCGTAATAATCTTTTCCGTATCTTCACCGAAAAGAACTGGACCCTGGAAAGCAGCATGTAAGATGGCCTCTTGAAGATCCTGCCGAAAGCCGGAGACTCTAAGCCAGAAGTACCTGCGAAGACAAACGCCAGTGGCAGCGTCTGCTGAATCATAGGATCAGCAAAGAACGTGCTTACCTACATCCAGACCGGACTGGAAGATGTCCAGCAACTCAGATTCTGAGACGAGTCTGATTGAGCCTTCGCCAATTCCAGAGCCTTTTTCCACAAGGAGTTCTGGTATTGGACCATATCTGCCAAAAAGTTGATAATGGATGGCACAGGTGGCCGAAAAATAGACCCTGTGGCCAAAGTGGTCCAACCTCAGACTCCTTGTCTGGAGGCTGAGAGCTAAGGTGTCTAGACTGTTTGGTCCTACCATGAGCCACACTCAACACCACAGAGTTGGCCCTAGGGTGCTCCCCCCAATTAGGTTAATTCCTGGGGGTTTTGTAGAGCCTGTCAGCCTTCTTGGGGACCGCCGAAGCAGATGAGGGGTGTTTCCAGGTGAGCTTAGTAATGTACTGGAAAGGGGCCACCAATGGAGGCACAACCAGGGGCTTAGAATCACGCAGCCCTAGGAACTGAGCAAGGCGGTGCGTCTCTCTGGGTCCAGGTCCTCGGTGTCCCACCCATTGAGGGACTGGATGTGTCACATTACATTCATAATTGTGGGATCATCCAGGGGAGACCTCGGAGAATCCTTATGGGTATCCAGATGAGGAGGAGGGGGAACATCACCTCCCGAAGACCTGCATGAAGAGCTCCAGCTGGAATTCTCTGATGAGGGGGAGCGAGTACAGGAATGCCGGGGCCCGCATCCGTGGGAGCGATTTTGGCGCCTGGAAGAGGATCTGGAAGAAAAACAGTGCCTTTGTCCGTGCTGTCTTGGGGCCCCTTCGTCTGAATGATCAGGAGGAGGGGTGGCCTGGACCTTCTCTGGGGCAGCGAGGGTTTCCTGGGTGGATGGAAAGTAGGCTGCTTAGGTAGGGCTGGAGGCTGGCCCCCCGAAGAAGCCGGTTCTGGGGCTTGGGGGGGCACGTGGGCCCCTAGGCAGAAGGTCCCCGTTAATAGAGTTCCACCAGGAGTTGAACAGGGACCCCACATCTGCAAGAGAGACTAGGGGGATGCTAGGAGGTCGAGGCGCCGGGAAGGGGAAGGGGCGTCAGAGGGCCCCGGCGATGGACCCCTCGGAGCAGGTAACCCTGTCATCCGGTCCAGAGGTGCAGGGTTAGTGGGCTGTGGCCCTGCGGGCATCGGGTTATCCAGCGTTAGATTATCCAGCGCCGGGTCAGGGGGCACTGGATTAGCTGGCATCCAGTCTCAGTCGTCGGTTCAGGAGAGCGGCGATGTCAGAGGATGGGAGACGAGAGAGTGTCACCTGGTTAGAGCTCCGGGGAGAAGCGAGGCGAAGGGACAGGTGCCTGCAGATGGCGCTCCGGGGTACCGGCTGGCGTCGGCCGAGAGGGCGCCTGCCGAGAGGAGCAAACTCCTGTTTGGAGCTCCTGCTCCTGATATCACTTAGTGTCACTGGACCCTGAGGCTCAGTCATAGGACGCGGACGACCCAGCCAGGTGGACGATGGGCTCAGACCCACTGCCTGAAGTACTGGTTGATCCGCCTGGCTTAGGCCTGAAGGTATGCTTAAGACGCCTAAGTTGACGAAGGCCCATGCCCCGAAGACACCCCCCCCGGAGAGGCTTCACCAATGGGAGCCCAGAAGGAGTGAGGGGGGAGAGGGAGTGGCACAGTCCGACCTCCCACGTGAGGAGGAACTCGAAGAGGTCGCCGACTTGTGTGGGGACCTCGAGCAGGAGTCTGACAGGGGCTTATCTTTTTCCCTGTCCCGGTGATGTTTTCCGTTGATTTTCTTCTTCTTGTGGGCTGAAGAAGAGGAGGAGGTCCCCAGAACCGAAGGAGAGGAGCTTTGTTCAGAAGGGGTCTTCTGCAAGGCAGCCAACTGCTTTTCCAGCGGGAAGCTCTTTAGGGTCTTCAGGTGGCAGATCCTAGTCCTATGGTTGAAGCTTAAACAGTTCTGGCAGGCCTCAGAATTGTGGTCAGTGTCACAGATTCACTCAGCAGGTCAGCCCTCTACTCCCAAAGTGCCAACCTCTGAGCATAGTTTTGAGAACAGTAAACAGAACAAGGCAGCCCTCTTGTCTGTTTTGTGGATTCGAGTCACCTTAGTCCCAAGTTCTGGAGGGATTCAAACTTGTTAACCTCTTGTTACATACCCAATTTTCAGGCTCAGATATTCCTGTCTTCGGGGGGGGGCCAGATACCTTTGCCTATGGGCACCTAACCAGGTATTACAAAATGAACCCTTTTTGATCTCTATGTAAGACCCAGAGAAACTATTAAACTGTTTCCCAGTTTGGTACACCCATAAACTCATACACCATGTCAGCTTTAAAACCGTCTAACTTCACTTAAAGCCAAAGAAATGTTTCAAGGCACACTAGGCAGTTTCTGTTTTTAAAATATATCTTTACTAAGCAAAAGGTTAAATAGTAAACAGTAATATACAGAACTCTCGACACAAAAAAATACAGGTCATTAAACAAAAAGTTGTAAAAGTGCAACTATATTTCCTATCCACACAAAATACTTATCTTCTAAAGGCTTCATGTTGCTGTTTCAAAGTCAGATAAAGAAGTCAGTTTATGAAACCAGAATCATAGTTTTTAAAAGCTTCTTTCTCCAGCCCCCAGGATGAGGTCACTGTACTGCCTCCCTATCAGGATAGTATTACTAAAAATGTATCTACAGGAAACACGATCCTTATAAGGCAGTTAGACCCTGTTTTTCTCAGCATAACATCAATTATCAAATGACACCTCTTTGATGAATAAGGGTCTTCCTGATCTTCACAGATATCAAAGCCTTTTTAATTTCACAGAGAAGAGTCATACCCTGCTTTCCTTTCCTGTAAACGTTGTAAAATGGATATGTTCTTTCCTGCCAACCAGGCTACTGATAAAAGAACTAGATAGACAGGATGTCCCCGATTTTAGGTACCTTTTAGCCCGGCAATTATCTTGGCCTTGCAGATGTTAGATTTTTTTTATCTAAGTTCCTGTGTGTGATCATCTCATATACTGAGATCTGGGTGGGGGGGGTGAGGGAGGTCACTTCAAGTGCACTGGCATTTCCAGCAGACACATTCAATACCACATTTCTGTTATTTTTAAGAAATAAAAAATGATACAGCACTCAGAGCTGGCTGTCTATGTCACAATTCCTCCCCACCTAGAATGAATTTGGGGGCTCATCCCCTGCATGGGATGAGCTGCCCAAATCAGTTCACTCCTCACAGACCCTAGACAGCCCATCTGAGTTTTTATTATTCGCTCCAGCCCTATGTACAATTTTTAGATCATACCCTTGTAAAGCAAGGCTCCATCTTAGCAGTCTCCCATTGTTCTTCCCCATCTGCATCAGCCAAACCAGGGGGGTTGTGGTCAGTCTGCACCACAAAATGCTGCCCATACAAGTATGGCTCTAATTTCTTTAGGGCCCACACTATGGCAAGACACTCCTTTTCCACCGTGGAGTACGCTTGCTCCCTGGGAAGCAGCTTCCGACTCAGGTATGCTACTGGGTGATCTGGCCCTTGGTTGGAAGTCTGACTCAGTACTGCCCCAATACCCATGTCTGAGGCGTCCGTCTGAACTATAAAGGTTTTGCTATAGTCAGGACTTGTCAAAACAGGAGCACTGCACAATGCCTCCTTCAGTCTGGAAAAGGCTTCCTCACAGGCTGGGTCCCAAGTAATTTTCTTGGGCATCCTTTTCTTTTTGTCAGGTCAGATAAGGGTGCAGCCAGGGCACTGTAATTAGGTACAAACTTTCTGTAGTACCCTGCTGTCCCCAGAAAGCTCCTGACCTGCTTCTGGGTTTCTAGTCTGGGCCACGCCTGGATAACCTCCATCTTTATCTGGTTAGGACGGAACTGTCCCCAGCCTACCACATGTCCGAGGTATGCCACCTCTCCCATGGCCACCTGACACTTCTTGGCTTTGACAGTGAGCCTGGCCCTCTGCATCCTGCCCAGCACTTCCCTAAGGTGTGAAAGGTGTTCCTCCCAGCTGGTACTAAAGATGGCAATGTCATCCAGGTATGCCACGGCGTACTCCTCAGCACCATTCAACACCTAGTTCACCAACCTTTGGAAAGTGGCCGGGGCGTTCTTCATTCCGAAAGGCATTACTTTGAACTCAAATAAGCCTATCGGAGTGATGAAGGCCGACCTCTCCCTAGCTCTGTCTGTTAACTCTACCTGTCAATACCCCTTTGTCAGGTCAATAGTCGTAAGGTATGTCGCCCCTCCCAACTTGTCCAGGAGTTCGTCCGTCCAGGGCATCGGGTAGGCGTCTAACTTCGTGACTGCATTCAGTCCATGACAGTCCACACAGAAACGAGTTGAGCCATCTGGCTTAGGTACAAGGACTACAGGTGAGGCCCAGGGGCTGTGGGATCTCTGCATTACCCCTAAATCCAGCATCTCCTCCACTTCCCTCCTAATGTCCTTTTGTATCGCCTCTGACACCCGATATGCTGTTCGCTGTATGGGCGTCTGTGTCCGTCTCCACATCGTGTATTGCGAAGGGGGCACTAAACAACCCACTCCTCCTTGCACTTGTCATCATGCACTGTCTCCCACCAGACAAAAGCTCAAGCCCCCTTGACCTCTGGTTACCACCACCTGTTAGTCATACGCGAATCAACTGTCTATGTAGGTCTCTCAAAATAGGTTGTTTCAGCTTCGAGGCTATATACCTTGTATATTATGTAAATACTCGGTACCTCCATTATTGCAAACTCTGTATTCAATGGAAATCTGTAATGTATGTGTGTCTTAGTCCATTTATTGTATATTCTGTAACACAGTGAACCTGCAATGTATGTATTTCATATTATGTGTCCGTCCTCCCTATTTTCCCCCAGGCGGCATCTGGAAATGAGTGGTTCTCCGCTCAGTATGCCTGCCTGGTTAAACTAATAAATAAATAAATAAATAAATAAATAAACAAGGGGGCAAAGTCTGCTAAAACCTCCCTTACTTTCTGGATCTGGTCTGGGTTCAGCTGGGGAGACAATTTTACTGCCTCCACAGACGACTCCCGTTTACTCTCTTCCAGCAAGTCCAGAAGGGGGTCTCCTTCGTCCGTCCCCCTCCCCATGACTACATACCGCAAACATCATGTCAGCCCTATTTGCATATGGCTTCATCATGTTGACATGGTACATCCTTTCAGTCTGTCTACAGCCAGGTAACTCCACAATGCAGTTCACGTCATTTACCTTCCTAACCACTTTGAATGGTCCTGCCCACTCAGCTTGCAGCTTGTCTTTCCAGACCGGAATAAGGATCATGACTTCCTGACCCACCATGTACAAGCGAGCTCTGGCTCTGCGATCGTACCACACCTTTTGTTTTTGTTGGGCAGCTGCCAGGTTGCTCTGGGCTGTCCCCATAAGCTCCTTCAGCCTTTCCCTAAACCTAAGGACATAATCCACAATGGGAGTTCCCTGGGTGGCATGCTTGCCTTCCCAGTCCTCCCGGATCAAGTCTAGGGGCCCACGTACCCGGCATCCATATAAGAGTTCGAAGGGGAAAAATCCTGTCCACTCTTGGGGCACCTCCCTGTATGCGAACAACAGGTGGGGAAGGTATTTCTCCCAGTCCCTCCCATGCTGTTCAACAAACACTAGGAGCATTGCCTTCAGGGTACCATTGAATCTTTCCACAAGTCCATTGGCTTGTGGGCGATACGGTGTCGAGCATCTCTGCACCACCCCACACTTCTTCCATAAACATTTCATTAGGTCAGACATGAAGGAACCCCCTCGATCGCTGATTACCTCCTGCGGAAACCCAACATGGGAGAAAATCCCAAGTAAGGCATCTGCCACTTTGTCCGTCCTCAGCGAGGATAGGGCGACTGCCTCTGGGTCCGGGTGGCATAATCTACCACAGTCAGGATGAATTTCTTCCCCGAGGAGCTGGGGGTATTTAAAGGCCCCACAATACCCATTCCCACCCTCTGGAATGGCTCTTCCACTACAGGCAATGGAATTAGGGTGGCTTGGGTTTTCTTGCCCGCCTTCCCCATTTCTTGGCACTGGTGACAAGACCTGCAATACTCCTTCACCTGCTGGGTGAAGTTAGGCCAGTAGAAATTCTGGGCCAACCGCTGCGTTGTGCGCGTGATTCCCAGATGACCAGAAAAGGGAATATCATGGGCACCCTTGAGCAACTGCTCACGATATCCCTGGGGAACGACAAGCTGCCTGCCTAGCGTCCCTCCCTCTGTCTGTACTGCCTGTGTATACATTAGTCCATTTTCCCAATAAACCCTATGTCTTGTCACCTCCCTGTGCTCCATTCGAGTCTGCCTAAGCCCTCAGCTTCTCTAAACTAGGGTCACTTCTCTGAGCAGCTGTGAACCCCTCACACCTTCCCAAGGCATGGGAGAAGTCCCCTTCAGTCGCTAAACTAGGATCCCTAGCACTAGCATCAGGACTCTCAGGATCACTGTCAATTCCAGCCCTCTGACAAGGGGTCACCCCTCCCTTTTTGGAGCAACCCTCTGTAGCTGGGTGGTTACTTGCTACTGGGGAAATTTCTACCCCCTTTTTATCAGTCTCCCCATCTGGAGACACAGGCTGGGGAACCAGCCTCTCAGTGGTTTCCACACTGGTTTCTGTGGGGTTCAGGGAATTATTTTCCCTTGCCGCTTGGCTACAGGTAACTGCACATACCATCCCCTGCTGGAGATTGTTACCCAGGATCACATCCACTGCTAATGTGTTGGCTACAGCCACCTGTTGCACAGTTCCCCCTGTTTCACCCCAATCCAGGAGAACATTAGCGAGTGGCAATGTTTTCTCTTCACCAGTAAACACTTGTAGTGTTACGTATTTACTGGGTATAAGCAGACCAGGCTGTACCAGACCCCCCTTTACCAATGTCAGGGATGCCCCTGTGTCCCTTAACCCCTGCGTCTGTACACCATTTACTATGACTGGGTGCATGTGTTCCCTCATGTTCACTGGCATGCTCTCTTCTCCTCTGCAGCTCGCTGGCGCTCACGCTCCTCAAGGTCTGTCTCCCTCTGTTGTCGCTCTGCCTCCAGTTCCATCCTGCGCAACTCAATTTGCAGTTTGTGTACTTCCGGATTCAGGATACTGGTGACCATCCCCTGCTGCTGTGGCCCTTCACTGACAGTGGCCCTGCTGTCCTCATCGGCTCGGGACCCCTCACTGGCCTCTAGTCCTGCCACAATCCAGGTCTGGTCCCCTTCAGTAATGGCTGGTGACTCACTGCTCTGGGTATCTGGTACCATCAGGGCCTCCATGAGGTTCTGCTTTTTGGCTGTCACCTCGAACAGGACTCCTCTGTCCTCGCACAACTGTTAACTGTTCTACAGTGTGCCTGCTGTAGGTGGACGCCATCTTTCCTAACTACTGCTACTCTGACTTTGCACTTTAGAAAAAAAATAAAATAGGTAGGAAATTGACTGTATGCCAAGTGATAAAGTTCTGTTTCCTTTTTTAAAATTAAATCACTGCCTTCCTTTCTTTCAAGTGAGCTTAACAGTCTCAAACTGACACACTGTACGACAAAGCTTATGATACCAAACTTTATCCGCACCGCTGCCAACCAATCTGTCACAGATTCCCTCAGCAGGTCAGCACTCTACTCCCAAAGTGTCAATCTCTGAGCGTAGTCTTGTGAATAGTGAACAGAACTAGGTAGCCTCTTGTCTGTTTTGTGGATTCGAGTCACCTTAGTCCCAAGTTCTGGAGAGATTCAAACTTGTTAACCTCTTGTTAGCATACTCAATTGTCAGGCTCAGATAATTCTGTCTTCAGGGGGCCAGATATCTTTGCCTATAGGCACCTAACCAGATATTACAAAATGAACCCTTTTTGAACTCTATGTAAGACCCAGAGAAACTATTAAACTGTTTCCCAGTTTGGTACACCCATAAGCTCATGCATCGTGTCAGCATTAAAACCGTCTAACTTCACTTAAAACCAAAGAAATGTTTCAAGGCACACCAGGCAGTTTCCGTTTTTTAAAATATATCTTTACTAAGCAAAAGGTTAAATAGTAAACAGTAATATACAGAACTCTTATCACAAAAACATACAGGTCATTAAACAAAAAGGTGTAAAAGTGCAACTATATTTCCTATCCACACAAAATACTTATCTTCTAAAGGCTTGATGTTGCTGTTTCAAAGTCAGGTAAAGAAGTCAGTTTATGAAACCAGAATCAGTTTTTAAAAGCTGCTTTCTCCAGCCCCCTGGATGAGGTCACTGTACTGCCTCCCTATCAGGATATTATTACTAAAAATATATCTCTACAGGAAACACGATCCTTATAAGGCAGTAAGATCCTGTTTTGCTCAGCATAACATTCAATTCTCAAATGACACCTCTTTGATGAAAAAGGGTCTTCCTGATCTTCACAGATATCAAAGCCTTTTTAATTTCACAGAGAAGTGTCATACTCTACTTTCCTTTCCTGTAAACGTTGTAAAATAGATATGTTCTTTCCTGCCAGCTAGGCTACTGATAAAAAGAACTAGCTAAACAGGATGTCCTTGATTTTTAGGTACCTTTTACCAATTATCTTGGCCTTGCGGGTGTTAAGATTTTTTTTTATCTAAGTTCCTGTGTGTGTGGTCATCTCACATACTGAGATCTTGGGGGGGGGGGGATGTGTGAGTGAGGGAGGTCACTACTAGTGCACTGGCATTTCCAGCAGACACATTCAATACCACATTTCTGCTATTTTTAAGAAATAAAAAATGATACAGCACTCAGAGCTGGCTGTCTATGTCACAGTCAGGGCCTAAGCAGATGAGGCAGGCTGAATGGCCGTCCTTCTATGGTATTTGCTTGCTATAGGCACACTTGGATTTCCGCCACTCGGATGAGGTCGGAGAAGAAGACATGCAGGTGAAGAAGTCAAAAGTATCACTATTTTAATGAAAATAGAGCACAAGTAAACACAAAAATGGCAGTCGACTAAGAGCAGAAGGCGTCTGTGGAGCAGGTGTGCACGGGTCGACAGGTGGGGAAAAAGAACGAGGTGGGGCTGGGGGCTGCCCTTTATACCACTGCCCAACGTCGCAGGCGGACCCCTGCTGTAGACTGCTAGCTATATGTTTTCCGTGGAGTCCAGGTGCCTGGCAGCTTAGTACTAACGATGCAGCCTGCTGCAAGAGCTCACCCTCATAGTAAGATCTATGGTTTTGAAACTGAAGTAGAAAGGTTTTAAAACATTATGTATCGAGGATGTTAAAATGTATTTATTAGTTTGAGCATTTCAGACTGAAGATGTCATAACTGATTTATGTTAGGATCTTGCAAATGTGCAACTGGGTGTAAATAAAGAGATATACCAAGATCAGCCCCTGCAACTAATAAATAGGTGCCTTACCACTACAGCATTCTTTAATTAAGATTTCCCCAAATCATGCCACCGATAAAAAATTACAGCACTCATAAATTTAGTTAAACAGGGACCCAAGGACTTCCCAGTTGTAATGGCTGCCTACGCTCCGCCCCCACGCTCACTAACGTTATGACGAGATACCAGGAAGAGTGCAGAGCACTCCATTATAAGCAATGGTGGCAACTTTATGTCTGTTTTAACATTATATTGGCCAGTTGGTAATGAAGCGTGGGCGCGGTGGACTAACAAGGCCCTTGGTTGAGTGGGCCGGTTGCGCGTTCGTACCAACTGACCAATCAAAAACAGATGGTAAAATGCCGCCCATTACTATAATGGTGAGCCGCACTCCTGGTATCTTGTCATAATGTTAGTGGCCAGGCATGGCATTACAACATTAAATCACTGAGACCTAATTTAATTAAATTTCTGTGCTGTAATTCTTTTTTTTTTAAATCAGCGGCATGATTTGGGAAATCTAACAATTGAGAATGATGTGGCTGATAAGGCACCTAATAAAAGCAGGGGCAGTTCAATAAAGGTTGGTAAATCTCTTTAAAAGTCAGACACTTTTAAGTTTAGTCAGTCAGTAATTTGTCATTTTTTTTTTTTTAAATTTTTTTTTGAGAGAACATGCTGTGACCTATTGAAAAAGTCCCACAAACCCAAGAAGCTCCCCTATCTGCATGGCAGTTCTTCTTTTCTAATTTTAAATTAAGTCTATTTTTGGAAGAGATCTTATTTGGGCTTGGAAGAGCCAACCGCCTGATCCGTTTCACTTCCTTTGTATGTCCAACCCCCCCATGCTCAGACTTTGTGGCACTTCTACAGGAGGAGATGCACCTTTATAAGTAATAGGGAAATCTTTTAAAATACTTTTTAAGATGTTTTAGGGAGTAGTTGCTAAAACAAAACAGGTTACTCACCTGTGACAGTAGTTCTAGGAGTGGTATATGTTGTTCATCCACATGGTTTGGCATGTCATTTCCTTTAAGAATCTTGCTGGAGGGTCTTTAAGCTGGCTCCTCCCACCCACCTGGGTGGTACATGCCTCGGCTCCGCCCCTTGACTCCAGATCTTGCCCGCTGGAAGCTCAGGTTGTGCACTGAAGCCAGGGAGGTCAGGTGGGTTCATGTGGATGAACAACATATATTTGTACATACTTTTTTTGCTCTGTAGATCAAGACCTACATATTGTTATCCAGTTTCTACTTCTCTGTATCAAAACTGTTTCACTGTCCTTACATTTACTTGTATTACTGATTAGATAGGCACTTTTTGTACAACCGCTAATATCCACATTGCTGTCTCATTGTTGTGGCCTGGGTTGTGGCTGAAATCGGTCCTAATGGATCAGTCCACTTACCCGGTTAACAAAGATATAAATAAATAATAAAAAAAATATATATATACCACTCCTAGAAAGTATAGTTACATAAGAATGCATGGGATAGACATAAAGGAATTCTGGAGGTCAGGGGTAAAGGGCAACAGACTTCTAAGAAAACATAAACTGAACTTACAAGCTCAAATGGGCAGACTGGGTGGGCCATAGGCCCTTATCTGCCGACACTGTCTATGTATCTATGTATAAGATCTTACTGTAACAGTAGATCTTGAAGGAATGTCTCTTGCAGTAAGTCATTACTTCTGGGAATATCCAGCAGAGGTCGCTGTCGCACAGCAGCTTTTTCTAGCAGTTTTCAGCATGGACCACCCACACATGACATCACATCCTGCTTCCTATATGTATGGGTGGTCCCTGGTATCCTTTGTCCCACCGCCGGATTCAGCTCGCAAAAGAGTGATCCGAGGTGAAACAGAGGATCCAAGGAACCCATTCCTACTTCCGTGGAGCATACAGAATTTGTCTCAGTCAGAGGAGGAGGAGGGAGGAATTATACTTACTGCAAGAGACAGTCCTTCAAGATCTACTGTTATGGTAAGATCTTACGTAACTGTACTATCTTCTACGGAATGGTCTCTTGCAGTAAGTCATTACCCAGTAGTTTGTCCAGAAGGGTGGACAATTATGATAAGAGACCTTGTAGGACTGCACAACCAAAGGCTGTCCTATGTCTCGAAGCCACATCCAAATTGTAGTGGTGAGTGAAAGTGTGGATCGTGGACCAAGTGACCGCATTACATATGTCTGCAATGGAAGCATCCTTGAAGCAGGCTGCGGTAGTGGCCATGGCTCTTGTGGAATGGGCTTGAACTGGACCAGGAAGAGCCTTGTTCTACTTTTTGTAGCAAAATGTAATACAGTTTGCTAACCATGAGGACAGAGTCCTTTTAGCAACAGAAGTCCCTCTCTGCCAGAGGCGAAGGTGACAAATAACTGAGATGTCTTTCTGATGTCTTTAGTACAATTCATGTAGTATCGTAAGATACGGTGAACATCCATTAGATGTAATAGATGCTCACCTTGATTGGAATGTCCTGGGAAAAATACCGGGAGTTCCATGGATTGATTTAGGGTCTTTTCAGACACTACTTTCAGTAGAAAGGAAGGGTCAGTACGGAGTACCACCCGGTCTTTATAGAAAATCAAGTAGGGTTCCCTACACGAGGGTATGGAGATCGGAAATACACCAAGCGGAAGTAATAGCTACCAGGAATAATGTTTTCCAAGAAAGGAAAGAAAGTTCACAGGTGGCTCCAGGCTCGAATGGTTCAAGAGTCAGCTTTTCTATAATGAAATTAAGATCCCACGGAGGTATGGGTCTTCAGATAGGAGGCTTCAAATGAAGCATTCCCTTCAAAAACATTTTGGATAAGTGATGCTGATAGAGCAATCTACCATCCAGAGGTTCGTGAAAAGCTGAAATGGCTGCTAAATGGAATCTGACAGAAGAATATCTGAGTCCAGACTCAGATAAGGAAGCAAAGTAATCTAGCACTGTCGTGAGTGGACATGAGTGCGGGTCCACATTATGAGAGGCCGACCATATGGAAAACCTTTTCCATTTGGAATTATACGTTTCTCTGGTTGCCGGCTTTCTAGAAGCCAGCATAATATTGGCAACAGAAGAGGACACCTGTAATTTGTTTATGAATGTGTCCTCAGGAGCCAGGCATGAAGACGTAGCGTCTTGAGGCTGGGATACAGGAGGGACCCCTGATTCTGGGTCAGGAGGTCTGGTCTGGATGGCAACGGAATGGGATCCTGCACCAATAATTGGTGGAGGAGAGGAAAAGTACAGTTACGTAAGAACTTACCGTTACAGCAGACCTTCGAGAGAAGCTCTTGCAGCAGGTAACACTTATATAGGACTGACGCCACCTGGCAGCAGATCTCGGTATTTCTTTTCTCTAGCAGTACCGAGGTGGGACCGCCTATCCGGCGTCGGCCCCACCCCCGACGTCACGCAGTATAAAGGGCGTAGGCAGTCCCCACATGCTCCAGTTCTTGTACGCCCCAAGCCAGGCCAAACAACCAACACTGTGGCTGAAATTACACATTAACCAAAATGCAAGGCCCGAAAAGGGAGCTGAGGTTGACCCAGAGTAAAAAGGCTCATTCCCGGGGGAAGGAGGGAGGGAAAATATGCCTGCTGCAAGAGCTTCTCTCGAAGATCTACTGTTACGGTAAGTTCTTACGTAACTGTACTATCTTACTTCAGGAGGAAGCTCTTGAAGCAGGTAACACTTATATAGGACTGATTCCCAAGCAGTATAAGCTAAAGACAACCACTGGGAAAGGGCAGGGGAAAGGAAAGAATTTGAAACCTCTCCCAGAGGTATAAACTTAAAACAACCCCTGGGAAAGGGAATCAAACAACACAAACCCATTCTAGGTCTAAACTAAAGACAAACTGGAATGGGAAGGAAAGGAGAGGCAGGAAACCTCAGGAGACAAGACCTCTTCAGGAAATAAGGCCCTGAAGGACCGCCAGGCCGAAACCTGCGTGACGTCTGGAAACAATGTCCAGACTGTAATGCCCGATAAAGGTATGAACCGAGTGCCAGGTGGCAGCAGCACAAATGTCAGCCACTGACACCCTCTTAAGGGTTGCAAAAGAGGTAGCCACCGCTCTCGCAGAATGAACCCTAATCGAGCCCGTCAGGGTCTTGTTAGCCTGCTGATAACAGAAGGATATGCAAAGAACCAGCCAACGCGAAAGCATCTGTTTTGTAACCGGGCGCCCCAAGGATCTATCTGCAAAGGATACGAACAATTGGTCCGATTTCCGGACACCCTTCGTCCTGGACAAAAAACACGAGAGAGCATGGTGCACATCCATAGTCTGCAAAAGAGCTTCTCCCCTATTGGAATGCTTCGGAAAATAAACCAAAAGCTGAATCGACTAAGTGTAAGCTCTGACACTACCTTGGGAAGAAATTTAGAATTAGTACGGAGGTCAACCCTGTCCTTATGGAAGATAAGGTAGGGCTCTCGACACATAAGAGCATGAAGCTCCAAAATGCGTTGAGCTGAAGTGGCCGCCACCAAGAGCAAAGTCTTCCACGAGAGATAGTGGAGCTCACAAGACATGGCTGGTTCGAAAGGGGGAAGCGTGAGCCTCTCCAGAACAAACAAGTCCCAAGGAAGAACAGGATCCCGGACCGGAGGACAGAGATGTAAAATCCCCTTCGGGAAAGTCTTTACCACCTCCAATTGAGCCACGGTCCTGTCCTGAACAGAATAGTGAAAGGCAGAAACCGCAGCTAAGTGTACTTTAATGGAGGAGTAACTGAGACCTGATTCCGACAGGGATAACAGGTATTGTAAAACCGAATTAACCGGACAGACCAGAGAATCCAGTCTCCTGGCTGTGGCCCACAGGCAGAAGTGCTTCCACTTCATGGCATAAGTGGCCCTGGTAGTAGGCTTCTGCGCCTCCACCAAAATCCGGGCAATATTATCAGAAACTCTAAAGTGAAGCTTTGCTAGGTCTGCCGGAGCCAAACATGCAGGTGAAGGGAGCGCAGGCTGGGATGAACCAAGGTCCCCGTTGTTGCGAGAGTAACTGACCCGAAATGAGAAGAGACCACGGAGCTTGCACCGACAGATGCTTGGGAAGTGGGAACCAAATCTGTCTGGGCCACAGAGGGGCTATCAGGATCATAGTGACCCCCTCTGAATGGGCTTTGAGGAGGACCAGTCGCAAGAGGGGAAAGGAAGAGAAGGCATAAAGGAACCTCCCACTCCAAGATAGGGACAATGTGTCTTGCCAGAAAGCTCCAGGCTCTGGAACGAGTGAGCAAAAACTGGGCAGTTTTGTGTTGCAGCGAGACGCAAAAAGGTCCAAATCTGGTGTCCCCCACCTTGCGAATAGTTCGTCTGCCACGGTCTATCTCAGGGACCACTCATGACAGAGCGGTCTTGCCCTGCTCAGGGCATCTGCGACCACGCTCATGGACCCTGCAACATGGACCGCAGAAAGATGGAGTCGGTGCTCCACCGCCCAGTCCCACACCCTCATGGCCTCCTGACAAAGAGGGTAGGAGTGCGTACCTCCCTGCTTGTTGATGTAGAACACTACCAAAGTGTTGTCTGTCTGAACAAGGAGGTGACCGGGCAACAGAAAAGGAGCCAGAGTCTGCAGTGAGTACAGGACTGCTCTGAGCTCGAGCACGTTGATATGCAGGTTCTCCTCTAGCGGGGACCACAGGCCTTGAGTCCTGTGGATCCCCAGATGAGACCCCCAACCCGTCCCAGACGCATCGGTGGTGAGCGTCTAGACAGGACTTTCCGGCTGGAAGGGGAGTCCGCAGCAGAGATACTGGGGTGAAGCCCACCAGCGGAGTTCACGACCAACCGGCTCCTAGATCCTGACCAGTAAGTCCAAGTCGTCCCTGGTCTGGTCCCACTGGACCTAAACAGCCCACTGAATACTGCGCATGTGCAGTGTGGCAAAGGGGACCCAGACTATGGCGGCCACCATGTGTCCTAGAAGCCTGAGGATGGATCTGGCCGGAACCACAGAGGCTAAAAAGCTTTGGGATGCCAGAGCCTGACTGTGCTCTGCCCAGTCCGAAGGGAGAAAGGCTTTCCCCAAGGTGGTATCCAACAGAGCGCCTATGAACTGAAGATGCTGGGAGGGAAGAAGCTGAGACTATTCTGGATTTACCGTGATCCCTAGGTGCTGACAAAGGGAGAGCGTAACCAGGATGATGTCCCAAAGACGAGATCTGGACGGGCCAGGAGGAGCCAATCGTCGAGGTAAGGGAACAAAAAGTGGCCGTCTCGGCGCAAGGCTGCTGCAACGACGGCGAGGCACCTGGTGAAGACTCTGGGAGTGGAGGAGAGGCCAAAAGGGAGTACCTTGAACTGATAGGCTTGGCCCTCGAACTTGAACCTCAGGAATCTCCAATGACTGTGGCAAATAGGAATGTGAAGGTAGGCATCCTGCATGTCCAGAGTTGCCAGCCAATCCCAACCGATAGGAAGGGGAGGAGATTCGGAAGCGACACCGTATGGAATCTGCAGTAAGCGACCCATTGGTTGAGGTCACTGAGGTCCAAGATCGGCTGCAGGTCCCCCGACTTCTTGGGAACCAGGAAGATGCAGGAGTAAAACCCAGAGTTTCTTTCCACCTCTAGAACGCACTCTATGTCCAGGAGAGACTAGATCTCCTGCCTGATGAGATGCCTGTGGACTCTCGGGTAGTAAGATGTGGGCGGAGGTCGGTCCAGGGACAGAGACTCGAACTCTATGGAGTGCCCAAACTCCACAAAGTCGAGGAACCATCTGTTGGAGGTTACTTCTCTCCATGCCAGATGGTGGAGACAGAAACGACCTCTAACCCACTTTCCCGATGTCAGGTGTGGGAGGGGAGGGTCGTTTACATAGTCAGGTGGACGGCAGGGGAGGGAGGGCGGCTGCTGGAGGTCTAGCCTGTCTAGAGGGGGCAGAGGCAGTGCCTCGGTGACCCCCTCGTCGACCAAAGCCACCCAGGCTGAGCACGGGGTTGCTGAGGCTGATGTCCCCCTCTGCCACGAAAATGAGGCCGACAAAAATGTTCCCGTTTAGGGCGGTACATAGACTGCACCATACGGACCGCATTGCCAGAGTCCTGCAGTCAAACAATCACCTTCTCTGTGTCTTCACCAAAGAGCACAGAGCCCTTGAAAGGGGCGGCCAGAAGCATGGTCTGCACCTCTGGGTCAAACCCTAAGAACCGGAGCCAGGAATGGCGCCGAAGGCAAATTCCAGTAGCGGCCACCCTTGCCGAAGTGTCCGCAGAGTCATACGCTGCTCGAAGAACGTTGGCACCCACATCCAAGCCCGTTTGTAAAAGCTTTGCAAGCTCTGTCCGCTGAGGACAGTCAGGCAACCCTTGCAGAATGTCCAATCCTTGGTCCCAGAGGGCGTTCTAGAATTGGACATACGAGTCAAAAAATTCAGACTCCGGATACTGCAGGTGGCAAACAGTACACACTACGACCTAACGGGTCCAGCTCTTAGACTCCCTGTCTGGAGGCTAGGTACTTAGGTGTTTTGGCCTCTGTGAATGATCGTGCACGGACGAGATCACCACAGAGTCAGCCATGGGATGCTCAGCCAAATAAGCATGGTCCCTGGGGGCCCGGTACAAGCGGTTAGCCTTCTTGGGCACTGCAGAGGATGCATGTGGATGCCTCCAGGTAGCTAGGGTAACATCCTGGAAGGTGTCCACCAAGGGAGGGATTACCACTGGCTTGGGATCCTTCTGGCGCAGGTATTTTGCCAGGCCCAAGTGTTCAGGGACCAGGGCCTCCGTATCCCAGCCCATGTTCTCCTGAATGTGCTGCATGACCTCAAGGAAACTGGGGTTGTCGGGAGGAGACTTAGGTTGGTCCTCAGTGTCCCCAGGAAGCGAAACCAGGTCCAAATCGGGGTAGGAGTCCGATTCACCATAGGCAGAGGAAGACGAGACCTGTCGCCGTCTCCTCTTGTGCCTAGGTCATTCAGGAGAGGGAGATCGGGAAGAGGAAGCAGTCCTGGTCCTCTTACGCTTTTCCTTGCACTTCTTAGGGCTGGCTGGTAATTTTTCACCCTCAGTCCCGGAAGGGACAGGCGAAGCATGCCCACTGGGCTGAGGGATGGGAGGAGCAGGGCCCACAACGTCCTGCTTAATGGTCTCCCACCAGTGAGCAAAAAGCTCCTTGACCTGGGACATCCCCAGCTTTGGAGACTCAGGCCTAAGAGGTGATGTCAGTCGGCCAGCAAGAAGACCGGCGTCAGTGGGGCCGGTGACACCAGTGAAAACTCAGTGATGTCGGGGAGCTCTGGCATCAGAGGGACCGGCAAACGGTCATGAGGCGACGTTGGAGGGACTGAGGACAGTTGTTGTACAGGTTTATCCAGCACCGGAGGCAGAGGAGCGACCGGTGTCGGTACCGTAGCCGCATCCGATGAACGCCCCTTGGCCGGAGAAGGGCAGGGGTGGTCAGACGAAGAGGACTTTGAGGGTCGATCAGCTTTATGCCTATCGGAGTGACGTCAGTCTGGTTTGACGAACGGACATCGGTCCTTCTTGTGTTTAGACAGCAAAGAAGCAGCCCGAGAAGCAGAATCGCCCGAAGGCTGCTTGGCCTCCCGGGGGTCGGCGGACGCCGAGCAGGAGGACTGCTTACCTAAAGAAGGCACTGAGCTGGATTCCGAGTGCCTCTTGTCACCAGAGGAGCTCGAAGCGGATGGCTTCTTGGCCGATGCCCCAACGTCCGTGGGCCTGGAGGCTGCTGTGGAACCAGAATCTGTCCGGATCCTGATAGGTTGTAAGGCAGATGCCTTGGCAAGAGAGGTGGAAGGCTTGAGAGAAGTAAGCCAGGCCTCATGTCCGGAGGAGCCAGAACGACCAGCCGAGCTGGAAGTCCTGGGCCTAGAAGGCGAGTGGTCTCAATCCCTACGGCGGTGTTTCTCCTTTCCTTTTCTGGGAGTGGGGGAGCGAGACTCCATACCGGAGGACAAGTCCCTCTGCATCTCAGCGAGCTGCTGCTGTGCAAGGTGGGCCTGACGCGACTTTTGCCTTCTAATCCTGGTCCGACTGTTGAAGGCCTGGCAGTGGGTACAGGTGTCTGTGTCGTGGTCTGGGCCCAGACGGAAGAGGCAGGCAGAGTGACCGTCTTTGGCAGGGATCTGCCGTCCGCAAGAGCACTTGTTACGGTGCCCGGTCGAAAGGGAGGACATATGTCGTCGAAAAACCTCAAAAAGATTAAAAATCAACTACTATAGATACTGTTCTAGAGCTAAGGAACCCGAAGGCAAGCTGAGAGCTGTACAATCGCGTGCCATGGCGGGAAAGAACTGGAGCACGTGGGGACTGCCTACACCCTTTATACTGCGTGACGTCGGGCAGGGCTGACGCTGGGTAGGCGGTCCCATGTCGGTACTGCCAGATAAAAGAAATGCCGAGATCTGCCACCAGGTGGCGTCAGTCTTATATAAGTGTTACCTGCTGCAACAGCTTCCTCTCTAAGTAAGATCCACTGTTGTCGAGGCCACAGAGGTGTTATTAGTATCATGGTGGCAGGCTCCATTTGAAATTTCAAGAGTTCTTAGCAGGAACGGAATGGGAAGGAAAGCATGTAAATAAAGTCCTGTCCAAGGTTGGGAGAGGGCATCGATAGACTTTCCCCTGTTGTTCGGGATAATGGAGAAGTAACTGGGGAGCCTGTAATTGACTGGGGAGGTGAACAGGTCCAACTACGGCGTCCCCCAGAGTGCGAAGATATTGCGTGGACATCCTCGTGAAGTGTCCATCCGTGAGTGGATGACTGACAACTCAGTCTGTCCGCTAACCGATTGAACCGTCCTGGAAGATGGACGGCTGTCAGTGTCAGTCCTTGTTTGATTGCTGTCTGCCAGACTGCAATGGATTCTCTGCAAAGAGAGCGCGAGTGCGTGCCTGCTTGCTTGTTTAGGTATGAAACCACTGCAGTGTTGTCTGATTGAATCAGCAGCGGTCCTGGCATGAGGTAGGGAAGGAAAGCCTGAAGGGCAAGATGGACCACCCTTATTTCTAGGAGATTGATATGAGATATCGTAATCCATTGACCTTGGGTTTGATATGGACCCAGGTGGGCACCCCAACCATCCAGGGACACATCCGCGGTCAGCGTCTGCATGGGAAGTGGGGAGCGGAGGGGCATTCCATGACATAGATTGGTTTTGACTGTCCACCAGGTGAGGGCCGACAGTAAGGAGGAAGCGACCCGAATCTGGTCATCGAACTGTCTTGTTCTCTGAGACCACTGGTTCTGTAGAGTCCACTGGACAGTTCTTGTATGGAGACGGGCAAATGCCACCGTGGGAATAGCGGCTGACATGTGACCCAATATTTTCAGTATTTGTCTGGTCGTTCCTTTCGGCCGAGACTGGATGTAGAAGGCCAGGGATATTAGGGCGTCCTGGCAGGCGGCCGGAAGGAAGGCCCTTGCCTGGACCGTGTCCAGAACAGCTCCAATATACTGTATCGTTTGGGCGGTATGTGGACTGGATTTTGGCCAATTGACCATGATCCCTAGATCGTGAAACAGAGTGAGGGTGGCGGTCAGAGAGGATAGCAGAGCTTCCTTGGTCTGCTTTTAATGTGTCGTCCAAGTATGAGAGATGTGGTGCCCTCTTCCTGGGGCTGCTACCACTGCTAGGCATTTGGTAAAAACTCTTGGGGCCGATGACAGGCCAAACAGGAGAGCCCGAAACTGGTAGTTTTGGCCCAGTAGGTAGAATTGCAGGAATTTGTGATGAGCAGGGTGAATGGGGATATGAAGGTACGCATCCTTCATATCCAGGGCACACATCCAATCTCGTTTAAGGAGCGGCATTATGAGTTAGGAATATACTGTGGAGGATAATGGATCACGCACAGAGGGGAGGGGGGAAGGGGAAATTAATTCCAAGGTGTGACCTATTTTGATTATCTGAAGTACCCATTTGTCCGAAGTGATCGTCTGCCAAGCCTCTAGGTGGAGAGCAAAATGACACCCGACCACCTCCGAGGCCTGGGCGAAGAGGCGGGGGGAGAGGTATGAGAGGTCACTGAGCAACAGGCTGACCGGCTGCAGCAGGGGGGCAGGCACGGGAGCTGTGGGTGGCAGAGGGAGCACCTCGTGTAGGTTGGTTTCGTCCTCTGAATCCACCTCTGTTAGAGTTATTATATTTTCCACCTCTTCTAGAGTAGGAGGAAAAGTGAGTACTGTAGGTTGATTGGGGGATATGATACAGCCTTTGAACCGTACAAAGAGTTCTTCCAGATGCTTGTAAGTCATCTATGAGAGTCTGTGTACCTGGCCCGACTAGTTTGGACCCATTAAAGGGTGCATTAGCTATCTTATATTGTACGTCACGTGCAAATCCTGACACGCGAAGCCATGTACGGCGACGCAAAACCACACCAGTGGCTGAAAGTCAGGCAGAGGTATCCACAGCATCGTAACCCAACCTGAGAAGGTGGCGAGAGACTGAATAGGAAGTTGGAACCATGGCCATTAATTGGTCTTTCTCCTGGAAAGGAGGGAGCTTATTGACTATTTTCAGGCTAGAGGTCCCCAAGATATGTTGGTATTCAACCATATGTCCCATATAATTCAGTATAGAGATATTCATAGTACCTGAGGAAAAGACCCTTTTCCCTAGGTAATCAATCTTTCAGGACTCTTTATCTGGAGGTAAGGAGCTCAAGTGTTTGGGTGTCCTAGAGTGTACATGAGCAGCAGTAATGACCACCGAGTCAGCCTCGGGCACAGTAGAGAGGAATGGGTGTTCAAGAGGAGACTGGTATAGTCGAGTAGCTTTGCAAGGAACCACAAATATTGGAAGGCTGTTGCCAAACAGTCAATAAAGCATTTTGATATGTAGGGATTAGTGATGGGACCACCAATGCTGATTCCTCAGGCAACTCTAAATAATCTGCCATATCCTCACGTTCTTTATCATGTTCCAAAACGGAAAATCCCATCACTTTTTGTATTTGGAGCATCATGTCATAAAATGTGGGATCATCTGGAGGAGAGGTAGCCGGTGGTACAGGCAGGTCTTCGTCCAGAGAGGAGATGGCTGAATAAGGGGAACCCTGATCTTGAAAATTAGGGGCAAGGTACTCCTCATCCAAGTCATCAGGGAGATCTTCCTGTGTCTCCCAGTCCTCCAAGTAATGTTCCATAGGAGGAGGAGAGTATGCAGGTTCATAATCAGTCATCCAGGCGATGACGCTTATGAGACAGAGAGGGACTGTTCCCCCACCCTGGGTCGGGAGGGGGATCACAGCGTAAGCTGTGCAAGACCTGCTGCACGATTTTGTTTTGCGATTCCTGCTTCGGGGAAGGGGGAGGGGTAAGGGAAATAGGGCAAGTTAGTTGGGGGACAATAGGAATGATGCTAGTAGGAGCAGTACCTGTAGAATAGGCAAGTCTTGAACCTGGGTGGTAGTAACCAGGGTCCCTGTCTCGATCTGGTTGACCTCTGAATGAGCCCACTTGTGTTGATGAAGGGGCCTCTTAAAGGGGAAACGCCAGCGGCTTACCCAGAGGTCTTTGGGTCCTGGAAGCAGATCCCATTGAGGTATTACCATGAAAAGAACCTGCTATCATTGATGGGGCAGAAGCCCCCCATCAACGAAGCAACAGTGGGTTTTGTTGCATACATGATGCTTGGAAGCGTCGTCGACGGAGCAGGTGTTTCCTGCACCGTACTCAAGGCAGTGGCAAGCCTCGTCGACGAAAGAACAGTCTCCGTCGACAGGGAGGCATGCCTAAAACCTTCTGTCAACAAGAGAGGAGCTCTTGTTGATGAGGAAGCATGCTCTGAACCCACCGTCGACGAGAGATGAGCTCTCATCGACGGGGAGACATGTTCCAAACGTTCCACCGACGGTGTGAACATAGACATGGTGGCCGTCAAACACTTTGAGTGGGAGGAAGAGTGGGGTTTGACCCTCTCCTTACCCTGCCCATAATGAGAACTCTTGGCTAGGGAACCCTTGGTACAGATCCCCTTGTTCTCAGGCTGAGACATTTTCTGCTCTGCAATGAAAAGTTGAAGTTCTAACACTCATCATCGACGAGTAGCCTGGTTAAATTCTTGACAATGTTTGCAGGAATTAATGTTGTGTGAAGGTCCCAGGCATCTTACACAAAATAAATGGCTATCAGAGCGAAAAATCTTCCTGCCACACTGACAGGAATGAAATAAAGCTCACTTGGATGAAGAATCAGTAGACATTTGTCTGGAATCCAATTTCTCGTCAATGAACTGCTACACGGAAGCTGAACTAGCTGCTGCACGAGCTGAAGACGGCGGGAAAATTAAAGGATACCAGAAAATTGGAGGGGACCACCCACACTTATATAGGAAGCAGGATGTGATGTCATGTAAGGGTGGTCCCTGCTGAAAACTGCTAGAAGAAGCTGACGTGCGACAGCAACCTCTGCTGGATACTCCCAGAAGTAATGACTTACTGCAAGAGACCATTCCGTAGAAGAGCTACTGTCACAGGTGAGTAACCTGTTTTTCTAGGATTGTGGATGTGTTGTTCAATCCACATTGTTTGGCAGACACCAAGCAGCTCTCTGGGAGAAGGGAGGCAAGGCGCACATCCTCTCTGTACTTACTTGGGGAACAGAGATTGGAGAACTGAGGCCCCAAAACCTGCATCCCGGCCTGACTCTAGATCTATGTGGTAATGGGTAACGAAGGTGTTTGCTGTCTTCCAGGTAGCAGCCCTGCAGATTTCCTGGATAGGGATGTCCCTGGAAGCAGCCACCGACGCAGCAGTATGGCGGGTGGAGTGAGCTCTGATCCCTATGGCAGGCTCCTTGCCCGACAACCGGTATCAGAGATCAGTGCAGGATGTAATCCATCTGCCAATCGCCCACTTTGCTGCAGGTCTGCCTGGCGCGGCTTCAACATAGGTGACAAACAGCTGGCGAAGCTCTCACCGAACTTCAGCCATCTGCTCTTTATAATAAGACAGCGGTCGTCTCAGGTCCAGAGCATAAAGACTGTACTCGGCCTCCGAGGTGTAGCTCAGATAGAACGCTGGCAGAGTTAACACCTGGTTAAGGTGAAACTCCGACACCACCTCCGGAAGGAACTTCGGGTGGGGGCGCAAGACTACCTTGTCCATGTGGAAGACCAGACAGGAAGACTCGACAGAGAGCGCCTGTAGTTCCCCAGTCTTTCTGGCTGACGTGATGGCCACCAGGAAGACAGTCTTCCACAACAAATGTGACATCTCACACCTGTGCATAGGTTAAAATGGCTTGCCCATGAGCTTTGCCAGTACCAGCAGTAGATCCCAGGGAGGTGGAGGTTCATGCATCGGAGTAGATATGTGGTCGAGGCCTTTAAAGAAAGGCCAGACCACCTTCTCCTGTACCACCGTCTGCTGACCGGCCCATGCCCGGTAAGCAGAAATGGCTGCCAGGTGTACCTTAAGGGTTGTGGACCAAAGACCACCTTTGGACAAGGACCAAAGGCAGTCGAGGATACTAGCCACTGGACAGGACAAAGGGTCCAAGCCCTTGCCCTGACAACAAATGGAAAACCTTTTCCACTTGAAGGCATAGCACCTCCTGGTCAACTTCTTCCTGGATGCTTCCACTACTGCGAGTACATCCTCAGAGAGACCCAGAGCCTGGAACTCTAGTCGCTCGGAAACCAGGCTGTCAGGTGCAGGGACTGAAGGTCCAGATGGAATACCTTCCCCTGATTAACTTATAACAGGTCCAGGTGTACCGGAAGATGCCTCGGAGGCCTGGAGCTGAGGATGAGGAGATCTGGATACCAGAACTGGCAGGGCCAGTCTGGGACTACCAGGATCACCTGTGCCTTGTCCCTCCTGACCTTGAGGATCACCTTGTGAACTAAGGGACGTGGAGGGAAGGCACAGAAGAGGCCTGGGATCCACGGCCTTGAGAAGGCATCCCCCTGCAGCGAGCCCTGCTGAGCGGGGCGGGCATGAAACAGCCTCAGCTTTGCGTTCTCCCTGGAGCCAAACAGATCCACCTGAGGTTTGTCCTAGTGGGAGAACAGGCTGTGTACTACCTCTGGATGGAGAGACCACTCGTGGGACATTTCGCCCACATGGCTGAGAGCGTCCGCCAGTTGGTTTGAGGCTCCAGCCTCATGGATGGCTAGGAGATCTGCCTCCAGTCGACTCATGAGGGTCCAGATGAGGAGCCATGAGTGTGTGCCGCCCTGTTTGTTGAGACAGTACATGGTCGTGGTACTGTCCATCTGGACTTGCACCATCTGACCCCAAAGGAGCGGAGTGAATGCTGGCAGTGCCAGTCTGACTGCTCTGAGCTCCAGCAGGTTGATATGATATCGGGATTCCTCAGAGGTCCAGAACCCGTGGGCTCTGTTGATTCCCATGTAGGCACCCCAGCCCATGTGAGAGGCATCGGTCGTGAGCATGACTATTGGCTTGGGACAGACAAAAGGGATCCCTTCCTACAAATGTGCTAGGACGGTCCACATTGGAGAGCGTCCCACAACTTCTGGGTCACTGTGACCAGCTGATCGAATTGACCAAGACTCTGGGACCACTGGCTGGCCAGCTCCCGTTGAAGGGGGCGCATGTGCCACTGGGCCCATCGGACCAAGGTGGTGCAGGCTGCCATGTACCCCAGAAGATGCAGAAAGTCCCAGGCAGGGGAAGGCGCAAGTGCCCAACCAGAAATGATTGGGCAAAGGAGGAGAGAACCTCCGCCCTGTCCATTGGGATCTGTGCTCTGGCTCGGCAAGAGTCGAGCTCTGCACCGATGAAGTATATCACCTGCAAAGGTACAAGTTCTAACTTGGCCTCGCTGACCAGGAGACCAAGGTCGGTGCAGGTCTGGTGGGCCAGATCCCTTGATCTCTCCACCTCTTATTTGGAGGAACCCGCTAAGAGCCAGTCGTCGAGATAGGGGTAAACTCTGACCCCTCGAGCCAAAGATGGGCCGACACCACTGTAATGCATTTGGTGAAGACCCGTGGGGCTGATGACAAGCCAAACAGCATGGCTCGGAACTCGAATAGGGCTCCTTCTGCTTGGAAGTGAAGAAACTTTTGGTGAGACTTGCAGATTGGGATGTGAAAGAATGCGTCCTGGAGATCCAGAGAGAAAAAAACACGTCCTGCTCAAGAGATGGTATGATCTGGGACAGAGTTACCATCCTGAATGTGCGTGGCCTGAGAAACTGGTTCAGGTCATGCAGATCTAGAATGGGGGGCCAGCCCCCCTCCCCCTTCCCATCTGCTTCAGGACCAAGAATTACCTGGAAACAAACCCTGGGTTGACAGGTGGGTCCGCGACTCTGGACACCACCTCCTTGCGGAAGAGTTGGGCAATGCTGCCTCGAAGAGCTGACTGAGTGTGTACAGACACCATCTCCTCCCGTGGGCGAGGCTCAGCTTGGTGGGTACAGCTCGAATTCCAGATGCAGTCCCTGGCCAACCACTTCTAGAACCCACCTGTCCGTGGTAACAACAGACCAGGTGGAAAGGAAATAGCGGAGCCGGCCCCCCCCACGGGAGGACCCAGAGCTTGTGTGGTAGGTATGGGGGCGGCCACCCCCATCCCATCACTGAGCAGGTTTGGAGGAAGGGGATTCGAATTGGGGACCACCTGAGCCCCGTCCTCCAGGTTTACGGGCCACCAGGGTCCCGGACTTGGGCAGAGGGCGCCAAGGTTGTGCCTGCTGCTGCTGCCCCAGTTGGAAATGGGTCTGCTTGGCCGCAGGGGCAGAATGCCGAAAAGGCTTCTTCTTCTGCTTTTTGGAACCCTGGGATTCCTTCTGCACAGAGGTCACGGAGTCCAAGGTGGCATTAGACTTCTCGATGTGTTGGAGGTGACTGTCTACATCTGGGCCGAAGAGGTCGGTACCCAGGAAAGGGACATCCATTAGCTTGTGTTGGGTGTCCGCCATGAAGGTGGAGACCCTTAACCAAGCCCTGTGGCACATGGCAACCCCGACCACCACCGAGTGGGTGCAACAGTCCCCGAGATCCAGCGCCATCTAGAGTTGCTCCTTCGCAACAGCCCGACACTGTTCACGGACCTGCTTGACCGTGGTCTGGAGGTCTGCGGGGAGGTGAGGCAGAACCTCATCAAGAGAGCCCAGAAGGGCATGAGAGAAGTGCGCCATGATGACGACCAAGTTTGCCTGACAAAGGCCCAGTGAAGAGGCGGCATAGACTTTCCAGGCAGAATGGTCCAGTTTTTTGGCTATTTGTCTGGGGGTCTATCGGTGTCTCCCGAATTACCCGAGCGCCTGAACAGATTCGGTCACCAATCCCTCTGCAGAGGGGTGCTCTGTGAATCCCGAAAGGGACCCGATGGACACAGCGTATTTGCGGGCCATATGGGCAGAAGGCGCAAGGCAAGAGGCAGGGTGCTGCACAGCTCCAAGGCTGGACCAACAATGGCCTCGGCCACTGGGAAGGCCTCAGTCGGGGAATCCCCTCATTTGAGAATGGTCGGTGAGGGGATATTTGGCCTGTTTCTGGAGAGGTAAAAGGGGCATCCCCGTAGATTTGGAGATGAGATGGAGGATGCCCATAAAGGAAGAGGGGCCTTCCTCCGTCGAGAGACTACCAACAGATTCCTCGTCCAGGGGATCGGAATAAAGGTCCGAGTCCTCAGACTCCGAGGAGTCCAGATAAATCGGACAACCACCAGAGTCTCCCTCCACCTGCCTAGGACGGTCGGGAGTGAGGGTGATGGAAAGCCTATGCAGGAGGTCCAAAACAGGCTGAGACTCTTTGGCAGGAACCCCTGAAGGGGGCTGTTTGGGTGGTGGCTCCACCAGGATCGCTGGAGAGGTCAATTCTGGCCGAACCAGAATGGTCTTGACCGGCTCTGAAGGTGAAGGAACAGTGCAGGCCGGCTCCCGAGAAGTGGGCCAAGGGGGCGACAGCCAAGTGATGGCCGGGGTAGAAGCCGGGGCCAACTTCTGGCGGACATAATCAACTGCTGCCACATTAAGTATTCATGGCGTCGGCAGATTTCCATCGAAGCCTCTCCTCATCTGAGGAGGATGAAGAAGAATGGCGGACACGCTTCTTTAGGCTTATGTGCCTTCTTTGGCCTATCAGTCGAAGGGGTCCAAGACCTCGACCTAGATCATCGGGGGGGGGCACGACAGAGTCATTGGAAGGTGCCGAGGAGGACCGCAGCTCTTCTTGGTCAGGGACTGGGTCTCCGATGGGATTCCCGGCAGGCTAGGTCTCCTCCTCAGTGAGGGGCAGGACCGGAGTCCTGAATGAGGGAGTTGTCGGCCTCATCGAGCGACAACGTGTCGACTGGGTTGAGAATGATCTCAACCAGATCGTCATCCAGCATCTGAGCTGGCTGGACTGACAGGGGAACCGTGAGGCCAGCGACCAAGGCCGCAGCCTCGACCGAAGTTGAGACACGCGATTCCTGGGACCGAGATCTCTCACGATCCCAGGAACGTCGTCGGCAAAACGAAGTTTCTCTCTGCTCCTCGTCCTCTTTATGGGACCAAGAAACATGTGCGCCCGAGGGCCCCTCACCCTTAGTGGGAAGGGATTGGCACAGCTCTCGAAAGGAAGCAGAGAAAGTGGAGCCCAAGTTGAGCAGTACAAAGAAGGACATCGAGGACCAATCCGAAGCCCAAGCCGCCTCTTCCTCTAAAGTCTTCATCTGTTCGAGCTGCTCAGTGGACCCCGTAGCCGCAGAGACCATCCATCAGGCTTCCTTACATTTGACCTGCGGATTCCGTTTCTCTGGTCTGCCCAGTTGAAGCCATGCAAGACGACAGTCTAAAGATGTTCGAGTGAAATGCGTGCCACATCTCACAGGCCCGAGTGTCGCGGGCTAACACCCAAGCAGTACACGACGTAGGGCATGCGACGGGTGCGAGGACATCTTTGCCCACACAGGCAGCAGCGGAAACTGGGTGAAAATTTATCCTCCATCACAGTCGACACCACGAAGCAATTTGCTGAAACTTGAGACAGGGTGGAAAAGGACCCTGTCCCATTTGTTATGGAGAAAGTGTTTAAATGCAAGGATTCTATTCTTTCCTTTTCTGTCTCTTCTCTGTCTGGTTGCACAACTCATTTTCCTGTGAGACTTCGGACTTGGATCACCCGACAATCTCGCAGTTCTTTGCCTCTTACTGTCTCAGTCCTCTCTTGCTGTCCGTTTTTCCTCCCTTGCATATCTGCTGATATAAAAATATGTGCAAATCAATATGTGGAAATGTAACTGATGTTGGGATCTCTTTTGTTTAGAAAATATATAGTGTTACTGTTGAAATGTATATATTTATAATTTGAGACGACTGCAAAAAACTGTTGGAAACTAGAGGTTACTTTAGTGCAAATCTTTGAGCCTTTTGCAAAAGCTGTGCACAAGCGGCTTCAGAAAGCACACTGTATTCTAGCAGCTCCTGCCTGATATTTACAAGAAGAGGATGTTTGTGTAGAATGGGGTGGAAGGACTTATAAGGGAGCTAAGCTGTAACTGCAAGAAAAATAAGAAAAAGGGACACAGACAAAGAAAAAAACTATTTCATTTCTCCTCTGTACATAGTTATTATGAACAAGTTTATTTTTTTATGTTACTGCTACTGTAAATAAATATTTTTGGTGAATTCTACAACTGCTCCTGGTTTTTCTCTATGCTTTCTGACCTGTACCTTGACGACACAACTCTAATGAGTCTAAGTTTAGCTAAATTAGTGGATTTGAAAGCCAGGGCCTACAAAACGTGAGAGCAGTAAGGAGGAAACCTGAATCTTTCAGCGGAAAGGAAGATCTGGCATCAAGGGGCAGAGCCGAGGCATACACCACCCGGGTGGGTGGGAGGAGCCAACTTAAAGACCGTGTGGCAAGATTCTTAAAGGGAAAGGACATGCCAAACAGTGTGGATTGAACAACATATCCATGATCCTAGAATCAAAGCATGCTGCTCAGCTAACAAGGCTCTTTAATTGCTTGGTTTTCATTTTTTCAGATTTTAAACACTTTTCAGCAGAGTGGGAGTTAGGCTTATTCAGAGACTTTTGTAACATGGGGGAGAGAAAGGGTTGCGCAGGATTGGTCCAACAGCATCAGGTGACCGTTGATTAATTCTCAAGTAATCCACGGTTGCCTGAGAATTAATCAATGGTAAAGTGCACCCACATTCTGCTCTCCATGTTAGTTTCCTGTCCCAAAACAGTCTAAGCCTGCAAATTCACGGCCAACCAACAGATGGCTGTCAAACAAGAACATATATGCTCAAGTAAAATTTCTGGTAATTCCGTCATAAATAGCACGAAAACATCTACACGACTATGTAATGTGGGTTTTTTTTTGTTTTGTTTTTTAACTTGGTCTACTGGCTCAGAAACACATACTCTTTCAGTAACTACACAGTAATGTATGCCACATATGATTTTCCAGATTGCCTCCATGTCTTTTATTAAATATTTTAAAAAACTACTTTAACAGTGTAACCTAAAAACCACAAAAGCACACACCTTGGACCAATCTCTATCAAACCTGAAAGTTTCGGGTTTCAAAGTCTCCTATTTTTTTTTAGTTATTGGGTGGCAAAAAAAAGTCGCAACATTTACAAAAACGGAGACTTTTGCATTTTTTTGCACCTCTGTAACTTTGCCTCCCCTGAACCAATCTACATCGAATTTACAGGATCAAGAGTTCCTGACATGAGCCCAGCCCGGTGGCGCAGAGTATTGAGGCGCTGGATGCCACACCTCGCGCCATACCGGCGACCAAGGTTCGAGAATGAGCCCGGGTCGCTGGGGGTCGGCAGGGTGGGTGAAGGATTGAGCGTCCCTCGGACTGCTCTCCTTCCCCGGGGAGGGGGGAATTCCACCAGCCAATGTACTAGTGACCTCTAGCGGAGGCTGGAGGCACTACAGTACTCGGCCACGAGTCGCTGGGATCGGAGCTTCCGCAGACGTCTTTTGGGGGTGAGCGGGAGCGTGCATCAACTGAGCTGGACATCATTGCATGTCCAAGCTCTCAGGGAGTTCAAGAGAAAAGTGGAAAACAACGGCGCCATGGATAGGCGACGGCACCAAGTCCCCCATGCCCTTCGCTGGGCCATCCCCGTCTGTCCTTCCAGGTACTTCACCTCGGTCCTGCCCTGCAGCCGGAGTCTGAATCTAAGAGTGCTCAAGAGGCGGAAGGCGACCCACCCTGGGAGGGTTAGACCAGGGGTGCTTGCTGTATGGAGGTGAGGAAGAGAGAAGGTTCAGTTTGGGGGGCCTCTGGCAGGCAGGATAAGGACTCGGATGCCCGGGTTCCTGACACAGAGACTGTGCTTTCTAAATTTCATGTAAATCAGTCAAAAGGGGGAAAGTTATTAATGTGCAATGCTGGCTGTAAAATTCACAGATAAAGATGTAAGCCTCAGTGTACTACCATATGTAGGTCAGCCAATGGAATTGAAGCAACTACCACCAGATCTCAAATCTCCTCTGCATTTAAATATATGCATTTCCCATAATGTACAGCAGCCAAACATCAAACATAGCAGAACGACGGAGATGCTTCCACAGTTTACAAAACTAAGTCCGTCAAAATGAGCACATATTCTGAAATGTTAATCACGTCTGCATGCAATCAGTAATCGTTCACCGTTGCAATCACAATATAAAAAAGTTAAGCATCTAGTTGCTCCAGTCAGGTGCAACCCCCTTTTCTTTTCCCCATGGTAGGAACCTTAATATCCTCAGAGAACCTTTGTAATTTAGCACTTTAAAATTACTTTTACGCAAATGTAACACGAGGAAGAGAAACCTATAAAGAGAGCGCCGAACCCTTTCTTTTCCCCATGTTACAAGAGGATTAAGCCACTCCAGAATGGGGGTCTCTCGGGGATTAATGTATGGCTGGGTGGTTGGAACCACTCGGCTCCAACCCCAGTCATATATTAATCCCTGAGAGAACCACACTCTGTCATGGGTTAATCCTTGTTGGAGTGCTGATTGCTGCCTAAGTGTAAAGCAGCAGACACTGTGTTGTTATCATGGTTGTTAGGCTTGAGGCATGTGACAGGGTTGAATAAGACCCTGTCCTATTTGTTATGAAGAAAAGAGTTACATGTAAGGATCTGTTCTATCCTCTCCTTTTCTGTCTCTGTCTTGTTGCGCAAGCAAATGTTCTCGTGAGACCTAGGAAATGATCACTCCGACAGTCTCGCAATTCTCCACCTCTCACTATCTCTCTGTCTTCACTTACGGTTTGTCTTTTCTTCCCCCTTGCATATCTGCGGTTATAAAAAATATATGTGAATCGTTATGTGAAACTGGGATCCCTTGGTTTGAAATGTATATAGTTATACTGTTGAAATTATTGCAAAAAGCCATTTGGAATTTAGGGGGTTAACCGAGATGCAGTTTGAGCTCCTCTCAGGCTTGTTTGCAAACTATTTTGCAGAGCTGTCAGCATGAGGACCGCTTGGGACACTATTCTGTTTGCAAGCCTACTCTGCAAAGAAACTAACAAGAACTCTGATACATTTTGTGAGAAACAGGATGTCTCCTTAACAAGCTCAGGATGAAGAAGTTAATTGTCAAGCAAAGACTTGTTATAAAAAAGAGCAGCAATATTTTTGCTATAGAGACTTCTTGGAAACTGGAAAGAACCCCTCAGATGAAGGACTTTTGTTTTCTCTGTACTGCCTTTGTATATCGCTATCCTGAAAACAATTTTTTTAATTTTTATTCTATTGTTACTGATAAAACGCTACTTGCGAATGTTATAACTGCTCCTAGTTTTCCTATGCTTCCTGACCTATGCCTCGACAACAAGGCAGGGTAGTGATTTTATATGCAAAAGATGTACCTGACGTGTATGTGGACAGTTAAACACAAAGCAGGAGAATCTGTCTAAAGCTGTTTTTTAAAACTACTCTGGAATTTCTCAGTTTGGAATCATTTTTTCTGCATGTTTGTGGATTTATTTTCTGTCAAAATGTGTTTTGTGAAGAAAGCACACTTACTTCACAATTGAATGCGGGTGGAATTTTACTCAAGGTTTCCCTGATACTGTAAGAAGATGAATCAAGCCAACTCAGCAAACTGCACTCATTTAAACAGTTCCATTAGGGTGACTGAGGGGAGGCTTTATTAACCATTATGAAATAGATAAAAGAAAAAAATCCAGAAACTTGACTGGTTGAGGCACTCAAGAGCCCAGTGCTGATATCTCAGCACGACAATGCTGGAAAAAGATCCATGACCTCGCTAACTTGTTTAAATTAAGCACGCACAGCTGTAGCAATACCCCTTAACTCAGTTAAACAGAAATGCAGCATCTGCCTTCTACTGGCCAAGCAGCAAAATTATAACAGCTCAATGGGACTATTTTTATCTTTTACTTTTTTATTACGCTACAATAAAAAAAATTTTTTTTTTTGTTAAATGATTTCTTTACTGATCCTAAAAGACCCATTTTATAACTGTACTATGTTAATCCAGGGTGTGCTCTGTGCTGGGATAATGGCACTTCTCAGGTGGCGGAAAAACTCTGCCTTGGGCCTCATGCTTCAACCCATCTGAGGTGTGCCATTATCCCAGCACAAAGCACACCATGGAGTGCCTTACTGCTTAAACAGTATTAGCATGCATAGCCTCATCCACTGTAATTCAGAAGGCAGGTTCTACATAAAGCATGTCTCAAATACCACAAGGAAAACAGAAATACTCACATTTTTCCTATGAATACACTCAGCACCATGGTCTCATCATTTAAACCCAGAACCTCAGACAGACGTCGATACAGCTGTAAAAAGATACAAAATAATAAATGGACTGCAAGGTAAACATCCTGATGTTCAGAGTCACGGCCATGTTATCCTCAGCTGTCAAGGATTCTAACAAGAGTTTTTTTTTTTTTTTAAATAAAATCACATGGAGACCTAATAAAGTGCAATATTCTTTGTATGGACATTTCCACAAAGCCTGAGCTGTTGGGTCTTTTTGATGTTTTGTTTTAGCACCTGATTCTGAAGGAAAAATAGTACAGTTACACAAGAACTTACCACAACAGTAGATCTTCGAGAAGAGCTCTTGCAACAGGTAACAACCATTAGGACTATGCTGCCAGGCACTAGGACCCCACGGAAAAATTCCAGCTAGCAGTCCAAGGCGGGTGACTGCCCCCTGGTGTCGGCTCTGCCCCCGATTTCACACAATGGTATAAAGCGATAGTCCCCCGGCACCACCTCAGTTTGCCCGCCGGAGACACAGCTAGCATAAAAGATACGGAACCAAGGAAGTTCTAACATACCACAGAGAGAAGAAAATGGCTATAACCATGGGGGAAGGTGGGAGGGAAAGCATACCTGCTGCAAGAACTCTTCTCGAAGATCTACTGTTATGGTAAGTTCTTATGTAACTGTACTATCTCACTTTGGGATAGAGCTCTTGCACCAGGTGGTAACCATTAGGACAGAGTCCCAAGCAGTACAAGGATGCGATCCAGGTCAGAAAGGCGGTGGTCATGGAAAGAAAGTAAACCACCAGCACTCTTAAAGGAAAGCTGTCGAAATCAGGGGCTCCTGCCCCCGAAAAGCTTACCCATGGTTTAGCTTTTTACAGTAAGAGCGATGTTTTTCTTGTGTCGCAACATACTATATTTTAATGCCAAAAAGTCAGAGACCTGGATGTATGGCGGACGTGGGGGGGGCTCCATTTGCTGTAAAGGTGTAGCACCGCACGGCTCACTTCAATACAAAAGTCCGCCATAAATCCTGGCAAAAGCCCGAGACCATCAACCACGGGTAGCGCCGTAGGCATATCCCTGTGGCAGATGCTCTAGCGGCAGTGTCTGCTGAGTCATATGAGCACCTGAGAACATGCTTGCAAATGTCAGCACCGGACTGGAGAACTGCTAAGAGCTCTGTCTTATTAGCGGAGTCTGGCTGTAACTGAGCTAGGTCCATGGACTTATTCCAGAAAGATTTCTGATACATCACCATGTGTGCCAGAAAATTTAATGAGCAGACCATGCAAGTGGCAGAAGAGTACACCTTCCGGCCAATATGGTCCAGTTTCTTGGACTCCTTATCCGGTGGCTGGGAGCTCATATCCTTCAGCTGTTGAGTTCTCCCATGAGCAGCTGTAAGGAACATAGAATCCGCTTTGGGCTGCTCGCTCAAATGTGGTTCCCCCTTAGGGGTCCTATACAAGTGGTCAGCTTTCTTAGGAACCGCCAAGGTCATGGAAGTGTGTTTCCAGGCAACTTTCGTAGCGTCCTGGAAGGGCTCTACCAATGGTGGGATGATTAAGGGTTTCAGGTCAGTGGCCCCTAAGAATTTCACCAGGCGTCTCTTGGGGTCTAACTCTTCCGTCTCCCATTGGTTAAGGAACTGAATGTCTCATTACATCTAGGAAGGCGGGATCATCCAGAGGAGACCTTGGGGAATCCATCTGTAGGTCTTGGGATGGAAGAGACAAATAGTCTTCTGATGAATTGTAGGAGGAGCAGCCTCTGGTGGATTCCTCTGAGGAAGTGTACCAGCATCCCCTAGAGCTACTCCAGCATCTACAGGGGTATCTGAACGACCGGTGGTGACTGTGCTGCCGTCATTCAGGTGATCCTTGCCCATCACCCCCTGGAGTCGGGCAGGCCAGTGTCCGGGGTGGTGAAGGCGATGTGCATGGAGGAGTCAGTTGTCTAGGCAGAGCCAGAGCAGGGGTCTCCGCGGGTTTAGGGTTCGGCTCCGACTGTCTCGGCAAAAGGTCACCCCCCCTTGATGGTGTTCCACCAGCTGTTGAAGAGCCCAGACCTCAGCCAAAGGGACCACAGGACCCGGCTGGGGGCTGGCATCAGGGTAAGGGCGTCCTAGGGGCCTGGCATAGAACCCTGTGGTTTGGTCTCCCCTGCCATGGGGTCTGACGATACCGCTGTATCGGACATCAGCTCTGGTGGGATGGTGTCCCCTGGCATTGGGTGCCCTGGCATCTGGTAGTCAGGCTCTGGAAGGGGAGGCAGAGGTGGAGGGAGTGATTCCTGATCCACGGTATCCTCGGAGGCAAGCACCAGGTTGCCCGACGTCAGATCTGTAGTCGGACCCTTGTTAGGGCCCTGCGGATCAGACTGTGGCCTGGAGGGTGGCATCTGGTCCAGCTCTGTAGTGGAGTCAGAGGGCATTGAGTTCTGACGTCGGTCCAGAACACCGACCGACGACAGTTTGGAAAGTGAGCATAGTTTCTTATGGTACTCGTATTCTTGATGTCTCTTGGGTGTCATCTGATTCTGTTGCCCTGTCTGACGACCCAGAGGCCACAGCCTTGCAGACGGCAGACTCCGACCTGCCGCCCAATGAAGAATGGGTTGGTCCTGCTGACTGAGACCCTAGAACAAGCTTGTGGGGCCAGATAGTCAGGGACACGGGGGCTTGGGAAAGCCCTAGCCCGGAAGACTTCCTGCTGTATGCCTGAGAGGAGGCAGGGGGCTTCCTCGACGGTAACCCCGGGAGAGCCAGAGAAACCAGAGGGGCTGAGTCTGACCTCACGCCGGAGACAGAAGTTTTGGAAATCTTGTGTGGAGACCTAGGACGGGATTCTGACCTGGACCTGTCCTTGTCCCAGTGATGGTGCTTCCCACTCAATTTCTTCTCTCTGGGGGAGGAATCCTTGGCTGAGGAGGAAGACAAGCTGTGCCCTGAGTGGGTCTTCTGCATGGTGGCCACTTGTTGTTCAAGGAGGTATGTTTTCAAGGTTTTCAGGAGGTGGATGAGAGTCCTCCTGTTGAAGCTGAGGCAATTCGGGCAGTCCAGCTTATGGTCGGAGCCTAGGCAAAGTAGGCAGGCCGAATGGCCGTCTTTTGCCAGGATCTGCTTGCCGTACACGCACTTCGATTTCTGCCGCCCTGTAAAGAAGATAGCTGGGTAGACATACACGACGAATTCATATTTCAAAGAAAAAAAAAAAACGTTAACTGCGCAAAGTGCGAAAATGACGGTCGACTAGAATCAGGAGGCATCTGTGGAACCAACATGCATGGGTCAATGACGGGGAAAAAACTGAGGTGGTGCTGGGGGATCACCCCTTTATACCGTTGGGTGATATCAGGGGTGGGGCCGACGTCAGGGGGTGGTCCCCCACCTTGGACTGCTAGCTAGAATTTTTTCCGTGGGGTCCTAGTGCATGGCAGCATAGTTCTAATGGTTGTCACTGGGCGCCAGAGCTCTATCTCAAAGTGAGACCATTTAATACTTTGACACAATTTAGTATCTATAATGTACTGGCACATTAGTGCCAGTATGCGGAGTTGAGATAGTTTTTAGGCCAGATTCACTATTTATGACAGCTTATAACTCACCTATCATAGGACCTAACATTTGAAAAATTAGCATGCACCTTCTCATTTCTAGAAGCTAAGTGCATGCCAATTTTCAAAACAATAGTTTCAGCACTGTAAAGGAGATTGTAGCTGTTTGTTTGTTAACCAAAAATCCCGAGGATCTGTTGCAGATTCAGACTTATTTTTATTGAATTTTTCCTTTGCCTTCTTTATAAGCTTTTGGCATTTGTTCCAAAAGTTCTGTAGGCCCCTCAGCTACTTTCGCAGTTAGATTTCCTTACCATTTTCAATAATCTGTTCTTTATCTGAAGATATTTTATGGTTTTGCTGTTGATCCATGGCATGCTTTTTTTGCTTTAAAGCCGCACGTGTGCGAGTGTTCAGCCACTCCTGCCTCCATAGAAGACGGCTGAATCACACTAGCGTGCTAGGTAAGCTCGCAGTTAGTTAAAATTTAAAGTAAAATGGAATTGTATAGAACAAAGCTCAATGGAAAATAAGAAAGGCAAGATTGAGATGTTGTCCACTTTGTCTCTTCTAGAGAAACGTAAAAAAAATTAAAAGCTCTTTTCACGAGTGCTTTTGCTGAGAGTGCCTGAGCACCAGGAGAGCAGAGGTAAGGCACGTAGCTGATCATGAATTAACATACAGAAAGTTGAGGAAACGGCAAAAAAAGGAAATTCAATCACCTAGCTGGTTACAAACTTATATGTAAGAAGTTTAAGAAACAGCTAAAAAATTAAATTAAATCATATAATGATTATAAAGGAAATTCTGAGATTGGAAAAGTACAGTTACGTAAGAACTTACCACAACAGTAGATCTTCGAGAAGTGCTCTTGCAGTAGGTATTCACAAATAGAAGTAAGCCGCCAGGCGTCAGGACCCCACGGACAAATCTCTAGCTAGCAGTCTCTGGCAGGGGACTGTCCCCATGTCAGGTGACCAGCGTCAGATGACATCTGTATAAAGGGGCAGTTCCCTCACGCCTGCCTTCCAGTTCTGTCCCGCCAAAGGCCTGAAGAGGCAAGACGAGAGAGAGAAGAGGATATGCCCCCATGGAAAAGGAGAAGAGAGACCTAGGGGGACGGAGGGCGGGAAGGTAATACCTACTGCAAGAGCCTCTCTCGAAGATCTGCTGTTATGGTAAGTTCTTACGTAACTGTGCTGTGTTACTCTAGAGGGCTCCTGCAGGTATTCACAAACAGGACTGATTCCCAAGCAGCCTGGAACAAAGAGAAACCCAGGAGGAGGATTGTCATCCACAACATAAAACCTCAGGGCTGAGCAGGTCTCATGAAAGGAGACCATGCAGAACAGTCAACCCGAAGCCTGCTCTACGGTGAGAGGCAATGTCCAAACTGTAGTGTTTCATGAAAGTATGGACGGAAGTCCAAGTTGCAGCTGTGCAGACGTCTGCCGCTAACACATTCTTGAAACAAGCAGCAGAGGCAGCTACTCCTCTAGTGGAGTGACCTCTGACTTTACCCAGAAGGGTCATCTTGTACTTGTCGTAACAGAAAGTGATACAATTGGCCAACCACTTAGAAAGGCATTGCTTGGAGACAGCACTGCCTTACCGTTTGTGAGCGAAAGAAACAAAAAGCTCATCGGTTTCCCTGAGATCCTTAGTCCGGTTAGTGTAGTATCTCAGGATTCTGAGAACATCCAGGTTACGTAAGAGGTACTCCCCTTGATTGGAGTGTTGCTTAAAGAAAGCCGGTAACTCAATGGATTGATTCAGCCACCACCTCAAGAAGAAACTTACGGTTGGTGCGTAAGGCCACACATTCCTTGTGGAAAATCAAATAGGGGAATTTGCACATCAAGGCTTGGAGCTCGGAAATGTGTCAAGCCGAGGTGATGGCCACCAGGAAGAGAGTCTTCCAAGAAAGGAACTTTAAGTCTGCATCCGCTGCCAGTTCGAAGGGAGGCAGTGTGAGCTTTTCCAGGATGAAATTCAAGTCCCATGGGGGAACAGGATTGCGGATGGGGGGTCTCAGGTGGAGAACCTCTTTAAGAAATCTTAAGAGACTTCCAACTGAGCAAAGGTCCTGTCTCCAAAAGGAGTGTGGTAGGCTGAAATAGCTGCCATATGGACTTTTAAAGAGGAATGGCCGAGACCCAGGTCGAAGAGGTGACGCATGTAATCCAGGACTTTGTTAGCTGGGTATGAGAAGGGCTCTAAAAGTCTTCAGAGCTTGCCCAGATGGAAAACTGTTTCCATTTCATAGCGTAGGTGGACCTGGTGGAAGGCTTTCTCGCCGCCACCAAAATGTCCGCTACTAAAGGAGAGACTGCGAAGCGGGCCTTGGCTATGGCTGAAGGAGCCACGCATGAAGATGAAGGGATGTGAGTCCTGGGTGAAATAGGGTCCCCTGATCCTGGGTCAACAAGTGCTGCAACAGAGGAAGAGGCGGCTCCTCAGAAAACTGTTACAGAAGAGAGAACCAAACTTGCCTGGGCCAGAAGGGAGCAATGAGGATCATTCAAGCCCCTTCTGTTCTGAGTTTGTTCAAGACCCTCGGAATCAAGGGAATGGGAGGGAAGGCATAAACGAATCTGTCCCTCCAACAGAGAGACAGACTGTCCCGACAGAAAACATTTCGCCCTGGAGCGAGCGAACAAAAGGAGGGAAGTTTTGCATTTTGGGGAGGTGGCAAAAAGATCTACCTGAGGTATCCCCCACTGCCGAAAATGTCATTCATGACTTGTTGGTCTAACTCCCATTCATGAGCCCTGGCTGAGGATCGACTGAGCTCGTCTACCAGGGTGTTTTCCACTCCCGGAACGTGAACTGTGGTCAGGTGAAGGTTGTGCTGAGCTGCCCAATACCAGACTTTCATTGCCTCCCGGCACAGGGGATAGGAACGTGTTCCTCCCCGTTTGTTGAGGTATCAGATTACACACACGTTGTCTGATTGGATCAGAAGATGACTGGGAAGAAAAGCCTGTAGGGCATATAGGACTGCTCTCAGTTCGAGCACATTTATGTGCAATTTCTGCTCGAAAAAGGCCCTGCATCCTCTGAGACCCTAGGTGGGCACCCCATCCCTCCCAACACATCTGTTGTCAACGTCTGGGAAGGAGGAGCAATGCAGAACGGAACTCCCAGACACCGGTTCTCCTGAACCATCCACCAGTGCAAGTCCCTGCTCATGGGATACGACACTAGCACCTCTTAGTCTAGATCGTCCCTTGTTTGATCCCATTGCAACCGAAGCGTCTAATGAGAGATCCTCATATGGAGCCGAGTGAACGGAACTGTCGGAATGGTAGCCGCCATAAGCCCGAGGAGGCACAGGACTGACCTGGCTCTGACCCGTCTGCCACCGGACAGGAGACAAGCCTGATTCTGAAGGGTCTCGACCCTGTCCAGAGGCAAAAAGGCTTTGCCTAGGGTTGTGTCCACTGTCGCCCCTATAAATTGAAGGCGTTGGCATGGAACCAAGTGGGACTTGGCCTGGTTGATGGTAACACCCAGGCTGGTAAAAACCTGCAGGGTAAGGGAAAGGGAGTGCAGAAGTTCTTCCCTGGAAGGGGCCACCAAGAGCCAATTGTCCAGGTACGGGAAGACCTGCACATCCTGAGTACGCAGGTGGGCCACTACCACTGACAGGCATTTGATAAATACCCAGGGGGCCGAGGAAAGACCAAATGGGAGGGCCTTGAACTGGTAGTGGTCCCCTGAAAGCAAAAATGGAGATATTTGCGGTAGGAAGGGTATATGGGGATATGCAGGTAAGCATCCTGCACATCCAGAGTGCACAACCACTGTACCGGCCGAAGTAAGGGTAGAAGGCTCTGCAAGGAGAGCATTCTGAAGCGTTTGCACTCCACGAACATATTCAGGGAACTGAGGTCTAGGACTGGCCTCAAGTCTCCCATCTTCTTTAGAACTAGAAAGAAATGGGAATAGCAACCCATCCCCTAAAGATGAGCATGGACTGGATCTATCACTGCATTTGACAAAAGGGACAGGATTTCTTCTAGAACCAGAGGAAGATGTTGAGGGAGAGACGACTTGGGTGGGGGGTTTCGAGGAGGTTTCTGAAGAGACTCTATCAAGTGTCCGGCAGATATTAGCTGAAGCACCCAAGCGTCCGATGTTATCCTCTCCCAACCCGGTAGATGGGAGGAGAATCCCCCCCCACCGGTTCCTCGGAATGGCCAGAGGCAGAGGGAGAGGCAGGGAGTCAGGAGGTGTAAGGCAGTGCAGCAGCTGAGGCTCCCATGGATTTTTTGCTGGGGGGAGTCTTGGTTGCTGGATGGGCCCCGACGTTTGTTGGCACGCCTTCCTTAATTGGGCTTTTGTTTTTGTCGGTTTTGACGACGAAAAGGATGTTGCTGCCCCTCAAGGGGCCTGTACAAAGTCTGGACTCACTTGAGTGCAGTGCCCTTCTCCTGCAGTTCGCTTATGATGTCCTTGACATCACCCCCGAACAGCATCGAACCCCTGAAGGGAGCATCCTGGATAGCAGACTGTACTTCAGGGACCAATCCTGACACACGGAGCCAGGCATGACGCTGCAAGCCTATGGTGAAAGCTGATCTCCTGCCAGCTGTGTCCACCACATTGTAGGTGGCACGAAGCATGTGCCTACAGGCCGAATGAGCGAAACGGACCAGGTCTCCCAGTTCCTGCTTAGTTTGGGAATCAGGAAGGGAGTCCAATTTGGATTCCACCAGGCTGAGAATGGACTTCTGGAAATCCCCCACGTGGCTGATGTAGTTGAGGGCCCTGATGCCTAAGGTCGAAGAGGAGTAAATCTTCTTCCCATACTGATCCAGAAGTCGTGATTTCTTTGTCAGGCAGGGACGAGCTTAGGTGTTTTGGGTTGGCAGAGCAGCCTTGGGCAGCGCTAATCACAACAGAGTACGCCTTGGGGTGAAGACTGAGAAAGTCTTTTCCCTCTGGAGCCTGATATAGCCTACCTGCCTTCCTCGGAAGGGGGGCTAGCGCGGATGGTTGTTTCCAAATAGTGGAAACAAGATCGGCGTGAGGCTCTATTCAGGGTGGAATCAGTGTGGGAGCAGTCTCGGGCAGATCCAGATGAGCAGCGAGCTTCTTACGCTGTGGGTCTGGCTCCACTGATTGCCACTAACATGTCTCCTGGATTTTTCTCAAGAGCTCCAGAAAGGAAGGATCCTCCGGAGGGGACTTTGGAGGGTCCTTTGGCCTTGGGCATTCTGGAGTATGAGGCTCGTCTCCATGATCAGAGTGATCTAACTCGGTATCAGAGTCAGATGGTTCTGAGGAAGATGAAGAAGACTCCTCCCTGGGAGGGGGAGGAACAACCCCTCTGGGGAGTCCCCGTGGGAGAGCGTCCTCCCCGGCCCGGGAGCCAGAATATCTCCTCTGGCATCGGGTAAAGGGGAAGGGGTCTCCTGTCTTCGACCTAGGGAGTCCGACGTAGGGACTGGCGTCGGAAGACGACTCTCGACTTCCTTGGTGAGCTGAGCCTTGCCCTCAGCCCGCCAGGAGGCCAAGGTCTCCTTCAAGTCCACCGGCGGCTGCGGAGGGGGAGGTGGAGGGGGGCTCGGATACGGATAGTGAGGGTACCCATAAAGAGAGTACCCGTAACCCGACGGCGGGAAACCTGGCTTCGGGTACTGAGGCACTGGGTACTGCAGCGTCGGGTATTGTGGCATCGGGTACCCTGGCGCTAGGGGCTCTGACAGAGCAGAAGGACCTGGCGAAGGCCCTACTGGCAGACCGGATGGTGGGATAGTCGGTCCGGAGGGCGTCAGGCCTGGTAGGGAGACCGCCGAAAGGGTCCAACAGTGGGGCAGATTCTCCATCGGGCAAAAGAATGCTGGAGGGCGGCGTTAGGTTGACTGGCGTTGGGTCAGGCATCTGAGGGTCCAGTGTTGGGGGGGCGCCCTGAAGGCAGCGTCCCTAAGTCCTCAGTCTCAGCCGGGGAAGGAGGGTTAAAATCCCCGGGTGGGACCCGAGGGGACGCAGGGACCTCAGAGGGCAACAGTTGGATCCATTGCAGAGAGCCTGGGATGTCAAACGTGACAACTGGGTCTGACGCAGGCACGTCTGCTGGGCGGTTGTCGGAGGGGTGGACGGCAGTCTTATCGGCAGCCAGCGTCAGACTCCCCCCCCCCAATTGTTTAACCAGGTGAGACACACTAAGCTGAGAGCTTGTTTACAGGTGCAACCTGGGAGCACAAGGAAGTCAAGTGACTTGCTCAGGGTCACACAGTATGCAAGTGGGGGCTTTGGGATTCAAACCCAGGTCTCCAGATTTGCAGCTCAGAGCCTTAAACCACTGTGCTATACTGCCTCTCGACTTATCGGATTCCCTATCCGTGGAAGGCTGTGAAGGATGGTAGGCTGGCAATCACCAGAGGACGTGAGCGGCTTATCAGCCCTGTCCGTGCTGGCGTCGGCAGTACCGGCGTCCGACTTATAGGACCCGCTCGGACCGGAAGGCCGCGTTGGAAGAGAAGCCTTGGCGAGAGCGGAAGCCTCCATTATCCCGGAGGTTCCCGAGGGAGCGGCAATGTCTTCTTGGTGTCGAGGAGCGATCCCCCAGAGGGGAAGATATCTGTAAGGCCGCGACTCCAGCCGAAGTCGCAGCTGCTGTGGATGAGGAATCCCGGTTCTGGTGCTTCTTCTCGCGCTTCTTTTTATGGCCTTCTAGGGAGGTTGACGTCTGCCTAAGCTTCTTCAGCTCCTTCTCTCCATGGATGCCATTTTCTTTTTTAGGAGATAGGCCTCCAGGGACTGCTGCCTTCGCTTGCGGGTAGCGGAATTAAATTTCTGGCAGTACTGGCACTCCTCCACGTGGTGGTCCGGGCCTAGGCAGAAGAGGCACAAGGAGTGGCCATCCTTGTGTGGAAGCTGAGAACTACATGAGTCGCACTTGTTTTTATGCGATTCAGAGGGAGTCAGGATGACATACACAGCAGATGGTCTGAAGAAATTTCAAAGAAAATCAAGAAAATAAGCCAGAAAGTCAAAAACTTTAAACCAACGAATGAACTGACGAGCGCTGTTCAACCGCGAGGAACTTTCTCAAACAGGGAAGAACTGGAAAGCAGGCGTTGGGGACCGCCCCTTTATACGGACGTTTTCTGATGCCGGTCACCTGACATGGGGGCGGTCCCCCGCCAGAGACTGCTAGCTAGAGATTTATCCATGGGGTCCTGACGCCTGGCAGCTTAGTCCTATTTGTGAATACCTACTGCAAGAGCCCTCTCGAAGCAAGATCAAGACTTACTAATTGACAATTTGGTTATTTTTTGGATACGGCGTAAAGGCATAAGGCTGTGAGGAAAGAATATAACACGTGGAAGTTTTGCAGGCCACGAGAAAGTGGCGTCGAAAATTATATAAGTAAAAGAATATATTGTGTGTCATGAATTATAAAATTGCGGAGATATAAAGTGGGATGTAGATTAAAGTGTAGCTGTATCCTTATTTACAGGGGTATAGTATTCAAATTTAAGCAGAATCGAAGATATAGGCTCAAAAAGAAAAATAACTGTCTTCACGCGAGAAGGTATGCTTAATTTTGAATATGAAAATTTGCTCAGTCTTATATTGCTTAACAGATGTAAAAAATAGTAAAGAGTATAATGGGTGTGTGCAACATCTGGCATGGAGGAGATTAATAAGCAGGGTGGTGGCGGGAAGTTGAGAGTGTTATTTTTAAGAAAAACTTTTAGAAGGATATTTATTTATGATGTCTTTTGTATGTTTTATATTTAGAAAACAACACTGTATTTGGGGCCTGATGAAGTGGCGTCAGCTACGAAATTGTCAGACGAGGCTTTAGTGTGGAAATGAAAAGAATAAAAGCCATTTTGCTATGAATTTTGACCGTGCAGTGGAGTTCATCCTATTCAAGTGAATTTTATGCTTTTTTCGTTTCCTCTTCACACACCATTTTAGAGCATGAGTATCATAAATCTGTTGAAACTCCCTGGATTAAAAAAAAAAGTTACCACATTATCAAAGTCAAGGTTGGGTACATTTGTACTCTGCACTAGCACTTTGTCAAAGATTACAGTATAATGAAATTTTTTCTGTTTCTTCTAATTATGGGACAGAGGTCTGGGTTTATATTCTGTTTTAACTGAAATATTGGAATAGTTTGTAAGTGAAATTAGCTCTATGTGGTAAAAATTATTACCTTGAATTAGAACTGTTACTTGGGCTGTGATATTGTAACTTTTTGAGGTTTGGGGACAGTTGTTTGTCAGGGTTAATTAGAGAGAAATTTAAATGTGTTGTTTGCCTGGTGTTAGGGGGAAGGGACATTAGCTGCAATTACCTTGTCTATAAACAGGAATTACCCTGGCCTCCATTGTTCACTTGGGAACTGAAAGCAGCAGGTTGGTTGGACAGAGGTCTGGGTTTATATTCTGCTTTAACTGAAATATTGGAATAGTTTGTAAGTGAAATTAGCTCTATGTGGTAAAAATTATTACCTTGAATTAGAACTGTTACTTGGGCTGTGATATCGTAACTTTTTGAGGTTTGGGGACAGTTGTTTGTCAGGGTTAATTAGAGGGAAATTTAAATGTGTTGTTTGCCTGGCGTTTGGTAAGAGCCCTCCCGTTTTGTAGGCTTTCTTAAATACTGAAAAACCACTGGGGGGTTGGGATTGAAAGGCTGAGTATTTCTGTTTTAGGACTGAAATTTGAAGCAACAGCAGCTGGTGGGCCTGTGACATCATACGGTACCTGATGTCTGCATACACACAGTGTTAGTGGGACCGAACACACACTGGACTGTATGTGTTTGTGAGACTTTGGAACTTTATTGGTGGGATTGAAATTGGGTTTGTAAATAACTACAGTCAGTATAGAGAGAAACTGTATTCCAGGGAAAGGGACTGAGAAAAGGGGTGCCATTATAAACAGAGGGGATAAACAGGGTGGCCATATTCCACCATGGCAGGCATCTTGAAGGGTTGTAGGCTGTACAGGCTGTGGGATGGCAATAATTCTAAATTGGGCCTGAGAGAGGAGGCTGCCACTCTGTAGACAGTTATCTTGTATCAGGAGTGAGGTATATTGTTAAGGAGTAAGCTGGGGTAGCTGGGGGGGGTGTCCAAAGATAAGGGGTGTGGATATGGGCAGCAGAAGGGTGGGGCTGAGGGGAGGCTGGGGCAACGCTCTGAAATTACAGGACGTTATGTTACAGCAAGCAGGAGGGTGGATATTAGGGACAGAGGACCCTTAGATAGGGAAGTTGATGCTAAGGGGAAAGCGTACGGGGTGAACATTCTGAATACAAAGATAGTGGAGGGGGAAGAGTCAGGAGGGGCTGTTGTGCGGAAGCCTAAAACAGCAGACTGTGGGAAGGGAGCTCCTAAGGTGAACAGAGCAAGAGGGGAAGAAGAGGGGCAGTTTAGAGGTGCAGTCAGGGGAATCTCGGTTACTTGATGGAGGCTGACATAGGAGTGTCGCATAAATTTGAGCTACTAAGCAACCTAGAGGGGAGGAAGGTTGGTGGAAATGAGAAAACTTATACAGAGGTCGGGAGGGAGTCTGATACCCACAGGGCATCACAGACCGGCAATGGAAAGGACGGAAATAGTCCCAGAGGGAGAAGGGGAAACATATATGTTAAGCAAATGGGGGAGATGCAACATATTCCAGACATGAGAGAGGAGAGCATGATTGGAGAGAAACTGGGAGACAAGGAGGTGGGAGAGGAGCCCCTTTCAGCAGGGGGGTCAGTACCAAGGATGGGGCCCTAGCTAAAGGGGACCCACAGAGAGCCTCTGGAGGCAGGGGTACTATTACAAGGGGAGGATGGCGGGTGGGGAAGGAGAAACCATCAGGGCCAGGATAAATGGTTCGGATAAGAGAGGGTTAAAGGGACACCTATTCAGAGGAGTTTGAGTTAAGGGCAAAATAGCAAGGAGGCAGAAAGGGAGGGTGACAAGGGGGTCTCTAGTAAGGCAGGAAGACTCCCACGAAATTGAGATCATGAATAAAGGGGGGGAAGGGGGGCTGAGAGGGCATAGTGGAGGTAACCATAAGGATGATGGCGGTGTTAAGGTTCTGTTATTGGGAGACTCGATGATTAGGGGTATCCAGTGGGAGGGACAGGGGAGTGGATGCCATAGCCAGGTGAAGGTAGTGTGTATCTCTGGGCTGACACTGCACAGAGCAAAGTTCATGGTGTATGAAATGGTTAGGGATTGTGGAGGAAAACGGATTTCCTGGTGCATTTGGGAACTAATGATCTAGAGGAAATAGCATTTGGAAATCCAAGCAAGGTTCAAGAACTTGCCAGAGTCTGTCGGGATAATGGATGCAACATTTCTCTTAGATATTGCCAGTACCAAAGGCCTCAGTGGAGAAAAAAGAAGCTCACAGAGGTTAATGACTGGCTCGGAAGTGGGGTGAAGAGAGTGGGTTGGGGTGTTAGGGAACTGGAATGGAGTTTGGGAGGATAAGGGACTATATGCCAAGGACAGGTTTCATCTTGCCCCATTAGGGAAGGAAGTCCTTAAACAGGGGATGGCTGACTACATACAAGAAAGGTGGAGTTTAAACTTGTAAGGGGGGGAAGGGATAAGGGAGGGGCTGACCAGAAGCCCTCTCCTCCAGATGAGGGGAGTAGCCTTCACGCCCAAGGGGAAGGGGGAAACAGATTGGGGATGGAGGTTTCAGGAGGAGCAGAGGGAGGATGGAAGTATAAGGAATCTGGGTGGGGTTCGACAAAGAGAATCAGGGATAAGGGGTGGGGGTTGGTGTTACTAAATGCCAGGAGCTTGGGAAACAAGTTGCCAGAGTTCCAGGCCATGCTGTTCGGGGTGGATGTGGCGCGTCATGGAACGTGGGCCAACAAAACCATGACTGGGACCTAACGTGCGGGGTACACTATGCTCAGGAAGGATAGAAAGGAGGGCAGAGGGTGGAGTGGCTATGTTCATTAGAGATGACATAGAAATTGCTAGGGTAGAAGAGGCAGAGGGAAGCGTGGAGGCTTATGGGTCACTACGATCCTCAGCAGGAAATAAGGTCAAGCTGGGTGTAGCATATAGGCCCCCGGGATGAGTGAGGTTCTAGAGGATGGTTTGCTGGACAACATCATTGCCCAGTGTGGACCAAAAGGGGAAGGAGTGGTGTTGATGGGGGACCTTAATATGCCAGGTACAAACTGGGGAACCATGTCCTCTAAGGTGGCCAAGGAGCAGAGGCTGCTGGATGGCTTCCAGGATGTTTTCTTAACACAGCATGTGATGGAGCCCACAAGGGAGGGGCATGTCCTGGATGTGGTTCTGGCAGATGGGGATCTGGTAAGGGACATGGCTGTACAAGACCCCCTGACTGGGAGCGACCACAATACTGTCTGGTTTCAAATAAGCATGGGGAGGGTGAGATCTAGGACACTGGCAGTGGACTTCAGGGGGCAGACTTCATGGGCATGGGAATATTCTCAAGGATCACTTGATGGGATTACCTCAATGACAAGTGTGGAAAGAGATGGGAGGTCATAAGCAGGGGACTTCATGAGGCAGTCAGGATCTGCACTAAGTTGAAGCGTAAGGGAGCAAGGTCACATAAACCATGCTGGTGGTCCAGTGAGGTACAGGTAGCAGTCAGAGAAAAGAAGGCGCCTACAAAAATATAAAACAACAAGAGGATAGGGATAAGGAAATGTACCAGCTTGCATCTAGAAAAGTCACCCTATGGTGAGGGGAGCAAAGTCAGTAAAGAAAGCAGCGGCTGGCACAGGGATACATGGAGGGGAAAAGGGGTTCTTCCAGGACATTGGGGAGCAGAGAAAACTAAGGCCATCTCAGCAGATTGAGATTAGAAGGAGGGTGGGTGGAAGAGGCGAGGGACCAGGCAGAGGTATTTAACTAGTACTTTGCCTCTGTGTTCACTAGGGAGGGATGGGATATCTACAAAGCAAGGCAGAAGGGATAGAAACATCAGTAAGTGGGATCAGGGAGCAACAAAATGGAGCAAGAGGAGAGAGAGGTACCCCGGGGTGTCACATCTGGGTAAAGATAAAAGGCCAGTAAGGTGGAGGGGACGGATGATGTATCTCCGCCAAAAGGTGTGGTTAGCCCTCAAGACCCTAAAGAAAGACAAATCTCCTGGGCGGATGGCATTCATCCGAGAGTACTATGGGAATTGGCGGACATACTGGCTGCACTCTGGCGGAGCTTTCAGCAGGTCACTTGAGACAGGGAGGGTACCTAGGGATTGGCGGAGGCACATGTGGTACCAATCCATAAAGGGGGGTCGAGGGAAGTACCAGGTAACTATAGACCCATCAGTTTGACCTCGGTGGTGGGAAAATTAATGGAAAGTTTACTAAAGGAACGATTGGGGGTGTACTTGGAGGAGGTGGGAGGTCTGGATAGTCGGCAACATGGGTTTGTGCCAGGTAGATCATGTCAAACCAACCTTGTGGAGTTCTATGAATGGGTAACATCAGAACTGGACAGGGGTAAGCCTGTGGATGTATTATTCTTGGACTTCAGCAAGGCGTTGACTCTGTCCCCACAATGGTCTGGTGGAGAAACTGATGGGGTTAGGAGTAGGCCCTTTGATGGTCAGATGGATTGAAAACTGGCTAGCTGGACGCACTCAGAGAGTAGTGGTCTGGGAGCCTCGAACCCTAGAGAGGTTGGTAGTTAGGTACCGAGGCTCGGTCCTGGGTCGATCCTGTTTAATGCATACATATCGGACATCAGGGAGGGTATAGGGTGTGAAATGAGTCTCTTTGGATGACTCCAAGATGGGAGCAGTAGTTGAGGGAGAAGAGGAGGTTGGCCCTGCAGGGACCTGGACACCCTGCAAGCTGGGCTCACACATGGAAATTAAATTTCAATATCACCAAGTGCAAGGTGTTGCATCTTGGTGGGAAACCCTAAATACAGGTACACCCTGGGAGGGGAGGCGCTGGAGGCCTCAATAGGGGAAAAAGACCTAGGGGTCATGGTGGATGCATGTATGAATAACTCTGAGCAGTGCAGGAGAGCGGCTAGCAAGGCAAACAGGATGTTGGGATGCATCGTAAGGGGATCACCTCTAGGAGCAAGGAAGTGATTCTGCCGCTGTACAATGGACTGGTTAGACCACACCTTGAGTACTGTGTACAGTACTGGAGACCACACTTAAAGAGGGACATACAGCTCCTAGAGAGGGTACAGAGGAGGGCAACAAAGATGATCACGAGGGCTAGGGATTTGACGTATGAGGACAGACTTAAGGAGCTCTGCCTGTTTTCACTGGAGGAGAGGAGACAGGGGACATGATTGAGGTCTTCAAGTACCTCAAGGGAATAAATAGGGTAAACATGGAGATCTTTAGACTAAAGCAGGAGGTATCACCAGAGGCATGGTTTGAAGTTGGAAGGTGGAAGGAGTAAGGGGAAAGAGGAGGAGGTTTTTCACTGAGAGGGTGGTGGACCCTTGGAATGCACTGCCTGGTGAGCTAGTTCAGAGATCCACAGTGGAGGGCTTCAAGAGAGGATGGGACAGACACAGAAAGTGGATGTATCAGATGATGTCCTGTCCCAGGGGGGTGGGGATGGATGATACGGGTTTCTGGAGCACAAGGGATGGGAGGGTCTCGGCACCCAACTAAGGATCTAAAGTTCGAGCAGACTCGACAGACCGTAAGGCCTAATCTGCTGGCAAATAGTATGTTAGTATGTTAACTCGGATTACAACTCCAAATGATTTTTCTGGTTTGCTAGTCTGGCACTGTTGATGTAAAATGAATGGCGAATTAAACCATCACCAATCAAACATCTATCTTGGCTCTGGAATACACTTTTCCTTGAATAGGCATGGCCCTGAGAATGGATTACCTTGGAGGACTTCTGCACCTGGTCTCCTATGTATATCTTTCGGAACTGCTCAAAGAAGCTCAGCATAGCAAGTTCCAATTTCTCATTCCCCGTCTGAGCCAACCGCGAGTCAGTCAGGTTCATCAGTTGGAGAACCCTAGAGAGGGAGAAACGTTATGACACACATTAGTATCTGTGTACCATCCATGCCCGCTGCTGCCTAGTCATCCCTGCCACCCTCAAGTGCATCTATCAAAACACTGGAATCTGAACAGCCTACCACTGTTTTTACTTTATAGCCAGTTAGCAACTTCAGACATTAAGGGGGAGGGCTTCTGTGGTTCATAACTTTGATCATCCAACTGTTTAATGTATTTACAGTTGTATCACTGGTGAGTGACAACCAGCCTGGGAAATGCCACACAGCCACTGTGACTAAAGGGATGGCTAGGGTAACCAAAGTGCCATTTGGCTAGTACTGTGTTCTAGAATTTGGCTATAAATTAAATCAGCAGAGAAGTGTACTTGTAAAAAGGTAGTCCGGCAAAGACCCTCATGGGAATAAAACCCCTACCCATAACCATTTCATTCATTAGGTCACTGTAATAATTCCCAAAACTCCACATACTGCTCCTACTCCAATTCCCACTTAAGACAACTGAAGGCTAGAGAGAGCCTCTCTTTATCCACCTCTGGGACAGTCCTCCTAAGCATTAAGGCATGGCCATGGGTTGCATTCCCATCTGTTAATCTAGCCCTGAGGGACGTTATACATAAAGTGCAGCCAAGTACCTTATGCCCCTAAGGTTAGATTAACAAAGGTAACCCAACTCTGGAAGGGTTTCATTGCAATTATTAAACAAAAATGTTTATTTCTTTATGAATTTTTAAGTTAAAATTTAAATTGTTCTATTCTACAAGCAGGTTTCCAGCTGTTCCTATAATCTTGATAGAATGCTGTCAGCCAATCAGAATGCTTCAATTTCAATGACAGTTTTTAATAATGGCTCATGACATCATGCAAAAACGCATCCCTGAAAATCTGTGATTTAAAGAATAGGTCCAGTTACCAGGGGAAAACTAATCGCAGTTTGCACCCATGCATTCCAGTTACGTGACAGTCTAAAAATTGCATTTCAGGGAATTCTTATCTTTAAGGATATGTGCAAAACAAAGGTAGTTTTCGCTTAGTGGTTAGAGCACAAAGATGTGAATTTGGAGACTCGAGTTTGATCAGACAACTACCAAATGCTCAGTGTGTGACCCTGAGCAAATTACTGAACCACCCTGCGCATAGCTTCTCTCTAATTTTTATCTACCCACTCTCTGGGTTCTGGGAACCTCCTTATTGACATTCTACGTTCTGGCGCAAGATGACTTATTAGGGAGTCATGCATCGCATTCCTGTTAGAAAAAAACAACAAATCCCTTTCCAAAACAGGATTCCTTTCCTTTAAACTTTCTTTTTGTTCTTTAGTTCTGATGCCATTCAAGAGATGAGGTAGCAGTGCTTTTCCTGTGACATCACACTCAGTCCCACTGCAACACAGTGTGATGTCACAACTCTAGGATTGTGAGGCAGAAGGTAGATATTACTAGGGAGATGAGGGCTGCTAGTTAACCAATCAGAACATGGGATTCCAGGCTGAGCATTCTATGAGATTTATCACTTTCCCCTACAACAGAAAAGACTAAATATTCTTTAAAAATAGTTTGGCATAAGGGGTGTCGGAGCCATACAGGGAATGTGGTGTCTTGGTTTAGTAACAGTAAATCACTAAGCAATAGAAAAGGCCGCACTGAGAGTTCCGTCGGGCCACTACACTGCACACCTGAATTCAACGTCATTTTACTGAATTCCACAAGATGTGATATCACAGAGGTGCAAAAAGTACACAGTCTTTGCCAAAAACAGCACAAGACCATACAATCAGGAGTCCTTCAGATCCCAACACTGGGTTAGTGTCTGAAGGACTAACTAGTATGCACTCTTGTGCTGTTTTTGGCACAGACTATGCACCTTTTGCACCTATCTGATATCACATTTTGTGGAGTTATCAACAAAATGATGTTGAATTGAAGTGTGCAGCCTGGTGACTAGAACTAACAGTCAGTGCTGTCTTTTCTATTACTCAATGATTCTTCAAAAAATGCTGTGATTCATGTTAAGAAAGAACAGTACAGATGACACGCAGTATTATTTCAGAAGGGTATTTTTACCCACCCTGAAAACAAGGTTTATATGAGTTCCTCCATATCAGACTGGATTCTTGGGTAAAGCACTATCCCTCTTTGGCCGGAGGCAGAAACCCTGAGGTGTTTTGGGCCACAATCGTATCCATACTTGCTCAGCAGTAACCCTGCTCTTCTGTTAACCTTCCTTCTCAGCTGTAGCAACAAACTATAGGAGGAAGAAATAAGAAAACAAAACAGCATCCTCCCTAATAACATTCAACATTACTCCTGCAGCATGAACTAACTACAATTAAAGAGAGCTGGCTCAGGGCCAGTCTGCCTGGGATGATACGAAGGAACTCATAAAAACCTATTTTTCAAGGTAACAGTTGTGTCCCAAGTCTGGGCACCTGAGACTGTAACCCACAGTGCTCTACAATCCCATGGAGGGGGAAGAGCTGGCTCTTGGCCACAACCTGAAGCAACTTCAACCAAAAGCAATGTCAGACAAGCTTAGAACATCCCAACTGTAGTGGTCATTCTTAAAGTAAATTTCAAACATTTGTTAAGTATGTGGGCTTCATAGCCCATTACCTTAGGGTAGCGGTAGCTCTTTTCTGTACAGAGCTTAATTTTTCCACAAGTAGTTTTCAGAAAGGAAAGGATCGGATCATAAACAGAACTGAAGCCACAGCCAGTTGATCGCTTCCCTGTCCACCAGTTCCGCCCCTGCATTCAGATGTTTTGTGACATCTAAGCAGGGAGAACAGGGTGCAACCCTACAAGTCTATGGGGTTATTTTTCAAAACTTGCTTTGTAGATAAGCATGCAACCTTGAGAACAATCGACAGCCACCAACCAATAGGCCCTACTAGTTGAGCGTGGCTTTCATCTTTCTCATGCTGTACAAACATATGAGAAATAACCTTTGAAAAATTACCCTAGACTTGTATAGGGCGCACCCTCTCCCTGCTTAGTCATCACAAAAGAACTGAGTGCGGGAGCAGAATGGGCAGACAGGGAAATAGAAGGGATTGGCTGGGCATGGCTTCAATTCTATTTATGATAACTTTCTTCCAAAAACTACTTGTGGAAAAATTAAACTCTGTACAGAAAACAGCTATGGGCTATCAAGCCCACATACAATTCTTTTAACTTTAAATGTAATGTGCACTTTGAATTAAACTCTCGCACCAATGAGTTGCTTTTGCATTTCTCAATGAAATGAGCAAGTGTTGCTGGATGCAATGCACAAAGCCTTGCAATAACAGCTGCGTTGGATAGATTTGTTCAGGAGGGTAACCAGCTGTAATGAGTTGACGTACTACCACTGAAACGGTGATGCAGGGACTACGGGCACAGTACAATTACAGTTGCAACTCTGTCTAGCATTGTAGTGTGACAGATGTAGATGCAGTCCCTTTGAGTTACAAAAACATTTCAAACAAGTTGATCTTAAGCTGGTTAAAGATGAACATTTATTGACAGTGTACTTCACAGTTAAAAAGCCCTAGTCTAGGGCCACACCTCCCCTGAGCTCAATGCCCTATTCAAATCTTACAAATCTGTGTTTACTATTTTACTTCAGAAACTAGTGTATGGATCAACAATCTATTTGCAGTCTGCACACTGATATGACTGCATGCTGATGTGTTGTTTGCATTTCTAACGTTTCTGCTGCCCTGCTATGCTGTTCTTTGTTTACTACTGCCACTGTCAGTCTCTATAATTATACACCATCTTCCCTTGTACCTTCCCCCCAGGACACATCTGGAAACAAGCTGTTTCACAGCTCAGCATGTTCCTACTGTTGAAAATGTTTTTTATATATTTATTCGTCCCCATCTCCCTGTGACAGGGTGGAACAGGACACTATCCCACTCCATCCACCATCTGTTGTCCAGGCACAGATCAGGAAGCACAGGAAACACCAGGAGTCATTGTAAAATTCACCAAAAATATTTATTTACAGTAACAGTAACATAAAAAGAATTAAACTTGTTCAGAATAACTATGTACAGATGAGAAATACAGTAGTTTTACTTCAGTCTGTCCCTTTTTCTTCTTCAGTAGTTGTAGCTTAGCTCCTTTATAAGTCCTTTCAACTCCCATTCTTAGCAAGTATCCTGTTTTTGTAAATACCAGGCAGGAGCTGCTAGAACACAGTGCACTTCTTGAGTTGAGGCCCCCATTTGCACAGCTTTTGCAAAAGGCTTAAAAATTGAACTCTGGTAACCTCTAACACCACTCCTAGCAGTGCAAGAGAGAATTCCAACCAATTCATTTTTTTTTCCCAATCTGTTATTTGTCTCCTTGTCCCCTCAGCTGGCATGTTCACATTATCCCCCCAGCTCAACCACTCACCATCCCCAGGACTTCCCCCCTTTCCCCCATGACTTACCCCTCCTGGTAGGGCTGAAGGAGATGACCAAGCCCCTAGGCAGCAGGATCCTGTGACTGAGGTGCCTGGCCTATGGGGGACCACCTTCGTACTGCAACAGCCGTAGGTGTTTTCCTTTATCTCCCTCTCCCCCGGGACATCAGCCATGCAGTGACGCACCGCATCTGTCCTTCTTCTTGCTCGTGCATCCTGATTGCAACACCCAGCCTCCGCAAAGGGTCAGGTACCTTGGAGGAGGTGTCTCTCTCCCCACCTTAGGGAGAACAGCAGTCCACTGGACATTCCATCCTTCCTCCCACAGCAGGCCCCTGATGACTTGAGTTCGCTCATGAGCCCCAGTCACTGGAGAAGCGAGCAGTAGCACTACCGTTAAACTACTGGGTAGACCACCCGTGCATTCTTCGGATACAAGTGGTTTAATCTCCCTTAAGAATGAAAATGAGGTGGAATTATTGATCGAAGTTGATCAATAATATGTAGAACAAATAAATAAAAATCTCACCTGAACATGACCATTTCCAGGGCACCTGCACATGAGAGGCACATCACAGAACAGAGGAAAGGAGCACTCTGGTCAGGAGTGCTGCTGTGGTCTATAAGAAAAAATTTCTTGCCATAGTAATCTTGTTTCTTCCCAGTGATACTCAGGTATTCATAACTTTCTGCAGTGTCCCTTTAAGCCAGAACTGCCCAGAGAGGATAGAATACATGCAAATGATGGAACTCTTTGCACGTGACAACTATTCAAATGCTGCCTTGAACTAACTGCCTTAGTTCTAAAACCTCTCAGATTTCCTGGACACCTGGAAAGGCAGGCCCCAAAGAACTAGTAATCAATAATACTCAAAATTGATAATAGTTGAACCTGTAACCCCCCAAATAAACCCCCCAATTGGAGGGGAAAAACACAACAAATACCCCCAAAAATGTCAGAGTCACCTCAAAGGGGGAGGGGGGAGACACAACATGAAATTTGTTTATCCAAATTGTGCCAGAAAGTGGCATGTATACTCCTGACAGCACAGTATTCAGGAGTGCAGAGGCTAAAGGTTCTAGAAGGGGCGGCAGGGTAGGAAGTTATGAATACCAGAGTGTCACTGGGAAGAAACAAGATTACTACGGTAAGTAATTTTTTCTTCTAACCTCAGAAATACTCAGGTATTCCTAACTTTCTGCAGACTACGAAGCAGTACCTTTGGAGGTGGGCACAGAACCTTATTTTGGAAACACACTTTGCAGAACTGCTGTGCCAAACCCAGCATCACACCCAGACTGAATATCCATGCTGAAGTGCTTTGTAAAGGTGTATACTGTTTTCCAGGTAGCCGCTTTACAGATGACCACTAGTGGAACATCCCTGGCAGCTGCTAAGTTAACAGCTGTCCCTCTTGTGGAATGGGCCCTCAATCCTGTTGGGGGTTCCCTTCCAGCTTTAGTGCAACAGAACTGGATACACTGGACTATCCAGCGAGAAACTGACTTTTTCACTGCTGGGTTACCCTTTCCCACATCGCCATTAGTCAGGAAAGTACAGTTACGCAAGAACTTACCATAACAGCAGATCTTCGAGAACAGATCTTGCAGCAGGTTACACCATAAGGACTGAAGCCGGCAGAAAACTTCTAGTTAGCTATATATAGTGGGGAACCGCCCCCGTCCGCCCCGTCCCTGATATCAGAAACATCAGAAAAGGCGGTAACTCAGACACCTCGGTTCTCCGCTGACACCCGCATAACGATTGATTCTGAAGGGGAGACTGAGGATCCATTTCCAGAGAAAGACCCAGAAATATGTGTGTGTCTGCGATGTCATTGCATGAAACCAAACCTCCTGAGGGTAAGGTGAGAGGGGAAACTACCTACTGCAAGAGCTGTTCTCGAAGATCTACTGTTATGGTAAGTTCTTACGTTAACTGTACTATCTTACTTTAAGATACAGCTCTTGCAGCAGGTTACACCGTAAGAAAAAATTACTCACCTTAGTAATGTTGTTTCTTCTAGTGGAGTCTTGCTGTATTCTGACATCTGCAGTGATCTCCAAACCTTGAACTGCCCCGGAGAACAAAGAGTTAACTTTCCATGCAGGGCATGGAACTCGAGCTCGAGCTCGGTTGAAGCCTCTGTCTGCTGTTGTTTGAACTCCAACCGTCAGATCTTTACGAGCTATACTCACTGGGCGTTCTGTGTGGAAACTGTAAACTCACACTAGCCAACTGGCAACTAAATTTGATAAAACAAAAGGGTTTTTTGGTTTCAAAACAAAGACTCAAGTCAGGAAACCCAAAAAACAAAACACAACACACACCCAAAATAAAGGAGGGTGAAGAAAAAAGAGGGCACCTCTAGGTGCCAACACTGCTCCTGCCCACCCACATCCCAAAAACCAGGTTCTGAGAGGGGAGGCGGGGGGGAGGTCAGAATACAGCAAGACTCCACTAGAAGAAACAACATTACTAAGGTGAGTAATTTTTTTCTTCAAACATGAAGTCTTGCTGTATTCTGACATATGCAGACTACCAAGCACCTCCAAGGAGGAGGGACAGAACCTACTTTGGGAATAGGCTCTGAAGTACTGCTGTGCCAAACCGAGCATCACTCCTAGCCTGGATATCCAGAGAGTAATGCTTGGTGAATGTATGAACTGTTTTCCAGGTGGCTGCTTGACAGATTTCTAAGATAGGAATATCCCTGGCAGCAGCCAGGGAAGCAGCTGTACCTCTACTAGAGTGAGCCCTCAGGCCTGAGGGTGGGGTTCTACCCAATTTTTCCTAGCAGAATTGTATACAGGAGACAATCCACCTGGCAATTTATTTATTTATTTAAAAGTTTTACCAGGAAAGAGATACTGAGCAGACTACCGCTCGATTCCAGATGTGTCCTGGGGGAGGAGGGAAATGGGATATAACATACTAGTAACAATAAATTGTAGAAACAGCAAAAATGTCATAGGTAACAATGGATCTTTTAGTGGCAGGTTTCCCTTTACCAACCTCACCATAAGTGAGGAACAACTGGAGGGACTCAAACCTGTGACCCTAGGTGCGCTCTATGTAGTAGCTGAGGGCCCTCTTAACATACAAGCTGTGCAGCCTCCTCTCTCCAGAGGAGGAATGGTCAGTGAAGAAAACAGGGAGAGACATAGACTGATTAAGGTGGAAATCTGAAACCACCTTAGGCAAAAACTTCCTGTTAGTTCTTAGAACCACTTTATCTCTAAGGAAAGAGATGAAATCAGGCTCCACCGACAGGGCTTGCAATTCGCTGATGCACCTGGCAGAGGTAATGGCTACCAAAAACACAGTTTTCCAAGTCAAATACTTAAGCTCTGCAGAGGACAAAGGCTCAAAGGGGGGTTACATAAGCTGAGCAATGCAAACATTAAGGTCCCAAGCAGGAGCAGGGTCCCTGAAGGGAGGACTGATGTGCAACAATCCCTTGAAGAATTTACAAAATACAGGATGGGCTGATAGAGGAGAGGGCTTGCCTACTGACAGAAAAGCAGAAACAGCTGCCAAATGTACTTTGAGTGTAGCTGGTCTGAGTCCCAAGCCATTGAGATGAACCATATAGTCCAGGACTGTAGGCAACCCAGCAGATTCTGGAGAAATATGCTTACCAGAGCACCAAATAGTGAACCCTTTCCATTTGGAGTTGCAAGTCTTTCTGGTGGAAGGCTTTCGAGAAGCCTTTAGAATATCCAGAACACCTTGAGAGAGGTGCAGATCAGCAAACTCTAACTCTTCAAGAGCCAGGCCTTGAGATTGAGATATTTGAGATTCGGATACCAAATCCTTCCCTGAGTGGATGTCAACAGGTTTTAATTCCTGGGAAGAGACAGGGGAAGGTGGACTGCTAAGGACAGTAACAGTGGGTACCAGGGTTGTCCGGCCCAGTCTGGAGCAATCAGAATCACTTTGCATGGTTGAGACCTGATCTTGACTAGCACTTTGAACGGGAGGCATACAGGAACTTCCCTCCCAATTCAGAATCAGAGCATCCAGGGGACTGAGCCCAAGACTGGGGGTCTGCAACAAAAGAGAGGAAGTTGGTGATTGTCTGGGGCTGCAAAAGATCTATCTGTGGAGTGCCCATCTGGAGAAAATCACTTTCAAAATTAGGGATCTAGGACCATTCTGTGGTGGCCCTGAGATATCCTGCTGAGAGCATCTGCTAGGACATTGTCCTTCCCTGGGAGGTGAACTGCTGTCAGAGAAGTCTGCAGGAATAGGCCAGAGACCACAACTTCATTGTTTCTGTGCACAAGGTCGAGACCGAGTGCCCCCTTGTTTGTTGATGTACCACATTGTAGTGGTATTATCTGTCTGATCTGGACTACTTTGTTCTGAACAGACTTGAGAAAGCTTGCAGTGCGAGAAACACTGCTCTGAGTTCCAAGAGATTGATGTGAAGCAGAGATTCTTGAGGTGACCACAGCCCTTGGGTAGTAAGATCCCCCAAGTGGGCCCCCAGCCCAAGAGGGAGGCGTCTGTGGTGAAGATTAGTGAATGAGACTGAGTGACAAAAGGAACTCCCTGTCTTAAATTGTCCTGATCCTGCCACCATTGCAAAGCCTGGATCAGGGTTCGGGGCACTGGGACTAGTTTGGTAAGGGGATCCTTTCTCTAGGACCAGAAGGCTCTTAAATGGAACTGAATGTCCCTCACCTGAAATCTTGCCCCCTGGACCACTGCTGTAGAGGCTGCCATGTGGCCCAGGAGCTGCAAGAAGTGCCTTGCTGGTCGAGACACCTGAAGGGTGAAAGATGAGGCCAGTTCTATTAGTGTCCTTGCCCTGTCCAGCGGAAGGAAGGCCTTTGCTCTTATTGTATCCAGCTCCGCCCCTATAAAGGTGAGGAGCTGTACTGGCTCTAGAACTGACTTTGGAAGGTTTAGGAGAAATCCTAAGGAAGTGAGCAGTTGCTGAGTTATCTGAAGATGTGACTTGACTTGGTCTGGAGACTGGCCCACTATGAGCCAGTCATCCAGATATGGAAAGATGGAGATCTTTTTTCTCCTTAGGAAAGCAACCACTACTGCCAGGCACTTTGTGAAAACCCTTGGGGCTGATGTTAGGCCAAAGGGCATTGCTCTGAATTGATAGTGACCTGAGGGCAACTCGAACCTGAGGTACTTTCTGTAGGAGCACCTGATGGGAATGTGAAAATATGCATCTTTGAGGTCCAGGGGAGGACAAATTATTCCCAGAGTCACCATTTTGAATTTTGGCTTTAAAAGGTGCTTGTTTAGATATCTCAGATCCAGGATGGGCCGCCATTCTCCTGTCTTTTTGGGGGTTAGGAAGTACCTGAAGTACAATCCTTTGCCCCTGTGTAGGGTAGGAACCCTTTCTATGGCTCTGAGAGCCAAGAGGGAAGAAACCTCTGCCTCTAGGGCAAGGGCCTCTGATGGATTTGCAGGTGGAAAGGATCTGGTTCTCATCTTGGGAAATTTTTTGAAGCTGAGAACCAGTCCCTGGCTTACTACTTCCAGGACCCACTTATCTGATGTTAAAGACTTCCAGTCCTGGACAAAGTAAGCCAGCCTGCCCCCTACCGGTACTGGAGAATCGGCCCGGGGCAGACCCATCAGGGTGTCTGCTTGGCAGGGGCTTTAGGCTGAGGGGTGGAAGCAGGCCTGCTCATACCCCATCCGCCTCTCCCTCTAAAGAACCCCCTCTGAGCAAAAGCAGAAGAGGAGGCCTGGGCTTGGTAAAAAGGCCTTTGAAAGGGCCTGCCCCTGCCCCTGGAATGCTGCCTTTGAGGAGTGGCTTGCCTTTCTTTGGCCTGAGCACTCCTGTAGGTGGTCCTGTACTAGTCCATCTTCTTCATGTAGTTCTCTGTCTGCTCCCCAAACAGAGAATTACCAATGACAGGGAAATCCATGGCCTTAGCCTGGGTATCCTGTGATAGGCTAGTACATCTGAGCCAAGCCATCCTCCGAAGAGCCACAGATGTAGCCATGACTCTAGATGAAACATCACTGGAGTCCACAGCAGCATGAAATTGCACCTTGGATGCCTCAATCCCATCCGCAGCCACACGCTCCAGCTCCTTGGCAAGCTCGTCAGGGGCCTGTTTAGCTAGAGCCAGCACAGTGTCCTACCTGGACTTCTGGTATCTAGCTGTGTAGGCCATATAGTTAGCCTGCCTGAGTCCCAAAGATGCTGCCATGTACTGTTTCTTTGCCATGGCATCAATCCTCCTGGAGTCCTTATCTGGGGGGTGTGAAGCCAAGGAAATATTTGCCTTATCACAGGCAGCAGCCTGCACTACCCCAACATGGCTGCATTGCTGGGAAAGGAACTCCGTGTCTGAGCCTGAAAGAGTATACCTCTTGTCCATTCTTCTGTCCACAGGAGGTATGGAATTAGGAGATTTTAGAATTTTAAATGTCTGTTTCCCAAAAGATTTATGAAGGGGAATAGACAATCTCCTGGACTCTGGGATGTCCATCATCTCAACAAAATCAGGCTCCTCCTGATCCTCTACTGCTTCTTCCATAGGAAGCTGGAGGGTTTCAGCCACTTTCTTGTAAAACACAAAGTGGGAAGTGGACTCAGACAGCCTAGGAGGAGAAACACCTGAAGGTCTGTCTGGGGAGATGTCCAGGTCAATGGGCACATCCAGACTTTCATAATCACCATCATCATCATTATCTTCATACTCTCCCTCCTCCTCCGGTTCATAAAATTCTTCTGAAGTATAATCTGGAACCAGGGGAACCGACTGAACCGAGCCCCTGACAGATGGTGCCGGTTCGGCCGGAACCGAAGTTAGCGATTGAACTATCCTTATCGCTTTGGCTATCTCATCAGCGGTCGGAGAAAGAACTTGTGGATCTGAACCAGATGATTTATCCCTTTTCTTTCTTTTAACCGGAACAGACTCCTCAGAATCGGTTCTCCTTTTGCCCGAAGAAGTTTTGCCCTGGTCAGAGGGCACTCCTTCTGGTTCGGTCGGAACCGAAACGGGCTGGCCATCCGGGTCAGCGGACTTCTCGGCCTCCCTTTCCCTCAGTCTACCTACTCTCTTATCCAGGGTAGCTTTGGGAAAACTTTTACAAATTTGGCAGTCTGAATTGAGGTGGTCAAACCCCAGACAGTAAACACAGGTGGTGTGGGGATCAGCCTTAGCAAAGGCTTCCCCCCACACACTACAGTGTTGAAACCCAGTGGGCCTGTTTTTTTTCTTGGGTTTCTCAGACATGGCCAATCCTAACCAAAACTTATCCTTTTTTCGGCAATCCGCCAGGCAAGACACCCCTATCGGTTCCTGACTGTGTTACAGGTCTTGGAAAAACCGTAATGAAATCCGTCTTTTTTTTTAGAACCGATATGGACCAGTTACCACACTCTAAGAAAGACAGAAGTTTTTGTACACAAACCTGATCGGTTCAAACCGAACCGATTCAATGTTTACAAGTTCCACACAGAAACTAATATAGAAAAAACCTATCTAGTACTCACGGTACCACAGACAGAGACTTAAACCCACAGGTTTAGAAGTAGAAATTCGGTTGAAACCGAGCAAAAAACGACACTTTAACCGACTTTTTTGAACGGTGAAGGAGAAATCTCCGGAACGACTGTTCAGTGAGGCGGAGTAAAGAATCTGACGGTTGGAGTTCAAACAACAGCAGACAGAGGCTTCAACCGAGCTCGAGCTCAGCGTTCCATGCCCTGCATGGAAAGTTAACTTTTTGTTCTCCAGGGTAGTTCAAGGTTTGGAGATCACTGCATATGTCAGAATACAGCAAAACTTCATGTTGTTTGAAGGACTTGATTCTCAAGAAGTAAAGGGTGTTAGCTAACCCATTTGGGAGGAGGATAGGAGATATCCAGGAAATAAACCCCCCTAGGACAAAAGTCCTTGGAGGACTGCCAGGCCGAAGCTCGCTCTGTGTCTGGAGGCAATATCCAGGCTGTAATGTCTAATGAAGGTGTGCACCATACTCCAAGTAGCAGCTGCACAAATGGTCGGTGCTGAAACGTTTTTCAGCACAGCAAAGGAGGTAGCCATCCCCTCAGTAGAATGGGCCTTTACCGATCAGGGTTTGTTGTGCTTCTCATAACAAAATGCTATGCAGTTTACCAACTATTTTGAAAGTGCCTGTTTTGACACAGGGGACCCCTAGCAACCTGTGGGTGAAAGACAAGAACAGCTGATCGGACTGCCGATGCAGTCTGGTCCTGGTCAGGTAGAACCTGAGAATCTTGTGAACATCTGAAGTGTGCAGTAAAGCTTCCCCTTTATTGGTGTAAATAGGATTGTACACCAGAAGGTCGATATCCTGATTCAAGGTTAATGCTGAGACCACCTTGGGAAGAAACTTAGGATTAGTCCTTAAGGACACCCCCGTCCTTATGAAAAAATCAAAGAAAGCTCTTTGCACATGAGCACCTGGAGCTCCGAAATTCTCCTTGCGGAGGTAACAGCAACTAAAAATAACACCTTCCAAGAGAGAAGGCGTAGCGCGCAATCTGCGGCTGGTTCAAAAGGAGGCAGCGTAAGTTGCTCTAGGACAAAAAGAAGATCCCAAGGAGGAACCGGGTCCTTGATAGGAGGTCTCAGATGCAGGATACTCCGCAAAAAAGCATGTGAGGCGTCTAGTTGTGCTACAGCCCATTGACCAACCGGTGCATGATATTCCGAGATGGCACAGAGGTGTACCTTCAAGGAGGAATACGCTAATCCTGTATGAAACAGGGACAGGTGGTAGTCCAAAACTGACCTCTCAGGACAACAAAGGGGAACAAGATCCTGAGCCTTGGCCCATAGACAAAACCTGCGCCATTTCATAGCATAGGTGGCATGAGTGGAGGGCTTCCTAGCTGATACTAGTATGTCAGCAACACCCTGAGGCACTCCATGCCTAAGAATGGCTACATCCTTAGGACCAAGCGTGCTGGTTCAGGGATTTGACGTTCGGGTGAATGAGGGATCCGGCCTCCTGGAACAGCAAGTGAGAGCTGACCGGCAAAGGAAAAGGCGGCTCCTGAGTCAACTGGTGTAGCAGCAGAAACCAGATCTGTCTGGGCCAAAAAGGCACCACCAAAATCATTGACGCCCCATCTGCTTGAAGCTTGAGAAGAACCCTCTGGATCAAAGGCATAGCGGAACCTGCCCATCCAGGAGAGGAACAACGCGTCTCGCCAGAAAACACCAGGCCCTGGATCTAGTGAGCAAAAATTGGGCAGTTTTGTGTTGTATTGGGACGCGACTAAGTCTACGTTTGGGGTCCCCCATTTGAGGAACAGGTCCTCTGCGACCTCTTGCAGCAGTTCCCATTCGTGAGCCCTGGCTCGCAACCGGCTCAGTAGATCTGCAATGGTGTTATCGACACTGGAAACATGTACTGCTGTAATCATGGCGCCGTGCTGCAGTACCCAATCCCACACTCGCTTTGCTTCTCTGCAAAGCTGGTAGGAGTGAGTGACCCGCTGCTTGTTGATGCAGTACATCACTGAGGTGTTGCCCATCTGGACTAACACGTGTCCTGGTGGAATCTCTTGACTGCAGGGCCTGTGGAGCATACAGGACCACTCATCTCCAGGATACTGATGTGGAGGTGTGACACCAGGGTGGACCAGGTTACTTCAGTACTGGTTTTGTTCAAGTGAGTTCCCCATCCGGACCTCGAAGCATCCCTCGTGAGTGGGACGAGCCACCACTGCAGGTCCTGAACAACTGGCTTTGTGACTCTGATGACCTGATCTAGGTGATCCTGCCGTTGGTCCCATTGGGCTCTCAGTGTCCACCGAGTGACCCTCACGTGGAGGCGGGCCAGGGGAACTGTAGCGATGGCTGCCGCTGTGTGTCCTAACAGGCGGAGCACGGTTCGTGCAGGAACCTGCTTCTTCGATGTGATGTCCTGTATCAGAGTCTGGATGTGTTCTGCCCTGTCATCGGGCAGGAAGGCTCTTGCTTTGCGGGTGTCCAGAAATGCACCAATGAACTGTAACCTTTGTGAGGAAACAAGGGACAACTTTTCCTGATTGATGGTGAACTTCTGGGGCGGTGGTTTGTAATTTCTGCGGAAGTTCTGCAACAATAAAAAACTACCACACCACAGTGTCAGCTCGTCATCCTGACTTCACTTTTACGGCAGTGGTTACAGCAGTCGGGATGGGAGAAAGCACAGTAAGACTAGTTCAAAAAATAGCAGACTTAGAAATCATTTTACGCCTAAAAAAGCAAATAAAATGTCTTTCCATTAAGGTCCTAGCCTACTGCATAAATGAAATGCGTAGAGGGGGACCTTATGTTATAAATAAGGTATTTCTATACTCATGGTGTCTATACCACTCACGAGGACCCCACTGTGTATCACTTATATATTTATATGCAATCTATAACAGTACGTGTGCATATACATATATATATATATTTTTTTTTTTTTAAATTTCCATGAAATAGTAATCTCATTCATACAGGTCCCTTTGGAAATGGAATAAACAGAATAAAGGAGATATTGCAAAACTCATTTTTCATGCCAACCTGCTTCCTCGACACGCTACATAGCACCATCAGGCCATGACATGCATGTAAACCCATTGTAAGATAAAGCTCTCCAGCTTATCACAATGTGTCCCTGTGTGACAGAACACGGCATCATACCTTCCCAGGCTTAGTGCAGTGATGTGTTCCCCCAGTCCTTGTGCTGCCCAGCCAGCCCCAGAGCTCATCTCTGAACCCAAGTTGCCAGCACGGGAACACAACATGCTACCCTCTGACCCAACAGCTGGTCCTGCACAAAACATTTCTCCATAACTTTCAGGTGATTCTATCAACGTGACAATATGTAATCAATAACCCTGACAAAAATGTGTACAGTACAATTATTTAACAGATCTGTTCTTTCAACAAGTCTACATGTTATTATAGTCCACTTTTCTGGGCATAATCATTTTTCTTAAAAAATGACAGGTTAATTCATTTTACCAGTTATTCATTTCAGATGGCATCTCTATAACTTAAAGACAGAAATAAGTTTGTACAAAGTAAGGTATGGACTTAACAGGTCTATACTATTGTCAAGGTTTTGTTTAAGTTGGCCCTAGTGTAATAGCATAAGACTGAAAACTGTATTAGGCTGTAGTGCAGGTTGAGCAAATATCACCGTGCCTGATGTGCTGTGCCACCGCCTCTGGCAGTGGGGGCTGTGGTAGATAACTGGCTATTCATTTCTGTGGCAGAATGCAGCCATTTCATTAGCAAATGTATGATGTTATAGCATCAATAACATCACAATCTGAGCGTAGAGGGGTTCTGGATATAAAAAGAGGGGAAGGGAACCAGGTTCTATGGATAATGGAAATATTAATAAAGAATCACCAAGAAATGGAAAATACGTACCTACCGTAATTCTGATCTTTCTGTGTATCTTCACCATTCATCACCTTTGGGTACTTGGCCGGAGGTCATGACTCCGCGGGAACTTTTTTTTTTATTTTTGGGATGGGCGGAGTCGACGCACCATCGGCGCCACCCTTGAGGCCGACACACTGCATGGCGCTCGCGGGTTGGCCGTTAGGTGTTGTCGACTCTGCCCTCCTGCAGTTCTGAGTTGCCGAGAGGTTAGAAAAAGGGTTGGGAGGGTGGGACAAGGAAGTCCAAGGACAGACAAAGGAAAAGATATAAAACTAAAAGGAGGAATAAACGACAGAGGACAGAAGAAGTTCGAAGACTAAGGGGGATTGGGTAGGGGCCCCAATCTCTGGAAGTTGAAAGGAGGAGGGAGGGTTAAAGTTTTTCAGGAAAAAATTGAAAGTGGGGGAGACAGAAGAAACATACCCTGTAACCTTGACCTGTCTCCAGTTTATATAGGAACTGCGAGGGAGTAGCCAAGAGGCTAACTGACAGAATTGCAGGCACAGAATTACTGGTAAAAACTCGTACAAGCAGAATCGGCTATTCTGGAAGAAACGACAGGAAAACAGGGATATCCCCCCCCCTCCAAAGGAGATTTTGGTGCAAGAAACCTAGTTTCTTAAATTAATTGAAGTTATGTCCACAGGACAAGGAAATCAAGGATTGACAGGGAGAAGGGGAGAAGGAAAGAAAAGGGGGCAACTTCCAACCCCCACCCCACGGGGTGGAGCCAAAGCACTGAAGAAGGAGTGCCCCCAACTCTGACTACCTACCCTAAAGAAAACTATCTCTGAAGGTGTCCCCGCCACCCCGCCTCCTGACTAACAGAACGGAGGGGGCACAGAGAGGAGGGGGACCCAGAGACTGTTGCCCCAGGGGATGGAGGGGATCGGATGAATGGTGAAGATACACAGAAAGATCAGAATTACGGTAGGTGCATATTTTCCTATCTTTACCTGTGTCAATCTTCACCATTCATCACCTTGTGGTGAGTACCAAGCCCCTCAGAGGAGGTTTATAACCCCAAGGGGCTGAGTTCCTTAGCTCTCAGTGGTGACACACTAAGAGGAGAACCTTCACGGGTCTGGAGAGGCCCAAGAGTGGAAGAGGAGACGGGACTCTCAAGGGGGAGGAGTCGCTCCGACAGACGCCGCCTCACTCTACAGAAGAAGAGATAGGTTCTCTGGTGGGCGGAGTTAATCACCCTACGGCAGGCAAAGGGCAACAACCAGGAAAGATGCAGCCATGCCGTCCGCCTAGTGCAGATCACTGTCCCTACGACCCTGGTAGCTACCTCACTGGCATCATACGATGCCCTTGCTTGGTGCCTTGCTAGCTCCAGGCCACGTGCAGAGAGTGCAATGGCTTGTCTGGTTTGCTCCGTGTCAGGCATGGAGGCTAGGAGCTGACCCAGCCTAGACCACAGGAACCTGTCATAGGCTGCATAGTGGGCCCGATGTGCTGCAATAGAGAGCAGCAACCATGCAGAGTAGAATGTCCTCCTCCCTCAGAAATCAAAATCAGAGGAGTCTTGGTCTGGGGGCCAGTCACAGTGAGGGGCGCGAAGCCCATCAGGAGTGTCCAGTTGCATCAATCCAGACTGAGGATGAGGCATGGAACCTGTAGACTTTGGAGGGGGGGGGGGCACAATACCGTTGGCAGAGATCCCTAGCGGCAGGAACTCCGGAAAAGGGTCTCTGCCAGAAACGCAACGACACCTCCAAAAGGTAGCAGGCCAGGTGGGCACCACGAGGGTGTCCTCACTGAAATCACCCAGAAAGGTGTGCGCCGAGTGCTCTGGATTATGTTGAGCAAGATGGGTGAAGTGCAGGCCCTCTAACATCCTCACGAGGAATCCCTGATACTCAGCAAGATCAGCAGCTGGAGAGATGTGGACAGATGGCTCCTCTCCCCTAGAAGAGGGGGATGAAGAGTCAGAGGACCTCGAAGGTTTAGAAGCTGGCTGCTCAGGTGGAGGTTGAAAAACCTGTCTGTCCATAGCCCTAACATAAGGGGGAAACTGAACAGCCTGAGCTCTGAACTGCTCCCAGGAGAGAAGCCTGCTAGGACCAAGAATGCCTGGGAGCGCAGGAGAATGTGGTAGAAGGATGGGGGCAGAGTCGACACCGGGAATCGGCTGACCTCCGCCTGGGCTAGGGAGTGCACCAGGAGCACTAGGGAAGGAAGGAGCTCCGGAAAACTCTAGAGCTGACAGCTTACCAACCAAACTGTAACTGCCTAGGCTGCGCCCTGTGAGGCGACCGGGGCCGTGTATGCCAGAAGGACGGTCCCCTACCTCAAAAGAACAGGGCCCTCTCGAGGAAACCAAAAGGGAAGGGTAGAGATCCACACTATGGCTTCTCCCAGAGCCCGGGTGGGCTCCGTAAAAAAAGGCCGCCGCACAGACCCCATGCCCCTCGACCTCTCGGAATCCGAGAGCGCCCTCCTCCTCCAGAGAGCCAGCCTAGGCAGCTGGCAGTCCTGGTTGGCCCCCATAGGGGCTATCCAGGGAGCAGCACCCTCCCCTCCCGTGGGTGCTCTGATCAGCCCCAAGTTGCGCAATCCAGGCACACCACTGAGGGGTCAGACAACCCTCCGAAGCCAGGTTGCAGGGCAATGGTGGCCTGCACCACTGCCTGCTGGTCAGAACCCCTGACCCTGGCCCCGGCAGTCACTGTCCGCTCCTCAGAGTGGGGCTGACTCCGGCCTGTCGAGGACATTACCAGGGTGTCCACGCCAACAGCCAACTCCAAGAAGCCAGACTGCGTGTCTGACTCAGAGTCCGACGTCCTGTGCCAAACAGTGCATGGACGCCCGCTGCCATCCCTACTGAACAGGACACCAGAACCAGAGGCTGCACCAGAGTCGACACCGGTGCACCCCCCCGCACCGTGAACAGTGCCAGAAGAGGACACGGCCCCAACAAGGGCAGCAGCCTCGGAGCCGTAGTCTGTCGTGGCGCCGTCCCAACCCATAGCGCCGTCAAGACCAGCAATGGTGCCGACAATGGCTCTGACCATGCTCTCGGCTCCATGAACAGCGCTGAGGCTGAGGATCCCCAAGGTGCTGCGAGCAGCGCCGAGGACAGAGACGGTGCGACGACAGCCCCGACAGCACTCTCGCCACCCAGCTCCGAAGCCCCCACGGCCCCGCGTCCTTGCTCGGAGCCGCGAACGGCTCCAGAACTAGACACAGCGCTGTGCTCAACCACGGCAACGCGAACAGCGCCGGCGTGACAAACAGTCAGGGACGGCGCTGTAGAGCCTCCCACGGCGCCGAGCAACGGACCGGCACTGCCGACGGCACCATCAGGGCCCACGGTGCCACGAACAGCGCTGAGGCCCAAGACGGCACCGACCCAGGCCTTCCGAGCCACAGGTACAACACCGGGGGAGCCTTCGCCCCTGAAGGGGAGATTGCCAAGGAGGTGCCTCCCACCCGTATCCCAGGGAGGGGGACCGACCGGGCCTCCTACACCGAGGAAGGGGCCTCTGCCATGGCTAGGCTGCAAGAGGCAGAGGCCCCCTCCTTCTCGGTCTGTACAGAACCAGGAGGGGACCTGGAGGAAAGGCCAAGAGCATGCAGCTTGGCCCGACAAGTGCACGCCTGACCCCCGAAAGTCGTCGGAACTCGCCCCACTTTCCATGTGCGTTGCTCGATGACCTGGCGGTCAATGGAGAAACAGCTGTCGCACAAATCCATGTCGTGAAGCAGGCCAAGACACGCAAGGCAGTGGTCGTGCTGGTCGTTGACTGAGTACTTACGGCCGCAAGGGCACCATTGCATGGGGAGCCGTCCCGTCTTTAAAGTCTTCTTGCCCTCCAACCTAGACATGACCTACAAGAAAGAAACACCAAACTAGACTAGACGTCGCAAAATAAAATAAAATAAAATAATGGAACAGTCTTATCAGGCAACGTCGAGTAGGCCAACAGAACTGGCAGGAGACAGGGGGCCGACGGACTTTGGCACGGAGTTAAGAAAGGTGATAAATTTTAATTCTAACTGCGTAGAAGAGGTAGGCCTCAAAATATTCTTCTGAAAAGTGTCCCACGAGGTGACCTCGATGGCAGGAGACGAAGAACTGGCGGGAGGGTGGAGTTGACAACACCTAACGGCCAACCCGTGAGCGCCACGCAGTGCATCGGCCTCGAGGGCGGCGCAGATGGTGCGTCGACTCTGCCCATCCAAAAAAAAAAAAAAAAAGGCACACGCGGGGTCATGACCTCCGGCCAAGAACCCAAAGGTGATGAATGGTGAAGACTGAGAGATAAGATCAACAAATTCTGTGGCACAGCAAACGTTCTGTGGTAGGTTGCAAGTTCTGCGCAAAATTCTGTGGCCGCAGAATTCTTGGGTCCTTGCGATTAGGGAACGAGTATCCTGGATTGCCTTTATCAGTGCCTCTTGAGAAGAGGCCATGAGAAGCCACTCGTCCAGATACGGGAATACATAGTGGCCCTGCCTTCTGAGGGCCACTGCCACGACCGCCAGGCATTTGGTCAAAATGTGTGGCGCAGAGGACAGATCGAACGGGAGTGCTCGGAACTGGTAATGGCGTCCCAGGAATTCTAACCGCAAGAACTTCCAGTGCGGTCGTGTGATGGGAAGATGGAGATATGCATCCTGTATATCCAGTGACACTAGCCATGCGCCTTGCCTGAGCATAGGAATGAGACCCGGAAGGGTGATCATACGGAAGCATTTGTACACCACCGAGGTGTTGAGGTCGTTGAGATCCAGGATCGGGCGTAGGTCTCCTGTTTTCTTTGGAACCAGGAAGAAGTGGGAATAGTATCCCCTTTCTCTCTGGTTCCAAAGGATGATCTCGATAACATCCTTCTTCAGGAGCGCAGAGATCTCCTGCTGAATGAGCAAGGCGTGCTGTCCCGAGTAACAGGATCACAGAGGAGGCCCTGTCAGTGGGCGGTCGAGAAACTCAACAAGAGTGTTCCCGAATGAAGAGTTGCAGAACCTACCGGTTGGAGGTTATCCTCTGCCACCCTGATAAGTAGTAGGTGAACTGACCCCCGACCCTTTCTTCCCTTTGATCCAGAGGTGGGGTAGGGGTTGGGAAGGAGTCATGCTGTGGTGGTATTTTGTCCGGCACGCTGGGTAGCTTTTTGGTTTCGCTGACCCTGGCCTCTGGAAAATCTTGGCTGATTTTTACAGCCAAATTTCCTCTGGGTTGCTGGCCGGAACGGGGTTGCTGTCTGCCCTGTTGGCCAAGAAAACTATTTCGGCCCCTATGAAAGGGCCGGGCTTTGGCTTGTACATAAGCCTGTACAGTACTGATGGCCTTCCCAGCATCTTGGAGCTTGGTGACGACCTTTTCTGACTCCTCACCAAACAGAACAGAGCCATTGTAAGGGATGTCCAAAATGCCCTTCTGGATGTCTAGAGTAAAGCCGGAGACCCTTAATCAAGAGTGCCTCTGGAGGCAAACGCCTGTAGCAGCACCACAGGCTGCAGAATCCGCAGTGTCATATGCTGCCCGGAGGACCTGTGCCCCAACGTCTGAACCCGTTCTAAGGAGGTTCATCAACTCCTCCTTTTTATCTCCATCTGGGAAATCCTTAAGGAGGTCCTGACCTTGATCCCACAGTGCGTTTTGAAATTGCACCATGTGGGTAAGGTACTTGAGGGACCTTATTGAGCATGTAGCAGTCGCATACATGCACCTCCCCATGGAGTCTAATTGCTTAGATTCCTTGTCTGGTGGTTGGGTACTCAGATGTTGTGGACGTTGGGATTGATCATGGGAGGCTGTTATTACCAGAGAGTCAGCCACTGGTTATTGGGCAAAGTATGGGTCCTCCCTTTGGGCCCTATAGAGGTGATCTGCCTTCTTAGAGTGGAGTAGGGACGCTTCCATGCCGCCTTAGGGGTGTCCTGAAATCTGTCCACCAAAGGTGGAACCACCACAGGTTTTGGGTCCTTCTGTCTGAGGTACCTAGCCAGGCGTTGCCTTTCGGGGTCCAACTCCTCAGTATCCCACCCCATATTTTCTTGAATATGCCTCATTATATCCATGAATGAGGCGTCGTCAGGCGGTGACCTGAGGAGATCACTGGGGTCTGGCGACGGGATACTAAATGGTGAGGGTGACAGAGATGACTCCAAAGAGTCCGTGCGAGAGTCTCCACCAGAAGAAGAGCGGGATCTTCTTCTGGGTCGCTTGCGCCTATGCACACTGGGGGACCGTGAAGGGGTCCTGGAGTGCTCCCGCTTCGTATTTCCAGATTTCTTTTCTCGAGACCTACCCCTGGGTGGCGGAGTAGGCTCCTTAGGGTGCGGTTCAGGAGACAGTGCCCTAGGAGGGGGCCCCTCTGGGGGCTTGGGGGGGGGGGGAGACTATGTCTTTTCTGATGGTGTCCCACCAGAAGATGAAAAGCTCCTTCATCTCTATGTTTAGGCCTGGCGTCAGTGTCTGCCCACCCTTCAGGTCAGGCACTGGTGCTTGAGGCGTGGTTTGGTCAGTAACCGGGTCCTGGGGTAACCCGGTGTCCTCTATGTCACCCGACATCTGGTCTTCGGTGACCGGGTGTGCACCGACGTCTGCTACTTCTTCCTCCGATGTCCCCCAGCGACTGGTACCTGGTGCGGGAGTTGGGGGTGGAGTCGGGCCTTTTGGTCGCTTAGCAGTTGTCAGGTCTGCCGTTCGCTTGGTGTCTGACGTCCGCTTTAGGGACATCAGCTTCATAGTCCACCTTGGAGGAGCGTCCGAGATCCTCGGAGGTTGGGAGACCGACCTGTGGTCAGTGTCCTGGCGCCGGTCCTGGGAGTCGGGGCCTGTCCTGGTGGCCAACTTGGACGGCTGCTTGTGCCAGTCTGAAGCCTAAGACCGGGCGGCTGAACCAGACAGTCGGCTGTCTTTCGGTCTAATTTTTAACGACTGAAGAGACGCAGTACCTGACCCACCCGAGGTCTGGACTTTAACTGGTGGGGGCTGGGACTTAGCCCGAGAAGGAGACCTATCCAACTGGTTGGAGCTGGAGCTAGCCCGGAAGTCCAAGGTATGATTAGGGGGATCTATCTCTATCCCGTCTCTTCTCCTTATGTTTCCCCGATCTATGGGATGATTCCCCCTCTCCATGTGTTTTAATTTTTCTTTGAGGAGGAAACTTTGAAGGGCCTTCTGGCGGCAGATCCTCGTGTGACTATTAAATTGTTGACAGATGGTGAAGGCTTTAGTATCATGGTCTGGGCCCTAGGCACCACATGCAGGCCGAATGCCTGTCTATAAAAGGGATCTGCTTGCCGCAAGCGCACTTCCGAGGGGTGTCCTTCGGTAGAAGGGGTCAGGGAAGAAGACATGCGAGGATTTTTCAACTTTTTCAAAAGGAACCGTGAAAAGATGAAGTTCTGGCGTCATTCGTAGGCTGAAGGCATCCGTGGAGCCAATGCTTCCCAGTCAACGGCGGGAAAAGAACTAATGTATGCTGGGGGACCACCTCCTTTTATGATGTGTCAGATGTCGGGGGCCGGGCCGACGTCAGGGGTGGTCCCCCACTGTATATAGCTAGCTAGAAGTTTTCCGTGGGGTCCTGCCGCCTGCCAACTTCAGTTCTTATGATGTAACCTGCTGCAAGAGTTGTATCTCGAAGTAAGATCAGCTGTTTTCTGTCCTGCCTATGTGGTTGTCATGTAGTAGCTGAGAGCTCTCTTGACATCCAGACTGTGAAGTCTTCTTTCACCAGAAGTGGAGTGCTCAGTGAAAGAGACAGGTAGGGTAATGGATTGGTTCAGGTGGAAATCAGAAACCACTTTGCGTAGATATTTCCTGTTTGTCCTCAGGACTACTTTATCCCTATGGAATGAACTGTAGTCCTGTTCAATGCAGAGAGCCTGAAGCTCACTGATTCTTCTTGCAGAAGTCATTGTCACTAGGAAAACTGTTTTCCATGTGACATTTTTTTTTATTTATTTATTTACTTATTTGAATTTTGGTAACCAGGTGGGCCCACTGAGACAAGGACCCTTTTTCAGGGGCGACCCGGGGGGAAGGGTAACAAGGGGAGCAAAAGGAAGTGTATGCAGACACTTAACAAGAACAAGTAAAAGGGGAGTGTGTGCAGACACTTCTTCAGCATTAGCATATAAAGCAATTAATTAAAAAGTGAAAAACAGTGGACAATAGACAAAGTACAGACAAAATATTAAAACAAACATCTAGTTCATACTTGTGGGGGAGTTTTAGTCTCCTCCTAAAGTATAGTAGGTTGGAACTCAGCCTACAGCGTAACAGAAGAGAATATGAGCCGGAGGGGGTGGGGTAAGATAGTGGGGAGAGCAGGAGTGAGGGAGAAAGGGAGAAAAGTAGGAAGGCAGTAGAGGTATCGCAAATTAGTGACAGCTGCAAGTAGGAGGAGGAAAGAAGATTTCCTTGTGAAGTCTCTTAAAGAGAGGAAGAGAAGTGAAGGAGAGTAATTTGTGCGGGAGTTTGTTCCATTTTTGAGGTGCAGCAACATGGAAGGATCTGTTGCCTATGGCTAAGCGGGGTTTGGGGAGATGAGAGGATCCAAGTGTCCTGGAGAAGGATTTCAGTGAGAGGAGATTGGAGAGGATGGGAGGGGAAGACGGAAGGTGGATTAGTTTGAAGACAGTACATAGTACTGGGAAATTCAATATGCGGACAACATCACAGAGGTGTGCCCGAGAGTGGGAGTGAGCCACGAAGTGGGCAACTCTGTGATAGGCCTGCTTAAGTTTGGCCTGGATAGGGGTCCTGGCCAAGTGAGTGATAGGGGCAGCAGAGAAGAGCCCAGGGAGAAGAGTAGTCGAGGCAGTGATCTTTCGAGCATGGGGTGAGAGATACAGGGCAACGCAGTATAACAGACCGGGTTTTTGGTTCGTAACCTTGATGACGTTTGTTGTGTGATTCACAGGCTTTGACTTTGACGGCACATAAGGACTACTTGGCCCACCCAGTCTGCCCATTTCCCTTCCTATTGGATAAGCTACAGATTCTAGTTAACCAACAGCCTACTTCCTGCAACCCCCCACTACAATTGCCTTATGTCTGTCCCATGCATGTTTGAATTCCCCCACTGTTTTAGACCCAACAACCTCCCCAGGAAAGTGGTTCCATGCATCCACCACTCTCTCCGTGAAAAAAAATTTCCTCACATTACCTCTGAGCCGTCCCCCCTCTATCTTTAAATTGTGCCCCCTTGTTCTTCCACATCTCTTTTTCTGAAAGATGCTACCCTCCTGGACGTTGTTGATTCCCTTAAGGTACTTAAAAGTTTCTATCATGTCCCCCTGTCCCTCCTTTCATCAAGGGTATACATATTAAGCTCTCTCAGTCTCTCTTCATATGGTTTCTGATGCAGACCCTGCACCATTTTAGTTGCCCTCCTCTGGACTGCTTCCATCCTGTCTATGTCCTTGCATAGATGGGGTCTCCAAACTGCACACAGTATTCCAGATGGGGTCTCACCAACTGTCTGTAGAGAGGGATAACCACTTCCCTTTTTCTACTTGTGATGCCCCTTCCTATGCATCCCAGTATCCCCTGGCTCTCCTTACTGATTTCTCACATTGCTTACCCACCTTTAGGTCATCTGATATGGCTACCCCAAGTCCCTTTCCATTTTTGTTGTTGTTAGTACCTCCTGCTACTGTGTACTCTTCTCTGGTTTTTGTTTCCAGGTGCATTACTTGCACTTCTTTGCATTGAATCTAGGTTGCCATATGTCTGACCATTCCTCCAACCTTGCCAAGTCCCTTCTCATCCTTTCTACCCCCCCTTGTGTATCAACTCTGTTACAGATCTTTGTGTCATCTGCAAAGAGGCATACCTTTCCCTTCAGACCCTCTGCAATGTCACCTATAAAGATGTTAAAGAGGACTGGACCCAGTACTGAGCCTTGAGGTACTCCACTAGTAACTCCCCTTTCTTCGGAATGTGTTCCATTCACTATTACCTTCTGTGTCCTGTTGTGCAGCCAGTTTGCTACCCAGGCTACCACCCTGGAACCCACTCCCAGGCTGGCTAACTTGATTATTAGTCTTTTGTGCGGGACTGTGTCAAATGCCTTGCTAAAGTCTAGGTAGGCCATGTCCACAGCCCCTCCCTGGTCTATTACTTTGGTCACCCAGTCAAAGAAATCAATTAGATTCATCTGACATGACCTTCCTGCTGTAAATCCATGCTGCCTTGGGTCCTGTGCCCCGCTGGCCTCTAGGTACTCAACAATTCTTTCTTTCAGAAGTGATTCCATCATTTTCCCTACCACTGAGGTCAAACTTACAAGTCTGTAGTTTCCTGCTTCTGCCTTGCTCCCACTTTTGTGAAGGGGAATCACATCTGCCCTCCTCCAGTCCTTAGGTACCACCCCATCCTGATTTGTTAAAAAATGTGATCAGTGGTGTCACTAGGTCCTCCCTTAGTTCTTTTAGGATTCTGGGGTGAATCCCGTCAGGCCCCATTGCTTTGTCCACCTTGAGTTTTAGGAGTTCATTCAGGACTCTTTCTTCTGTAAATGGACTGGTGTCAACCACCCTATCCAGAGTGCTTCTATTGTCTGGTTTAGGTAACTCCTCCTCATCTTCTTTTGTGAATACTGAGCAAAAGTATTCATTCAGTATCTCTGCCTTTTCACTGTCTCCCTCTGCCCACCTCCCCTCTCCTTTATTAATCTTCACTATTCCTCCCTTAACCTTTCTATGCTCCCTAATGTACCTATAAAAGGTTTTATCCCCCTTCTTAACTGAATTGGCCATTTTTTCCTTGGTTTGAGCCTTTGCTATTCTGACTGCCTTCCCACTTCTTTCTGCTTTAATTGATACAGTTCCCTGTCGTGCTCCTTCTGTGATTCCTTATACTTTTTGAATGCAGCCTTTTTCTCCTTAACCTTCCCTGCCACCTCTTTTAAGAACCAAGGTATAGATGCACATCCAGAGTCAGTCCCAGGTATTTGAAGGAACTCGCTTCTTCTAGTGGCTCACCAGAAGAGCTGTGGACTACAAAGGGAGGCTGTGAACTTATATCGAAGGAGGTGTGACGGAACAGCATAGTTTTTTTTGTTTTTAATTCAACACCAACAGATTCTCCTTGAACCAGTATTCCAGCTTCTGGAAATCATACTGAAGGTCAGTCTTAATGGAGGAGACATTGTGTTAGACCTACACAGAATGGCACTGTCTGCATATAGCTGGTCTGAGGTCCCACCACAGTTCATAGGCAGTTCATTGATGAAGATGGAGAATAGGAGGGACCCAAGGATTGATCCTTAAGGGACCCCATCAGTGACAAGAGATAAGGAGGCGTGAACACCAGACCATTCAACACACTGTGACGTACTAGATAGGTAGTTAGAGAACCAGGTCAGAGAGGTGGAATCAAGGCCAAGACAGTGGAGCTTTGAGAGGAAGAGTGGGTCATTAACTAGATCAAAAGCCTTCGTAAGGTCAATAAAGACAGCCCCTGTGGCCCGTCCAAGATCCATGGCCTGATATAAATCTGAGGAGACCTTCGGAAGGGCGGATTCAGTCCCATGTGATTTTCGAAAGCCATGTTGGTATTTGAGTGAGGGCACTGGTTTGCTCAAGAAAAGAGTAGCGTTGGTTGTATATAATTCTTTCCTACATCTTGGTGATAGGAAAAAGGCTAGATATAGGTCAGTAGTTCCCAAGAAGATTTGTTGGGCCGGTTTTATGAACTGTGACAAACGACTGCAGTTTTCCATTTGTCAGGGACAGACTGGGTTAGGAAGGATCTGTTAATTACCTGTGCAATCGGCCGAGCAAGTGCAGGGGCTCCAATTCTGAGGAATTTAGGTGGCAGGGAGTCAAATCTCAGATGAGCAGAGGACATGGGCTCAAAAGGAGGTCCCATGAGCTTAGCTGTGCACACACTGAGATCCCATGCTGGCACCGGTTCCCTATGAAGGGGGTTGCAGATGGGTCAAGCCCTTGAAGAACCTCCTAAAGATAGAGTCTGAAGCTATTGTCACACTTCTTCCAGCAGAAATGTAAGCAGATGGCCCGGTTGCACCGAGGGTTGAGGCGCTGGACGCCACACCTCGCACCATGCCGACGACCCAGGTTTGGGCACGAGCCCAAGTTGTCAGGGTCAGCAGGGGAAGGAAAAGATTGAGCGTCCAGAAGACTGCTCTCTTCCTGGGGAGGGCTTAGGAGAACACTCGCTCAGGGAGCGACTTCTGGCGGTGGCTGGAGGTAGCCAAACATAGCAGTGTGGTGTATGCCTGGGGGTGGAGCCACGGCAGTACGTTGCCTTGCTGGCCGGGCTCCACAGGGGTTCTAAAAAATACAAATACCCTCCTCCCACTGATATGTGAAGGCACCTCCCACCATGGTCCACTCTCCCAGAGTTGGGCTCAGCATTCCACTGCCCACCCCTTCCCAGCCCGAAGCTCAATACTGTAGAAAGAGTACCCTGGGTGGGGGCAACACTTCCCCGGAGGGCAAACATGGTGGATGTGCCGGGCCAGGGTGGAGCAGAGATAGGTTGGGTCACGAGGGGAGGTAGAGACCAAGGACCCGGGAGGACGCCAGAGAGAGTTTGGTGGGGCTAGGAGAAGCAAAAATACAGTTCGGGGGCTGGGAAGAAATGTAAGCAGATGCTGCACCAGGTGGACCTTAAGGTTGCTGGGCTGCAGACCCAGGGAATGTAAATAAGAGAGGTAAATCAAGAACAGCTGGAACCCCAGCCTGTGCTGGTACCAGTTCCCTGGCTGAGCGCCAGATGGAAAACCTTTTCCATATTGAAGCATACGTTTTCTTAGTGGAAGGCTTCCTGTAGCTTCTCAGGCTGTTTAAAACAGCTTCAGAGCAGTGTAGACCTGCACATTCTAGGTCTTCAAGAGCCAAGCTTCAAGACCAAGACACCTGAGATTCAGATACAGAAGTCTCCCCTGGTTAGAGGTTAACAGGTTGTGCCTCCGAGGGAGATATATTGGCTCGGCTACAGACATGGAGAGCAGAAGAGAGCACCATGGCTGCCTGGGCCAGTCCGGAGCTATTAAGATCACTGATGCTGACTGGGACCTGAGCTTGAGCAATACCCTGTACACCAGAGGGAAGGAAGAAAAGCATATAGGTGTTTCCTTGACCAATCCAAAGCCACAGCATCCAGGAGTGGTGTGCCCTGATCTGGTAGTTTGCAACAATACTGTAGCAGGTGGTGGTTCTGGTGGGATGCGAACAAGTCTATCTCTGGGATGCCCCACCTCCTGAAGATTACTTTCACCACTTGCCTGTTTAGGGCCCATTCGTGATGGGCCTAGTTGATTTGACTCAGAGCATCTGCTAAGGTGTTGTCCTTTCCTGGCAGATGAATAGCCTCTAGGGAATCTCCCGAGGAGTAAGCCAGGCTCCAAATTTTCATGGCCTCTGTGCAGAGAGGACCTGACCTGGTGCCTCACTGCTTGTTTTATGCAGTACATTGTGGTGGTATTGTCTATTCTGACTTGTACCACTTTCCCTTGAACCAGTGTTGTGAAAGCTTTTAGTGCCAAAAACACTGTTCTGAGTTCCAGCAACTTTATGTGCTGGAGTGACTCTGCACTTGACCAAGTGCCCCGAGTTGTGTGGTCCCCTAAATGGGCATCCCACCCCAATAGAGATGCATCTGTTGTGAGAACAACTGATGGGAGACTCTCGTTGGAAAGGAACCCCTTCCCTCAGGTTGGATTCCTCTTTCCACCACTGAAGTGCTTATAACAAGGTTTTTGTTACTGGAATCAGCTTTGAGAGGCAATCTTCTCTGGCACCAATGTGCCCTCAGGTGGAACTGGATGGCTCTCATTTGGAACCTGGATCCTAGGACTGTGCCTGTGGCTGCAGCCATACGGCCCAGGAGTTGTAGGAACTGCCTTACAGTTTTTCTCTCGTGCAGGCTGAATGAGTTTACAATCAGCTGGAGACTTCTTACTCTGTCCAGAGGCAGGCAGGCTCTGCCCTGCAGGGTGTTAATCTCTGCTGCTATGAATAGCAACTGCTGTGCAGGTAGGAGGACTGATTTATTTGTGATTTATCAGGGACCCCAGAAGCTCCTGGGTGGTCTGCAGATGCTGTCTGACCTGATCTGGTGATCCTGCTACCACCAGCCAGTCATCCAAATATGAGAACACTGTGATACCCTGTCTTCAAAGGTGTGCCACAACCAGTGCCAAGCATTTTGTAAATATCCTTGGGGCGGAAGTAAGGCCAAATGGCAGGGTTGAAAACTGATAGTGACCTGGTGGGAGTCTGGAACCTGAGATATTTTCTGTGAGACTCCCTTATGGGGGATGTGGAAATAGGCATTTTTAGGTCCAGTGATGCCAACTTGTCTCCTTTTTGGAGTGTTAGCAGAATCGGTGCCAGAGTTACCATTTTCAACTTTGTTTTTTTTTTTTAAATGCTTGTTTAGCACCCAGAGGTCCAAGATAGGCCACCACTCCCCATTTTTTCTTTGTGGTAAGGAAGTACCTGGAATAGAAACCCTTTCCTCTCTGCTGAACTGAGACAGGTTCCACTGCCTTTGACAGCAGAAGGTTTTGAACCTCTATCCCCAGCAGCTTCTTTTCTGTGAGGGAGGGAGGGAGAACTGAACACCCTGGTTCTGAAAAGAGGAAGGGATATGAAATTCAGAGACAGTCCCTGACCCACTACCTCCAAGACTCACTTGTCTGTGGTGATCCTTTGTCAAGCCTGGAGGTAGTGAGACAGTCTTGCTTCCAACAGGTAGAAAGGAGGTGGCCTGTGAAAACACGTCAGGGTGTGTGCTTGTTTTGGGGTTGAAGCTGGGTTTGAGATCCCCGACAGGAACCCCTTCTGTCCCTACCTCTGAAGTACCCTTGCTGGGGGTACTGTTGGTATTGGGGTGCAGCCACTGGCTGGAAAAAGGGCCAAGTACGAAAGGACCTGCCCCTGCCTCTCCTTCCATAGGGTCTGGTGGATGGAGAGGCTTTCTCCTTAGCAGAGTTACTCTTGAAGGTGGCTTTGTATTCATCCACCTTCTTCATATAACTAATGGCGTTTTTTAGTCAGAAAATACCTAAATTAAATTGGTTCCCCACTGGTTATACTGAACCAGGAGGAACCGACGAAAAGTGTTAAAATAACGCTAAACTAGGTTTAATTAACAATAACAAATAGTAAAAGGCAGCAAATGAAAGTAAAAAAATGCTTATATGTTTTTATAAGTTTCTTCACGTCACAGGAACAAGTTGAAGAGCGAGACTCCGAGCGACTAGACTTTACAGGCGGGGAGTGAAATCGGAGGGGTTTTAGAACTAAGGCAGTCAGTTCAAGGCAGCATTTGAATAATTGTCACGTGCAAAGAGTTCCATCATTTGCATGTGTTCTATCCTCTCCGGGCAGTTCTGGCTTAAAGGGGAAACTGCAGAAAGTTAGGAATACCTAAGTATTATTGAGGTTAGAAATAAATAATGCGGCCTCTGAGGTGGCCACTATAGACAGAACAGTTACTCACCGTAACAGTAGATCTTCGAGAGAACCTCCTCCATTTGGGACACAACTATGTAACTGTAAGTCATCGGTGTCAGGACCATTCAGGAACTTTTGCTAGCTGGAGGCTGCTCACAATGACATGCAACATCGGAGATAAGCTCAGAGGGCCTCTTACCATGAAGTACCAGACCAAACTAGTACCAGGCAAACAAGGAGAAACATCAGGCTGAAAAACAGAAGGCCCATACGGACACCTTCTGCAAAGGCAATGGTATATACCACCAGCTTCTACCTCAGACAGTGGAAGGAGGGTGAGTGCGCTGTGGCCCAATGGAGGAGATTCTCTTGAAAATCTACTGTTACAGTAATTATCCTCATCAAGGACATCTTCTCCATTGGGCTACACCTTTGGACTGACTCCCAAACAGTACCCAAGGAGGATGACAAAGTCTGAAATGACATCAGAACAGAAGGCCTTGCAATATAACAAGACCAAAGCCAGCATGTCTACGAGAGACAATGTCTAGACTGTAGTGCTTAGTGAAAGTATGCATAGTACTCCATGTGGTAGCAGCACATGTCAGCTGCAGAAACATTCTGAGAGCAAGCAACGGAAGTGGCCATACACCATGAAGAGTGGCCACACTGCCGGCCCGATGGCACAGAGGGTTGAGGCACTGGACGCCACACCTTGCATTACGCCGGCGACCAGAGTTTGGGAGCGACTCGGATGCCAGGTAGAGGACTGCGCCCCACTGGGCTGCTCTCCTCCCGGGGCGCCAAGGGATCACCAACACTTGGCGGCTCCTGGGTGGAGACACGGGTGCTGCAACATGCAGGGCAGCACATATTTAGCACGGCTGACGCGGCAGGGTTGCCTGCATCAAGGCCAGGACGTGCACCACGCATGGGAGGGGGGAGCGAGTACCAGAACACGGAAAAGCCCGGTCTGCGGGGTAGGCAACGGCACCTGCCCCCATGCCCATGGCCGGGTCCATCCTGCTTGGCCTTACAGGTGCCTCTGCCCAGGTCCTCACCCCACAGCTGGAGACTGACTGTAAAAGAGCGCCCAAGAGGAGGGGCAGCCCCAACCCGGAGGGGTTAAGCTGGGGGTGCAGAATGTGGGATGAAGAGGAAAGGAGGCACAGGTCGGAGGACTTCAGGCAGGGCAGGAACAGGCAGGATGCCTGAGAGAGGCCCCGCAGACCATGACCAGAGAGAAAAATAATTTTGGGGAAAAAAAAATGAAAAGTGGCCACACACAGCACCAGGAAGTTCCTTACCGAACTTCCTATAAAAAACACACAATACAGTTAGCCAGCCATTCGGACAGGCACTGTTTAGACCCAGGGGTGCTCCCTTTCCCAAGGACAAATGAAACAAAAAGTTGAGTGGACTTTCTGCAGTCCTTAGTGCAACTGAAGTAAAAACGTAGTGTTCTATGTACAAGTGTGTGGAGCAGTGCCTTACCCCTGTTAGCATGCTTCAGATAATTACACAGGAAGGTGTATGGTCCAATTTAATGTCAAATCAGAGACCACCTTGGGTAGAAAACGAAGACTGGTCTGCAAAGACACCCTGTCCTTGTGGAAAATCAAATAAGGAGGCTCATGCCTCAGTCTGAAGCTTGCAAATCTTACAAGCAAAAGTCATGGTGGCCAAACACATCTTGCAGATCACAGCAGGCTCAAATAGAGCCAAAGCAAATTTTTCCAGAAGGAAATTCAGGTCCGAAGGCAGAATCTGTTTCCAAATCAGGGGATACGTGCAGAATACAGTTTAGAAATGTATGAGACACCTCTAGGTGTACCACTGTGCACCCACCGACAAGGAAAGCTAAAACAGCAGCCAAGTGGACCTTAACGGAAACCCGCAGCTTGAGCAGAACACATTGTATGTCAGAGGGATTGAAAGAAAGGTATAAAGAAAAGAACAGTTACGTAAGAACTTGCCGGAAAAGTGAATCTTTGAGTGACTCTCCTTCAGCAGGTCACACCTCTGGAACTATAGCCATCAGGTACTAGGATCAGAAGGAACATTTTTGCTAGCAGTCTTCCTGGGGACTGCCGTGGGCGGCCTCACACCCTCCTCAGTTCCCACCAGAGACCATCCACCAAGGACATACTCCTGAGAGGACCAAAGGAGAGCTAGAGGTTCCCACCACCAGGAAAAGGGAATAACAGAAGGTATACCATTCTGGAGAAAGATATACTGGAATGACACTCAGAGTGGGACGGCATGACCTGCTGAAGGAGATTCCCTCGAAGATCTACTGTTACAGTAAATTCCTACGTAATTGTTCTATATTCTTCAGGGATATCTCCTTCAGCAGGTCACACCTTTGGAACGAGTCCCAAGCAGTGCAACACAGGAGAACCGGCTGGGTGGTTGGAAGGCAGAAGCCAAAGACAGGAGACCCTGTAACACAGCTATGCCAAATCCTGCCCTTCCTCTAGAGGCAATGTCTAGACTGTAGTGTTTTGTAAAAATGTGGATAGTACTCCAAGTTGCAGCAGCACAAATCTCAGCAGCTGAAATAGCTCTAAAACATGCAACTGAAGCAGCCATACCTCAGGTTGAGTGGCCCTTAAAGCCCCAAGAAGTTCCTTACTGTACTTCCCGTGACAGAAAGCAATGCAGTAGGCCAACCACTTGGACACGCACTGCTTAGAAACTGGGATGCCCTCTCTTCCAGGGACAAAAGAAACAAACAACTGTTTGGACTTCCTGCAGTCCTTCGTACAGTGAACACAGTAACTAAGTATCCTATGGACTTCTAAAGTATGGAGCAATGCTTCCCCTGGATTGGCATGTTCTCAATAATAAACAGGCGGGTAGGTGTGATTTAAAGTAAACTCAGAGACCACCTTCAGTAAAAACTTAGGGTTGGTATGCAAAGACACCCTGTGTTTGTGAAAAATCAAATAAGGCTGCTCACCCATGAGAGCCTGAAGTACTGAAATCCTTCGAGCAGAAGTAATGGCAACTAAAAACACCACTTTCCATGACAGAAAGTGCAGCTCGCAAGTCACAGCTGGCTCAACAGCAGCTAAAGGAAGCTTTTCTTTTTTTTTTTTCTATTTTATTCTTTCTGCCCCTGCTTGCGCGTAGCCGGAACCATCTGCAGTCACGTCCACCCCCCACATCGGCCTCGCAGACCTTCAATACCCGCGGCTTACCCCCACGGTGGGGCTGGGCGCACTGGGGACACATGCCGCAGGCGTGGGACTAGGTCGGAGGGCTGGCCTGAGGGGGCTAACTGAAGCTGTGACCGGCTTCATCTAGGGCCCCGGCGGCATTCTCCCTTTTTTCCTTTTTCCGGGAGGCGGGGACGTGCAATGACGCGGAGCGTCCTGCCCCGCCTCCGACGTACACTGTTGAGGTCGGTAGTCGCGCTACACCTGGTCTCCACCAGGAGTCGCGCTGACCCCGAGCACTACCCCATCCCTCCCCCCGGAGGAGGAGACAGTCCATAGGGCGCTCTATCCTTCTCCCCGCCGCCCTCCAGCGACCCGAGTCCGCCCTGAACCCGGCCGGGCGCGCGAAGTCGGAAATCCACCGCTGGCGTTTTGTATGGCCGCCCCAGGAGCTTTTCTAAAACGAAATTCAGCTCCCCAGGCCGGAGACTGGATTGTGACTGGGGGGCTGCAGATGCAGAATGACCCTCAAAAACATACAGCCACGTCCAGCTGGGCCACCGTACGGCCATCAACGGGCACATAGAAAGCTGAAATGGCAGACAAGTGCACCTTAATAGAGGAGTATTTCAGTCCCGTGTCAGACAAGGACATTAAGTACTCAAGAATGTGGTTCACTGGACAAGTAAAGGGGTCCAGATGGTATGACGTGGCCCACAAAACAAAGCGCTTCCACTTCATCAAATAGGTGGCCCTGGTGGAGGACTTCCTGGCAGCCACCAGGATGTCTGCACACTTTAGGGGAGACCCCCAAACCTTGCAATGGCTATGTCTTCAGGAGCCAGGCATGAAGCTGAAGTGACTGAAGGTCTGGGTGGACCAGAGTTCCCCGTTCCTGTGACAGCAAGCCCTGGCACAGAGGCAGGGGCACTGGAGGTTCTACTGCCAGCTGTTGCAGTAATGGAAACCATATCTGACGAGGACAAAAAACGACCACCAGAATCAGAGTGGCTCCTTCCATTTGAAGCTTAATTAACACCCTCTGAATCAGAGGAAAGGAAAGAAAGGTCTAAAGGAACCTCCCTTTCCAAGAGAGGGACAACGCGTCTTGCTAGAAAACTCCAGGCCCTGGATCTAGCGAGCAGAAAAGCGGAAGTTTTGCACTGTGTGGGGACGCGAAAATGTCCAGCTCTGGACAACCTCACCTGTCAAACAGGTTTTCCATTACTGATGTCAGCAGCTCCCACTCATGCATTCTGCACTGAGACCCGATTACCCTGTCAACCAGGATGTTTTGGACGCTTGGAACATGGATGGCTGACTGTTCCAGACCGTGGTCTAGAGCCCAATACCAAACCCTCACTGCTTCTCTGCAAAGGGGGCAAGATTGAGTTCAGCCCTGCTTGCTGATATAGTGAACCATACTGATGATGTCCATCTGCACTAGCAGAGGGCCCAAGGACAGGTAACTCTGGGAGGCCTGTAGGTCGTACAGGACCACTCTCATCTCTAGGACACTGATATGGAGAGAGGTCTCCACTGCAGTCCGTGCCCCTTGGGCATGGTGAGAGCCCAGGCCTGCGGGTGGTGGGGTATGAAAAAGCAAATTTCCTGGTTAAGGAGTATGGGTGGGGAAAGGAGAAGGTGTGTGGGTCCCCTGAGTGCAGGGAGTAGTAGGGGATGGGTGAGAGGAGATGGGATAGATACGAGGGGAATGAATCAAACCAGTATTTAGAGATAAGGGAAGCACAGTGAGACTGGTGACATGAAAGGAGAGGGAGGATGGATAGGGAGGAGTAAAGGAAGCAACGGTGGGTACGAGAGGGTGAGCTGGTAGTAGTACAGCATTATCCAAAACGTTTTATATTTGATGTACAGGTTTAGGTTTCTCAGGTCCAGTACAGGACGCAGATTTCCTGTCCACCTGGAAACCAGGAAGTATCTGGCATAGAACGCCTTGTTTGTTTCTAGGGGAGAAACACATTTGATAGCCTGCTTGTGTATAAGCGACTGAACCTCCTCTAACACAAGGGACAAGTGGCCAGAAGGATAATGACAAGGAGGTGGAGGATGTACTGAGGGGGTAGACAGCAGCTGCAGAGCATGCCCTTTTTCCATTATTGTCAGCATCCACTGGTCCACTGTGATATCCCTCCACTATGGAAGATGAAGGGAGAACCTTCCCTCCACTTGCACCCCCGGAGGCAGCAGTGGAGGGGAAGGAGGTGCAAAGTCAGAAGGTACCAGGGGTTCCGTCTCAACTGCTACCTTTGGGTGCCTCTGCATGGGCACCGGGGGAGGGAACCCAAGAGGGCACCTCCACCATGGGCACAGGGCTGCTGATAGTAAGCATGTCGACGATGGGAAGCAGGCTTATGAAATCAGGCCCTTCCATGCCCTCTGGCAGGCTGAGGGGTCAGAGATCTGAGTGACCTTAAAGTAATTCTGGAGGACTGAAGCTCACGTACAGCATTTTCAACATCACCCCCAAGGGGCAATCGGCACAACCTGTTGTTCATCAGTGGTAAATCCAGAAGCATGACACCAGGAATATCTCTGAAAGAATATGCCAGTGGCAGGAAGCCTGGCAGAAGCAATATATGCAGAGTGTGACAAATGCCTGCCAGTATCTCCTCTGGCTGACGTAAATCAGCCTTGGCAGCACCATGAGGAAGAACCTGAACAGTAGACATAGCAGATTTTCACAGGCCATTCTAATATTTAATCACGTATGCCAGTTAGTTTACAGTTCTAAGGCCTAAAGATGCAGAGGCATAAGTTCTTTTACCCATAACATCCAGCCTCCTGGATTCTTTATTAACTCCTTTGGTCCCATAGCCGCCATATGACGTCAGAACCATCCACTGCTGAGCCCGACCCAAAATGGCCACCAGGAGATAATGAGTGAAAAGGCAAACTGCTGTGTCTAGGGCTCTAGAGATTCAGAAGCAGGCATAATAACCACAGAATCTCTTTCAGGCTAGAAAGCATAATAAGTCTTGGCAGACTGAGCAGGGTACCGCTTATCAGCCTTTCTAGGCATTGCAGAAAGGGTATCAGGCTTTTGCCAAGCAGCAAAGGTATCATCCTCTAAAGCAAAGCAGTAAAGGTAGAATCCTCTAAAGCCAGATATACAGGAGGAATCATAATGGAGGGTGCAATAGGAAGCTCCAAAAATTGCATTACATTCTTCTTAGTGGAATCTTCCTCCTCAGCTTCAAATCCCATGACATCCTTGTCAAACAGAACATAGAATATCTTGAATCCAGTGGGTTACATGACCCAAGGTAGCATGGGTTCACAGGGGTGAGGTCATGTCAAATGAATCTGATAGATTTCTTTGACAGGGAGACAAAGGATTTAGAGCAGGGTGGAGCAATGGACATGGCCTACCTAGATTTCAGTAAGGCTTTCAACACACCATTCAACATGAGACTAGTATGACAAGCTGGGTAGCTTAGGAGTGGGTTCAAAGGTGGTAAACTGGATAAGAAATTGGTTAGAGGACAGACAGCAGAGAGTGGTGGTAAATGGAGTTCACTCCGAGAAAGGGAGGGTGACCATTGTTTCCTCAGGGATCAGTGCTGGGATTGGTCCTCTTTAATGTGTTTATAAGTGACACTGCAGAGAAACTGGAAAGGAGGTCTGTCTCTTTGTGGATGACACCAAAATCTGCAACAGGGTGGACACTCTGAGGTGCGGTGGGGGGTGGTGGAAAGAATCAACTAGAGGAGAGGTTAAGGGTATGGCAGCTGGGTTTCAATGCAAAAAAGTGCAAAAGAATGTACTATGGGCACAGAAACCCAGGGCCAGAGTATAAAATGGGTGCAGTGGTACTGACGATCACCAAGCAGGAAAAGAGACATGAGGGTAATCCTATCAGACGACCGAAGGGTGGCCAGGCAGTGCGACAAAGCAATTGGGAGGGCTAGTGGGATGCAGGAGTGCACAGGAAGGGGTGTCACTAGCGGGAAGAGGGAGGCGAGGTTGCCTCTGTACAGATCACTGGTAAGACCCCACCTAGAGTACTGTGTCCAGTTCTGGAGACCACATCTCCGGAAGGACATAAGAGTGGAGGCGGTCCAAAGAAAGGCAACTAAAATGATGCAGAGTCTGCATCAAAAGCCTTACGAGAGTAGAGGACCTCAATATGTACACCCTGGAACTGGGGAGGGGGAGAGATATGACAGAGACCTTTAAATATCTCACTGGGGTAAATAAGGCAAAGAAGGGAAGTATTTTTCAGAAGAAAAGTTGCTCAAGAACAAGGGGACATGCTATGAAGCTGGAGGGGGTAGATTCAGGATAGATGTGAGGAAGTACTTCTTCACAGAATGAGTGGTGGATTCCTAGAACAGCATTCCAGCGGGCCTGGGTGAAAACAGTGGCGGGGATCAAGAATGCATGGGAGAAGCACAATGGACTCAACAGAAAGGAAGGGTGGAGGGAGAAAGAGCTGTAGATAGGGTACAGTCTATGGTAATAGTGTAGGTAGGGAGGAATGGGAAGACTGAATGGGCCAAGCGGTCCTTATCTGCCATCAAATTCTATGTTTCTATCCTGGATTCATCTGAGCAAGGCCTGAAAAGAGACATCTTCAAGAGAAAACCTGAGGGTATATACCCAACAGAGACCTCACTGCATAAGAAGACAGTAGAGCTGGAAGGCTATCTCCCCCCAATAAGGATCATGTTCTCTTTCATCACCATCCAAATTCTCCTCTATATTATATAAAGAGAACAGGACTGTATTCTTCTTCATCATTTGGAATGATGACAGGAGCAATCAACAGAGCCAGCAACAGAGGCAGAGGCTCAGATGGAGGAATGATAGGTGTACTTCTGGATCCTGTTGACAATGACAATGCTGACAAGGGAGGCTCAGTCGGCAGGATCGCCGCTATCGCCAATGGGAGTGACAGTAGCAGTCAACCAAACTGTTCAGAGAATGACACCAGCACAATCTGGGAGTTGATGGATCCAGGACTACCGACGTTGAAAGGGCAGAGCCCAACAATGAAGGAAGCAAACCATCTGTAGTAGGTAGGGCAGCACCAGGGCCAAACCCGGATCTTGGAGTCTCATTAACTGTCCGGGGGTGGAGGAGGTGGGGCTGTAATCACTGCCAGAGCGGAGGACGACGAGGAGTTACTCTCCTTCAATGGAGACCTCTACCTCACTGGCAAAGCATGAGCCTTGTCTTCATGCTTCTGGTGATGGCTGAAAGACGAGGACAGGACTTAAATGATTTTTCCTCATCTTTGGTCCTCGACTACTGCATCAGCAATAGGGTCAACGAATGCCGGGGAGTTTCCTTCCTGGAGGTGGTCAAGCTGGAGGAAAAAGTCAGCTTGGAGCCCACAGCCCTGGTTTGAGCTTCCATGCCCTTGAAAGCGATGAAGGTTTCTAGAGCCTTCTTTTGGTATGCACTTGTGGAATCCCTGGCAGATCTTGCAGGCCCCGACATTGTGGGACAGGCCCAAACAGCAAACACAAAACCTTGTGAGTGTTGTCCCTGTAGATCTTGTTACCCCAGGTACAAAAACTAAGGTTCTTTAGAAGGCGGAATAAAAGGACAATGTCGATAAGGTAAAATAAAGTTTAGACAATAATGAAGTCAAAGAAAACAATGGTGTTGTACAATGGAAGAAAGAACTGAGGAACAATGGGGCCACCGATGCCACATGTCATCATGGGCGACCCCGGCCAGCAAATGTTTCCAAGTGGTACAAATGCCAATGGCTTACAGTTACAAAGGTGTGGCCAAACAGAGAAGACATCCTCGATGAAGGCCATATATTTCCTGGAACCACTGTAAATCCCAGGAAAGAACCACTGCAGCTGTCTCAGAAGCAGTGAATTCTATGTCCTTTTAATACTGCTTTCGCAAAAAATTCTGAAACATCCTGCTTCATATTGTGCATTTAGAAATAGGTCCCTAAACTCTCAGCTAACAGATTAGCTGAGATTACCAATCCATGGATGAAAAAAAACCCTGTGGGCTCTAAATTAGGCCTGACGCCTTACTGGGACCTAGAGACGAGCAAATTTTTTTCTTCCGCCTGCAGAATTCTGGCAAAATGCTGATTTCGCTTCCACGAAATTTCATGGAATTTTTGAAACAATTTCACAAAAGTTCGCCAAAACTGTGATTTCAGTTATTTCTGTCTAATTTTAAACGTAGTTGTCCACACTGCACCAAATTTGGAATGCCGTCTGTCCCAGAGCCCATAAAGATTTGTGCCAAGAATCAGATCTCTATCTTTCACAATTACAGAGTTATAAGCTTCCAAACACTCAGAAATTTTAAAATTACAGTTCACTACGTAAACTAAAAGCATTTGTGAAAACTGCACCAAATTTGGTATGGTAACATTACCTATGCCCATACATATGTGCCAAGTTTCATATCTCTAGCTTTAAAGGTGACTGAGGTATACACCTCCAAACTTTCAGAAATGTTGAAATTACATTTCGTAGGGGGCGCTCTGGAGCAGCGCATGAGGAAGCAGCATTTCTCAAGAGCTCTGGGAGAATTTCTATAAAACCTGTCAAAAGTTTGATTTTCTCAATTTTCACGAGTTCAAATAGCAAAATAGGTGACCAGCGCTTCAGAGCCTTTCAATATAGGTAAAACCAGAGCAGCTTCTAACCTTTCAGCGGACTTTTTCACACCCAAGAAAGTACAACGTGAACAGCGGCCTCCTCAGAGCAGTGGGGCATTGGGCTCAAGTGGCACATCATTGGAAAAAGTATCCCTTAGTTCTATCCATGCCACTCTCAGCCAAGTCGTCAACATGGTTCAAGATTTGGACAAAACATCTGACGCCATTACACAGAGAGTGGCTGTGCTTGAAAATCAGATGGACCAGTGCGAAAGAATGGTCCAGCGCTTGGAGGTATCGGTGCTCAAGTCTGTGGATTCCACGGCCCAGCTTATTAAGGACAATTCCCTACTGCGATAGTGCTTGGAAACCATGGAGAACCAAGCCAGGGAAAAGAACCTCCGTTTGGTGGGTTTAGCTGAGGAGACGGAGGGAGATGATTGCTTGGCCTTTGTTCGTACCTTTTTGCCTACTTTATTGGGACTTACAGATGTGATTCTCCTTTATCTGTGGAGAAGGCTTATTGTGTCACCACCCGACACGCAGCTGTGGATTCTACTGCTCCTCGTACCTTGATGATCATTTCTATCGGAGTCTGGGACCTGGACCAAATATTGGCAATCGCCAGGAGATGCAGAACCCTACAATATGGAGACAACACTTTATGCTTTTGCTGGACCTTTCATTCAGTACTCAGCAAAGAAGAAAGGTCTTCGATGGCATAAGGGGTCATCTGCGTCAGCTCAAAGTGCAGCACCAGCTACTGCTTCCTGCAAAACTTCGGTTGGTGTGGAATGGACATCAATATTTAACGATCTCAAGGAGGCTGACAAAATGGTTCAGCGTACTGGCCAAGAGATGACAGAGGGGGAAGAAGCAAGACAACCCTCCAATGAGGACTGAGGAATTCGTGCAAGTTCTGTTTTGTTTCTGACTGTGTGTTGGGAAGTTGCCCCTTTATTTGTGGAGGGTCTGTCACGCTTGTGGCACTGAGACACTGACTCTCTCATCGTTGTCTGGAATAAACTAATGGTTGTTTGCCCTCTGATGATTTCCCATTACTCTGAAGACTGGATGTCTGCTAGAATGGACAATATTATTATTATATACTTAATGGCTGCATTTCTTGGGGGAAAAGTTGTTAGTTATAAAATCATCCTTGGCACTGGGAATTTCCTTGGATAATATGTTGATTTTGCGGGGGCCCCTTTTTTGACTTGAGGTAGCTTTGGAAAAAGGGTAATTGCTTGAACTTTATTTGGGACATGGGCCCCCTTTGTTCTTCCTAGGCTGCATGCGTATGGGGTATATTTGGGTGTATCCTACATTGGGATTCCCCTCTATGCTGGATCTAATGAAGGGGGTGTCCTACCTAGATCCTTGTTAAGAATAAGTATGGTTTTCAGATTTGTTGCTATCCCTCTGTGCAACTATGTATTATGAGTGTGTTTTCACTTGTAAAATGCATAAATAAAAAATTAAAAACCAAAATTACATTTCACATTTACATAAACTGCTGGATTTTAAGCCCCTATAAGTTTAAAGCTATAGAACAGAATATCACCAATGCTGTTCAGTTCACTGACCCTAAATATTACTCTTTAAGGCAACCGCCATGGACCAGCATCAGACCGCCATGCTGATGACCCGGGTTTGGAAGCGAGCCAATGGAAGCTGTGTCGGAAGGCAGGTCATAGCTAAACCCTACTCTCTCTATTTTGCAGTTTCTACGAATCTTCCAAGAAAGTATGCTTCTACATTTTTAGTTATCTAGCTCCAAAGGTGGCCAAGTTCTAAGCATAGAAATATTTTCAGAAATGTTCACATGAATATTACATTGCTAGATTTTGAGCCCCTATAACTTGCACACCCTTCATCCAAATGTCATGTAACTTGGGCCGCTTTTAGGGACTGCCCCAGACAATACGAGTGCCACATTTCACATACCTAGCTTTAACATGGACCGAGTTATGGCCAATTAAAGAATATCGGAAAATTCCAAAAATGTACACGAAATTTCAACGAAAATTCTGCGAAGTCGGACTTTGCTAATGTCACCCACCTCTACTAAGCCCCCCCACTACCTAGGTCCGCTTACTGCAATTATTGGAGATCCTGATTTCCACCCTCCAAAACTAGACCTGGGTTTTAAGAGATGGAATCATGCATCTCTTACTCATTATAAACAGCTCATTCAGGAATCCACCCTGGTTGCCTTTGAAACCCTCAAGACAACCTTTGGCCTTCCCAATATCGACTTTTATTGTTACTTACAATTGTGCCACTACTTAACTACTAAGGTTGGTCTGGGAAACATTTCCCAGGCACTAACCTCTCATGAAGATGTTCTCTACTGGGCTGCTATCTTATGGGTGTGGGGGAGGTGGCTCTTCCAGTTGTAATGGTTAATTTCCACCTCCCATCCCCACCCCTTGGAGTCGCTTACACTGCAGTGGAGAAAGAAACATGTGAACATTTGCCCGCACAAAACTGGGAGATGCTTTGGAAAGGGTGGTGTATTTCTGCATCCCTCTCATGGAGGGAATGTCACTGGAGGCTGGAAGCCTGCTTTTTTCACATACCTATGGTAATGCAGCACTTTACTACTCGTCTTAGACCCTCCTACTGGCGGGCCTGTGGCTCACCTGGCACATATTTTCATATTTACTGGTCATGTCCACAACTTTCAGATTTCTGGCGCAAGGTTCAAACAGTGCTGAACAGGTTATGGAGCAAACCCCTCTCCCATAGTTTCCAAACCATGGCGTTGGGAGCATCCCCCAAAGAAACTGTGAACAGGCAGGGGAGGAGATTTCATGCCCTTTTGTGCCTTATTGCCTGTAAGTACGTCACCAAGGTGGCTCACCACTGCTCCTCTGACTTTAAGGCAATGGGAGATTACAGTTCAGCGAATAATGGAACGGATCACTGCACAGCTGCACCTCACCCTGACAAATAGTTGGCGCTCTGAGCACCTTGGGATCATTTCCTTACCGAACTTGCTGTAGGCAACGGTGGGGAGGGGGGGAGAAGTCCTGACCCCCACCCTGGAATGACTCTGGGGAATGATCCTTTGAGTGGTTCTCTTCCCCACCCCCCACCCCCGAAACCTTTTGGAATTGCACCTTTGGCTCTGTTTGTTGAATAGTTTGTGGGTTTTTTTCTGCATAATGTTTACTGGATGCATGTTACTAGTTCACGGTTGGTTCTTCTTCCATAATCAAGGATTGAACTGGATACATTTGCTATAAATATGGACTCTATAAGGAGCAGATATCTCAAACAATATTTTGGATATATCATTTACAGTTACCTTCTTTGGATTTTACCTTTTTTGGGCATGGTTATAAAGCTTAAACTTTGCCTTACTTTTATTGCTGTGCCTTAAATGAGTTTTTTCGTCATAGCTGAACTCTTTTCAGGACGTGTGGATCTGCTTTTTTGTTTCAGTATACAGAAAGAAAAAATTACTCACCTTAGTAATGTTGTTTCTTCTAATGGAGTCTTGCTATATTGTGACAGTAGCAGTTTGTCCCACCACTAGAACTGCTCCGGAGGTGAAATGGTTAATACCATTCCAAAATAGAACTTTGAGCACGAGCTCTAAGAAGCAGCTCTATCTGTGTAATTTCAAACCTGAACTGTCAGATCTTTACGAGCAAAAACTCACTAAGGTCTGTGTGGAAGCTGTAACCTACACTAGCCAAATGGCTACCTAAATATTAACAACCATTGCTGGTCCCAACACCCAAGACTCAAGTCAGGGGACCAGAACTACTAACACAATTCTAACAACATGAGAATAAAACAACAGTATAATAAAACACACACACCCCAAACTCCCAAAGGGAGAAAGCTAAAAGGGCATAAAATAGTGCCCACACTAAATTGCCATGCATACCCCAAGTAGAAGTTCTGAGAGAGGGCAGGCTGGGGGAGGTCATAATATAGCAAGACTCCATTAGAAGAAACAACATTACTAAGGTGAGTAATTTTTCTTCAAACAACATAAAGTCTTGCTATATTATGACAGTAACAGACTATACAGCAGTACCTCCATGGAGGAGGGCAGAACCTACTTAGGAATAGGCTCTGAAGAACAGCTGTGCCAAACCGAGCATCTCTCCTGGCCTGGACATCCAGGGAGTAATGCCTGGTAAAAGTGTGTACCGTTTTCCAAGTAGCAGCCTGGCATCTCTCTAATATAGGGATGTCTCTGGCAGCAGCTACAGACGCAGCTGTACCCCTGGTAGAATGAGCCCTCAAGCCAGAGGGGGGATCTCTGCCCAGTTTCTGATAACAAAATTGGATACAAGAGACAATCCACCTGGCAACTGATCTCTTAGTGGCAGGTTTGCCTTTCCCAACTTCACCATAGGTAAGGAAAAGTTGGAGGGATTCGAACCTGTGACCTTTGGTATGCTCTATATAGTAACTAAGAGCTCTCTTAACATCCAGGCTGTGCAACCTCCTTTCACCAGAAGAGGAGTGATCAGTGAAAAATACTGGAAGGGAGATAGATTGGTTAAGATGGAAATCTGAAACCACCTTAGGTAAAAACTTCCTATTAGTCCTAAGGACTACCTTATCCCTGTGGAAAGAAATAAAGTCAGTTTCCACTGACAAGGCTTGCAACTCACTTATGCGATCTAGCAGAAGTGATAGCCACCAGAAAACAGTTTCCAAGTTAGATACTTAAGCTCTGCAGAAAACAGAGGTTCAAAGGGGTTGCATTAACTGGGCAATACAAACATTAAGGTCCCAGGCAGGGGCCGGTTCAAAGGGTGGATTAGTATGGAGTAATCCCTTAAAAACTTGGAAAACACAGGGTGAGTGGAAAGAGGGATGACTTTCCTGCTGACACAAAAGCAGATACAGCTGCCAAATGGACTCTCAGGGTAGCTGGTCTGAGACCCAAGGAATTAAGATGGACCATGTAATCTAATACAATGGGCAAATCAGCAGATTCTGGGGAAATATTTTTCCCAGCACACCAAATGGAAAACCTTTTCCATTTAGAACTATAAGTAGCCCTAGTGGAAGGCTTTCTGGAAGCCTTTAGGATTTCAAGAACACCTTGAGAGAAGTGTAAATCAGTAAACTCTAACTCCTCAAGAGCCAGGCCTTGAGGTTGAGGGAATTGAGGTCTGGATACCAAACCCTTCCCGGGCACAAGTTAACAGGTTGTGAATCCTGGGAGGCAAAGGGAAGATGGATTGTCAGTGACAGAAGGAGTGGGTACCAGGGCTGTCTGGCCCAATCCGGGGCAATCAGAATCACCCTGCAAGGCTGAGATCTGATTTTGACTAATACTTTGAATAGGAGAGGAAGGGAGGAAAGCATAAAACTTCCCTCCCAATCCAGGAGAAGGGCATCCAGGGGACTGAGCCCAACACTGGAGGCCTGCAACAGAACAGAGGAAGTTTTTGGTTGTCTGGGGCTGCAAAAAGATCTATCTGAGGGGTGCCCCCTCTGGCAAAGACTATCCCCAGCACTTGAGGATCCAGGGACCATTCGTGATGGCCCTGGGAAATCCTGCTGAGAGCATCCCTAGGACATTGTCCTTCCCTGGAAGATGAACTGCTATGAGGGAAGTGTTCAGGGAATAGGCCAGAGACCACAACTTCATTGCCTCGGTGCACAAGGCCGAAGACCGAGTGCCCCCTGTTTGTTGATGTACCACATTGTTGTGGTGTTGTCTGTTCTGACTTGTATCACCTTGTTGTGGACAGATGCAGAAAATGCTTGAAGAGCTAAAAAGACAGCTCTGAGTTCCAGCAAATTGATGTGGAGCAGAGATTCCCGGAGGACCACACTCCCTTAGTGGAAAGGTCGCCCATGTGGGCTCCCCAACCCAGAAGGAAGCATCTGTAGTGAGAGTCAAATTGTGAGCAGGGGAATGAAGGGACCCCAATCTTAAATTGCTCTGATCCTGCCACCACTGGAGGGCCTGGATCAAGGTTAGTCACTGGGACCAACTTGGAAGAGGGTCTCTTCTCTGAGACCAATAGGTTCTCAAGTGAAACTGAATGTCTCTCATCTGAAATCTTGCTCCCTGCACAACATGTGGATGCAGCCATGTGTCCCGGGAGCTTCAGAAAGTGTCTTGCTGGTCGAGAGACCTGCAGGGTGAAGGAGGAGGCCAGAGTCACTAAATTTGTCACCCTTTCTAAGGGAAGAAAAGCTCTGGCTAGCTTTGTGTCCAACTCTGCCCCTATAAAGGTGAGTACCTGGACTGGTTCCAGAACAGACTTTAGTAGATTTGCAGAAAGCCCAGGAGGTGAGAAGCTGCTGGGTAACTTGCAGGTGAGATTTTACCTGTTCTGGGACTGGCCTACAATGAGCCAATCGTCTAGATAGGGAAAAACAGCAATCCTTTGCCTCCTTAAGTGAGCCACTGCCACTGCTAGACACTCTGTGAATACCCTTGGGGCAGAGGTAAGGCCGAATGGCATTGCTCTGAACTGGTAATGACCTGAGGGTAGTTCGAATCTGAGGTACTTTCGATGGGAGCTTCTGATTAGGACGTGGAAATAGGCATCCTTGAGGTCCAGGGAGGCTAACCAGTCCCCTGGCCTTAGGGAGGGTAAAATCATTGCCACAGTTACCATTTTGAACTTTGGTTTCAAAAGATGCTTGTTCAGATATCTGAGGTCTAATATGGGCCGCCATTCTCCTGTCTTTTTTGAGGTAAGGAAGTATCTGGAATACAGACCCCTGCCCTGGTGCAGGGAGGAACCCTTTCCACTGCTCTGAGGCCAACAGGGTTGAGACCTCTGCTTCCAGAGCAAAGGTCTCTGAAGCACTGCAGGTAGAAAAAGTCTGCTTCTCAACTTGGGAAACTTTTTGAAGCTGAGAACCAGACCCTGTTACTACTTCCAGAACCCACTTGTCTGAGGTTAAAGAAGCCCAGTTCTGACTGAAGTAAGCCAGCCTGCCCCCTACCGGTAAAGGAGACCGCCCTGGGCACCCCATCAGGGTGCCTGCTTAGCAGGAGCTTTTAGGCTGAGGAGTGGGAGCAGGTCTGCCACCCTTGTCTCCCTCTGCCTCTGAAGAAGCCCCTCTGAGCATAGGCAGAGGAGGCCTGAGTCTGGTAAAAAGGCCTGTGAAAAGGCCTACCCCTACCCCTGGGGGTATGCCTCTGAGGAATGGCTTGCCGCTCCTTAGCTTGGGCACTTTTGTAAGTAGTCCTATATTCATCCATCTTTTTCATGTAATTCTCTGTCTGCTCCCCAAACAGAGAATTTCCCACCACAGGAAAATCTATAGCCTTAGTCTGGGTATCCTGTGACAGACTAGTACACCTGAGCCAGGCCAACCTACGAAAAGCTACAGATGTGGCCATGACCCTAGAGAAACATCATTAACATCCACAGCAGCATGAAACTGTACCTTAGAAGCCTCAATGCCATCAGCAGCCACCTGTTCTAGTTACGCTAGCCAGCTGGCCATGGGCTTGCTTGGCTAATTCCATAACAGTATCCCATCTAGATTTCTGATACCTAGCTACATAAGTCATATAATTTGCTTGCCTGAGTCCCAGAGAGGCTGCCATATACTGTTTTTTCACCATGGCATCAATCTTCCTGGAATCCTTGTCAGGAGGATGTGAAGCCAGGGGGATATTAGCTTTATCACAGGCTGCAGCCTGAACTACCCCAACATGACTATGTCAGCAATCCCTCACCATCAAAAGCCTGTGAACTGTTACAATCCGAATTCTCCATCCTGCAACATAATCTACTGGATAAAAAACTACTTCTAAATGCCAAAAATACAAAAGCTATGTTCCTTGCCACAAAGAGCTGCTCTGCCACTACCCCATCACCCACCACCCTACAATTATCCACCCTACTTGGAGAGAAGCTGGAATTTGTTGATAACTTCAAATACCTTGGAGTATGGATTGATAACAGGCTTGACTATACTGTCCATATTGAAGAGCTACTAAAAAAGCTGAGACAAAGGCTTGGTCTATTTTTAAGAATAAAACACTACCTTAACAGAGACTCCAAAAAAAGGTTAATCCAGGCATCATTCCTATCCCTCATTGATTATGCTGACTTTCTCTATGGCCATTGTTCACTCCACCTCTTAAATAAGCTGGACACCCTGTATCATAGGTCCATCAGATTTATTACTGACCTTCCCTCCAGCACCCATCATTGCTCTCTTTATATGGCAGTCAACTGGACATCCCTACAGCACAGAAGAAATAGGAATGCTGCAATCTGGATATTCAAAGCTTTATCAGGCAAACTACCGCCTATATCACAGACTGTTTTACCCAAATTACTTCTAGGCCATATACCTTAAGGATCAGTAAACTTATCATTCTAAAAGTCCCCAATGCCTGCACCGGTTTGGGAGGGCGCTATCAGCTACACTTTAGCAGTTACTTGGAACTCAATCCAAAAATCCATGAAGCTAAATAGCCTCTTACCTTTAACATCCTTCAAAAGATTATTCTCCATCTATTTCCAGAACACTGCAATTGCTTTTATAAGGCCTAATCCCTACCCTACCTACCCTCCCACCCCTTTTCCATGTTCCATTATGTTAATTCTACTTTTATTTTCCAATCACCTGTTATACTCTCATAAAACCATCTAGGCCCTACAAATTGTATATTTTGCCTGCTATACCCATTGTCTCATTTTTCTTACAGGTTAAATGGTTTTACTGGGTCTTGTATATATGTAAATTGTTGTATATTATCTTTTTATGTTATTGTACGATTGCTTATGTTATTCTTGTCTATGTAAAAATACTTGTACTCTTATTTATATGACCACTCAGGTCCATCTTGTAAATGAGCTTCGCTCAATGATGTTCGCCTGACTAAATAAAGATTTGATTGATTGATTGATGACTGCATTGCTGAGAAAGGAATTCTGTATCAGGACCTGACAATGTGTACCTTCTGTCCATCTTTTTATCTACAGGAGGCACAGAATTAGGAGCTTTTAAAATTTTTGTTTGCTTCCTAAAAGACTTATGCAAAGGAATAGACAATCTCCTAGACTCTGGAATATCCATCATTTCTACAAAATCAGGCTCCTCTTGCTCATCCACAGCTTCTTCCAAGGGAAGCTGGAGGGTTTCAACAACTTTTTGTAAAACATAAAATGAGATGGGGACTCCAGATAGCATAGGGGAGATTCTAGAGGTCTGTCTGGGAAATGTCCGGTTCAATGGGCACACCCAGACCTTCCCAGCCACATTCATACTGTTCATAATCATCCTCCCCCTCCTCTGGTTCATAAAATTCCTCAACATCATATTCCTGAACCACTGGAACCGGACGAACCGACCTTTTGCCAGATAGTGGCGGTTCGGACGGAACCTGAGACAGTGACTGGACAATTTGTATGGCTTTTGCTATCTCTGCAGCAGTTGGAGAAGGGGTTTTGGACTCCAAACCTGCTGACTTTCTTGTTTTCCTTACTGGAATTGGTTCCTCAGAACCAGCTTTTCTTTTGCCCGAGGAAGTCTCGCCCTGGTCAGAGAGCACTCCCTCCGGTTCGGTTGGCACCGAACCGGGCTGGCCATCCGGGTCGGCGGACTTTTTGGCCTCTCGTTCCCTGAGCCTGCCCAATCTCTTTCCAGGGTGGCTGCAGGAAATTCTCATATCTGGCAGTCTGACTGGAGGTGGTCAAACCCCAGACAATAGACACATGTGGTGTGTGGGTCAGCCTTGGCAAAGACTTCCCACAGACATCACAGTGTTGAAAACCAGTGGGCCGGTTTTTCTTTTGGGTTTCTCCAGACATAATGCCAGCTAACCAGAAAACTTGCCCTTTAAGCGGCAGTGCCAGGCAAGACACCCCATCGTTCCAATCAATACGGGTATTGGAAAAACGTAATAAAACTGCTTTTTAGAACCCATAAGAACCAGAAACCGCACTCTAAAATGTAAACTTTAAAGTTAATAAGTTTTAAACCCAGCTGATCGGTTCAAAACCGAACCGATAAACTTACAAGTTCACACAGACAAAACCTTTAATTTACTTACGATTACCACAGACCAGGCTTGAACCAAGCGGTTTTGCGGTTAAAATAAAACTATTCTCGGTTGAATGAACCGAAAACACTGTTTAAACCGAAAATGAACCGAGCAGTAGGAGAAATCTCCGAGGCGACTGTTCACTGAGGCGGAGTAAAGAATCTGACAGCTCAGGTTTGAAATTACACAGATAGAGCTGCTTCTTAGAGCTCGTGCTCAAAGTTCTATTTTGGAATGGTATTAACCATTTCACCTCGAACAGTTCTAGTGGTGGGACAAACTGCTACTGTCATAATATAGCAAGACTTCATGTTGTTTGAACATAGAATTTGATGGCAGATAAGGACCGCTTGGCCCACCCAGTCTGTCCATTTCCCTACCTAATGGATAAGCTGCAGATGCTAGTTAACCAACGGCCTACTTCCTCCTACCCCCCACTAGAATTGCCTTATGTCTGTCCCATGCATTCTTAAATTCCCCCACTGTTTTTGACTCTACGACCTCCTCAGGAAGGCCGTTCCATGCATCCACAACCCTGTCCGTGAAAAAATACTTCCTCACATTGCCTCTGAGCCCCCCAATCTTCAAATTGTGCGCCTTGTTCTTGCACATCTCTTTTTCTGAAAGATGCTACCCTTTTGGACTTTGTTGATTCCTTGAGGTACTTGAAATTTTCTATCATGTCCCCCTCTCCCTCCTTTCCTCGAAGGTATACATATTAAGCTCCTTTAGTCTCTCTTCATATGGTTTTGGTGCAGACCATGCACCATTTAGTGCCCTCCTCTGGACAGCCTCCATCCTGTCTATGTCCTTGCGGAGATGGGGTCTCCAGAACTGCATGCAGTACTCCAGAACGGGTCTCACCAACTGTCTGCACAGAGAGATAACTTCCTGTTTTCTACTGGTGATGCCTCTCCCTATTCATCCCAGTATCCCCCCAAGCCCTACTTACTGCCTTCTCACATTGCTTGCACACCATTAGATCATCTGATATGACTACCCCAAGTCCCTTTCCATTTTTGTTGTTGTTAGTATCTCACCCCCTATTGTGTACTCTTCCCCTGGGTTTTTGTTTCCCAGATGCATTAATTTACACTTATTTGCGTTGAATCTAAGCTGCCATACATCTGACCATTCCTCCAACCTTGCCAAGTCCCTTCTCACCCTTTCCACCACACCTTATGTATCAACTTTGTTGCAGATCTTTGCGTCATCTGCAGAGACATACTTTTCCTTCCAGTCCCTCCACAATGTCACTTATAAAGACATTAAAAAGGACCGGTCCCAGTACTGAGCCATGCGGTACCCTGCTAGTATCCCCCCTTTCTTCAGAGTGGACTCCATTTACTATTACCCTCTGTGTCCTGTTGTCCAGCCAATTTTTCACCCAGGCTACCACCTTGGGACCCACTCCAAGGCTGGCTAACTTGTATATTAATCTTTTGTGTGGGACTGTGTCAAATGCCTTGCTAAAGTCTAGGTACTAGGCCATATCCACAGCCCCTCTCTGGTCTACTACTTTGGTCACCCAGTCAAAGAAATCTATTAGATTTGTCTGACATGACCTTCCTGCTGTAAATCCATGCTGCCTTGGGTCCTGTGCCCCGCTGGCCTCTAGGTACTCAACAATTCTTTCCTTCAGAAGTGATTCCATCATTTTTCCTACCACTGAGGTCAAACTTACAGGTCTGTAGTTTCCTGCCTCTGCCCTGCTCCCACTTTTTTGAAATGGAACCACATCCGCCCTCCTCCAGTCCTCAGGTACCACCCCCATCCTCCCATGATTTGTTAAAGAGAGGAGTCAGTGGTGTCACTAGGTCTAACCTTAGTTCTGTTAGAATTCCGGGGTGAATCCCGTCAGGCCCCATTGCTTTGTCCACCTTCAGTTTTAAGAGTTCTTTCAGAACCCTTTCTTCTGTGAATGGACTGGTATCAATCCCCATCCAGAGTGTTTCTATTGTTTGGTTTAGGTACCTCCCCCTCCTTTGTGAATACTAAGCAAAAGTATTCATTCAGTATCCCTGCTTTTTCACTGTCACCCTCTGCCCACATTCCCTTCCCTTTATTAAGCCTCAGTATCCCTCCCTTGGTCTTTCTTAGCTCCCCAATGTATCTATAAAAGGTTTTATCCCCCTTCTTAACTAAGTTAGCTATCTTTTCCTCGGTTTGGGCCTTTGCTATTCTGACTGCCTTCTCTGCCTCCTTATGCTTTAACTGATATAGTTCTCTGTCCTGCTCCTTCTGTGTTTCCTTATATTTCCTGAATGCCATCCTTTTCTCCTTAACCTTTCTGCCACCTCTTTTAAGAACCATAGTGACTTTTCCTTCATTTTGTTTTGTTGATTTGCTTTACACAAAGGCTTGTTGCCTCTGTGATGGCAGTTTAGATTTTTCCCCATTGTTCCTCCACCCCTCCTTCTTGCCTCTTTGCTAGTGCTTTTCTGAGACACTCTCCCATTTTGCTAAAGTCAGCCCTCCTAAAGTCCAACACCCTTGCTTTTGTATGGCTTGAATCTACATCTGTGTTTACTATAAACCACACTGTTTGGCAGTCGCTTGTTCCCAGATGGCTACTCACTTCTCAATCTGAGATCTTCTCTCATCCCCGTTAGAGAGTACCAGGTCTAAGACTGCTCCCTCTCGAGTGGGTTCTAACACTAGCTGTCTGAGGCATGCCCCCTGTAGAGCATCGAGAATGACCCTGCTCTTGGATGTGGCTGCAGTAAAGGTGCTCCAGTTAACATCTGGCATATTCAAGTCCCCCATCAACAATATCTCTCCTTTTTCTGATATTCTAAGGATTCCATCTATCATTTCCGTGTCCATTGCCTCCCCCTGAGATGGGGGTCTGTAAACAACCCCTGTACGTATTGTGGTACCATTTCCGGTCTCCAGGGTGACCCACAGTGCCTCCTCCCCTTCCCGTTTACCCTTTTGTTCTGTTGCTTTGATTCCTTCCCTTATGTAGAGAGCTCCTCCTCCTCTTTTACCCTCCGTGTCCCCTCTGTGCATTGTGTACCCTGGTATGTTGACATCCCAGTCATGGTTCTCTGTGTACCATGTTTCTGTGACTGCCACGATATTCAGGCGTCCCTCTTCCATCAAGGCCACTAGTTCAGGGAGCTTGTTACCCAGACTACGGGCACTGGTACATATTGCCCTCAATTTTTTTTTATGGCCTTACCTCTTTTAGGCCCACCACTGTCCTTACTGCCTTTTTGTGGATTTACCCCTGTCTTGCTCCCTATTGGCTTCTCTACCTTTGTGTCTACTTCGCTAACTACCCTGCTTTGTGGGAGGGCCCCCGGCTAGTTTAAATGCTTGCCAATGAAGCATTTAAACCTATCACCTAGGATACTGGTTCCCCTCCCGGACAGATGCAGACCATCATGCCAATATAGGCCTGTATCCCTTCAGGTGGACCCCCCAGTCCCCAATGAAGCCAAATCCCTGAGCTCCGCACCAGTTTTTCAACCAGTCATTGAATCCCATGGTGCGGAGTACCCTAGCCTCATCCATGACATAGACTGGCAGCATTTCTGAGAAAGTTACCATGCATGCTACTTATCTAAGGTCCCTCCCAACTCCACAAACTCCTGCTGCACTGCTCTGATCCCATTCCCAGCCAGGTCATTTGTCTCTAGGTAGACAATGACATCCAGCTCCCTTCCCTGTGCAGGTGCTCCCACGATCCTGAGGATTCACTACTTGTCCCTCCAAGCCATGGCGTCGGGCAGGCACCTTACCTCTCTCTCCCCTCCCTCCCCCAGTTCTACCTCCTAAAGACCGAGTCCCCCACCAGGAGTTGTTTCCTTCCCCTGTGGCGTCCTGTGCCACACTCCTGTGGGTCTCCTTTGTGGAGGTTCCCAGCATCCTCCTTGGTCTCCACTGCGGGTGCCTCCATAGAGGAACCACGCTCCTCCACAATGGCGAATGAGCTGTGGAGAGGCACAACTGGGGATGCGCCTCTGTTCCACCACCCTTACCCTCCCTGAGCCCACCATGGTCCAACCGCTCCTCTTTCTTGGCAACCTCTGAGGCAGTGGTGGTGGCCTGAGTGGGGGAGGAGGTTTCCCGAATCCTTGCCATGTCAACCTCCTCCTCCCTCAGACCAGAGATGTGCCTTCAAATAGGGCAGCAATGTAGCCTCCAGAATGTCTCCCGGAAGACTGCTGCTCCACAGCCAGTGCATTGCAACACTCCCCACGTCTGTCACCCTTCCTGTTTAAGATGTGCTTTTTTTTTTTATTGTGTGCAAGCGTGTGAGTGTGTTGACCCCCATTCAGTGTGCTGTGCCTTTAAGGATATGAACAGGTGTGTGTCCTATATGAGATATTATTGGCTATGAAATTGTCAAATGTATCTCTGTTTTCTTGAATAAAGCAGAGTAAGAAAAAAAAAAGAAAAAAAAGGTTCTAGTCTGCCAGTACTGTAATGATATGGCAGACAGTCACAAACTGGAAAAATGGTTCTTACGTAACCTTTATAACTTTTTGTTATAGCCAGCAAGTCTACTTTATACCCCCCACACTGTGATCTGTTTCTCTGGTTCCTGGTATTAACTGCAGGTAGAACAAGTAAAATAAAGTTCTACACAGGCACAAGAAAAGAACCAATTAAACACAGAATTCAGGACTCCTGACAATCGCCGCCCAATTGTGCTAGCAATGAGAAAAATGTTGGGTGATGAACCGAGACACTGCGAAGCAAGAATGGATAGTGTTCTGGCTCAAAACTCTTCAAGTCTGCTGTTTCTTGCCAAAGTGGCCTAGTGGTTTACCAGAGTGTCTGCACTAATATGCTGGACAGCATGTAAATGCACTTTAACAGTGGTAATGGCTGGGAACAATAAAAGGGAACTAGCTCTTGTAAACGCATCAGCAGCAAATAGAACCAAATATTACACTGAATGTACACTGAGAATGAAACAAGGTTAGAAGCCATATTTTGACCATGAGGTCTTCCTCAATATGATCTGAAAAGTAATAAGACTACAGTTAGATGATGATATCATATCAACAAATGGCTCCTTTAAGTGCATCCAAACAAACTATAGCAAAGGAAAATAAAGGAGGAAGATTTTCAATTCATTTTTTCTTTAAACTAAGAAACCAAACGACAGCTATATTAACATTTTAATTAAAAAAAATAAAAATAGTTTCTCTCTCTTCCAAATGCTCCAGTTCCGACCAGACACCTCCATGATCCACTAGTCACCAGTGATTTTAAGAGATATCTGCTCTTTTCAGTGTGACTAAAAATCCTTCCCTTTGCAACTGAATTATGTCTCATGTTCAACTTTCTCTTTTTTCATGGCTGACTCAATCTCAGCTAAATAAAATGATAACTCTTGAGGGTCACTGGCAGCTCTACTGTCCAGTACGATTCCATAATCAGCAGTCTATCTCTCTGATGCTTGTTGGTTTTCAGATATTGTTAGGTGGCTCTTACTGAAACATGAAAAGATGTGCTGTTCCTTGATAAAACACAAACTGTCTTTCCACATCATCTCTCTCACCCCAGACAGACTTTAAGTAAACTGTTTCTGATGAAAGCCAAAAATGTTAAATCTTGTCATCTTCAGGTATTTCCATGGTACAGTCAAATATCTAAGCGGTATCATTACGTGTTTCAAATGGAAGAAAACAACCACTTGAAGCATATGTTTTGTGGAAGCAGTCCAGCCTAGTGGTTAAGAATGTCAAATTGAGACAAAAAGACCCAGGTTTGAATCTGATAACTTCCACATACTCACTGAGTGACCCTATCCAAGTCACTAGAGGTCTTCACAGAGTTGTCCCCTGAGCTCACCCCCAAGACAGCGTATGTGCATCACTGCCACAGGGAAGTATATGTGCTTGCTGCACTCTAGGACCGTAGTTACTTCATCTTCTCATAATCAAGGTTTTTTTTTATCTTCCTGTCCACAGTCGGCCCCTATCTGCTTCAGTCCACTCAGCCCTGTTAACCACTTTCTTTGGGGCTTACCTCTCCTCCGGCAAAGTACCCCATAGGTCACCTCCCTCCAGCAGAACCACTGAAGCAGGCCAGGCAGCTCCGGATGAGGAGGAGCCCAGCCGGTGGTGTGGGCCCTGTGGTGGACAGGAGCCCCACACTGCTTGGTTGGGGGCTTTCCACCTATCCCCCCCCCCCAGGGCTGCAGAACATGCAATGATGCATCACACATGCATGTCAAGGTATGTACATGCCTACCCACATTCGAATGCGGGCCCTCCCTGTGTGGACACACCACTGTGCTACCATCCAGCTTCTGTCAGGGGCAGGCTAGCAGCGGTGCTCAGTCCCCAGAAAGGAGAGCAGTCTGGGGATTCTCTAATATCTCTCTCTTTCCAGACGACCTCATGTGTGACTCGAGTCCATTCTCGAACCCGGGTCGCTGGCACAGCAGCAAGTAAATGCACTGCGTGCTGCCAGCTCAGGGGCCATGTGCTTTTATCTAAACATCCATCCTGCAACCAGCCAATTTGTCAGCTACAGCAACATACTGGTTAGGGCCCTGCACTGTGAACCAGGACATTATGGTTCAGTCCCTAAACAGGATAACATTTTGCCTTCCTTCAGTTTTCACTTGAGTGGTGATCCATGGCACTGTGAAGCTGTCCTACAAAATCTACACTAAAGGGACATTGTGCTAAAACAAATAGCGCTTAAAGGGGAACTCTCAGCTCCTCTGCAGAATTGCTGCGGAACCATGAGGTCCGAATTAAGCAAAATGCAACTTAAAATAAATTTTTTATTCACTTATTTAATAGTTCTGTAGGCTTTTATCTTGTTTATCCTGCAACCTCTCACCAGCCATGTCTGTGAACTAAATGTCTCAGGGTCCCCCACGGCCAGCCATCTGATGATGCAACTGATGTTTTAAGCACCAGGGGATAATACGTGCCGGCACATCTATTTCAAGACTAACAGTTCACTAGAGCGGATGACTGTGCTTATTCTACCAGTACAGATCACACCGAAGTAAGCACCATTGGTACCAACAGAATAAGTGCAGTCATGCACGTTAGTAAACTGTTAGTCTTATAACAGACATACCGGCACATAAACATCCCCCACAGCTTGGCCCATCAGTCGTGTCATCAGAGGGCTGGCAGAACCGGACCCCGGGATATTTAATTCATAGACATGGCTGGCAGTTCTTCCTGCCCCCTACTAGATTGTAAAGCACTTTAGGATACAGTTTTATGAAAGTCACTACAGAAACCTAATTCTGAGAGGAACAATAATGGAGACATGAAAATAAGACCTTAGAAGAAAAATGTTCTATGACTGGGAATATATTTGACTTCGATTTCTACTTAAATATGCCCAGAAATATGCCTTTCTTAAACCAAGGCACAGCACAATAATAAAGCAACAGTTACAAAACTAAGGTTTACAAAATAAATAATTCAATATCAAGTAAAGCAAACAACTGTAAATACGTACAATGTTTCAGAAAGTATTTACAAGAGGGAAACAACAAACAGCATATACCATGGAGACTCAGGTTTCCAGGAAGGCCTGCTTAACAGCCAAGTTTTCAGCGTACTTTTAAAGCAATTCCCTGAGGAGACAGTCCGAATGTCCAAAGGGAATGCATTCCAATTTTTCAGCACGGCGACAGAAAATTCTCTGTCACCCGCCGACTGTGAACAAGAAGTGGAAACAAAAGAAAGCTAACAATTCAAGGATCATAACTCACAGACACTGAAGAGAGCTGCAAAGAAGTTCTCTGACCTACTGAGAGTCCAGTCCGTGAAGGGCTTTATATGTCCGAAGCAACAGCTAAAAGTCAATCCGTCACATAACTGGTAGCCAGTGCAGCAAGTGCAGAGCAAAACTAATAATGCTCCGATCTCCTGGTCAGAATTTGTAACTGGGCAGCAGCACTCTGCACCAGCTGAAGGCAGCAGATCAACTTAGCTGGAGGGCCAGGTAGAGTGTATTGCAGTAGGGAAGACAGGAGATGACAAACACATGCACTAGTGTGACCAGATCGTTCCGATGAACGTATGGCCATTACCCATCAATGTTCTTAAGATTATAAAAGCCACTATGGCAGACACCTGGCAAACCGAGGTCAGAGCAACCTCTGAGTGTCAGACAACCTGCCTTGCCTAGACCTGTACAGTTTTAAGATCTATACCCGGTAATGGTGATATCGTTATTTTCTTTGCTTATATACTCACCTACTTTGTGGTTTTTTTTTTTCTAAGAATGACATGTTTTGGGCTCACTGTGTCTTTATCTACTTTAACGTTTTTGGCAAATTACATAAATCTCAGATGGTGGGAGATCTCTCTTCATGAACTGTAACATTGGAAATACGATGCTAAAATTGTGTACACAAATGAACATACTCTGCTACTGTAGTAAACTTGCCATGTAGTATTGTGAGGATGTGTAATCACAATTTCTCATTCTATTTTATGCTTCTGAATCACCTTAGTACCCCCACAAATGGTGGACTTTTACTTTAAGTCATTACAATTATTCACTTTTTTCTTTTGCTGGATTTTGACTGTAAGGGCTTTGACTTTAACAAGTATGATGTAATTACAGTCTGACGACTCCCATCCTTTCACAGTTAATGAATTTATTATAAAATTCAATAAAATACAACTAAACTAAAGAAAACCAAATTGAAAATTGCACCCAATGATTGCTTTTCTCTAGCAGATGGGAGCAGAAAACACCGCAATGCAATAAACTGACAATGAATCACTACAAGTTAGTATTATAGCGATACAATTTCATATTGTACTGCTACAACTTGATATTCTATCGATGCACATTCTCGTACAGCAATTTTTGGGGTGCTTTATTTTCATATTTTTTTATTTTTCTAGCTCTACTACAGCCTAATGAATTACACTTTCAATGTTTCTGAGCAGTTGTTACTAAATCTGATCCTGGAATATTGTATTGCTCTCTATTTAATCCTTGGGGAAGCTGAATGTGAAAGTAAATGTGCCCTAGGAAATTTTAATAATTGAATAAATGATACATTATGTGTACAGAAGTAGAGCCCTGCTGTTCAAGCAAGAATGATGAAGCACTCAAGTCCATCTTCACTGCACCAAACTGCCAGATGCAGCACTTTGGGGGGGATGGAGTGGTCTTTAGCTGTCTGTAGATCTACTGCAATCTGGCAGTATTGCCTTGAGGTTAAAGTAATGAGCTGTGAATGAGCTTGGTACATCCAGCAGACCTGGATTTGATTCCCACAACCTCCACTTGCATACGGCGCGACTCTAAATGAGGCACTTAACCTCCCTGGTGCTCCCGGGTCACCCCTCAAAACAGGCACCTGTGCTTAGTGGGCCTTAACTGGTTACCCAAGGAAAACAAATTTATGCTACTCTTTAAAACAGTTTATGCCCCAGAGTTAAAATACTATGGAGTTCAATGACTGTAGCCTTCCTCTTAATAATGACAAAATTTCAACCAACTTACCGACAGACCAGCTCGCCATCCATAGCATCTTGTTCATCTGTGCTAGCAAAAGACACTCTCCCACCAATTACGGCTCCTATAATGTACACCAGCCACGTCAAGCGGCCTAAACATAAAAAAAAAAAAAAAAAGTTTTGCACATTAGACATTCGAAACACTTGGTCACGTGTCTCACCTGGCCACTCATCACACCTGGTAATTCATCACATCTTGCCACTCATCTCACTTGGTCAACAAAGAGCAATTTGTACTCCTCTGTGTTCTTAACAGGCTGAGTACAGTGCAAATGACTAAAATGTAGGCTTCCCAGAGTGTGGAACAGCACCCCGAGAGAGAGAGAAAGAGGGAGAGAGACTCCAACTCTCAATTTTTGGTCAGACGTACAGTGCTGATTTACTTATGTATTGGTACTGTGGACTCTGAACATCAGCAATTATTGGCTTGGGTGTGCAACAACATGGTAATGCATAAAAAAATGGCAAACAGGGCAATATAAACTGGGAAAACGAATCTACTGTCAACTGTTTTATTCTCTAAGCCTTACAGGCTTCCCCATGAACAGCTTGCAAATTATTTTAATGGTTGGGGAGCTGTCCCATTATCTAGAAGTAAATAAAAATTCACAGTAAACAGGAGAGGCTTACTGAGCAGAGGCTAGTTTCTAGGTGCGACTTTTGGGGGGGGGCAATTATGAACAAAATACAGTCAGTCGGGTGATGTGGTTACAATGACGACATGAAGCACGTATGTTGAGTGAGTACAGACAACATGGCAAAACACTGCATATGAAGGACAAATAAATTACCATGCAAATCAAGTATGCAAACTCAAAAGTGCATACAGCCAGAGTAAAGGGGTGCTGAGCTGGTGCTGAAAGGAAGAGTCGAAACAGTCTGATAAACTATGGCTATGAGGCTGGGGAGGAAGATATAAGGGGGTGGTCAAAAGCCAGGCAGGGATAAGGAAGGGTTCAGGAAGAGGGTTGGCAAATACATGTAGTCTTTAAAAATAATACATCCTCCAACCCCCAGCACGACTGCTACCGACTCCTGACTCATCACGTGATATTAAAGGCCAGCTCAGTTTCTCCAGTGTGGGACTCAGTTATGCAGAACTGTCAATGATAGAACTACAACGTTCAGTGGCTTTCATGCATAACTTGGTCTGTAGTGGAAGGATCTGTGCAGGCCTTTGATGATGACAAGTCGGCGGTCAGTAGGGGTGGAAGACCGAAAGATGCAAATTCAATTTATTTTATTAAAGTAATAGGACATGGGGGGGAGTGGCTACTGAAAAATATAAAAAGGACTTAAGAACTCAAAGTCACTGATTAGCTAATTAGCATTACATGTCCATACATCAACTACCTACAGATGAACAGTTTTTTTTTTTTTCAGACCTTGATGCCAAGTCACCATTACATTATCCACACACCAACTCCCTAACACAGAAAAACAAACTGGTCATAAGTTCAAATATGGCTGTTACTAGTCCACCAAGCACCAGCCACCAGGGAAGAACAGTTACTGTAAAGTTCTTTAAGAGATTCTTCCTCTATTGGGCCACACCTTCAGAACTGTAAGCAGTCGGCGTCAGGACCACTCAGATTTCTGCTGGCTAGCGGCCACCCACAATGATGTACGACGTCAACGCCTATGAAATGTGGGTGGTCCCTACACTCCACAGTTCCATGCCAAAGACAAGCTCGGATGGTATCATTCCCGGAGGAAGCAGGACCAAGCATATTAAGAGAGGTACAGGACTGGAAAAACACAATTAGAAGGCATTTATGGACACCTCTAACAAGACAGCAGACATTCCTGCCAGCTTATACATCAGTAAGGGGGAAGGAGAATGGGTGTGCTGTGGTCCAATAGAGGAGATTCTCTCGAAGCTCTACTGTTACAGAAAGTAACAGTTCTATCTTCATCAAGGATATCTCCTCTTCATTGGGCTACACCTTTAGAATGATTCCCACGCAGTACACAAAGTACCCAGGAGACCGTAAAATGCCATAAGGCCAAAACCAGCACATCTGTGAGAGACGATGTCCAAACAGTAATGCTTAGTGAAAGTATATGCACAGTACTTACTCCGGGAATTATACCCTCCCAGCTTGTCTCTAGAGGGGAACTAAGGAGTGCTAGGGCCACCCACATTTTGTAGGTGTCAACATCACACATCACCATGGGCACATATGTTAGCTGCAGAAACATTCTGGAAATGGGGAACAGAAGTGGCCAAAACATGAGTAGAGTGGCCTCAGACAGCACCAGGAAGCTCCTTACCGTACTTCTTATAAAAGAATGTAATACAGCTGGCGAGCCATTTGGACAGGCACTGTTTAGTCACAGGGGTGCCCTCCTTACTGGAGGAGAACACCACAAAAAGCTGAAAGGACTTTCTGCAGTCCTTAGCATGACTGAGGAAGAAACTTAATGTGTGTAAAAAAGTGTACAGAACAATGCCTCACCTTTGCTGGCATGCTCAAGATAATACACAGCAAGGTGTACAGTCTGATTCAATGTGACATGAGAGACACCCTTAGGTAAGAATCAAGAACTGGTCCACAAAGACACCCCGTCCTTGTGGAAAATGGAGAGGGAGGCTCAGCCATGAGAATCTAAATTTCAGAAATTCTGAGAACACAAGTCCCAGCAACAAGAAAAAGTGCCTTCCATAAAAGGAAGCACATGTCACAAGCAGTAGCCGGTTCAAATGGAGCACCCGTCAATTTACAAGAACAAAATTAAGGTCCCAAGGCGGAACTAGGTTATGCACTGGGGGCTGCAAGTGCAGAATGCCTTCAAGGAGCATACATGACATTTCTAATTGAGCCACCGTGCATCCATCAACATAGGTATGAAAAGTCGCAACGGCTGCCAAATGTAATAGGAGTACGGGAGACCAGAGGCAGACGGCGACAGAAGGAGCCCACTACAGTATACGAAGGACACATAAACGGATCCATGGAATGGGAAAATCACCATATAGAGAAGCACTTCCATTTCAATGACTAGGTATGTCTGATAGAAGGCTTTCTAGCTGAAAGCAACACATCAGCCACCTGGAGTGAAAGCCCAAAACAGGCAATGGCTACATCTTCAAGAGCCAGACGTGCAAATGCAGAAATCACAGGTCTAGATGGACGAGGGACCCTTGATCCTGGGATGGGAGACTCCAACACCTGGACCCGTCCCTTCCTTTTACAATTATATCTCCTCTGTTATTCGCCGTATTAACCACAAACTTGGTGCAGCTAATCAAATAAAGTCACTCCTGACCAGAGAAGCCCGTTTAGCCATTGCCCAAGGCAACCTGCTGCCCCTGATTGACTACTGCTCCCCTATTTACTCACACACATCCTCAGCCTTGCGTGCGTGCCTCTGCTCCACGTACAACAACATATGTAGTTTCACTCTTCTGGCACCATATTCCATTCACCACTGCCACCTCTACCAGACTCTTGGCTGGCTCCCACTACACTGCAGATTTCTTTTTTTTTTGTTACTCTCAATTTATGCTCCTGTGCCGCGAGCCCCCAGCCCCATCCCCCAGCGTCCACCATCCAGCACTCATCCACATTCCCAGGGCTTACTTACCCTGGTGGGGCCCATCCGGTGTGGCCAGTGCCATGGCTAGCCGGGAGCAGGACCTGCGAGGCGTCCTCCATCAAACGCTGTGGCATTCCTTTTTCCTCCAGTTTCTCCCTTACAGAGGTGAGGTGTGCAATGACGCCCACGGAGAGAGCGCTCACACATCCGCATGCACTCCTCCAAGCATCTGCCCCGTCTCTTCCCCTTTCTGCAACATCGGCACACTGCCCTCCAGCTGCTACTAGGGTCCAATCAGATGCCAATCGCTGACGACTCCCCTCCCTGGACAAGGAGAGCAGTCCATCGGACGCGCGATCCTTCTCCTCCCGTCGACCCTCAGCAGCCCGTGCTCGTTCCCCAACACGGGTCGGGAGGCAAGGCATCCAGCGCCTCAGTCCTCAGTACCACTGGGCCAGCTTACACTGCATATTTGATTACGGGCTTGGCTGCCTCCTAAAGAGCGCCATCAGGCATGGCGAAGCCTCCCCTTATATGTCTGTTCTCAAGAGCCCCCGTATGTCCTGAAAGTCTCCTCGGCAATGGGTAGGGGAGAGTTATCTGTAGCTGCTCCCACTCTGTGGAACAGAATCCCCACGCCCATCTGCTCTCTGGACTTCCATGCCACTTTCAAGACACATCTCAAATCCTGGCTGCTTGATGAGGCCACATGCCTTTGCTAGCTTGGATACCCCCCCGCCCCCTTCTGACTTTTCCTTCTTGGGCTGCTTTGGCTTCCCCTGTCCTCTCTCATTTCTTTGAACTCCTGTCTTACATCCCTCACTACCTGCTTCTCGGGCTCTCCCACTTGGTTATGGTCTTGATTGCTTTTTTTCACATCATGTATTAATTTGCACTGGCCACTTACCCTTTGTAAATAATTGTATAACAATTGTTCCTTATCACGATGTACTGATTTTTTTTTTCAGCCTCTCAGTTTTACTTTCCTATGGTATTTTCTTTGTTCAGCAATGATGTCTGTATATCCAGATGACTTGTACTCATTGTAGAACTTGTCACTACCTTTGTAACTGCCACCTGTGTGGCCTGGATCATGCCCAAAAATGGTCCCATGAATCAGTGCACTTACCCGGTTACCAAAGACTTAAATAAAATAAATAATCACAGTGGGAGATGAACAGGAGGATCCACTGCTAAGTGCTGCAGAAGTGAAAACCAAACCTGGCAATGCCAGAAGGGTGCTACCTGTATTAGGGTAGCACACTTCACCTGCAGCTAGAGCAGAACCCTCTGTATGAGGTATCGCAGGGAAGGTGTTAAGGAAAAATAGGTTACTCACCTGTAACCGTAGTTCTAGGAGTGGTACATGGCTCACATCCACACTATGGCAGTCCCGCTGGAACGATGTCACTGGCCAGACATCTTTAAGCTGATAGACTTCCGGTGATATCACTGTCTCAATGGCCATCTGGTCGAAACGCTCCGGGGCTGTTCCAACAATATTTTATCTAACCAGCGATAGATCTACATTAAATAAAAAAAATTCATCACTACAAAGCAAGGGGAAATGACTTCCAATAGATCGCGGCACAGAAATTCACAAGCTGCAAAGCTTAAAACGCTGATGGAAGTCTGATAAGAATTCCTCCCGTCCATGGGACCCGCACTCAACCTCCCCAGTAAGCAGCATCACCGGCGATTCTGAGGAAAACTTTGACACAAACGGCCAGGGGGTGATTTTATCAAAACTAGACGGCATGATAAAAGCAATACACAGAGTGAAATCCTCGGTTGCAGACCTTAAAGACAACCTAAAAGCCATCAATAAACTGACTACGGCTGTGGAAGAGTGTGTCGGGGGCATAGCTGACTCATCCGACCAACACGACCGGGCTATCTTCTGCTTTCTGACTAGAGAACGTGAATTACAACTAAAGCTGGACGATCAAGAAAACCATGCACGGCAAAACAATTTCAGAAATTGTGGTGTACCTGAGGATATGGAGAAATCCTTCAAGTCAGTAGAGGAGTTTGTATCACATATTCTGAGAGAAGTTCTGAAAATCCCAGAAGATACCCCTCTCCCAATTGAGAGAGCACACCGTTCGCTAGCCCCCAAACCAAAGGATCAAACAGCGAGGCCGCGCTCAATCATAGCTCATATGCTGAATTATCAAGACCACCAGTTGGTGCTATAAACAACGTGGAAAATAAAGGAAGTTAAAATGGACGCTCAAAGACTGTTCTTTCATTAAGACTTTTCAGACCTCCTAAATGAACAGAAAGTAGGTACGGGAGGTTATTAAGCAGGCCAAGGAGAAAAAAATATGCATTCAACTATACTACCCTGCAAAACTCTGCATCTACACACTGAAAAGGGCCCAGTCTTATTTGATACCCTGAGAGAAGCAATGCTAAAGCTGAAACAGTTGGGCCTACATTATCCTGAGATGCACACCGGCATACTGGAACATGAGAACTCCCGCTCGGCGTGGCGGCGACCAGGCAGACCAAAGCGAGCACAGCCATCTGCGATATCATGGCCATCTCATCTCAGCCAGGACTTGAGGGAAATTCTGAGTAGAGAAAACAAGGCCTCATCACCCAAAGTAAACCAAGGCAGAATGGTGAATTGGAACTCAACCTGGACTATGAAAAGGTATTTGCAATGCCTATACTCATTCACTTAGCCACTATGAGCTGGCTATTTTCCCCCTGCATGGAAGAATGACAGATCGGGGCCCACACGTAACTGATACCTCTGAACTGAAAGTGGTAACCCCTCTACCCTGTCGGGGTATCTCCTCATTTAGAAGAAACACTGATGTTTATATCTTAAACCATCATCTGGTAAAGGCGCTGAATTGAGTGAGACCAAGCATTCTTATTTTCTCTTGGTCCCCCATGAGAGACTTAGACTGCACTATTAACTGTGAACTAACTAATGGTTAACGGATGGGGACCTGGACTGGAGGTATCCTTTTTGGGGGGGTGAAGATTCATCATCTGGTTGGGGCCCACTAATCTTTATCACATGACCTCCCTCTCGGGCCGATAGGGTTTAATTAATAGACTTGCTGCCACCAAAATAGGTCCACGAGGGAGAAGGGAGGCACTTATGCAGCAAAACCGAGCTCAGAAGGGAATTTTACCTGTAGGAGCTAATTTCTTCATGACGCTGGTTATGGGTTGGGGTGGAAATTATCCACCCTACCTCTCATCCCCGCTTAATTTAAACAGTTTGGACAGCCCCAGAGGAAGTATTAGGTCGGTCACTCAGAGCAGGGTTTTTTTTAAGCTCAGTGGTCAACTTCTGTTCCCCTGTTGGGAGGTGACGTTCTTTCCTACCAGTAGCAGAAGCTTGAGCCAAGGCTCCATACCCCCGCAACTGCGGGGTTCCATCATAACATTTTTTAACCTAGGAAGCAATTCATACGTTTTACAAAAAGAGTTAATAGTTTACTGTTTATAGTGTTTGTTTTACAACTGTTTGAAATGAGTTGTTACATAGGTATGTTTACCTATTGTGTTGATGTGTTAAATGATAACATGGCGGTTCATACTGACAGGGGCAGGAGGCTGGATATGTATGGGGGAGGGACCTTGGTGGAGGGCGCAGAAAAAACAAAGAAGAGGGAATCTGTTAACAGGAGGAAAAACTTATCCCAGATATGGGTACCCTTAAGGTAATATCCCTGAATGTTCAGGGCATTAACTCCCCAATCAAGCGGACAAAGATACTCCACTACTTAAAACAAATAAAATCTGATATAAGTCTCATTCAGGAAACTAAACAGTCAGACACAGAACATACAAAATTAAAGTGGAGCTGGGTAGGCAAGGTGATTTATACCTCGCACCCCTCCGGGAAATGGGCAGGGGTAGCCATTCTTTTTTGGAGAGACCTACCATTTGAAATCACCTCAGAACTCATCCTGGAAGATGGGTGAAGGATTATAGTAAGAGGGAAAATGTTTACCCAGGTGATACACATTATAAATATATATGCGCCCAACAAGGACGATCCCACTTTCTTTACCAAGATTTTTGAGCAGACAGCACAGTTGGGAGAAGGCATGATTATGATGGGTGGGAATTTCAATTGTGTCCCTAACTCGCAGTATGATCACTCCTCCCAAAACTCAGTCACAAAGGCATGAGTAGGGTGATAAGGAGTGGTATGCAGGAGTTGGCCTTACTGGATGTCTGGAGGGACCTCAATAAATCTAGGAGGGATTACTCATTTTATTCCTACTCAAATGACACTTACTCTAGAATTCACTACTTTTTGTGCAGCAGTGTAGATTTCTACAAGGTTAAAAATTGTGAGCTCCTTCCCCGCCTGGTGTCGGACCATTCTGCCGTTGCATTAACATTAGAGCTAGGTAATTGGAAAAGGATATCACAGTGGAGGATGAACTCTTCCTTGCTAGATAGGGAGGAGTTCAGGTCCCACATACAAGAAACTATTAAAGATTACCAAACACAACCCGATGGATGGTCCGGATTCCAGGTGTTTCTGGGATGGAATGAAGGTTTTGATGCGAGGGAAAATTATTTTGTTCGCATCGCACCTTAAAATAACTCACTTGCAGAGACAGAGGGCCCTGGAGGCTAAATTACAGCAATTTGAACACACGGCCAAACAGGGAGGACCGCATAGGGCAGATCTACACACAGAAATTAAAGAAACAAGAAAAATGTTACAAAACATTTTAGACCAACAAATAGAAGGGAAGTTAAGGTGTGGCAACCAGAAATACTGCTAACATGGCAATAGAGTCAATAAATTGCTAGCTTTTCAGTTGAGAAAGGCCCAGGCCGACAGGTATGTTAAAACTCTATGGACCACTAAGCAAGGCAACCTCTCCCAGATCTACACACCAGCAGATATTGCAGAGGCCTTCAAAGAATATTATGGAACTCTATATGATTTGGACCCACAAGACCCAGATCCTAAGGACTCCATACGAAAATTTCTGGGCAAGGTCACCCTCCATAAACTTACAGAAGACATTAAAACACAACTAGACTCCCCAATAATGTCCATTGAGGTAACCCAGAGGTGGCAAATCCCCAGGTCCATACGGATTCAATGCTGAATTCTTTCAAAGATTTAGTAAACTTTAGGTCCACATACTGGTCCAGGTTTTCAATAAACACAAGGAGGATGGTGGATTCCAGGGTTCTTGGAAGGAGGCCTATATAACAGTTATCCTTAAGGAAGGAAAGCCCCCAGAAGCATGCAGTTCCTACAGACAAATCTCACTCCTGAACTTGGATTCTAAGATCTTCAAGAAGATCTTAGTTAAAAGGGTCAACGAAGTCCTCCCAGGGAAGCAGTTTTTTTACAGAACAGGTACCTTAAAGACAACATAAGACGTTGTCTGAATATCCTACATGCAGGAAGGAAGGGAAAGGAACAGCAGATTGCAATAGCAACTGATGCAGAAAAACGTTTGACCGCTTACGGTGGGATTTCCTATCAGAAGTATTGGTTAAATTTGGGTTTGGGGACCAATTTACAGAATGCAGAGAGGGAATTTACAACAGCCCCACAGCTAGGGTTAAAGTGAACGGTACAATATCAGCCCCACTGCAGATTAAGAGAGGCACAAGACAGGGATGGCCCCTATCCCCGATCCTTTTCACTGTCAGTATGGAGCCCCTAGCCCAACTTATTAGAACACACAGGGACCTGGTTGGCATCATAGTGGGGAGAGAGAGAATACAGGTTACTCACCTGTAACAGGAGTTCTAGGAATGGTATATGTTGTTCATCCACACTGTCTGGCAGGTTCCTTGCCGCTTTAAATCTTGCCGGAAGGTCTTCAAGCTGGCTCCTCCCACCCACCCGGGTGGTAAAACTCTCGGCTCCACCCCATGACGCCAGATCTAGCCCGCTGGGAGCAAGCTTGTGCATCGAAGCCCAGGAGGTCGGGTGGATGAACAACATATACCATTCCTAGAACTCCTGTTACAGGTGAATAACCTGTATTTCTAGGGACATCGATATGTTGTTCATCCACACTGTCGGGCAGACTCCTAGCAGTTCTCCGGGAGAAGGAAGCAAGGTGCACACACCCCTACTTAGGGAATAAAGACTGGAGAACCGAGGCCCCAAAATCAGCATCCCAGCATGACTCAAGGTCGATGTGGTAGTGGGTAATGAAGGTGTGTGCTGACTTTTAGGTAGCAGCCCTGCAAATTTCATGGATAGGGACATCCCTGAAAGCAGCCACCGATGCAGCAGTATGGCGGGTAGAATGAGCTCTTATCCCTCTGGGAGGCTCCATGCCCACCAACCTATAGCAGAGATCTATGCAGGAGGTGACCCACCTGCTAATCGTCCGCTTGGCTGCAGGTCTGCCAGGTGCGGCTTCAGCGTAGGTGACAAACAGCTGGCAAACCTCTCCCCGAACTTCAGCCGTCCGCTCCTTATAAGCAAGCGCTCTTCTAGGGTCCCGAGTATGGAGCCTATATTTGGCATCCGAGGTGTGATTGGGGTACAACACCAGCAGAGTCAACACCTGGTTAAGGTGAAACTCCGACACCACCTTCGGAAGGAATTTCAGGTGGGGGCGCAAGACAACCTTGTCCCTGTGGAAGACCAGATAAGGAGACTCGATGGAAAGCTGGAGCTCTCCCATCCTTTTGGCTCACGTTATAGCCACCAAGAAGGCGGTCTTCCACAACAGGTGAGAGATGTCACACCTGTGCATCGGTTCGAATGGCTTGCCCATGAGCTTAGCCAATACCAGCAGTAGATCCACGAGGTGGAGGTTCTCGCTTGCGGAGGCGATATGTGATCAAGGCAACTGAAAGCGCCGACCACCTTCTCTCGCCTGACCTGCTTCCCGCCCACCCGTAAGCAGAGATGGCTGCCAGGTGCACCTTAAGGGTCGCCGATCAGGCCTTGCTGAGAAAGGGACCACAGGTAGTCCAGAATGCTTGCCAAGGAACAGGAGGAGGGGTCCAGGCCCTTGCCCTGACACCAAATGGAGAATCTCTTCCATTTGAAGGTGCAGCATTTTCTGGTCAACTCCTTACGGGACGCCTCAACGACGTTGAGGACCTCGTCGGAAAGACCCAAGGCCTGGAACTCTAACCGCTCAGGAACCAGGCCGTCAGGTGCAGGGATTGAAGGTCCGGATGGAATAACATCCCCTGACTGACTGAGATCAGGTCCGGGCAGGCTGGAAGCCGCCTCGGAAGCCTGGAGCTGAGACTGAGGAGATCTGGATACCAGAACTGGCGGGGCCAGTCTGGGGCTACCAGAATCACCTGCACCTTGGCCCTCCTCGTCTTGAGAAGCGCCTTGTGGATCAAGGGAAATGGGGGAAAGGCGTAGAAGAGGCCCGGGGTTCACGGCCTCGAGAAGGCATCCCCCTGCAGCGAGCCCTGCTGAGGGGGCGGGCATGAAACAGGCTCAGCTTCGCATTCTTCTTGGAGGCAAACAGGTCCGCCTGAGGCGTGCCCCAGTGGGAAAAGAGATCTTGTACTACCTCCCGCAGGAGAGACCACTCGTGAGATGCAGCCCCTATCCAGCTTAGGGCATCGGCCAGGGTGTTGGAGGCTCCTGCAACATGAATGGCGAGGAGATCCGCCTCCAGGCTGCGCACGAGTGACCAAATGCGGAGAGCCCTGCACAGGGGCGTGGAGGTTGAGAATAGGCGCCAGCCCTCCATCCGCTTTGGGACCAGGAAGTACCTGGACACAACCCCGGGTCTGGAGGAGGATCCGCCACTTCGATTACCTCTTTTAGGAGCAGGGCAATATCAGCTCGGCGGGCTGACAGAGCTGGGACCCGTGGCCCCGAGGCGCGACGGCTCAGAAGGTGGGGCCTGCTCGAACTCCAGAGGCAGGCCCTTCCTACCACCTCCAACACCCAGTGGTCTGTGGTGATACGGACCAGGCGGAAAGGAGTGGTGGAGCTGTCTCAATGGGGAAACCTGGGGGTGACGAGGCTGGGGCAACACCCCTCAACCCGTCACTGGGCAGGCTGGAGGAGGGACGGCCGAGGGACCTCCTGGGCCTTACTCCTGCTTCCTATTGGAGGAAGCCACGAAGCTGGGTTTGGGATGCCAAGCACGAGCCTGCTGCCCTGGTGCTGTTGGGCCGGACGTGCCGCGCAGGCGCAGAAGGGCTAAAGGACTTGTGCTGCTGCTGTCGGCGGCCTTTGTCCTTCTGGGCGGAGGTGATCGAGTCCAGAGTGGCACTGGACTTTTCGATCCGCTGGAGGTGACCTTCCACTCCAGGGCCGAAGAGGTCGGTCCCCAGGAAGGGGACATCCGCCAATTTGTGCTGGGTATCCGCCGTGAAGGTGGATATCCTCAGCCATACTCTGCGGCATGGCCACCGCAGCTGCAACCAATCTGGCACAGGAATCTCCTATGTCCAGAGCCGTTTGGAGCTGCTGCTTAGCCACTGCCCTTCCCTGGTCCCACACCTGCCGGACCGTGGTCTGCAGGTTGGCCGGGAGATGAGGAATCACCTCATCCAGGAGCCCATGAGGGCATGGGAGAAGTGTACCATCAGCACGGCCGAAGCTGGCCTGGCGGAGGCCAGGGAGGGGCCTTGGCGTACCTGCGCCCGGCATAGTCCAGCTTTTGGACTCCTTGTCAGGGCTTGTCCACGCCCTAGCATTCCCGGCACGCCGGAAAACGTTGTCGGTGACCAACCCCTCAGCAGAGGGGTGTTCCGAAAACCCGGGCAAAGAGCCGGTTGGGACTGCATACTTCCTGGCCATCCTCACTGAAGGTGCAGGGCAGGAAGCAGGCCGCTGCCAAAGCGCCAAGGCTGGGCCAACAATGGCTTCAGCCACAGGAAAGGTCTCCGTAGGGGAATCCCCTCGGTCCAGTATCTCCGTCAGGGGATACTTGGCCCGTTTGGATACGGGCTCGAGCTGCATTCCGGTGGACTCCGAGATGAGCCGAAGCAAACCCATGAAGGACGATGGGCTTTCGTTCAACGACTGGCCCCCGGAGGACTCCAGGTCAACAGGCCTGGAGAACAGGGAGGAGTCGGACTCGGAGGAGTCCGCGAAGAGCTGCCTGGGGCCTGAGCCACCCTCCACCTGCCGAGGACGGTCAGGACTGAGGGTGACCGACACCCTGTGGGGCAGGCCTTGACCCGACCGAGAGTCCTTGGTCGGTGCCCCCGATTTCGGTTGTGGAGGCGGAGGTTCCACCACAATCGGTGGGGCAGCTGGTTTCGGCCGAACAACCGGCCCAGGCTTGGGCACTTCGACTACAGCGAGGGCTTGTTTCGGCCGCTCGGATGACAGCCACTTGATGCCCGGGGAAGGCGACGGCGTCGACTTGTTCCCGGACAGAAGTAACTGCAGCCACATCAGGTCCTCGTAGCGTCGACGCAATTTGCGCTGAAGCCTCTACTCTTCCGAGAGGAAGAGCGAGGGCGTCTTGGCGGCGCCCGCTTACTGTGCCGGACCGCCGATGTCAACGGGATCGGCTGGACAGAGACAAAGTCCGAGATCGGGTATGGGAAGGAGAGGGGGATAACCGCTCTTCCCTCGGCTCGGAAGCCTTAATCAGGGACTGCTGCACCGGGGGCGCAGGCAGATCCTCGGTCTCCACCGGGGGAACCGGTGAAGAAGGGTTGTCGGCCTCACCAGTCGACAGCCCGTCCGATGGGTCGAGAAAAATCTCGACCGCGTCGACGGGTGTCTCCGCCGGCTGGCCTGACGGGGACGCCGTGAAGCCAGCGGCCTTAGCCGCAACCTCCACCAAAGTCGACAGTCGGCTGTCCGGGGAAGGAGACCTCTCCTGCTCCCACGAATGCAGACGATGGGACTTACCCTTTGGATCCTTCTTTTCGGACCGAGAGGAATGTCCCGATGGCCCCTCTCCCTTCGCGGAAAGGGACTGGCAAAGCTCCTTGAACGAAGCTGAATATGAGGTACCCAGAGAGAGCAGGATAAATGCCGTGACCGAGGAAGAGGATGATGCGGCCTGGGCCGCCTCCTCCTCCTCGAGGGTGATCATCTGCTCGAGTTGCTCAGCCGAGCCAGCCGCAGCGGTACCCGTCCAATGGGCCTCCTTCGACTTAACCGGCGGGTAGTGCTTCTCGGGGCGCCCAAGCTGTAACCGGGCAGCGCGGTCCTCCAGGATGTTGGCCGAAAACGAACGGCTCGACAAGCAGGCCTGCGTGTCATGTTCTAGCCGAGGCAGTAGGCCTTGCGTGGAGTGTGGGTCCGTCCTGGACATCTTCTGCCCATAAGGGCACTGCGAGAGTCAGGAGTCGATTTGTCCATGCGGCCGAGGAGAAAGATGACAGTCTTGAAAATTTAAAAAATGAGTTTAGGGCAGAACCGAAGATAGGATCCAGTCTATCCACAGAAGCGTTAAAGGAGAACCTGAGCCAAGCAGTAAGGAAGATCTGGCGTCATGGGGTGGGCGAGAGTTTTACCACCGGTGGGTGGGAGGAGTCAACTTGAAGACCTTCCGGCAGATTTAAAGCGGCAAGGAACCTGCCAGACAGTGTGGATGAACATCATATCCATGTCCCTAGAAAACAGGTTACTCACCTGTAACAGTAGTTCTAGGAGTGGTATATGTTGTTCATACACACTCTTTGGCATGTCCCCTTCCACTTTAAATCTTGCTGGAAGTCTTCAAGCTGGCTCCTCCTACCCACCCGGGTGGTATAAACCTCAGCTCCACCACATGACGCCAGCTCTTAGCCCGCTGGAAACCAGGTGTTCTGCGTCTGCAGCCAGGGAGGTCGGGTGGGTCCGTGTGGATTGTCAACATATACCACAGTCCTAGAACTACTCTTACAGGTGACTAACCTGTTTTTCTAGGATCGTGGATATGCTGTTCATCCACACTCCTTGGCAGACTCCTAGCAGTTCTCCAGGAGGAAGGAGGCAAGGTGAACACCCCCTACTTAGGGAACAGAGATTGGAGAACTGAGGCCCCAAAACCAGCATCCCGGCATGACTCGAGGTCAATGTGGCAATGGGTAATGAAGGTGTTTGCTGACTTCCAGGTAGCAGCCTGGCAGATTTCCTGGATAGGGATGTCCCTGGAAGCAGCCACCGAAGCAGCGGTATGGCGGGTAGAATGAGCTCTTATCCCTTTGGGAGGCTCCATGCCCGCCAAATCATAACACAGACTTAGGCAAGATGTAATCCACCTTGCAATAGTCCGTTTTGCTGCAGGTCTGCCAGAGGCACCTTCAGCATAGGTGACAAACAGCTGGTGAACCTCTCCCCGAATTTCCGCCATCCTCTCCTTATAATAGGAGAGAGCATGTCTCGGGTCCAAATTATGGAGCCGGTACTCAGCCTCCGAGGTATAATTAGGGTAGTACACTGGCAGAGTTAATACCTTGTTAAGGTGAAATTCTGACACCACCTTTGGAAGGAATTTCGGGTGGGGACGTAGGACAACCTTGTCCCTGTGGAAGACCAGATAAGGGGAGTCCACCGAAAGAGCCTGGAGCTCCCCTGTCCTTCTGGCAGACATGTTAGCCACCAGGAAGGCAGTCCTCCACGACAAGTCTGACAAGACACACTTGTGCATTGGTTCGAATGGCTTGCTCATGAGCTTTGCCAGTACCAGCAGTAGGTCCCACGGAGGTGGATGTTCATGCACTGGAGGGTATATGTGATCCAGGGGTTTGAAAAAGTGCCTGACCACTGTCTCCTGTGCCAACGTCGGCTGACCAGCCCGCGCCCGATAAGCAGAAATGGCTGCCAGGTGCACCCTAAGGGTCGACGATCGCAGACCAAAGGTAGTCAAGAATGTCAGCCACTGGAGAGGACAAAGGGTTCAGGCCCTTGCCCAGACACCAAATGGAAAACCTTTTCCATTTGAAGGCATATCATTTCCTGGTCGATTCCTTTCTGGATGCCTCCACCACAGTGAGGACATCCTCGGAAAGACCTAAAAGCCAGGAACTCTAGCCACTCGGGTACCAGGCTGTGAGATGCAGGGATTGAAGGTCCAGATGGTATACTTCCCCTGAATGAGAGATATCAGGTCAGGGAGTGCTGGAAGCCACTCCGGGGGCCTGCAGCTGAGGCTGAGGAGATCTGGATACCAGAACTGGCGCGGCCAGTCTGGGGCTACCACCTTCGCCTTGTCCCTCCTCACCTTGACAAGCACTTTGTGGATCAAGAGAAATGGAGGAAAGGCATACAGGAGGCCTGGGGTCCACGGCCTCAAAAAGGCATCCCCCTGTAGCGAGCCCTGATGAGGGGGTGGGCATGAAGCAGCCTCAGCTTGGTGTTTTCCCCGGAGGCAAACAGGTCCACCATCGGTTTGCCCCAGTGGGAGAACAGGCTGTAAGCTACCTCTGGATGGAGAGACCACACGCGGGATGTTTTGGCTAAGCGGCTGACAGCATCCGCCAGATGGTTTGAGGCTCCTGCCACATGGATGGCTAGGATGTCCACCTCCAAACGGCTGACAGGGGTCCAGATGCACAGTGCCTCTCTGCAAAGCAGACGGGAGTGGGTGCCACCCTGTTCGTTGAAGTAGTACATGGTCGTTGTATTGTCCATCTGGACTTGAACTACTTGACCCCGGACCTGAGGAGCGAAAGTTGACACTGCCAGTCTGACTGCTCTGAGCTCCAACAGGTTGATGTGGCATCAGGACTCCTCGGGGGTCCAGAACCCAGGGGACCTGTTGTCCCCCATGTGGGCTCCCCAGCCCATGAGAGAGGCACTGGTCGTGAGAATGGCCGTCAGCTGGGGGCGGACAAATGGGATCCCTTCCTGCAACCGGTCTGGGGCGGTCCACCATTGGAGAGCGCCCACATCCTCTGGGTTACTATAATCAGCTGGTCAAGGTGACCATGGTGCTGAGTCCACTGGGTGGTCAGCTCCCATTGGAGGGGGCTTATGTGCAACCGGGCCCAACGGTCCCAGGCAGGGCACAATTGCCCAACCAGTAATGATTGGGCAAAGGAGGAAAGAACCTCTGCCCTGTCCGCTGGGAGCCGAGCTCTGGCTTGACGAGAGTCGAGCTCTGCCCCAATGAAGCACATCACCTGGGAAAGCACGAGTTCCAACTTGACCTCGATCAGGAGACCGAGCTGGAAGCAGGTCTGGAGGGCCAGGTCCCTGGACCTCTCCACCTCCTGTTGGGTGGTACCTGCTAGGAGCCAATCGTCAAAGTAGGGATAAATCCTGACCCCACCAGTACAATGCATTTGGTGAAGACCCGTGGGGCCAATGACAGGCCGAACGGCATGGCTTGGAACTCGTACAGGGTCCCTTCAACTCTGAAGCGGATGAACCGTCGATGAGATGGACAGATTCGGATGTGAAAGAACTCGTCCTGCAGATCAGCTGAACAAAACCACATGTTTCGCTCCAAGGATGGTATGTTCTGGTAAAGAGTGGCCGTCCGAAAGGTGCGTGACCCGAGATATTGATTCAAGTCATGCAGATCTAGAATGGGGCGCCAGTCTCCTGTCCGCTTGGGCAAGAGGAAGTATACGGAGACAAAGCCTGGGTCTGCTGGAGGATCCACCACTGGAGCTACTACCTCCTTGAGGAACAGCTGAGCAATGTCATCATGGAGAGCCGACTGAGTATGGGCAGATGCTCTTTCCTCTCGAGAGGCGCGGGCTCAGCTTGGAAGGTACTGCTCGAATTCCAGAGGCAGTCTCTGACAGACTACTTTGAGAACCCACCTTTCCGAAGTGACAGCGGACCAGGCGGAAAGGAAGTGGCCGGAGCCGGCCCCCCCACAGGAGGACCCAGAGCTGGCGTGACAGGAGAGGGAAGGCAGTCCCCGGCCCGTCATGAGCAGGCTTGGAAGAGGAGGATCCAGGATCCGAACCTCGGCCTCCTTTACGGGCCTGGGAGGGTCCGGGCTTGGTCCGGGGGTGCCAAGCTTGAGCCTGCTGCTGCTGTCCTCCTTGAAAGGAGGGGTGCTGTGCCACAGGGGAAGAATGCCGAAAAGTCTTCTTCTTCTTCTTCTGCTGGTTCTTGCCCAAAGAACCCCTGGCAAAAGTGGCATCCAAGGTGGCACTGGACTGCTCAATACACTAGAGATCAGATGACCAGCCACACCAGGGGGGAAAAGATTGCTGCCCAAGAAAGGCACATCAGCCAGTTTGTGCTGAGTATCCGCCGGGAAGGAGGAGCATGTTAGCCAAGCCCTGCGACGGGAGGCAACCGCGGCTGCCATCGAATGGGCACAAGCATCCCCAATGTTCAGGGCTGTCTGAAGCTGCTGTTTGGCAACAGCGCAGCCCTGACCCAGGCCTGCTAGACCGTGGTCTGCATGTCCGCGAGGAGGTGTGGGATGACTTCATCCAAAGACCCCAAGAGGGCATGGGAGAAGTGTGCCATGATGACGGCCGAACTTGCATGACGAAGGCCCAAGGAAGAAGCCACATAAACCTTCCTGGCTAAATGGTCCTAGAGTTTGGACTCTTTCTTGGGAGGTCGGTCAGTGTCCGCAGAACTGCCAGTACGCCTGAACACAGAGGCAGTCACCAGGCTCTCGGCCGAAAGGTGCTCTGTGAACCCCGCAAGGGACCCCATGGGCCATGCGGGCAGACAGTGCTGGACAAGAGGCAGGGCGCTGCCAGAGTTCTAAGGCCGGGCCAACAATGGCCCTAGCCACAGGAAAAGCATCCGTCTGGGCATCCCCTCTCTTGAGGATGTCCATGAGAGGGTACTCTGCCTTTTGCTGGATTGGCTCCAGAGGCATCCCTGTGGACGCAGAGATGAGGCAAACAATGCCCTGAAAGGATGAAGGACTTCCTCTGTCTCTAAACCACCGGCCGATTCGTCATCCTTGGGATGTGAATGCAGGCCAGTCCCATCCGAATCCGAGGAATCCAGATACAACGGTCGACCGCCCAGGTAACCCTCGACCCGCCGAGGGCGGTCCGGGGTGATAGTGACCGAAAGATGCCAGGGAAGCCCAGTGTCTGGCCTATCTTCTTCAGAAGGAGCCCCTCCCACAGGCTGCTTGGGTGGTGGTTCCACCACTACTGGTGGAGAGACCAGCTTAGGCCGAACCGGAGGTTTCGCCGGCTCCGAGGGCAGGGGAACCGACTTGATCAGCTCTGAAGGAGTCGGCTTCGGCCTAGGAGGCGAAAGTCAAGTAATGGCTGGGATGGAAGCCGGGGTCGGCTTGTGCCCGGTCCAAATCTGCTGTTGCCACGAGGTCCTCATAGCGCCGGAGTTTCCGCCAGAGCCTCTCCTCATCTGAGGAAGACGAGGACGAACGATGGTGCTGCCTCTTTATAGAGCGCTTGTGGCTCTTCCTCGGCCTGAACCTAGATCGAGATCGGACAGGCCGATTCGGTCTCTCGGGAGACACCAGTGGGACTGGTGATTTCCCGGGGTCGGGGACCACTTCCTTGACAGGATTCCCAGCAGGTTGGGTCTCCTCGTCGGGGAAAGTAAGGACCGGAGTCCAATCGAGAGAATTGGCGACTGAAATTGGCAACAATGGGTCAATCGGGTTGACGATTTCAACGTCATCGAGAAACACTTCAGTCGACTGGCCAGACGACACAGCCGAGAAGCCAGCGGCCGAAGAGGCAATTTTTACCGAAGTTGAGACTGACGGTTCCTGGGACCGAGATCTCTCCTGATCCCAAGAGCATATCCGTCGAGATGAAGACGATCCCGGGTCCTTTTCCCACTTACGGGACTGAGAAGAGTGTGTGCCCGCAGGACCTTCTCCTTTAGTTGGGAGAGACTGACACAACTCTCAGAAGGAACCCGAGAAGGTGGAGTCCAGGTTGAGTGGAACACAGAAGCTCTGAGAAAAAGTTTATACAGCCAGAGCAGCTTCCTCCTCGAAGGCTTACATGCTTTCCAAGTGCGAAACCGCCCACCGAGCCTCCTTAGATTTCACTGGAGGGTTCTGCTTTTCAGGCCTCCCCAACTTCAGGCGTGCGAGATGGTCGTCGAGGACATTAGGATGAAATGCGAGACAAAGATCGCACTTCGAGGTGTCATGGTTGACACCGGGGCAACAGACGCACACGGTGTGGGGATCGGTGCGAGACATCTTCTGGCCGCAGAACACCGGCAAAATCCAGGGGAAGACTTGTCTTCCATAAACGAAGGTAAGTTGTCACAACCGCTAATGGGAACAAGACGGATTTTCAGAATAACCAAAGGTTTTGAAGCCAGGGCCTATAAAATGCAGGAGCACGATGGAGGCAACCTGAATCTTCCAGCGGAAAGGAAGATCTGGCGTCATGGGGCGGAGCTGAGGGTTATATCACCCGGGTGGGTGGGAGGAGCCAGCTTGAAGACTTACAGCAAGATTTAAAGTGGAAGGGGACATGCCAAAGAGTGTGGATGAACAACATATCCACGATCCTAGAATAGAATTTCCCTCTATGCAGACAACACTATGCTATACTTAAGAGACCAGGTAAAAAGCTTTCCTACATTACTCCAGATCTTAACGGATTATGGCCAGGTTTCAGGATTTAAATAAATAATGACAAAACAGAGGTCATTTTGAGTGGCCCATGCACTAGAACATTAAAGCAGTTAATTCCTTTCAAATGGGTCTCATCTCAGATGAGATATCTGGAGATTTATCTCCCCATAGACCTGAAGAAAAAATTACTCACCTTAGTAATGTTGTTTCTTCTAATGGAGTCTTGCTATATTATGACATATGCAGTGAGTCCCAACCTTCGAACTGCTCCGGAGGTGAAAGAGTTAACTTTCCATGCCAGGCATGGAACCTTGAGCTCGAGTTCGGTTGAAAACTCTGTCTGTTGTTGCTCAAACTTAAACTGTCAGATCTTTACAAGCAAAACTCACTAAGGTTCTATGTGGAAGCCGTAAACCTACACTAGCCAACTGGCTACTAAATATAAGAACACATTTTTCTTGGTCCCAAAACAAAGACTCAAGTCAGGGGATCCAAAAAATTAAAAACATAACACCCAAAACACCCCAAAAAGGAGAGGTGAAAAAAATAAGGTGGGCATCTACTAAGTGCCAACACTGCACTGCCACCCACATCCCAAAAGAAAAAATTACTCACCTTAGTAATGTTGTTTCTTCTAATGGAGTCTTGCTACATTATGACATATGCAGTATAACCCCAGGTTAGAACTGCTCCGGAGGTGAAAGAGTTAACTTTCCATGCCAGGCATGGAACCTTGAGCTCGAGTTCGGTTGAAAACTCTGTCTGTTGTTGCTCAAACTTAAACTGTCAGATCTTTACAAGCAAAACTCACTAAGGTTCTATGTGGAAGCCGTAAACCTACACTAGTTCATTGGCTACTAACTACAAAAAACACATTTGTGTTCTTGATTCCAAAACAAAGACTCAAGTCAGGGGAATCAAGAAAGAAAATTAAAACGCAACACTCAGGCACCCTAAAGAAAGGGTGAAACAAAGTGGGCATCTATGAAGTGCTAACATTGCGCTGCCCACCCACATCCCAAAAATAGAGGTTCTGAGAGGGGCAGGCTGGGGGAGGTCATAATATAGCAAGACTCCATTAGAAGAAACATTACTAAGGTGAGTAATTTTTCTTCAAACAACATGAAGTCTTGCTATATTATGACATATGCAGACTACACAGCAGTACCTCCATGGAGGAGGGACAGAACCTACTTAGGAAATAGGCTCTGAAGCACGGCTGTGCAAAATCGAGCATCACTCCTAGCCTGGATGTCCAGGGAGTAATGCTTAGTGAAAGTGTGAACTGTTTTCCAGGTAGCTGCTTGACATATCTCTAGGATAGGGATGTCCCTGGCAGCAGCCAGAGACACAGCTATACCCCTGGTAGAGTGAGCCCTCAGGCCTGAGGGAGGAACCTTACCCAGTTTTCATTGCAAAATTGGATACAAGAGACAATCCACCTGGCAATGGATCTTTTAGTGGCAGGTTTTCCTTTTCCAACCTCACCATAAGTGAGGAACAATTGGAGGGAGTCAAACCTGTGACCCTTGGTACGTTCTATGTAGTAACTAAGGGCTCTTTTGACATCTAAACTGTGCAATCTCCTCTCGCCAGAGGAGGAATGGTCAGTGAAAAACACAGGAAGGGACATGGGTTGATTAAGGTGGAAATCTGAAACCACCTTAGGCAAAAACTTTCTGTTAGTCCTGAGGACCGCCTTATCCCTGTGAAAGGAGATAAAATCAGGTTCCACTGACAATGCCTGCAACTCACTTATGCGCCTGGCAGAAGTGATGGCTACCAAAAACACAGTTTTCCAAGTCAAGTACTTGAGCTCTGCTGAAGACAACGGCTCAAAAGGGGGTTGCATAAGCTGGGCAATGCAAATATTAAGATCCCAAGCAGGGCAGGGTCTCTGAATGGAGGGTTGGTGTGAAGCAACCCCTTGAAAAACTTGGAGAATACAGGGTGAGCTGAAAAAGAAGAAGAAGGTTTACCTGCTGATAAGAAAGCAGACACGGCTGCCAGGTGCACTTTTAGGGTAGCTGGTCTCGGCCCCAAAGAATTCAAATGCACCAAATAATCCAGGATTGTGGGCAAATCAGCAGATTCTGGTGGAATATGCTTGCCAGAGCACCATATGGAAAATCTCTTCTATTTGGAATTATAAGTAGCCCTGGTGGAAGGCTTCCTGGAGGCCTTCAAGATATCCAATACACCTTGGGAGAGGTGTAGGTCAGCAAACTCTAATTCTTCAAGAGCCATGCCTTGAGATTGAGAGATTTGAGGTTCGGATACCAAACCCTCCCCTGGGCACAGGTTAACAGATTGTGATTCCTGGGGAGGTGCAGGGGAGGGTGGACTGCTAAGGACATGGCAGTGGGTACCAGGGCTGTCTGGCCCAATCTGGAGCAATCAGGATCATCTTGCAGGGTTGAGATCTGATTTTGACTAGCACCTTGAACAGGAGAGGGAAGGGGAGGCATAGAGAAACTTCCCTTCCCAACTGAGAAGGAAGGCATCCAGAGGGACTGAGCCCAACACTGGGGGCCTGCAGCAAAAAAGGGGAAGTTGGTGATTGTCTGGGGCTGCAAAAAGATCTATCTGCGGGGTGCCCCATCTGGCAAATACTACCTCCAGTACTACGGGATCCAGTGCCCATTCATGATGGCCCTGGGAAATCCTGCTGAGAGCATCCGCTAGGACATTGTCCTTGCCTGGAAGGTGAACTGCCGTAAGGGAGGCGTTCAGGGAATAAGCCAGAGACCACAACTTCATTGCTTCGGTGCACAAGGCCGTAGACCGAGTGCCTCCTTGCTTGTTGATGTACCACATTGTAGTAGTATTGTCTGTTCTGACCTGTACAACCTTGTTCTGAACAGATGTGGAAAAAAACCTGGAGTGCTAGAAAAACTGCTCTGAGTTCCAACAAATTGATATGGAGCAGAGATTCCTGTGGGGACCACAACCCCTCGGTAGTGAGGTCGCCCATGTGAGCTCCCCACCCCAAGAGGGATGCATCTGTAGTAAGGGTCAAGGAGTGAGACTGGGGGTTGAAGGGAACCCCCTGTCTCAGATTGTTCTGGTCCTGCCACCACTGAAGGGCCTGGATCAGGGTTTGAGTCACTGGGATCAATTTGGTTAGATTGTCTGTCCTTTGAGACCAAAAAGCTCTCAAATGGAACTGGACGTCCCTCATCTGAAATCTTGCTCCCTGCACTACTGCTGTAGAAGCAGCCATGTGCCCCAGGAGCTGTAGAACATGCCTTGCCGGTCGAGAGACCTGCAGGGTGAAAGAGGAGGCCAGAGAGACCAAGGTCCTTGCTCTTTCCAGAGGAAGGAAGGCTCTGGCCTCTTTTGTGTTCAGCTCTGCGCCTATGACGGGTGAGAAGCTGGACAGGCTCTAGAACAGACTTTGGAAGACTGAGAAGGAAACCTAGAGATGTGAGCAGTTGCTGAGTTACCTGAAGGTGTAGTCTGACCTGGTCTGGGGACTGGCCTACTATGAGCCAGTTGTCCAGATAAGGAAAGATGGCAATCTTTTGCCTTCTTAAGTGGGCAACTGCTACTGCCAGGCATTTTGTGAATACCCTCGGGGCCGAGGTGAGGCCGAAGGGCATTGCTCTGAACTGGTAATGGCCTGAGGGCAGTTGGAATCTGAGGTACTTTCGATGGGAGCTTCTGATAAGAACATGGAAGTAGGCATCCTTGAGGTCCAGGGAGGCTAGCCAGTCCCCTGGCCTTAGAGAGAGTAAAATAATTCCCAGAGTCACCATTTTGAACTTTGGTTTTAAAAGGTGCTTGTTTAGATACCTGAGATCCAGGATGGGCCGCCATTCTCCTGTCTTTTTTGGGGTAAGGAAGTACCTAGAGTACAACCCTTTGCCCTGGTGTAGGGGTGGAACCCTTTCCACAGCTCTGAGAGCCAGGAGGGTAGAAACTTCTGTTTCTAGGGCAAGAGCCTCTGATGGATTTGCAGGTGGAAAGGACCTGGCTCTCATCTTCGGGAATTTTTTGAAGCTGAGAACCAGTCCCTGGCTTACTACTTCCAGGACCCACTTGTCTGATGTTAAAGACTTCCAGTCCTGGACAAAGTAAGCCAGCCTGCCCCCCCCTACCAGTAGTGGAGAATCGGCACTGGCCACCCCATCAGGGAGCCTGTTTTGCAGGGGCTTTGGGTTGAGAGGTAGCAGCAGGCTTACTTGAACCCCTTCTGCCTCTTCCTCTAAAGAACCCCCTCTGGGCATAAGCAGAAGAGGAGGCCTGGGCTTGGTAAAAAGGCCTATGAAAAGGCCTGCCCCTGCCCCTGACATGCTGCCTTTGAGGAGAGTGGCTTGCCTTTCTTTGGCCTGTGCACTCCTGTAAGTGGTCCTATACTCATCCATTTTCTTCATATAATTCTCTGTCTGCTCCCCAAACGGAGAATTGCCCACAACAGGAAAATCCATAGCCTTAGACTGGGTATCCTGTGACAGGGCAGTACATCTGAGCCAGGCCATTCTGCGAAGAGACACAGATGTAGCCATGACTCTTGATGAAACATCATTAGAGTCTACTGCAGCATGAAATTGCACCTTGGATGCCTCAATACCATCCGCAGCCACCTGCTCCAGCTCCCTGGCAAGCTGGACAGCGGCCTGTTTTGCTAGGGCCAGCACAGTATCCCATCTGGATTTCTGGTACCTAGCAGCATAAGCCATATAATTTGCCTGTCTGAGTCCTAAAGATGCTGCCATGTACTGTTTCTTTGCCATGGCATCCATCCTCCTGGAATCCTTTTTGGGAGGGTGAGAGGCTAGAGGATTATTAGAGCAACTTTCTTATAGAACATAAAATGAGAAGGGGACTCAGATAGCCTGGGGCCCCTGATGGTCTGTCTGGAGAGATGTCCGGTTCAATGGGCACATCCAGACCTTCAAAATCACATTCACTCTCCTCCTCCCCCTCCTCCCCTTCCTCTGGTTCATAAAAATCCTCAAAATCATAATCTTGAACCGGCCGAACCGAGCACTTCCCTGATGGTGTCGGTTCGGACGGAACCGGGGAAAAGAGACTGGACAATTTGAATAGCTTTAGCTATTTCCTCAGCGGTTGGAGAAAGAACTCTTGGCTCCACACTAGCTGACTTTCTAGCCCTTTTAGTTGGAACCGGCTCCTCAGAGCTGGCTCTTCGTTTGCCCGAGGAAGTATCGCCCTGGTCAGAGGGCACTCCCTCAGGTTCGGTTGGAACCGAACCGGGCTGGTCATCTGGGTCAGCAGACTTTTTGCCCTCCCTTTCCCTGAGCCTGCCAACTCTCTTTTCCACGGTGGCAGCAGGAAAATTCTTACAAATCTGGCAGTCTGCATTGAGGTGGTCAAACCCCAGACAATATACACAAGTGGCGTGTGGGTCAGCTTTAGCAAAGGCTTCCCCACAGAGGCCACAGTGCTGAAACCCAGTGGGTCCAGTTTTTCTTTTGGGTTTCTCAGACATAGTGCCAGCCTAACCAAAACTTGCCCGTTAGTGGCAATCCGCCAAGCAAGACTCTCTTATCGGTTCCCAACCGTGTCACGGGTCGTGGAAAAAAACGTAATGAAATCCGGTTTTTTTTAGAACCGATAAGAACCAGGAACTGTACTCTAAAGGACTAGAAAGTTATTTTAAACCAATCTGATCGGTTCAAACCGAACCGAAAAAGACGTTTATAAGTTCCACACAGAAGAAAATAAACATAAGCCTATCTATTACTTACAATACCACAGACAGAGCTTGAACTGACCGATTGCGGTTTAATTTCGGTCAATAAACTGAAAATTACACTTTTTAACCGACAAACGAACCGAGCAGCAGGAGAAATCTCCGGAGCGACTGTTCAGTGAGGCGGAGTAAAGAATCTGACAGTTTAAGTTTGAGCAACAACAGACAGAGTTTTCAACCGAGCTCGCGCTCAAGGTTCCATGCCTGGCATGGAAAGTTAACTCTTTCACCTCCGGAGCAGTTCTAACCTGGGGTTATACTGCATATGTCATAATATAGCAAGACTTCATGTTGTTTGAAAGAACTGAGGTGGTGCTGGGGACTGCCCCCTTTATACAGCTGGTGACGTCGGTGGGCAGACCGATGTAGGGGGCGGGCCCCAGCTGGGTACTGCTGGCTAGAAGTTTTCCTTGGAGTCCTACTGCCTGACGGCATAGTCCTTATGGTGTAGCCTGCTGCAGGAGCTCTTACTCGAAGTAAGATCGGTTGTTTTTCGATAAAAAATACTGTGCGATGCGAGAGAGAAAAGGCGGCCGACTGCAACTATGGTATCCGTAGATCCAATGTTCGAAGGTCGACGGCGGAAAAAGAACTAAGGTGGCGTCAGGGGACCACCCCCTTTATATCACATCTGACGTCGGGTGCGGTCCCATGCCACAGAGTGCTAGCTAGAAATTTTTTCTGTGGGGTCCTAACGCTTGGTGGCCTTAGTCCTAATGGTATTACCTGCTGCAAGAGCTCCCCCTCGAAGTGAGATCTTGCGTTTCTGCATGAAATGGTTCAGATCATGCAGATTCAGTTATAGGGCACTACCAGCCCCCAGTCTGTTTCTGGAGCAGGAAGTACCTGGATGCATACGAATACTGAAACACAGAAACAGACTGCAGGTAAGGGCCGCTTGGCCCATCCAGTCTGCCAATTTTTATTGCAAGTGCTTTCACTGCAGATCCTCCTTGGTCTATGGCACTGTCTCTTCCAGCCCCGTTCCTTTCCCTTATGATTCTCCTGTGATTATCCCAGGCTCTTTTGAATCCCACCAGTCCCCCGCCCCCACTACCTCCACTGGAAGACTGTTCCAGGCATCCACCATCCTTTCTGTGAAGAAGTATTTCCTCACATCTCTCCTGAATCTACCCCCCTCCAGCTTCATATCGTGACCCCCTGTTCTAGAGCACCCTTTCCTCTAAAGAATACCTCCCACCTGTACCTTATTCACACCTGTGAGGTATTTAGGTTCTTGATCATATCCCCCTTCTCCCTCCTCTCCTCCAGGTTGTGCAAATTGAGATCCTTTAGCCTCCCCTCATAGGGCTTTTCATGCAGACTGTGCACCATCTTGGTAACCCTCCTCTGGATCGCCCATACACTTTGTCTTTCCTGAGATGTGGTCTCTAAAACTGAACACAGTACTCCAAGTGGGGTCTTACCAATGACCTATATGGGGCAACACCACTTCCCTCTTCCTGTCCAGGGTGTCTGGGACACAGGCTATTGCCCCTCCTGCAGGGAGCTGAGCAATGCCCACCCTTAGGGTGGACAGTGTGTTCTGGGACCCCCTTGGCTCTCAAGGATCCAAATATCTGAAGTTATGGTTCTCCAGTCTGTCAAGGAGTCAGCCAGAAGTAGATCCGGCCACTGGGGCTGATCAGTCGCCTCTGGGCCGTTTCACGGCAGGACCTGAGGAGGATGAGGGGGTAGAGGCAAGGCAGAACTGGCCTTCCATTTACTCTGAAGACGGGAGCCTGCACCGGACTTGTGGGACACCTTGCAAAAAGACGGTCACTGTCTGCTCCTGTGTTGGGTATGGTAGAGCGCATGGAGAGATTTAATAGCCCTACCAGAGGCCTGTAACTCATTTATGATGTCCTGGAAATCAGGCCTGAAGAGCTTTGAGACATTAAATGGGGCATTAAGCACCTTTTGCTAGACATCTGCCACAAAACCAAAGACCCTCACCAGGTGTGCCTACAGAGGCAAATACCTGTGGCAGCAGCCCTGGCACCAGTGTCAGACATATCGTGCAAGGCCATGAGGAGGTGTTTGCTAATATCCTCAGCAGTCTGGAGGGACTTAAGGACTGCCTGTTCCTGGGAACATTCTGTGAGTGCCTGAACAGCCACCCTGCCCTTCTTCCATATGGTATTCTGGTACTTGACCATATGGGATAAATAATTAGCAATCCAGAGCCCCAGAGTAGAGGAGGCATAAACCCTCTTATCCCAAAGGTCAATCCTTCTGGATTCCCTGTCGGGGGCCGGGGAGCTAAGGTGTTTAGGCACCTTGGACCTGTCATGCACCGCCCTGATGACCACAGAATCAGTCTCAGGTTGGGCAGCATAATAGGGCAGGCCCTGGGGGGCATGATAGAGTTGATCTTCCCTCCTAGACATCAATCAATCAATCAATCAAATCTTTATTTATTCAGGCGAGCATCATTGAGCAAGGCTCATTTACAAGATGGACCTGATAAGGTCAAGGTTCAACAGTTGATACACAACGGATACATCAATACACTTATATAAACAGTTATACATACAGGGGGAAAAAAAAAATTTATAAACACAGTGATGTACAGTAAAATTCACATGATAAAATGGGTTATAGGAAAGTTAAGCTAATATTTACAGTATATACATATCCCAGTGGAGGGGCCATGGCAAACACACAGCATGATGTAATACTAGGATGGTGGAAGGTATTACTGGGTGCCATAAGCTGGGGTGTCTGCCTGGGAGGGAGAACTGAAGAACAAAGATTATGCCATATATGGTGAATTTTTGGGAGGGAGATTGTGAGATGACAAAGCTAGCTCTAGCAGTAGCAACTGCATTTCTCTGTGAAGAAAACTGTACAACGCTGTTTAAAGGATGCAAATGGTATAAGATTGGACAGTTTTAGTGATTTTAGTAGGGTGTTCCATGCTATAGCTAGAGAATAGCTGATTGCTGCCCTCCCTAGCCGGGTGCTGAATTTGGGCAATTTGAACAGGATGATGTTGTTGCTTCTTAGGGCATAGGAACTAGGAATGGTCTGGGTGAAGCAGTCCAGAATGCAGTTTGGAAGTTTTTTTTGATAACGCTCTGTAAGTCCATAGAGCTGCATTTCTGTTCCTTCTGAGGTGTAGGGAAACCCATCCAACTGCAGCATAAAGAGAGCAATGATGGGTATTAGATGGCAGATCTGTTATGAATCTTATTGCTCTATGGTATAAGGTATCCAACTTGTGTAGGTAGGAGATGGGGCAGTGACTATAAAGGAAGTCTGCATAGTCAACAACTGAGAGAAAAATGGCCTGGACTAACCTCATCTTTGAATCTCTGTTTAGGAAGGGTTTTAATCTATAGAAAAGGCCAAGCCTTTGCCGAAGCTTTTTTAGCAGTTCTTCTAAATGATGAGTGAAGTCGAGTCTGCTGTCAATCCACTCACCTAGGTATTTGAATTTTTCTACATACTCCAGATTTTCTCCAAGTATAGTGCATAGCTGGGGGAGAATGATTGAAGAGGAGGTGCTGGTGGAGCTTTGATTTGTGAACATCATTGCTTTAATTTTCTTTGCATTTAACAGAAGCTTTTTCTCAAGTAGCTGATATTGTAACAAGGAGAATTCTGTTTGTAGGATTTCACGGGCATCTGCAGAAGAAGGGTTGCTGACATACAAAACAGTGTCATCAGCAAAGAGGTGTACAGAGGATTTGGTGAGGGTTGAATCAATATTATTTATATAGATGGCAAAAAGGATAGGACCCAGGATAGAACCTTGGGGGACTCCTCTTAGCAGTGGTTTTAATGGGATAGGTCACCTTCAGCTTTTACCTGCTGTGACCTACCGGTAAGATAACACCTGAACCACTTAAGGGAGGGTGGATCTAGGCCAATGGAGTGCATGGATGATAGTAGAAGCTCGTAGTCCACAGTGTCGAATGCTTTGCTCAGGTCAAGAAATACTGCACAGATATTATTCTTTTATCTAATTGGTTTGCCAGTCATTTGTGACCTTGGCTAGTGCAGTGATAGTGCTATGTTAGCCGAATCAGACTGAGCTGGATTCAGGAGGTTAGCATCACAAGATATTCCCTTAACTGGGTACTCACTAATTTCTCCAGCATCTTGGATAGCACTGGTAGAATGGAAATGGGCCTGTAATTATTAAGGTCCATAGGGTCCCCTGATTTTAGAAGGGGAACCACTTGGGCTGTCTTCCACAGTGTGGGAATAGAACCAGAGTTTAGAGATAGGTTAAAGAGATGTATTAGGGGGATTGCAAGTACATGGGATGCAATGTTTAGAAAGTAGGGGTCCAGAGAGTCTGCCCCAGCGCTTTTTTTGATATCCAGCTGCCATAGTAGGTCCTCTACTTGCTTCAACAGTACAGATTTGAAGCTGAAGGAAGAGTCAGCTCTCTGAGCACCAGTGTACTGGGAGCTTAATTGTGTACACAGCAGGTTAGCTGAAGAGGTGTCAAAGGCAAGGCCAGCCGTTGTGAAGTGGTTATTGAAGGCGTGCAGAATTTCCATTTTGCCAGAGATAGGGCCATTACTGTGGTGTAATTGAGTTGGTAGGGAGGTGCTAGAATCCTGCCCAATCATACCCTTGATGGTACCCCAAAACCTAGCAGGATTATGATAGGAGGAGTCAAGCTCAGCCAAGTAGAAGGCAGCCTTTGCATCCCTAACTTTCTTGGTGCATCTATTCCTGGCTTTCCTAAAGATCATCCAGTCATTTGCATTCTTGGTTTTCTTGCCATTTTCCAGAGTTTGTCTCTCTCCAGCAGTGCAGCTTTGAGGTCAGCTGAAACCAACGACAAGATTTGTTTTTATTCGGATACTAGAAATTGGGGCATGGATGTTAAGGCACTTATTATAATGCTATTTAGCACCTGCTGTGCTTTTTCCACAGAATGAGCAAGATAAAACTCTTGCCAGCTTGGAGAGTGAACTAGATCATGCAAATATCCTTCAATATTGATGTTTTTCTTGGATCTCCTCATTAGGAATTTTGCAGGGTTGTTGTTTTCTGGAAGATCTTACCGCTGATGGGGCAGTGATCACTTATATCGCTGAAAGCACTCCAGCATGTGTGAATAGATAGGGTTTATTCACTAGCATGATATCAAGTAGTGTGCTGTTATTACTATTCCTTGCATTAATTCTTGTTGGCTCATTAATTAGTTGTGTGAACCCATGTGTCACAGAATGATACCAGAGGTGCAGCTGCCTGGGTAAGCCAGTTGAAATTCAGGTCACCTAGAATAATGACTTCTTCAGTGCTGGGCTTGAGCAGATTTCCCAGGTGGGATAAGAGCTTGAGGTCAGCAGAGGGGGGTCTGTAGCATCCAACTAGCTGAAAAGCTGCTGTATTGGGGAGAGAGACTTTTAGGGATAGGCATTCAAATTCTTTGGGCATAGAGGTTGCAGCAATACAGGATACAGGTATACCGGATTTTGCATATATAGCTACTCCACTGCTCATTTGGCGATCCGCTCTGAATAACTGATAGTCGGGTAGGTTAACATCCCTGTCTGCTGTGGTGGGTTTGAGCCATGTCTCAGATACCACTAGAAAGTCTGGCAAGGTATGGGCAACCCAGGCTTGTATCAGTGTAAGTTTTTTCAACAGACTGCATACATTAATATGCAAAAAACTGAGGCCTTTAATTGAGGTTAGGTCTGCTGGAGAGGTAATACATTCAGGGGGTCCTGGGTTGATTTCCACGTTACCCATACAGAGCAATAGAAAGAGCAGGAGTTTCATGAGGGCTGCCAGAGATAGGGAGAGGGGGCTGTCTTTGGTCCTCCTTCTCTTATTCTGTTGCCACTCTTTTGGGGTGCTCCATGTGGAGTTATAGGATTGTGTCGAGACACCAAGTAGCAGTATGGTGGTCAAGCATAGGGGGGGATCTGTATATCCAGTAGTGGAGCCTTGATTGAAATACACGTATGGTGGTTTGCATCTCTTTGGCAGGAACCATGTCAGTGTGATGTCATGCTGCAGTGGAGGCATTCCTCAAAGCTGGCAAAATTGGAGGAATCACCTTAGGAGGCAGGTCTCTTCTGGTGGCATCCTCTTACTCAGTATGGAAGCCCATGGCTCTAGACAGCTGCTTCATAATTTTAAAGAAGGTAGGATGTTCAGGAGGGGACCTAGGAGTATGCTTAACAGAATCCTCACTCACTGAAGAAGCAGTAGATCTGTCTGAGGTAAGAGGGTCCCCCTCCTCCTCAGGGAGGATGAGGTCAGGGCGGTACTCAACGTCAACCCATTCCAACTCAGGGTCTGATGAATGAGGGACCGACGGTGCCCTCAAGGGCGCTGGCCGATAAGGCAGAACTGGCGACAACAGTGGAGCAGCAGACGGCGCTGGTGACACCGATCTTTGGGTACCCAACTGGTGCACCAGAGCCATGGTCAACTGGGTCAAAACAGTATTAAGGTCGAAGCCAGGTAAGGGCTGCATCGAAGGCAGAGGAGTCGGGACAGGGCACAACGAACCACCCGTTGGGTCTTGAGAGCCTGAAGGCCCTGCCAGCCCAGGACCTGGAGAAGCATTAGGCCTTGACGGAGGAGCAGGAGTCAACGACCCGAGAGTCAATGGCCAACCTCCCTAGAAGCGAGAGAAGGCACTGTTAGTATGGTCCTGGTAGGAGCAGATGCCTGGACAGCAGAGGACTTTGGTGCAGCCACAGACGACAGAGTAACCCCGGAGGACAAAGAAGAAGCCATTGGGGAATGGAAGCGCCAACGGAGGAAGCAGTCCCAGTCGTAATCTTTCTTGTGGCTTTTCCCAGAGGACTTGTCTCAAGCCTTCGAGGCCTGGGAGCTCAACAAACCAATTGGGAAGGAGGGACCCCAAAGGACCCCTGCCCAAAACTGACTACCTGTTGTTCAATGGGGAATTTCTTCAAAGCCTTAGTGCAATGCCTGAGGGTTGTAAGACTGAATTTTTGGCAGAGCTCACAGTCTGAGATGTCGTGGTCAGGCCCAAGACAGCAAACACAGAGGCTATGGCCATTTGAAGAAGCAATCTTCTTTCCACAGTGGCAGCGACGGGAGAGATGTGGAAGGAGTAACTCTCAATACAAATGAGATAAAAGAATCTCTCTCTTAAAAAGAGATTCCCAAAAGAAAATACTGAAGAAAAGTGTAGGCAAAAATGGTGTGAACTGCGACGGAGTTTCCACGGAGACCCATACGAGAGGAGTCGCCGGCAAGAAAGAACTGAGGAGAGAGCAGGGTCATTCATGCTTTTATAGAGTTGATGACATCGGCAGGTGACACTGTCGTGGGAGACCTCAGTTGTACTGTTGGAAAATCTTCTGTATGGATCCTGCTTCACGAACGGTGAAGTTCCTATAGTGTGATCTGATGACTGAAGTATACCCAAAGAAGGCTGGTTCTTGATGGTGGTATAAAAATGCCAACAAGAAAATAAACTGTTTAAGTTATAAAATAAAGTCAGAGAAACAACGGCAGGTTCAACGAGCAGTTGATGGCAAGAGAAAGAACTGAGGAATGATGGTGCCGCACACATTGTCTAGGCATCGACATTGTACGTCAGTGTGGGGGGCCCCTGGCTAGCAAAGGTTTCCGAGTGTTCCCTACATCAACGGCTTATAGTTCCAAAGATGTGGCCCAATGGAGGAGCTATCCTTGAAGAGCAGCAATTTCTATAATCAGCTATCTAGAAAACAACACTACGCAGATGACGCTGGTTGTTTCTAAGCATGTCTCTGCTGCAAGTGCACAAACTACGGCAGCAAGGGGTCTAGATGTCCTTTGTATTGTTCTAATACACAGACTACTGGCTTTTAAACAGACAATTCATCCGCCCCTCCCAAAAAAAAAAAAACCTCAGTGTCACATTAACCAAACAGTAGTTAAGATTCGCCTGCAGCAGCATGCTGCGTTACCATGAAAGAGACCCAGATTCATGTCTAGAATCCCAGCTCACAGCCATGCAACAGAGGAGTCCTGAGAAGAGTTGCGTAGGCAGTGATAGCAGATATTTGTGTGGTGTGGGGGGGTGGCCAAGTAAATCTGCTCTTAGAGCGCCTTTCATGACAGGGTTGAAACCAGCACTGGTGTAGTCAGGACCAGGTGGAGTCAACTGCTACATCCCAATTGGCCTGCACTGCATGGCAACTGCCTTTACATGGGTGGGGTGTGGCTCTCTCAGAGTTAAAAAGTTTTGGCACATGACAGCCCTCCAGACCAACATCTTCACTGTGTTCAGGATCATCACAAGCCTTCCCTCCCTTATGAACACAGAACTCAAGGCTCCAGCCGGGTCATACCCTATCACAAGGATTTTATACATAGAAGTCCAGAGCTCCATCTCTGCCACCGGCACCACACAGGCGGACTCCTCATCCATCACTTCCAGGTTTAATGATTTCTTTACTGATCTCCACAAATACATCTCACTTTTCAGCAGCTCACCTTCTCTCCCCCCATCCCCCTTGAGCACCCCTGAGGCACAACCTGCTTTCCATTTGAAACTGGATGCCCTCAAAAAGGTCCAGAGGCTTCTTGCTAACTTAAAAGCAGAGAGCTTTCCTGGCCATGACTCCTTAAGGACTAAATTTCTTAAGCTGGGTGCTCAGCCCTCTCAGCCCTGTCTGTGACATATTCAACGCTCATTCCTCTCCAGCACCGTACTGGACAAATGGAAGCTGGCGGTCGTCGTTCCTGTAAGGGTGGACCCAATACTATTGTTGATAACTTAAGACCCATATCCAACCTCTGCACACTGGCTAAAATCCAAGAGTGAATTGTATATAACCACCTTCAGGACTACCTGGAACATCACAATCTGGGGAGCAGCTGATGTCACCTACCTTGACTTCAGCAAAGCTTTCGATACTGTTCCACATAGCAGATTGATTAATAAGCTGGGTAGGCTTGGGGTGGGTCAGAAGTTGGTCAACTGGGTGGCAAACTGGTTGGTGGGCAGAAAACAGAGAGTGGTGGTAAATGATATACAGTCAGAAGAGATGCAAGTCACAAGTGGGGTACCTCAGGGATCAGTCCCGGGGCCAGTCCTCTTCAATATCTTCATCAGTGACATTGCAGATGGACTGGAGAGTAAGGTTTGTCTGTTTGCAGATGACACCAAGATCTGCAACAGTGTAGATGTTCCAGATGGGGTGGGCAGAATGAGAAGAGATCTGGATAAACTAGCAAAATGGTCAGAAGAGTGGCAACTGGGGTTTAATGCAAAGAAGTGCAATATCATGCACATAGGGAAGAGAAATCCTGAAGCCACCTATAGACTGGGAGGGGAGTTGCTGGCAGTCACAAGGGAAGAAAGAGACTTGGGCATCATCATCACCGATTACCTGAAATCATCCAAGCAGACCACTAAAGCAATAGATAAGGCTAGGGGGATGTTAGGGTGTATTACTAGGGGTATCACAAGTCGGAAGAGGGAGGTAATAATCCCTCTTTACAAGACACTGGTTAGGCCCCATCTGGAGTACTGTGTGCAGTACTGGAGGCCACACCTTCACAAGGACATTAACCAAATTGAGGCAATCCAGATGCAGGGACTGCATCAGAAAACATATGAGGACAGATTAACAGAGCTCAATATGTATACCCTAGAGCAAAGGAGGGAGAGAGGTGATATGATTGAAACATTCAAACACCTTAAGGGCATTAACAAGGTGAAAGAGTCTAACATGTTTCAATATAAGAAAAAAAGCAGGACAAGAGGACACAGCATGAGATTAGAGGGAGGCTGATTAACGGGTAATGTGAGGAAGTTCTTTTTCACAGAAAGGGTGGTGAATGCATGGAACAATCTACCTCAGGAAGTGGTGGATATGAATACAGTGCAGGGCTTCAAACAGGCATGGGATAGGCATAAGGGAGCAACAAAGATGAGTATGAATAGATAGGCCATTGACCGAGCAAAGGCCAATGGCGCATTTATAAGGTAGAAAAAGAAATGGGCAGAATGGATGGGCCTTGCAGTCCTTATCTGCCGTCAACATTCTTATGTTTCTATCCCACTAGCAACATGGTTTCAGAAGGAATCACAGTACCCTTAATGCCTTGATAAAAGTGACCACAGACATATTCCAGGCAATCGACCAAGGTTCTGTCACTAGTACCATCTTTGTTGACCTTACAAAAGCATTCAACCTCGTGAATCATGGTCTTCTGCTCCATCAGGTTCTTGTCCTTGGTCTGGACTCCAGTGCACTGAACTGGGTCAAACGCTATCTGTCCTGCAGTTCCCAAAGAGTCAAGTGGGCTGTCTCTCTCTCTCTCTCTAGTCTTAGACCCATAACTCATGATGTTCCGCAAGGCTCCATTTTGGGTCCAATGTTATTCTCCCTATTCATTAACGACCTACTCAGTTTCTGTGGAGGGGCATCCGTACACCTATATGCGGATGATGCAATCATCGATCGCTCCTCTCCTGATATTGATCTAATTAATAGAGAACTTGCTTCCGACTTCTCTTCCCTTGAGGGCTGATTCAGTTACAATCATCTTGTTCTGCATATAAAAAAAAAAACTAAAAGTATGCTGTTTATCCACCTACCCTCCTCCATGCAAACTGTCTCCCCTCTTAGCATTATCTTATTTTTTATTTATTGAATACAATCGGAATTAATACCTTTGAGTCTGAGACTCCTTTACAAAGGCTCCACATCATAGAAAACAATACAGAGCATACAGTGTACAGACATCACAGTATAAATAGCAGTGTGGGAAATATCATACCTTATGAAAGATACATGGGAAATTACAACAGGTGGATGTGTTACAGGGTAATTTCAACAATCAAAGACAATGCAGTACAGTGGCAAAATACAATAAATACAGTAACAACAGCAGCACTCTAGAAGCAGGACCAAATGGGTCCATTGTCATGACAGTTGTAGGTCAGGTACAGTCACAGGTGGAGTCACACAAGATATTGCTACGGAGAAGGGATTTGAACAGTCCTAGGGTGGGAGCCAGGAGAACTGGTATGGGCAGTGAGTTCAGCCAATTGGGAGCGCGATATCTGAAAGTTCTTTGCCCCAATGAGGTTTTACAGCGGGAAGCCTGGTAGGGCGATTTCTCAGTGTGACGTGTGCGTCTGGTGCTGTTGGGGGGAAGGGGGGCAGCTTCACAAGACCTGGGGGCTTGAGGCCAGTCATGATTTTCTTGGCAAGGAGACATGTCTGGTATTTTAGGCGATCATCGAAGTTAAGCCAGTTTCTACTGGTATATAGCGTACAAGTGTGTGTAAGCCGGTCACATCCTGTAGCCAGTCTACAGGCTTTATTCAGGGAAACCCTAATTTTGTTGAGGGAGGTATTGTCGGCAGCGACATATAAGATAATCTCGTAATCAATGAGTGACAGGATGGAGGAGATGGCTAGCTGTAGGGCTTCAGGGGGGAGACAGTGCTTGTAGCGGTGTAGCAGACCAATGCGCACATTTACAGCCGTATTAAGTCGGCGGATATGTTCATGGTAGGTTAGCCCTGAGTCTAGAGTAACTCAAGTATTTAAAGGTAGAAACTTGTTCCAGGGTCTCATTATGGGAATTATGGATGAGCAGGGGTGGTTACTGAACTTGTTTTGGGCATGTAAACAGCATGGATTTGTTTTTTATAGTTTAGAACAACTCTATGGTCAGTAAACCAGGATTCGGCCTCATTAAACGACCCTTGGAGGGCGGTAGGGTTGGTGTGGGTGCTGAACAAAATGGCATCGTCTGCTTATAGAAGAAGACTCCCAGAACAGGCCTTGGGCAGGGAGTCAATGAACAGAGTGAAAAGTAGGGGGCCAAGGATTTACCCTTGGGGGACCCCAGATGCAACTCTGAGGGGGGGAATGATAAGGTATGCCCTAATCTGACTCTCTGGGTTCTGTCAGACAGGTAGTTTGAGAACCAAGCGCTTGTATCCTGTGAGAAACCTATTTGGGTTAGCGAGGTAAGAAGAAGTGAGTGGTGGACGGTGTCAAATGCTTTGGAAAGATCTATGTAGACAGCACCAGCAATCTGGCCTGCATCCAGGGTTGCATGGATAGTGTTGGTATATTCCAAATGCGCGGTTGTGGTGCTATGGTTTTTTCAGAATCCATGTTATTCAGGGCAGAGGCGATTGTGTTGAGCAAGGTAGTCTGTGACTTGGATGGCAACTATCTTTCCAAGAACCTTAGAGAGAGGGGGTAGAATTGAGATGGGTCGATAATTACTAGGCACGGTTCAGTCACCACTCTTCAGGAGCGGAGTGATGAGGGCAGTTTTCCACATGGAGGGGAACTGACCTAGGGCAAGGGAGCGGTATAGCAGGGCAGTCAGGGGGTAGAGTACTTCAGGGAGAGTGACCTTCAGTAGTTTAAGATCGAGATTGTCACTGCTGAACCAGGATTTGCTGAGTGCATTTAGCAGGAAGGGGGCATCATCACGCTGGGAGATGACCTTGAAGCGGAAAAGGGGTACTTGGGTGGGTGTCGATGTTATGGTGGGGGTGGGTGCAAAAAAGTTGGCAGGGAGCACGCCGCTGAGGTCTGAGAATGAGGAGTTCAGTACATTTGCTATTGTGTCAGCGTCCATGGAGATACCACCATTTACCAGTATCGGGGGGGGCATTAGAGATTTTGCCACTAAGATCTTTGACAGAGTCCCAGAAATTGCACCCCTTCCCCCAGGAGGTGGTGAGGGCTGCTCTTTAGTATTCTGCTTTTGCCAGACGGACCTGCCAGATGCAGCGGTTCCTGGCCTCACGGTAACTTTGCCCATCAGCGGGCCTCCCAGTCTCCAAGGTTATGTGCCAGAGATGGTCTCGGTGGCCCATGAGGTCCAGAAGGGACTGGGACATCCAAGGGGTGTCAGCTCCTTTAATGACTCGTTTGCAGAAGGGTGCCAAAAGGTCACAGGCGGAATTGAAGGAATTGACAAAGTATTCCAGGACAGTCTCAATATCGGGCGAGGCAGCAATGGGAGACCAGTCCCAGCTGATGACGTGGTATTTCAAGGACTGTAGCTTGCCTGGCCTGAGTTTTCGCTGAAAGCTAACTTTAGGAGGGGCCTTTGTAGCCAAGTAAGACCAGCACCTGAGTACTGGGGAGTGGCCATTCAGTGCGTCAGGTAACACGGAGACCTGGGTGAATTTGTGAGGGCAATTAGTAAGAATTAGGTCAATGAGGGTTGAGGTACCTGTTCTCGGGTTGTGTCGGGTGGTAGTGGGCACAACTTGAGAGAGACTGAGGGTGGCAGCAGCATCCCTATATGGAGCGGCAGTTTTTGCTAACCAACTGATATTAAAAATCACCCAGGGCAATAATTTCTGCCTTATCTGGGGGTTGCTGGAGGTGGGCGAGAACTGACTGGAATGCACTTTTTTGATTCCCAGGTGGGATGTAGATGGAGGAGATAAAGAGGTGTGCCCTGAAAGGACCAACATTAACTTGGAGGGAGAGGACTAGGGCACCATGGTCAAGAGCTGGGGAAGGTAGAGTGAGACCTTGGAGGGTGTCACAGAGGTAAATTGCACAACCTCCCCCTTTTCTGGCTAGTCTGTCAGCCCGAAATATTGTGTACCCTGGCAGAGCAACTGCGGAGTCAGGAGTGCAGCCATTTATTTATTTACTTATTTGCTTTTGTCAACCGGGTAAGTCACACTAGATAGCCAAGTGCCTATTTTCAGGTGAGACCCGGGAGGGTTACAAGCTAGAGCACACAGGAACAGTGAGGAAGTCGAGTTTACATACAATGAGATAACAGGCAATATCAGAATTTTACATCCAGAAAAATGTCAAACTTAACAGGGTTAGAGTAGGTAGCTAACAACAAAAGAAAGGATTTAGCATAAGATAAGTACAGTGCACAAAATTATATAAACAGGTTCAGTCAATGCAAACAGAAGTAAGTGCCAGCAGAAAGGATGAACCAACAGGGAGACAAGGGGGTGTAGGACTGGTGCAAGGATGACATTTAACAGTTACTTGCCCAGTTGGCAGGAGGATAAATGCAGTGGTCCCTGTGGGTGCAGAGACCGCCCCAGCATACCTGGACTGGTGCGCTACGAGGTACATGGACAAGTGGAGGATCCCTTCAAGTAGTTCCAAAGGGAGGTTTTAAAGCCAGGATGGGAGGGGGAGGACCGAGTAAGGGCAGGGAGCAAATTCCATATTTTAGGGGCATAGGTGGTGAAAGCCAGATCCCCCGCAAGGGTATGGGTTCTAGGAACCAGGCGGTCAAGTGTTGCTCTCGACCTGAGGTGGTAGGAGGAGGTGTCAGGGTTGGGGAGGGCAAGGGCAGCAGGAGTAGCTGATCTGATGATGCTGTCAATGAAGTTCCCAACTACAAAGGTGCGGTGCTTCTCGGGAGGGAGCCACTCTAGGCGTGTGTAGAGGTCACAGCGGTGGGTTTGGGGGGGCGAAAGCACAAAGCGGCAGATGTTATTATAGGCCGTGTCCCATTTTAAAAGGCTGGATTTTGGCACAGGGGCAAAGGTTACTAGCCCGTAGCAGAGAGAAGGGAGGAGGACCCCCCTGGCTGGGGCCACAGGGGCAGCCGGGGTTAAGCAGTTTTTGGCTCTGTAGGCGAGACCAAGCTTGCCATTCGTGGCCTTGCAGACATTTCAGATATGTAGGGTGAGATCCAGCTGCGGATCCAGAGTGACGCCCAGGTATTTGACAGCGGCCACCGTCTGCAGGGGAGTGCCATGAGCCCCGTAGATTTGTAGCGGAGCAGGGCAGGATTTAGTTTTGCTCAGGGAACCAAAAAGCATGGCTTGTGTTTTCTTGAGGTTGGTGGTAAGCCTGTGTTCCACCAGCCAGGATTGGATCTGCTTGAAGTCAGAATTTAGTTGGGAATTAATGGTGACAATATCTCGGGCGCTGGCCAAGATGACCAGGCCATCCGCATACAGGGTGGTATGCCCATAGGAGGTGATGGACGGCAGTTCGTTGATGAAAAGGGAGAAGAGAGTAGGGCCGAGGACAGACCCCTGGGGGACCACGCAGTGGACGGCTGTGGGGTAGGAGAGGGTCCGATTAAAGTTGGTGTACTGCTTCCTACCAGAGAGGAAGTTGAGGAACCAGGCATGGGCAGGGGGTGAGAGTCCAAGGGAAAGAAGAGTGGAGCTAAGGAGAGAGTGGTCTACCCTGTCAAAGGCTTTGGAGAGATCCACAAAGATAGCACCGGTGAGGTTGCCCTGGTCGGCTGCGGTTCTGATCAGCGAGGAGACTACAGTAAGGGCGGTAGCCATGCTGTGCCCCTTCCTAAACCCATGCTGAGCTGGAGAGAGGAGGTTGTGTTCCTGGAGAGAGGAGGTTGTGTTCCTGTATATACTCGGTTAGCTGAGAGGCCACAACTTTCTCCAGAATCTTGGAGGTGGCAGACAGAATGGGGATGGGTTGATAGTTCAGGGGATCTTTGGGGTTACCTTGCTTAAGAACAGGGGTAACCTTGGCCACTTTCCAGAGGTCTGGAATGACTCCAGTGGTTAGGGAGGAATTGAAGATATGCGTTATGGGCCTGGCTAGGAGGTGGGCCCCTAGCCTGAGCAGTTTCGGCTCTAGGCTATCATGCCCTGCCCCACTATGGGGGTAGAGGCTGGCAAGGAGCCTCTGGTTCTCTGTTATCGACACCAGATGTAGATAGAAGGGTGGGCGGGACTTGGGACCAAGAGGAGGGGTGCTAGGGGACTTGGGGGCAGTGGACAGGGAGGGAAGGGCAGACAGTTCGGAGAACACTGTGTTAAAGGTATTTGAAATTGTATGTGGGTTGTGCAACTGACCCGTCAATGAGCAGGTCCGTGACTTGCACTCTGGCATTTAACCCTTCATGTTCTGCCAGAAACTCCTCAGACTGCTGGCAGAGGAGAGCAGGGCAGATCGGCATGCCTCATTTTTGCTGAGCGGATGGCTTTTTTACAGGAATTTCTGAGGCATCCGTAAACTAGTAGGTCACTGTTACTTTGGGAGGCCTTGTAGGTCGCCCAGCATTTGTCCCCGAGTTTCATCACAGAGAATAGGCCCCCATGAAGCCATTTGGTAACGGCGCCCCTTACCCTCCTTCTAGTGAGGGGGGCATGCTTGTTCTGCATGGGGATAAACTTAGATAGCCAGTTTCTACCACCAAGATAATGTCTGGCCGCTGTTAAGCAACCCACCCTTGTAGATTATCAAATTTCTTTAGCAAACTGCAGATGTTGATGGAAGCTATACAGAGTTCCCCGGGTGCAGTCTGATTAGTTGGCAGCAAGGGGGTAGGACCAGGGTTAGGGTGGATGTTTCCAGAGATCAGGATGAGTAGCATTAATACCCATAGGGAGGCGAGCCTCAGATTTGTTAATACCCTGAAGCGTGTTCGGGTTGTACAAGCAGGGAGCAGCACACAGACAGGGGTGGGCATATCCCTCAGGAAGGGAGAGGTGAAACAAGGCAGTGACCAGTGGGAGGTAAGGCCTAGAATACAGTGGCCGGAGATGGGTGGGGGGATCCCGGGAGTTGTCCAGGGCAGGAGTGTCAGGTCGCCTGAAACAGACTCTGGGGTGCAAAGGCAGAGCCCTGGTAAGCTGCAGCTTGGGGGAGTATCTACCATGATAATGGTGTATAGTAAGAGAAGGGCTGGGGGCAATAGATAATGTTGGTGATGGAGAGTGGTCATGGTAAGGCTTAGTAGTGCAGGATCTTTGGGGGGGGGGGCCGCGAACGAGGATAGAGGAGATAAAGCAAAGGATAATTCTATACCGATCCAGTGGAAGCGTCACAGACTTTGGTGCCAAAGGTACAGGGTTCAAGTCTGACAAGGGGAACCTTGGCTATGTAGACAGCAATTTGGAATTTTAGTAGACTATGGAGTCAGAGGCTTTAAGAGCTTTAAAAACAGAGAATAAATTTGCCTGAGTTGTTGGCTTAGTGGCAGCGCTGCTGTTTCTGGTGTCAGGAGTACAGGGTTTGAGTCCTGCAATGGGAGATAAGTATCCCCACCACGAGTATGGAGGAAAAAAAGGCTTAAAAGCTTTAAAACAGAGAGAGAAAAAAATAGCCTGACTCCTGTCTTTCTCAATGGTGATACCCTTGAGTATCTCCATTCCTTTAAATACCTGGGCATCACATTGGACTCCTCGCTCTCACTTAAAACATATGTCTCAAACATTACTAAATCTCTGAATCAGAGACTAGACCTCCTCTATCACAGTCATCCCTGCCTCTCCTCTGCTTCCTGCCTTAAGATCGCCTCATCATCCCTACTACCTCTCCTAACCTATGGTGCTCCTTAACTGCTCTCAATGAATTCCTTGACTCTGTCTCTCCTCTCCCAGGCTTACCATAGAGTGGGAAGGTTTGCAATAGGGGTAAACACCCACTATTACCACTGTGACATCCTTTCCTCGCTTGGCTGGCTACCTTACGAATCATGAGTTGAGGTATTCCTCCCTGAGCTTCTTGTTCAAGCTTGCCCACAAATTCACACCTCCTTGCCTCCGTGAGATTATACGTCTTATAGACAAGCTCCTTGCGCCCTCAGATCTGCCTCCCTTCCCCTTCTCAAAGCCTAAACTGTGTCTTACCATCGCCCACAAGTCATTCTCCTTTGCGTTAGTATCTGACTGGAACTCCCTCCCTCCTGTCCTGCTCCTCTCTCCCCAAGTTCCAAGCTACTCTGTATGCCTCTCTCTCAGCCTCTGTATCTTGCTCCTACTTCTTTTGATGCTTCATCTATTCCACATTCCTCCCTTTTCCTCTCTCCTTCTACTTTCCCTTGAACCTTGCCCCCCTTCCCCGCCCTCTGTCCTTATGTACTTGCTCTACCTGCTCAATGCCTGACACCCCCCCCCATCCCGTGAACCTTGCCCCTTTTCCTGTACCCAAAATTTTTATCTTTTAGCTTTAGGTCTTTAGTCTGTAGTCTCAATTTTCTAATGCCTTGTCATTTATGATTTTATTGAAGTGTTTATACCTTCATCACGCTTTGCCATATTTATGTATAATATTTTTAGACCTTTTTCATGCTGTATGTCTATTTTTTGCTATCTTGATTTGCTTCTCTGTTTTACTGCACTGTGCTGTATTGCTTGTTATAACCCCGGGTCGACCTCAAAAAAGGGACTGTAATTGTCTCAGTGGACTTACCCAGTTACCAAAACTCAAATAAATATATTTTTATATATATATATATATTTTTTTTTTTTGTTACGAGACTAAGAGATGGAACAGTAACCTGGACTGAGGTCAGTCCAGCAGCTGTGGAGTAGCCAGATGCTGTTAGTGGTAGGTGGGATGGGGTGTGGGTGGGGGAGAGCCCAGAGAAAATGAAACACTGTGAGGATGGTTAGAGCCGATACAGCTGTGGAGAGCTTTTGGGATGCTTTTATCCATTATTTCTAATGAATTTGTAAAATGCAGATCTGCTGAGGCGCAATTTCAATGTGGTCTTCCTTTTACACATTTTTACAATGTGTTTTCCTAGAATATGCCTGCTGATTGCTATATATGTAACCTGGATAGTTCACAGAAAACATGGCATCTTATTTTCAGTGGGGCTCTACATCTACACAATATTATGCTGTATTGCATAAAATCAGAACACACTGAAAACAATTTTACACATCTGGACTAGATTACTCTGAATAAATACATTATAAAAATGGTAAAATCATGACCTAACTGAAAACACGATACTGCATCTAATCTGGGACATCCTGCAGTGCAAAAATGTGTAAAATGAAGATCCCTATGACAATGAGATGTAGCATCTCCCCTGCGCTATCCATGATACAAAATCTAGGATAAGAAATATTTAAAGGAAATCCACTGTAAATTGAACTTCACTGTGTTCACTGACAAACAGTTTCTTTATTGTTTTATAACATATTAGATTGCAGTATTTATTTTGAATGGTGTGGCCATAAGTATGGTGCGTGTGTGTTTGTTGTAGTTCAATATTTTTTTTCCCCCAAAAAGCATAGTAAAAAATGGCTGTTAATTGCAATATATTTAGCCTGGATAGTTCACAGAACATCTGGCATATGTCTAAGATAGTGTCTTAAGAGGTTAAGCAAACAGTGTAAATCTTTTTAGATTCGTTGCTGGGAAAGGGTGACATTTATGAGGTATGAATCATTCTTGAAAGACAATACCTGCACAACTGAAGCTAGTAGCAAGAAAATGTTTAAATGCTAAGTATGTAAATGTGCAAGTTGTTGCATTTCGAAGGGGGTACACAAATCTTCCATTTAATAGGCAACCAATATTTAACAAGCTGTTTCTGTTTCCTAATGGCCAACAGATAAGAAGCTTGGAGTTCTGTCTCCATTATACTAAACAGAAAGAAGGGAGTATTTTATTTCAAGTGGCATAGTGACTTGTAGGTGTGGAAGGATAAACTGAAAACTCCAAAAATGTGTTCCACAGTATTCCATTTTTCCAGCTACAGACAGCAAGATGGCTATAGGCTCCACCCACAGCCATAACAAAAAATGTCATCCACCGTAGTTCTGTGCCCCTCCAGCTAACTTACTACTGTATGCAATATCTGAAAATTGAATTATGAGTGTGTTCTCTTCTTACCCTCCTGTACTGCGATGTCCATGGCACTGGCATTGGCTGTCTGCAGTAACTCCTGGTAGGTCTGTGCTGACTGGTCAAAGAGCTGCACTAGGAGGGCACATGTCTTCTCGTACTCACAGCGACCAATAGTAGAGAGCTGCTCTAACTGCTGCTGAACAAGTCCAGTGTCATCCAGGGGATCCTCTAACCCGTCTCTAACAAAGTACAGGAAAACAAAAACAAACACAGAAATTACCATTAGCAACTTCTACATATTGCTCAGGTGCAAGGGACACCATGGGTCAGCGCTGCTCCAGTGTAGCTATGCTATAGAACCTGAACACTCAGGCTAGCTGTGCTGTGGAACCTAGGACATTCTGGGCTAGCTGTGCCATCAACCTGGGTCACTCCGGGCTAACGGTGCCATGGAACTGAGCCACTCTGGGCTAGCTGTGCCATGGAACCTCAGCTACTCTGGGCTAGATGGACCTGAGCTACTCTGGGCTAGCTGTGTTGTGGAACCTGAGCTACCCTGGGCTAGTTGTGCCATGGAACCTTGAAAACTCCCGGTTAGCCATACTGTGGAAACTGGGATACTCTGGGCTAGCTATGCTGTGGAATCTGGGACATTCTGGGCTAGCTGTGTCATGGAACTTGAGACACGCTAGACTAGATGTGCCATGGAATACGTGAAACTCCAGGCTGGCAGTGGAACCTCAGACAATCTGAGCTAGTTATGCATGGAACTTGGGACACTCCGGGTTAACCAGGGACACTCTGGGCAAGCTGTGCTGTGGAACCTGGGACATTCTGGGCTAGCTATGCTGTGGAAAAGCACTCTGAGCTAGCTGTGCCATGGAACTTGAGATAATTCTGGCCAGTTGTGCCGTGGAACCTGGGAAAATCCGGACTAGCTGTGCTGCGGAACACGAGACACTGAGCTAGCTGTGGCACAGAACCTGGGACACTCCAGGCTAATCTGCAGCGGAACCTGGAACTCTGTAGTAGTGGTACAGAATGGCAATGCTGTGACATGCCTAGTCTGAATGGGGGGGGGGGCAGAGTAGAGCTGTATTACAGAAGTCATTGCTGGGAACTATATTTTTATTTACATAGGAGAATCCAAACAACATGCAAACATCTCATTTTCAGCATGGTTCAACTTCAGCTACAAGGACTGAAGCTCAGTGAGGTTAAGTAACGTGCTCAGGGTCACACAGTAAGTTAGTGGCTGTGGTTCCTAAGCCTTGGCTTTAAACACAGAAACAAAGACTCTGAAAGCAGGAGACCAAGGTCCCATCAATTCTGCCCATGGTTATTACCTTACCACACACCCCGTGCCGCAATGTTATTCTCCCCTACTCCCTCTTCTGCTGCCTCCCCATTCCTGCCCCCCCCCCCCATTTGTCCCTTGTCCTTCTCCTACCCATGCTTAAACCCATTAATGGTCCTTTCCCACACAACCTCCACCAGTAATCTGTTCCAAGGGACTACCACCCTAGTCGTGAAGAAATATCGCACACTTCTTGAATGCACCTCCTACCAATCTCCAGTCGTGCTCCCGTGACTACATCTCAATTTCTAATAAATAGATTCTTGCAGCTTACCCTGTGTAGACCCCTTAGGACAGGGGTGGCCAACCTGCAGCTCGACAGCCACATGTTGCTCTCGAAGCAGTCTGATGTGGCTCTTGAGAGGTTTGTCAATTACGTGTCAAGTACATGTTCCAGTCTTTTAAATTTGAGAAAAGTCAAAATACAGGTGCTGCAAAGTGCCCCGAGTGCTCAACAAGCTACTTTAACTAAGCCTGCAAGCAAATCTAAAGCTCCAGAGCCGCTATGAATATTTTAAAATTACAACTATTTTTATGGTATGGGCCGCACGTTGGGTATGGTACAGGCCGCACGTTGTTGTGGCTCACGTCTTACTCAGAATTTTAAATGTGGCTCATGACCCCAAAAAGGCTGGACACTCCTGCCTTAGGAACTTTCAAGTCTCTATCACGTCCCCCCTCTGCCATCTGGCCTCCAGCGACTACATATTCAGGGCCTTCAGACATTTCTCATAAGATCTGTCCTGCTGGCCCTGAATCATTTTTGTGACCCTTCGCTACACTAACTCCAGTCTATGTCCTTTCTGAGGTAAGGATTTCAAAACTGGGCAAAGTACTCCAGGTGAGGACTCACCAATGATCTGTACAAGACAGTATCACCTTCCCCATCCCAAAACCCCTTCATATACACCCCAGCATCCTAGATGCCTTACTTTAGGCCTTACTACACTGGCTGGTTTGCTTGAGTGAGTCCCTGATGAGGGCTCCTAGATCCCCTTCCTCTGCTGAAGTGGCCAGCTTAAGCCCTCCCATCCAGTACTCCATGCCCAGGTATTTATCCCCTAATTGCAGCACCCTGCACTTCTTGGCATTGAATCTTAACTGACAGACCTTTAGCCACTTTTCAAGCCTTTCTAGATCCCTATGAAGCTCGCTCATCCCTTTCTCACTGTCCATCTTGCTGCAGAGCTGTGCATCATCAGTGAAGAGAGGTCGAACCTTGAATGTCACTAATGAACATACTAAATAGGACTAGTCCCAAGACTGATCCTTGTGGCACCCCTCTTGTGACCCTTGTCCTCAGATTTGACCCCCATTAACCAACAGCCTCTGCTGCTTTTCCCCAAACCAATTACTTACTTCACTAATCCCTTCTCTACTTCTAGGTCCCCTAGCTTTTTTAGCAGCCTTATGAGTGACACAGAATCAAAGGCTTTGCTGAAGTCAAAGCAGAGCAAATCCATGGCCTGGCCTCTGTCCACCACCCTAGTAACCCAGCTGAAAAACACGATCACATTGCTCTGACATGATCTTACCAACACAAACTAGTGTTGCTTGCTGTCCTGCAGCCTGTTATCCTCCAAGTAGGCCACTAGACTTTCCTTCAACAACAGTCTGTCAGTTTGCCCACGATGGAGGCAAGGCTTACCAGTCTATTGTCGACGTGCTCCTTGCCCCCCCCCCCCACAGAGTCGGACCACGTCTACATTTCTCCAATCCCTGGCACTGTCAGAGACTCCAGTAAGGCATTAAATAGCTGCAACAAGGGTCCTGGCAGCTCTGGAGCAAGTTCCGAAAGCACCCTTGGGTGCAGGCCATCTGGGCCTGGGACCATGTCCATCTTAAGGCCTGATAACCCTTTCTCTACCCGTTCAGCTGTGATCACCACCCTCCCCATTTCCCACACACTCCATGTGACTGCCTTGATCCCACTTTCTGGTACAGGCTCATCATCCTCCAACATGGACACTGAACAAAAGTAATTGTTTAGGACACTGGCCTTCTGCTCATCACTTTCCACCCCCCAAGTATGCCTTTTCTCACGAAAGTATCTAAAAAAATATTTTCCCCTCCCTTCACACCCTCAGCAATCCATAGCTTCATGTCTCCCTTTATACCGATGCCTTCAACTCTTTTAACTTAGCCTGATATTCTTCCCATTCCTTCTCCTTTCTGGCCGCGTTCTACCTTCTTAAAGAGCCACTGACACCATCTGGCTGAAAGTGCTACACAGCAGAAGCAGAATTAGAATAAGCATACCCCCAGGAAATCTCATATCAAGAACTAGATTTCTACATTACTTCATTTTAAAGTTATTTTGTAGCCCTGATTTCACTAGTTGTTCAAAAAGGCCTGTTTCAGTGAAGAGCTGCTGCTGATGTCATCTCAGGACCTCACAGTCTAGTATTCCGACAGCAATCTTATAGGACCTGTTTCTCCGGAATTGTACAGATCATATGCAATGGTTTTCACAAGTAAAACAGGTAGTACCAGACAGCAAAAATTGCTTTAAAAACTGTGTGCGTTTCATGTTTTGTAACAAAGCTGACAATATTTTGTTTGGGTGCCTTTTTGTTCTGGTCCTTTTTTCCAGGGTTGCTGAATGCTGGGTCATAGCAGTGTTGTGAGGTCTGCACACTGAATACGTTTCTGATGTGGTGAAAGGCTGAGATCATTCACACCTAACATTCAATTGAGGCAATTTATAGGAATGGCACTTTAAAACAATTATTCCATCTCCTTGTCAATGGGATGGGAGAGGTAATGCTGTTTTGAAAACTTACTAGGAGTTCTGAATTTAGCTAGCACAATGTGTTCTCTCTGTCAGGCTGGTATGACCTACATTCAGGCTCATCAATGTTCTACTATAAATTAATATGATCATTTTACTAGAGTCAACACTTCTACCCCAGTAGGAATTAACACATATAAGGCCCCTATTAAAACATATTATAAAGCAGACACCGACAAACAGCAGTGAAGTTACCAACATTACAATACTGCACGGTGGTGGCACTCCCTGAAAAAAGTGGTACCCATGCTCAGAAATTACCACTTTCCTTGTTTTTGCTGTTTAAAAAAAAAAACGGACCCCTTTAACACAAAAACAAGGAGTCAGTTATGGCCTCCATCCCTCCTTTTCACTTCAAGTGAGGAACGGGATTATGGGTTTGCATCAGATATACACATACTATTGTTAAACAGTAATCAACTGTATGTAAAAGCTTGTTTTCATTTTTTGAATGTGTGCTTTCTTAATGATATTTGCAGTGTTTTCTGCTGATTTAAATACACCTGGTTATCCACCCTGTAGTAGGAAATATACTCAGGTTTATACTTTCTTTTATGGCATCTATGCCAAGCTTATATAAACTTCATGTAGACCCAGTAATTAAGTGTATACCCCCTGCCTTGACAGTATGATACAGTTTTACCCCACCTGCCCCTGTATAAGCATATTTAATGTGTTCTCATGTACAAAAGTCAATGTAAAATATTAGCTGTATTCCCATTGCACTTTTCAAAGCCCAACACTTTCTACATGCATTATTTATTTATTTATTGAATTTTGGTAACCAGGTAGGCCCACTGAGACAAGACAGTCCCTTTTTCAGTGGTGAACCAGTAAGTACAGTACACTGACAATGCAATAGTTGACACAGGAAACCATACAGGTAGGACAACTGCAATAAGAAGACCAACTAATATAGTTACAGGAACATGTCGCAATACAACACAATCACGTCATACAAACATTCACAACTAGCATAAAAAAATGTACAGAGAACATAAATATTATAGTATACTATGGCAGACAGTAACAATCATCAATCCCTATTTACAGATAACATTGTAAATAATTCAGATTGTACAGATACCATTGTACCTAACTGAGACATTAAAACTTATAAAAAAACATAGAAACATAGAATTTGACAGCAGATAAGGACCGCTTGGCCCACTGGATAAACTGCAGATCCCAGTTAACCAGCAGCCTACTTCTTTCAACCCCCAACCCCTAGAATTGCCTTATGGCTGTCCCATGCATGTTTGAATTCAATCACTGTGTTTGACTCCACAACCTCCTCTGGAAGGCCGTGCGAACCCTCTCTGTGAAAAAATACTTCCTCACATTACCTCTGAGCGGCCCCCCCTCCCATCTTCAAATTGTGCCCCCTTGTTCTTGCACACCTCTTTTTTTGGAAGATGCTACCCTCTTGGACTTTGTTGATTCCCTTGAGGTACTTGAACGTTTCTATCATGTCCCCTCTCCCTCCTTTCCTCGAGGCTATACATATTAAGCTCCTTTAGTCTCTCTTCATATGTCTTCCGGTGCAGACCCTGCACCATTTTAGTTGCCCTCCTCTGGACAGCTTCCATCTTGTCTATGTCCTTGCGGAGATTGGGTCTCCAGAACTGCACACAGTACTCCAGATGGGGTCTCACCAGCTGTCTGTACAGAGGGATAACAACTTCCTGTTTTCTACTAGTGATGCCTCTCCCTATGCATCCCAGTATCCCTCCAGCCCTCCTTACTGCCCTCTCACATTGCTTGCCCACCTTTAAGTCATCTGATATGACTACCCCCAGGTCCCTTTCCATTTTTGTTGTTGTTAGTATCTCACCCCCATTGTGTACTCTTCCCCTGGGTTTTTGTTTCCCAGGTGCATTACCTTGCACTTCTTTGTATTAAATCTAAGCTGCCATACATTTGACCATTCCTCTAACCTCAACAAGTCCCTTCTCATCCTTTCCACCCCACCCTGTGCATCAACTCTGTTGCAGATCTTTCTGTCATCTGCAAAGAGACATACTTTCCTTCAATCCCTCTGCAATGTAAACACAAAGACATTGAAGAGGACCAGTCTAATACTGAACCCTGCGGCACCCCACTAGTAACCCCCCTTTCTTCAGAGTGGACTCCATTTACTATTACCCTCTGTGTCCTATTCTCCAGCCAATTCTTTACCCAGGCTATCGTCTTGGGACCCACTCCCAGGCTGGCTAACTTGTATATTAATCTTTTGTGTGGGACTGAGTCAAATGCCTTGCTAAAGTCTAGGTAGGCCATGTCCACAGCCCCTCCCTGATCTACTACTTTGGTCACCCAGTCAAAGAAATCTATTAGATTCATCTGGCATGACCTTCCTGCTGTGAATCCATGCTGCCTTGGGTCCTGTGCCCCTCTGGCCTCTAGGTACTCGACAATTCTTTCCTTCAGAAGTGATTCCATCATTTTCCCTATCACTGAGGTTAAACTAACTGGTCTGTAGTTTCCCGCTTCTGCCCTGCTCCCACTTTTGTGAAGGGGAATCACATCGGCCCTCCTCCAGTCCTCAGGTACCATCCCATCCTCCCATGATTTGTTAAAGAGGGTAGTCAGTGGTGTCACTAGTTCTACCCTTAGTTCTTTTAGAATTCTGGGATGAATCCCATCAGGCCCCATTGCTTTGTCCACCTTCTTTCAGAACCCTTTCTTCTGTAAATGGGCTGGTACCAACTTCTGTATCCAGAGTGTTTCTATTGTTTGTTTTAGGTACCTCCCCCTCTTCATTTGTAAATACTGAGCAAAAATATTCGTTTAGTATCTCTGCCTTTTCACAGTCACCCTCTGCCCACCCCATCCCCTTTATTAAGCCTCACTATCCCTCCCTTAATCTTCCTTCGCTCCCTGATGTACCTAAAAAAGGTTTTATCCCCCTTCTTAACTGAGATGGCTATCTTTTCCTCAGTTTGGGCCTTTGCTGTTCTGACTGCCTTCCCAGCTTCCTTTTGCTTTAACTGATACAATTCTCTGTATTCTCAGTATTTGTTAGTCATTGTGTTCTGTAAGCAACAATGTATTTCTAGCATAAACATCAATGTACCATTTTTTTTCTTTCATTAATAAATTGAGATACAGGATTCAAAGTTCCTAAAAGTTCTTATCCCTTGCAGTGGCCACCATAAAACAAATAAACATCTTAATGTAGTACAGTGCTATTTATCATCACTCAGCACCCAGCAACCCTTGAGAAATGGATCACAAAAGGCATTATAAAATACAATTTTATCAACTCTGTTACAAAACCTGAAACATATATAGTTTTTATAGCAATGTTTTTGAATGGTACGGCTTGTTTCACTTTAGACAACTATTGCACATGATCTTTACAACTTTGGAGAAACAGGTCATATAAGCTTGCTGACAGAGAATACTAGACTGTGAGGGCCTGACATTATATCAGCAGCAGCTCTTCACTGTAACAGGCTTTTTGAACAGCTAGGGAAATCAGGGTTACAAAATAGCTCATAACTTTAAAATGGAGTAACGCAGAAACCTAGTTTTTGGTATGAAATTTATTGGGGGTATGCTGATTCTAATTCTGTAATGTAGCACTTTTTGCGTCAGCGGCTCTTTAAGGTCTTCATATTCGCCCTCAGAGTGGAGAGGAAAACAAAGTGCAGAGGGTAAGGATCAAAGACAAATGTTCCAGCATGGGTAATGTCCATGGAGTATTACAGAGCTCTGTATTGGGTCCCCTTTTATTTCAGATCTTTGTAACAAACATGAATTTGGGAATTCAAGGGTGGCTGGCAATATTTGTTGACAACACATCAGGCAACTCAACAGGATCCACTGAACAAGAGGCGGCTCTAAGGCTGACAGTAAGGAAATGGGCAGGACGACGAAAGTGTGTGTGGGGGATACATTACTAGGCACAAGGGAAGGGCAAAAGATGGAATCGGGAAGGGATGGCAATGAAGGAACAGGGAGGGACAAAAGGAATGCAGGGCCATGTGTGCCAATGCAAGCAGCATAAGAAATAAAATTACTGACCTTCATTTTCATTTCATTTTTAATTTTTATACTTGCAAGCAAGATGGGCAAACTGCCCGTTTTCACAAGCGACAAGTTTCAATAAAAAAAGACACACATCTTATAAATACAAGACACAAAACAAAATACATATAAATAACATTAACTGTTACATAACACAATCTAATCAATCTTACCATTGCAGAGACAGACCTGGATCTGGTAGCCATAACAGAATCACAGAGCATAGACAACCACAGCTAGGATGTGAAACCATTCCAGGATACACCATGTTCCAGAAGGACAAGGCAGAGAGGAAGGAAGGGATGATTTACATGTTAGGGAAGGACTAAAGGCCACAAAGATACATGGACACCAGTGGAAAAGGAAGGGCTAGAGGTTCTTTGGGTCAGGGTACTGACCTTTTATCTGCATGGGGGAGAGGGTGTACAGATCACCAGTACAGGGAGAGGAGTTAGCCATGGCTTCGGCGGAGACCATCAGCAGAATGGCAAGCAACGGGGAGGTTACTGATTATGGGGGACTGTAATCTGTTGGATTTAGATTGGAGCATTCTAGCCACAGCTACATCATGAAGCAGGGCCTTCCTAGACTCCCTTCAGGGGGCATTTCTCAGACAGCTGGTTATGGAACCCATTAGAAATGGGGTAGTGCTGGACCTGGCACTTACAAACAGGAACATCACGCAGAAGTCACACTGGGTAGCCCCTCTCAATACAAGCAATCACCAAATGGTGTGGTTTGGCATATAGATTGGGCAAGAGAAAAAACACACTAGGATGAGGGCCCTGGACTTCAGGAGAGCAGATTTTAAAATACCTTGAGTGGGTTATGGCGGGGGGCTGAGGCACAAGGAAAATGATCAAGGAGTGAATAACTAAGGCAACGAAGCTGTCTGAAGGAAGTAAGCAAGGGTAGGAGGAGGAGGAAGAGGTCACTATGGTTCTTAAAGGAGGTGGCCAAGGCAGTAAGGGTGAAAACAACAACTTTTAGGAAGTAAAAGACAACCCACACGGAGGGAGGCAGGAAGGTATCTCTAGACAAAGGGAGGAAGGATGGAGGGTGAGGGCAGCTAAGCTGCAAACAGAGGGGAGGCTCGTCAAGGAGGTCAAAATGGGGATAAGACTTTCTTCAGGAACATGACTGAAAAGAGGAAAGCAAGGGGTGGGACAGTGAAGAACGGAGAGGAGGGGGCTATGCAGGAGAAGCTCGAGAAAAAGCTAACATTCTGAATAGGTACTTCTACTCGGTATTCTCGGTGGAAGGAGGAGGGGACGGACCAACATGTATCAGCAGGCACCAGGAGGAGGGGGGACTGGACATAAGTCTTTTCTCAGAGGAGAGTCTCCAAAGACTGGAAATCCTAAAGTAAAACACGGTGATGCAGCCAGACGGGATTCAATAAAGGGTATTAAAAGAACTGAGCACAGTGCTATTGGTTCTTATAGCAACACTGTTCAGCACCTCACTGGAGGACAGAGGTAGTTCCAGAGGAATACAGAACCAATGTGGTCCCTCTGCACAAGAGTGGCAGCAGGGAGGAGCCTAGTAATTAGAGGTGGGTTAGTCTCACATCAGTGGTGGAAAAATTAATGGAGACCTACCTGAAAGAGAGGCTGATGCAGTACCTGGAGGCAAAAGGGCTGTAGGACCAGTGGTAGCACGGTTTCACAGGGAGGAGGTTATGTCAAATAAATCTCAGATTTCATTAACCAGATGACTAGAAAAGTACATCAGGGGAATGCAGTGGATGAGGCCTATCTAGACTTCAGTAAGGCCTCTGACACTGTGCCACACAGGATGCTAATAAAGAAACTTAGCAAACTGCGGGTTGGGGAAGAGATGGTAAGTTGGGTATCAAATTGGTTAAAGGACAGGAGAAAGAGGGTGGTGGTAAATGGAAGTCACTCAGTGGACGGGACGCTGACCAGTGGAGTGCCACAGGGATTGGTACAGCATCCTGTCCTCTTCAACATCTTTATAAGTGACACTGCTGAGGAACTGGAGGGGAAGGTATGTCTCTTGGCAGATGATACCAAAATCTGCAACAGGGTGGACATGCAGGAAGGAGTGGAGAGAGAATGCAAAGGGATCTGGGGAAACCAGAGGAGTGGTTTTAAGATGTGAAAGTTTGGTTTCAATGCCACAAAGTGCAATGTCATGCAACTGGGTTGTGGAAACCCAGCAGCTGTGTATAAGACATGGGGGAGGGGGGTAACTTACAGTCACCAAGCAAGAGAGGGTCCTTGGGGTAATCATATCCCTCCTAAAACCATAATGCTTCACTCATACAAATCCTTAAATCTGGCTCCAATACTAAATGACCTATCATACGCTGACTGGTCCCCCATACACCTTGCTTCCTCAATTGACACAGCTCTGCAATACGCCCAGTCTAAACTCCTCTCTATCTGGGACCATTATGCCCCCTAAAATGCACCCGAGTCTGCAGCTCCCACCTCCCCTGGGTCTCTGCCGACCTGTTAGCTTGCCTAAGTGCCAGAGATCAGGCCTAGAAAATGCACAAATCCTCCAGCTCCCCACTTGCTTCCCTAAAGTACCATACGCTAAGAAATGCCTGCATAAGAGCAATTAGACATGCCAAGGCTGACTACTTTTCAGACAACTTTTTTTTTTTTTTAATTAGTACTTTTTCCTCACCTTCGCAGACCCGACAGGGGCTTACATTCTCAGCCTCTGATCCCCCACCTCCATTCTCCTCCATGGCAGAGCCATGGGTGCTATGCCCCCCACCATAGAACACACAAATCTAGAATCGGGGGCGGCCTTGTAGAAATGATCAGGCCAGCACGGTTCCTGCCGGATCCCCTTTTTTTCCCACCATTTTTTTCCCACACCCTACGCCTGTGCAATGGGCAGGGAGTCTGTCTCCACCTCCGATGAGGCAGCCAATCGCCCTGGACATGGGCCAACCCCTTTATGTGGTTATGCGCCCATGCCGACACCCAGCCATCACTAGGTGTCAGTCGACAGTGCAATCCCCCCTTCCCGAGGAAGGAGAGCAGTCCTACGGACGCTCAATCCTTCCTCCTCCGGCAGACCCTTGAGCGACCCAAGTCCGTTCCCGAACCCCAGTCACCAGTGTAGCACGAGGTGTGGCGTTCAGCACCTCAACCCTCAGCGCCACCGGGCCGGCTCCTTCTCAGCCAATTTTAACCAGAAAAAAACACCCATCCAAATTCTGGAAGGTGGTTCAAACCCTATTCTCCACCCCCATCCCAGCCCCCAGCACCAGACCTCAAAGTGGACAATGTCTCCCTGTCCGACGCCATCCCAGTGGCCACCGAGTTTAACACTTTCTTCACCTCCTGCGCCTCCTCTTTGCTCTCTACTCTACCTGCTACCTCCTCACTACCCTCCCCCCAAACCCTATTTTTCAAGCTGCCTCTCACCCCCCTTTCTCCTTCACTCCTGTCTTCCTGATGATGCCCTCAAAGCCCTTCTTGCCTTTAACCCTTCTAAAGGCAAATGCCCCTCTGGACTGGACTCTAAAATCCTATACCTATCAGGTCCAGTTCTGCTATCCCTCTTGCTTCTCTTCTAAATCTCTCTTTCTCACTTGCATCTGTCCTTTCTGACTGGAAACATGCTACCGTTATCCCCCCTGCAAAAGGTGGTGATCACTCCTCCCCTGGTAACTACCATCCCATCTCCCTACTCCCCACTTCAGCCAAGCTATAGGAGCACTTGTTATTATCCCAACTCTCCTACCTTGACTCATCCTCCTTCTTCACACCTTACCAGTCTGGCTTCCGTAAATGCCACTCCGCCACCTCCTCCCTCCTTAGGCTCACTGACTCCACACTTACTGGCATGGACAAGGGACTTATCACCTCTGCAATCTTTGTCGACCTAGCCAAGGCTTTCGGCACCATCTCTCACCCATTCCTGCTTGCCAAACTCTCTACGGCTGGGCTCTCAAATGCAGCTACCAGCTGGTTCCAATCATACCTAGTGGGAAGAATGCAATCCATTCGGATCACTGACAAAACGTCCCCTCCTCTTGCCATTAACACTGGAGTCCCCCAGGGCTCTGTGTTGTGCCTGCTGCTAGTCTCGATCTTCCTAAATGACCTTCCCTCTGCCTGTCTTTCCATCTCTATCCACATGTATGCAGACGATACTGCACTGTACACATCTGGTCCCTCCCCCACTGATGTAGCGACTAGACTCCAGCGTGATTTCGACAATGTACAACACTGGTTTTGCTCAAATCAGTTATTCTTGAATGCCAAGAAGACCGTCTCCTTGACCTCTGGCACAAGGAAGAGACTCTTTCGGCTCTCATCCTTCCCCTCTTTCCACACCCTTGATGGGACCTTGCTTGAGGATAATTCCTCCTATAGACATCTTGGGGTTTGGCTTGACCAGAACCTCAACTTCACTGGACACATCTGGGGTGGATACGAATACAGTGCAGGGCTTCAAACAGGCATGGGATAGGCATAAGGGAGCAATACAGATGAGTATGAACAGTTAGGCCATTGACAGAGTAAAGGCCTATGGCACATTCATAAGGTAGAAAAAATGGGCAGACTGGATGGGCCTTGCAGTCCTTATCTGCCGACAACTTCCATGTTTCTATGATGCCATCCACAAAAAGCTGCACCCCAAACTGGGTGCCCTATACCGAAATCGTGGATGTATCCCATTGCCAGCTCGCTGCACATTGATCCAGAAAATGATCCTCCCTATCTCCGACTACGGTGATGCAGTCTATAGTGCCACTCCCAAATCTTCCCTAACCAGGCTGGACTCTCTCTCTTCCATTCCTTCTGTCGCTTCGTTCTTGACTGTCCTCCATGCACCCATCACTGTAACCTCTACCAGGCTCTCTCCCTCCCTTCCCTTGCAGACAGGCGTCATATCCACTGTGCCTCCTTTCTAGCTAAATTCTGGTTTAACTCTCTACCATCGCATCTCTCCTCATCAACTGCCCTCAAACAACCTTCCTCTCGCTCTCTTAGAAACCCCTTGACTCCCAAACCTTAACCCTTCCCTCCAGGTCCTCCACAGCAGGCCAGTCAGCTTTCTCCCATCACTTCCCTAAAATATGGAACTCCCTCCCCCAGCATGTCTGGCACGCTACCTCCTTCCTAAAGGAGCTGGCGTATAGCGCAGTGGTTTAAGGCTCTGAGCTGCAAATCTGGTGACATCCAGCAGACCAGACCAGGGTTTGAATCCCACAGCTTCCATTTGCATACTGTGTGACCCTGAGCAAGTCACTTAACTTCCCTGTGCTCCCAGGTCGCACCTGTAAAAAAGCTTTCAGCATAGTGTGCTACTCCTGGTTAAACAAATAAATAAAAAAAATAAAGGACCTTTTCTCTCCTGCCTGCAATTGCATTTAAACTCCCTCCTTCACCTTACTTTATTCTGTTTACCTCTTGGTTTCAATAACCTGATTAGCACTCATTAAATGGTCAATGTTAACACATGCAACTTGATTTGAGTAATATACTTGGCTCATATATTCTGTCTGTATCGTTTAAATTGTCTGTAGCTCTGTATTTCTTATCATCCAATTTATAATGTATACTGATTTTTTTTTTTTTTTTTGAAATTGCAATTTATTCCCCTCATCCTGCCAGCCCTGACCCTTCGGGGCTACTAAGGAGTCATCCATCTGTCTCCCGCTCTACCCACGTCCACCTCTGTGTCCCCAATGGAGCCTTGGATTACCCCCGGGCGGGAATGAGGTGCGGCCCAAACACCCCGAGCTACTCACGGTTTCGTCAGTCCGGGGGTGGCACGGCGAGCGGGGGCACATCAGAGGCACGCTCCGAGTAGCCCGTCTTCCCGGTCCTGGCAGGCATTATCCTCCATTTTTCCTCCCCTACGCTGGGTAGACCATGATGTCAAGGTGCACGCACCGATGTCCACAGCGTGATCTTGGTCGCCCTTCCTCTGCGGGGCTTGTAGTACCCCAAGCCTCCACTCGGAGTTAGACAAGTTGTGGGCATCGCACGCCACCCCCCTTCCCCCCAAGAGGGCGAGCTGTCATGGGATGCTCAAGCCACTCTCCCTCCAGCGCTGAGTTCGCTTCAAACCGAGTCGCTGGCGGTCGTAGCAATCCAACCACTGCGCCGGCGGGCCGGCTATGCATAGTGATTTTATACGGTACGTGTTTTTTTATTACTGTACTTTGCCTATGTACCTACTTGTATAACTACTATTATCCCTGTACCCCCTCCCGCAGGACACATCTGGAAATGAGCATTCTCTGCTCAGTATGCCTTTCTTGGTAAAACATTTAAATAAATTAAATGTCTGATGATCTCAACGTAGCAAGGCAGTTAGCAAGGCTAGTGGAATGCTGGGTTGCACAGTGAGGGGGATTTCTAGCAGGAGAGGGGAGGTGGTGCTGCCACTGTATTGCTCACTAGTAAGACCTCAACTGGAGTATGGTGTACAGATTTGGAGGCCATACCTCTGCAAGAACGATAACAGGGTGGAAGCGATCCAGAGGAGGGCTACCAAAATGGTGCAGGGGTTGCATGAGAAACCATAGGAGGAGGAGAAGCTGTGGGAACTTAACATGTAGTCCTGGGAGGAGAGCAAGACAAGATTGAGACCTACAAGTACGTCAAGAGGATAAACAATGTACAGGTGGGGAGTCTCTTTCAGAGGAAGAGTACCAGAACACGTGAGCATGCAATGAAGCTTTTTTTGGGGGGACAGTGTTTAAGAGGGATATGAAAAAATACTTCACAGTAAGGGTGGCGAGCGCGTTGAACAGCCTGCCAGAGGAGGTGGTGGGGGCAGAGACAGTGGGGGGCATCAAGCATGCGTGGGATAGGCACATAGGCATAATAAGTGAGGAAAGGGAAGCGCAAGGGACACCCAAGACCGAACAGAATCCAGGGAGTAGTAACAGGCAGGAAAACAAGGCAGACTAGATGGACCTACCACTCCTTTTCTGCTGACAAATTCTATGTTTCTAACAATGCGGTAACTTGCAAAACAACGTGGTCCGATTTGTATTATGTTCAAATAAATGGGGGATGAGCCTCAACCCGGATAAATGTAAGGTCATATATTTCGGACCATGGAATATAAAACACTGTTATTTTAGAACTGGTAAACTAAATTTAGCCAATTTGGAGAAGGATCTAGGAACACTAGTGGCAAATAACTTGAGCACAGTCAGACACTGTGATGAGCTGTTTTGACTAACATGATAACTGGCTGCAACAAAGAAGTTACATACTTACTGTAACAGTAGATCTTCGAGAGAATCTCTTTTGTCAGGCCACTCCTACGGAACTACAGCCGCCAGGCACCAGAACCACACAGAAGTTTTTTGCAAGAAGTCCACTAGGGGCCACACATGATGATGTCCTACATCGGCGCTTCCCATATAAACATGGGCTGCCCCTTCCCTCTTCAGTTCCCCGCTGGAGATCATACTCAGAGGACCTCCCTGTATGGAACCAAGAAGGGAGCTATGGCTCCGCTGACCAGGGGAGGCAGAGAAATGGAAATTATGTACCTACCATAATTCTTGATCTTCTTGGGCAACTCTTCACCATTCATTCATACATACATACTGCTGGGTACTACGCCGGAGGCGCTATGACCTAGCGGGAGCCAAAAATCTTCAGAAGAGTCGGCACAGAGGTAGGACTGCACATGCGCGGCACCACAAGACTGACTCACGCCTGTGTGGGCTATATCAATGTCGACTCCTCAACAGCCTCAGAACCTTTTTGACTGAGGAGATGCAGCGTAAACTAATCTAGGAAACTCCTAACCTAAACCAGGCATAAGACAGCCCGGTTGACCTGCGTAAGAAGGGTCACTTCAACAGTATCTTCACAGCCCAGACCAACCAGGGAGTGAAGACCAGAAACGGGATGAGTGAGCTCGGGGGATGGTGGGTAGGCGTATGAATGAATGGTGAAGACTTGTACAAGAAGATCAAGAATTACAACAGGTATGTACTTTCCATGTCTTCCTGGACTTAAAAGTCTTCACCATTCATTCATACTGCTGGGTGAGTAGCAAGCTAAAAACCAATCCCCCTTGCAGGGCGGCAGGAGACAGAGCTCACTCACGATAGAAGTCTTTTAAGGACTGTCCTGCCAAAGGAGTTGTGTTATCTGACATGTACATCTAGAGCACAGTGCTTCACAAAGGTATGCACCGAGCTCCAAGTAGCTGTTTTGCAGATCTCTGCAATGGGCACATTACGTATCTCCACCGGGGATGCCGCTACCACTCTGGCAGAGTGGACGCAGACCCATCCTTCCAACTTGACTAGCGCCATCGAGCAGCAATGGCGAAGGCATGCCACTAACCAAGCAGAAATGCATCTAATGGCAACTGGCTGGACCAGCTGGGCCATGCTGAACAATACAAAGAGTTGCTTGGTTTTACAAATCTCCCCTGTTCTGTCGATGTAGAATCGTAAAAGCCCTCTTGACATCAGTGAGTGAAGGGTGCATTCCCCTTCATTCTGAGTTAGCAAAATAAGTGGGGAGAACCAAGGGCTGACTGAGGTGAAATTCTGAAACCACCTTGGGTAGAAATTTAGGGTACATACAAAGTATCACCTTGTTCTTGTGAAAGACTGTGTATGGAGGGTCTGTGATCAAGGCATGTATTTCAGAGACCCTGTGAGCAGAAGTAATGGCCACTAGAAAGACGGTCTTTCAGATTAGAAACTTCAAGTCACAGGTGGCTAGAGGCTCAAATGGTTTACAAGTGAGCATATATAGCATGAGGTTAATGTCCCATGAGGCCACCAGTTTCGTGACCGGGGGTCTAGTGTGCAGGATACCCAAGAGGAACCTCTTAACTAGGGGTACCTGAGCTAGCGTCATGTTCTGTACTGGCTCATGATAGGTGGAAATCACGCAGAGGTGTACCTTCACTGTCGAATACTGCAGTCCTGCATATGACAGATCCAAGAGGTACTCCAACACTTTAGTTGGTGGGCAACAGAATGGGTCCAGAAGGGATTTTGCACACCAAATTGAGAAGCGCTTCCATTTAGCTGTGTAAATCTTCCTAGTGGAGGGCTTACGCACTGCCAAGAGGATTTCTGAGATTCCCTGAAAAACCTTAAACCTTCCCACCTCTTATCTCCTCAGAAGCCAGGCACGGAGATAAAGGGAACTCAGGTTGGGATGTACTAGAGGTCCCTGCGTGAGGTCTGTTCGCAGTGGAAGTTGCCTCGGGGGGACCTCCAACAATCTGTTGATTACTGGAAACCATATCTATCAAGGCCAGAATGAGGCAATTAGAATCATCCTGCCCCCAATATGAGCAGCACCCGCTGGACAGAAGAGGAAGAAATGTGTACAGAAGGTGTCTTGTCTACCACAGTCTGAATACATCCTGACAGAAAAGAAAAAATTACTCACTGTAGTAATCTTCTTTCTTCCAAGGGGTCCTTTAGCATCAGTTACTATAGCAGTTAGCTGGCTAGGTGCAACTGCCCCGGAGGTATGCCTTGCAGATAATTAGCATAATTAGCTTGGGCATCAGCCAATCAGAAAAGAGGAGGGGAGTGTGCTGAGAGGGAGCACCCTGAAGGGCTTCAGAATTTTTTCGAAGATAATGGGCAGATGCCCCCAAAAGTGAACCAACAGGATTCAAAAGACATGCAAATGTCCAAAACCAGAACAGATATCAACAATTTGAGCTTGAAAACTCTTTAAAAAAGACCAGTTTTGGTGACAAAAACTGAGAACAGAGCCCTTCTCCTAAAAGATGAACCGGGGAGGAAGGGTGGCAGCTTACTGATGTTAAAGGACCCCTTGGAAGAAAGAAGATTACTACAGTGAGTAATTTTTTTCTTCTTACCCCAGGAGTCCTTTAGCATCAGTAACTATAGCAGACTACAGAACAATACCAAGTGGGAAGTGGGCAGAGAACCTACTTAGGAAAGAGGCTCTGCAGACCCGCCTTGCCACATTCTGGCACCAGATCTGGACTGCACGTCTAAGCTGTGGTGCTTAATGAATGTGTGTATAGATTTCCAGGTAGCTGCTTTGCAGACATCCCGAAGGGGCATGTCTCTTGCTGTTGCCACAGAGGCTGGAGTGGGCCCTGAGCCCCACAGGAGGTTGATGACCAGCGTTTTCGTAGCAGACTAATACAAGAGACTAACCAGTGGGAAATAGTCTCTTGATAGCTGGTCTTCCTCTGCCTACATCCCTATAGGTGAGGAACAACTGAGTGGAAGAGTCACTGACCTGTCTAGTATGCTCTAGATGGTAAGAGAGCTCTTTTGACATCCAGACTGAGGAGGTAATGCTCGGCGGGAGTGGATTTCTCGGTAAAGAAGACAGACAGAGTAATTAGACTGATTAAGGTGAAATTCAGGGACCACCTTAGGCAGGAACTTCCCATTTGTTCTGAGCTCAATTTTGTCTCTGAAGAATGATGTAATTAGGCTCAGTGCACAGGGCCTGTAGCTCTGAAATCCTCCTGGCAGAGGTAGTGGCCACCCGGAAGACAGATTTCCTGGTTACGAACTTGAGATGGGCAGTAAGCACAGGCTCAAAGGGTGGTTCCATGAGCCTGGCAATGCAAAGATTCAGGCTCCAAGAAGGACCGACTCCCTGACCAGAGGCTGGAGGTGCAAGAGGCCTTTGAAAAACTGTTTGAATATGATATGGGAAAAAAAATACAGGTTACTCACCTGTAGCAGGAGTTCTAGGAGTGGTATATGTTGTTCATCCACACTTTGTGGCAGGTTCCTTGCTGCTTTAAATCTTGCCGGAAGGTCTTCAAGCTGGCTCCTCCCATCCACCTGGGTGGTAAAACCCTCGGCTCCGCCCCATGATGCCAGATCTAGCCCGCTGGAAGCCAGGTTGCATGTCAAAGCCGGGGAGGTCAGGTGGGTCGTGTGGATGAACAACATATACCACTCCCAGAAGAAAAAAATTACTCACTTTAGTAATGTTGTTTCTTCTAATGGAGTCTTGCTATATTATGACGATTGCAGTATGACCGCAAGTTAGAACTGCTCCGGAGGTGAAATAGTTAACTTACATGCAAGGCATGGAATCTTGAGCGTGAGCTCGGTTAAGGAAGCTCTGTCTGCTTGCTTTCAAACCCAAACCGTCAGATCTTTCTGAGCTAAAACTCACTTAATGTTCTGTGTGGAAGCTGTAAACCTACACTAGCCAACTGACTACTACCCTAACAAACACACTTGTTGGTCTAGAAAAAGACTCAAGTCAAGAGACCCAATAATGAAATAAAACACACTCACCCTAGGGAGGGTGAAACAAAACAACAAAGTGGCAAGAAAACAGAGTACCAACACTTTGATGCCACCCACAAGCGCAAAAGCGAGGTTCTGAGAGGGGCAGGCAGGGAAGGAGGTCATAATATAGCAAGACTCCATTAGAAGAAACATTACTGAGGTGAGTCATTTTTTCTTCAAACAACATGAAGTCTTGCTATATTATGACAACTGCAGACTACACAGCAGTACCCCCATGGAGGAGGGACAGAACCTACTTAGGGAATAGGCTCTGAAGGACAGCTGTGCCAAACCGAGCATCACTCCTAGCTTGGATGTCCAAGGAATAATGCTTGGTAAAACTGTGAACCGTTTTCCAGGTAGCTGCTTGACATATCTGTAGAATGGGGATGTCTCTGGCCGCAGCCAGAGAAGCAGCTGTACCTCTGGTAGAGTGAGCCCTCAGGCCTGAGGGGGGAGTCTTACCCAACTTTTCATAACAGAACTGGATACAAGAGACAATCCACCTAGCAATGGATCTTTTAGTGGCGGGTTTCCCCTTCCCAACCTCACCATAAGTGACGAACAGTTGGAGGGAGTCAAACCTGTGACCCTTGGTACGCTCTATGTAGTAGCTAAGGGCCCTCTTTACATCTAAGCTGTGCAGCCTTCTCTCACCAGAGGAAGAATGATCAGTGAAGTAAACAGGGAGAGAAACAGATTGATTAAGGTGGAAATCTGAAACCACCTTAGGCAGGAACTTTCTGTTAGTCCGAAGGACTACCTTATCTCTGTGAAAGAAGATAAAGTCTGGCTCCACTGACAATGCTTGTAATTCACTTATGCGTCTGGCAGAGGTGATAGCCACCAAAAACAGTTTTCCAAGTCAGGAACTTAAGCTCAGCTGAAGACAAGGGCTCGAAAGGAGGTTGCATGAGCTGAGCAATGCAAACATTGAGGCCCCAGGCAGGCAGGGTCCCTGAATGGAGGGTTAGTGTAAACAAACCCTTAAAAACCTGGTAAATACAGGGTGAGATGAAAGAGGAGAGGTTTACCTGCTGAAAGAAAAGCAGAGACAGCTGTCAAATGTACCTTCAGAGTAGCTGGTCTCAGCCCTAAAGTGTTTAGATGGACCATATAATCTAGGACTGTGGGTAAATCTGCAGTGTCTGGGGGAATATTCTTTTCCGAGCACCATATGGAAAATCTTTTCCATTTGGAGTTATAAGTAGCCCTGGTAGAAGGCTTCCTAGAAGCCCTGAGTATATCCATTACACCTTGAGAGAGGTGTAGGCCATAAATTCTAACTCTTCAAGAACCAGACCTTGAGATTGAGAGACTTGAGATCTGGGTACCAAACCCTTCCCTGGGCACATGTTAACAGATTGTGATTCTTGGGAAGGCACAGGGAGGATGGACTGCTAAGGACAGGAGGAGAGGATACCAGGGTTGCCTGGCCCAATCCGGGGCAATCAGAATGACCCTGCAGGATTGGGCTCTGATTTTGACTAGCACTTTGAACAGGAGAGGAAAGGAGGAATGCATGAAGGAACTTCCCTCCAGCTGAGGGCTAAAGCGTCCAGAGGGATTGAGCCCAAGACTGGAGGCCTGCAGCAAAGAGAGGAATTGATGACTGTCTGGAGCTGCAGAGAGATCTATTTGAGGGGTGCCCCATTTGGCAAATACCACTCCCAGAACCAGGGGATCCAGGGACCACTCGTGATGGCCCTGAGAGATCCTGCTGAGAGCATCTGCCAGGACATTGTCTTTGCCTGGGAGGTGAACTGCCGAAAGGGAGGTGTTCAGGGAGTACGCCAGAGACCACAACTTCATGGCTTCGGTGCACAAGGCCGTAGACCGAGTGCCCCTTGTTGATGTACCACATTGTAGTGGTGTTGTCTGTTCTGACCTGCACAGTCTTGTTCTGAACAGATTCTGAGAAAGCTTGAAGTGCTAGAAAAACTGCTCTGAGCTCCAACAGGTTGATGTGGAGCACAGATTCCTGTGGGGACCACAGTCCCTGGGTAGTGAGGTCTCCCATGTGGCCCCCAACCCAAGAGGATGCATCTGTAGTAAGGATTAATGAGTGAGGCTGAGTGACAAAAGGAACTCCTTGTCTCAGATTGCTCTGATCCTGCCACCACTGAAGGGCTTGGATCAGGGTTCGGTAACTGGGGTCGTTTGGTAAGAGGATCCTTTCTTTGAGACCAAAAGGCCCTCAGATGGAACTGAATGTCTCTCATTTGAAACCTTGCTCCTTGCACTACTGCTGTGGAAGCAGCCATGTGCCCTAGGAGCTGCAGAAAATGCCTTGCTGGTCGAGAGACCTGCAGGGTGAATGAAGAGGCCAGGGAGACAAGGGTGTTTGCCCTGTCTAGAGGGAGGAAGGCCCTGGCTTCCTGGGTATTCAGCTCTGCGCCTATGAAGGTTAGGAGCTGGACAGGCTCCAGTACTGACTTTGAGAGATTCAGAAGGGAAACCTAGTGACATAAGCAATTGCTGGGTTATCTGAAGATGTAGGTTGACCTGATCTGGGGATTGTCCTACAATAAGCCAATCGTCCAAATAAGGAAAGATGGAAATCTTTTGCCTTCTTAGGCAAGCTACTCCTACTGCCAGGCACTTGGTAAATACCCTTGGAGCCGAAGTGAGTCCGAAGGGCATTGCCCTGAACTGGTAATGGCCTGAGGGCAGCTGGAACCTGAGGTACTTTCGGTGGGAGCGTCTGATGAGAATATGGAAGTAGGCATCCTTGAGGTCTAGGGATGCTAGCCAGTCCCCTGGCCGTAGGGAAGGTAAAATGATTGCCAGAATCACCATTTTGAACTTTGGTTTTAAAAGGTGCTTGTTTAGGTATCTGAGATCCAGGATGGGCCGCCATTCTCCTGTCTTTTTTGGGGTAAGGAAGTACCTGGAGTACAACCCTTTGCCCTGGTGTAGGGGTGGAACCCTTTCCACGGCTCTGAGAGCGAGGAGGGTGGAGACCTCTAACTCTAAGGTGAGTGCCTCAGATGGAGATGCAGGAGGAAAAGATCTGGTCCACAGCTTCGGAAATTTTTTGAAGCTGAGGACCAGTCCCTGGCTTACTACTTCCAGGACCCACTTGTCTGATGTGAGAGACTTCCAGTCCTGGACAAAGTAAGCCAGACTGCCCCCTAACGGTAGAGGAGAAGCAGCCCTGGCTACCCCATCAGGGTGCCTGCTTGGCAGGGCTTTGGGCTGAGGAGTGGAAGCAGGCCTGCTTCAACCCCCTCCTGCCCCTTCCTCTAAAGAATCCCTCTGGGTATAAGAGAAGAGGAGGCTTGAGGCCTGATAAAAGGCCTATGAAAAGGCCTGCCTCTGCCCCTGGGGGGCTGCTTCTGAGGAGTGGCCTGCCTTTCCTTGGCCTGTGCACTCCGATAGGTGGTCCTGTATTCATCCATTTTCTTCATATAATTCTCTGTTTGCTCCCCAAACAAAGAATTGCCAATCACAGGAAAATCAATGGCTTTTGACTGGGTATCCTGTGACAATGTGGTGCATCTGAGCCAGGCCATTCTGCGAAGAGCCACAGAAGTAACCATAACTCTAGAAGATACATCATTAGAGTCCACAAGAGCATGAAATTGCATTTTGATGCCTCGATACCATCTAAAGCTACCTGTTCCAGATCCCTGGCAAACTTGTCAGGAGTTGTTTGACTAGAGCCAGCACAGTATCCCATCTCGATTTCTGGTATCTGGCAGCATAAGCCATGTAATTTGCTTGTCTGAGTCCCAAGGATGCTGCCATGTACTGTTTCTTTGCCATAGCATCAATCTTCCTAGAGTCCTTTCCAGGAGGATGTGAAGCTAGGGGGATATTTGCCTTGTCACAGGCTGCAGCCTGCACCACACCCACATGGCTGCATTGCTGTGTGAGAAATTCTATGTCAGAACCTGATAAAGTATACCTTCTGTCCATCCTTTTATCCACAGGAGGTATAGAATGAGGAGTTTTTAAAACTTTTACTATCTGTTTCCTGAAAGATTTATGAAGGGGAATAGACAGTCTCTTAGATTCTGGAATATCCATCATTTCCACATAATCAGGCTCTTCCTGATCATCCACAGCTTCCTCAACAGGAAGCTGAAGAGTTTTGTAAAAGATGAAATGAGCAGGGGACTCAGAAAGCCTAGGGGGGCAAACCCCTAAAGGTCTGTCTGGAGAGGTATCTGGCTCAATAGGAGCGTCCAGATCTTCAGACCATAATTACTCTCTTCATATCCCCCCAGCGGTTCATAAAATTCCTCAAAATCATAATCCTGAACGATGGGACCTGGTGAACGAGCGTCTCCCAGAGGGCCGGTTCAGGAAACAAGGAAAGAGACTGGACAATCTGGATTGCTTTGGCTATCTCTTCAGCTGTTGGGGAAAGGACTTTTTCCACAGCAGCAGACTTTCTAGTCCTTTTTGCAGGAACTGGCTCCTCGGAGCCAGCTCTTCATTTGCCTGAGGAAGTAAGGCCCTGGTCAGAGGGCACTCCCTCAGGTTCGGTTGGCACCTAACCGAGCCGGCCATCCGGGTCAGCGGACTTTTTGGCCTCTCTTTCCCAGAGCCTACCAACTCTCTTTTCAACAGTGGTAGCAGGGAAATTCTTGCAAATCTGGCAGTCTGAATCAAGGTGGTCAAACCCCAGGCAATAAACACAGGTGGTGTGAGGGTCAGCCTTGGCAAAGGCTTCCCCACAGACAACACAGTGCTGAAACCCAGTGGGCCCGATTTTTCTTTTGGGTTTCTCAGACATTATGCCAGTCTAACCAAAACTTGCCCGTTTATGGCAATCCGACAAGCAAGACTCTCCTATCGGTTCCCAACCGTGTCACGGGCCGTGGAAAAAACCGTAATGAAATCTGTTTTTTTTTGAGACGATAGGAACAGGAACGCACTCTAAAAAAGGACTAGCAATTGAAAAAACAACCTAATCGGTTCAAACCGAACGATAAATATTTAAAGTTCACACAGAATTGTATGTAAAAACCTATCTGTGACTACGTTACACGCAGACAGAGCTTGAACGAGCGGTTGCGGTTAAATTAAAACCAATTTACTTTTTAAAACTGTTTTAAACGCGAAAGTGAACCGAGCAAAGGAGAAATCTCCGGGCGACTGTTCAGTGAGCGGAGTAAAAATCTGACGGTTTGGGTTTGAAAGCAAGCAGACAGAGCTTCCTTAACGAGCTCGCGCTCAAGATTCCATACCTTGCATGGAAGTTAACTATTCACCTCCGAGCAGTTCTAACCTGCGGTCATACTGCAATTGTCATAATATAGCAAGACTTCATGTTGTTTGAACTCCTGTTACAGGTGAGCAACCTATTTCTAGGGATGTGGATATGTTGTTCAATCACACTGTCTAGCAGACTCTACGCAGTTCTCTCTGGGAGGAGGAGACACACGCACCTACTAGGGAAAAAGGACTGGCGAACGAGGGTCCCAAAACCAGCATCACGGCGTGACTCAGGTCCAATGTAGTAATGGGAAATAAAGGTGTACTGACTTCCAGGTAGCAGCCCTGCGAATTACCTTGATAAGGGACATCCCTAGAAGCAGCCACCGAAGCAGCAGTATGACGGGTAGAATGAGCTCTTACCCCTTTGGGAGGCTCCATGCCCACCACCCTATAGCAGAGATCTATGCAGGAGGTGACCCAACTCCTTATGATCCGCTTGGCTGCAAGTCTGCCAGGTGCAGCTTCAGAGTAGGTGACAAACAGCTGGTGAACCTCTCCCGAACTTTAGCCGTTCACTCCTCATAATAAGAAAGCGCTCTTCTAGGGTCCAAAGTATGGAGCCTATATTCGGCCTCCGAGGTGTGACTGAGGCAGAACACCGGCAGAGTCAACACCTGGTTAAGGTGAAACTCCGACACCAGCTCCGGAAGGAATTTCGGGTGGGGTAGAAGGACAACCTTGTCCCTGTGGAAGACCAGATAAGGAGACTCGATGGAAAGTGCCTGGAGCTCTCCCATCCTTCTGGCTGACGTGATAGCCACCAAGAAGGTGGTCTTCCACAACAGGTGAGATATCACACCTGTGCATCAGATTCGAATAAGCGCCCATGAGCTAGCAATACCAGCAGTAGATCACGGAGGTGGAGGTTCTCACACGGAAGGGATATGTGATCAAGGCCTTTGAAGAAGCGCCCGACCACCTTCTCCTGCGCTACCGACTGCTTGCCGGCCAGCACCTGGTAAGCAGAGATGGCTGCCAGGTGCACCTTCAGAATTGTTGACTGAAGCCCTAGCTAAGAAAGAGACCACAGGTAGTCCAGAATGCTAGCCAAGGAACATGAAGAAGGGTCCAACCCTTTGTCCTGACACCAAATGGAGAATCTCTTCCATTTGAAGGTGTAGCATTTTCTGGTCGACTCCTTACGGGACGCCTCAACGACGTTAAGGACCTCGTAGGAAAGACCCAAGGCCTGGAACTCTAACCGCTCAGGAGCCAGGCTGCCAGGTGCAGGGATTGAAGGTCCGGATGGAGAACCTTCCCCTTGTCAACTGAGAGCAGGTCCATGCAGGCTGGAAGCCGCCTCAGGAGCCTGGAGCTGAGGCTGAGGAGATCTGGGTACCAGAATTGGCGGGGCCAGTCTGGGGCTACCAGAATCACCTGCGCCTTGTCCCTCTTCGCCTTGAGAAGCACCTTGTGGATCAAGGGAAATGGAGAGAAGGCGTAGAAGAGGCCCGGGGTCCACGACCTCGAGAAGGCATCCCCCTGCAGCGAGCCCTGCTGAGGGGAGCGGCAGTGAAACAGCCTCAGCTTCACATTCTCCCTGGGGGCGAACAGGTCTACCTGAGGGTAGCCCAATGGAAGAACAGATCTTGAACTACCTCCGGCAGGAGAGACCACTCGTGAGATGCAGCGCCTATCCGGCTGAGGGCATCGGTCAGACTGTTGGAGGCTCCTGCCACATGGATAGCTAGGAGATCCGCCTCCAGGCTGATCACGAGATACCAGATGTGGAGAGCCTCCTTGCACAGAGGCAAGGAGTGCGTCCTGCCCTGACGGTTGAGGGAGTACATGGTTGTGGTGTTACCTGAACCACCTGACCCCGTATAAATGGAGCGAAGGCGGTGAGGGCTAGTCAAACTGATCGAAGCTCCAGCAGGTTGATGTGGCATCGAGACTCCTGAGGGGACCAGAGGCCGTGGGCTCTGAACTCCCCCAGATGGGCACCCCAAAGGTCCCCAACCCATCAGAGAGGCATCAGTCATTAGAGTAACTGTCGGCTCGGGGCGGACGAATGGGATACCCTCCTGCAGATGAGCTAGGACGAGCCACCACTGCAGACCATCCCACATCACCTGGGTCACTGTCACCGGCTGGTCCAGAGGACCGGAGCGCTGTGACCACTGGCTGGCCAGCCCCCATTGCAGGGGACGCATATGCCAGTGGGCCCAACGGACCACACTGGTGCAGGCCGCCATGAGGCCCAGGAAATCCCGGGCAGGGCGCAATTGCCCAACCAGAAATGACTGTGCAAAGGAGGAAAGGGCCTTGGCCCTGTCCGCCAGGAGCTGGGCTCTGGCTCGAGAGTGAGCTCTCTGCCCGATGAACGAATCACCTGCGATATGCACGGTTCTGGTTTGGCCTTGTTGATGGGAGGCCAATCTGAGGCAGCAGACCTGGAGGCCCAGATCCTGGACCGCTCCACCTCCAACCTGGAGGGGCTGCAATCAACCAGTCGTCCAGGCAAGGGTACACCGGATGCCTCGGTACCATGAGGAATGCCATCACCACTGCCATGCATTTGGTGAAGACCCTGGGAGCTGGAGAAAGGCCAAAGGGCATGGCCCGGAACTCGTAAAGAGATCCCTCTGCTCTGAAGCAGAGGAATCGCTGATGAGACGGATGGATTGGGACGTGAAAGAACGCGGCCTGAAGGTCCAGAGAACAGAACTGCACGCGTGGTTCCAAGGATGGAATGATCTGAGCCAGAGTGACCATCCTGAAGGTGCGAGCCATAGGAACTTGTTCAGGTCATGCAGATCAGAATGGGCGCAGCCCCGTCCGTCTGGGACCAGGAAGTACCTGGACACAAACCCTGGGTCTGGAGGGGTCCACCACCTCGCTGATCACCTCCTTCTGGAGGGCAAGGCAATGTCGGCTCGAAGAGCTGACAGAGGCATCTGGAACCCATTGCCCCGGTGAGAGGCAGGCTCGATAGGGGAGGGAACTGCTCGAATTCCAGGGCAGAACCCTGGAGCACTTCCTAACACCCGTGGTCGTGGTGATAGCGGACCAGGTGGAAAAGAAGTGAGCGGCCGTCCCACAGGGGAACAGAAGGTAGGGCGAGGATGGGCGACGTCATCATAACCACTCACTGGGCAGGCTTGGAGAGAGAGGCGCTGAGGACCTCCTGGACCATTGCCTCGAGGTTTCTACTAGAAGCGGCAGACTTGGCCTTAGGGTGCCAAGTGCATGAGCCTGCTGGCCCTGATGCTGGTGTTGCTGGGCCGGACGTGCCGCGCCAGAGAGCAGAAGGGCTACGCTGCTGCTGGCAGCCTTTGTCTTCTCGTGGAGCCAGTCCAAGGTGGCATTGGACTTCTCGATCCTCTGGAGATGGCCTTCACTCCAGGGCCAAACAAGTGGCGGTGCCCAGGAGGAGCGTCTGTCAGCTTGTGCTGGGTGTCCGCCGTGAAGGTGGAGATCCGCAGCCAAGCTCTGCGGCGCCCATCTCACGGCCACTACTGAATGGGCACAAGAGTCACCAATGTCCAATGAAGTTTGGAGCGGTTCTTTAGCCACCGCCCTTCCTGATCCGCACCTACTTGGCCGTCATCTGAAAGTCAGCCAGGAGATAAGGAATCACCTCATCCAGCGAGCCCATAGGCGTGAGAGAAGCGATGCCACCATCAGAGCGGCCGAGAGCTAACCTGACAAAGACTAGGGAAGAAGCAGGCGTAACCTTCCGCCTGAGTAATCAACTTTTGGATTCCTTATTAGGCGGTTTGTCCGCGTCCTGAGTGTTCCTGGGCACGCAACAGCTATCAGTCACTAACACCTCCACAGAGGGGTGCTCAGCCGGACAGTGAACCGGTGGGGACTGCGTGCCTGTGAGCCATCCTGGCTGAGGCACAGGACAGATGCTGGCCACTCATCACAACTCCAGGGCCGGACCAGCAATGGCCGGCCCGGAAGAAAGCCTCCATGGAGGATCCCTCAGTCCAGTATCTCAGTGAGGATACTTGGCCCGTTACAGACAGGTTCGACTGCATCCAGTAGACTCTGAAATGAGTCGAAGCATACCCAAAAACGAGGATGGGCTCTCGTTCACTAACTGGCCCCCTGCAGACTCCAGGTCAAGTGGACTGGAGAACAGGGACGAGTCGTCGTCAAGACTCCGAGGAGTCTGTGAACAGCTGCAAAGCGCCTGAGCCACCCTCCACCTGCAGAGGTCGATCGGGAGTGAGGGTGACCGACAACCTATGGGGCAAGCCCTGACCTGACCGAGAATCCTTGGTCGGGGCCCCAGTCTTAGCTTGTGGAGGTGGAGTTCCACCACAATGGGTGGAGCAGCAGTTTCGCCGAACAACCCGGCGCGGGGTGCTCCTCGATAACCATGAGGGTTGTTCGGCGCTCGGTGACAGCCATAATGGCGGAGAAGCGACGGAGTCAAGCTGTTACCGATCAGTAAAAGTTGCTGCCATCAAGTCCTCGTGGCTCCAACGCAACTTGCGCTGGAGCCTATCTTGAAGGGCGAGAGGACGGACGGTGGCGCTACTTTCCATGGTGCCGAGACCAAGACCACCGATGTTGGCAGGACGGCTGGACCTGGAAGAGGACAGAGCCCGAGACCTTTGGGGATTCCGAGGGTGGGTCAGAGAGGGAACAGGGGAAACCTGCCCCTCCCTAGGTGCAGGGACCTTAACCAGGGACTTGGCACAGGAGGCACAGGCAAGTCCTCGCTAACCACCGGGGGAACTGGTGAAGAAGGGTTGTCGGCTTCTCCAGTCGACAAACCGTCCGACGGGTCAAGAAAAATCTCGACCGCGTAGACGGATGTCTCGGCCAGTTGACCTGATGGGGACACCATGAAGCCAACGGCTGCGACCTCGACCGAAGTCGAGAGTCGACGGTCCGGTGAAGGGAATCTCTCCCGCTCCCATGAACGTAGATGGTGGGACTTACCTTTAGAGTCCTTCTTTGTGGACCAACTGGAATGTCCCGATGGCCCTTCTCCCTTAGTGGAGAGGGACTGACAAAGCTCCTTAAAAGAAGCAGTGTAGGAGGAACCTAAGGAGAGCAGGTTAAATGCCGTGGCCGAGGAGAAAGAAGAAGCGGCCTGGGCTGCCTCCTCCTCAAGGCAATCATGTGTCCAACTGCTCCACGCCAGACCCTTGCGCCCGCGGACACCGCCCAATGGGCCTCCTTAGACTTGACCGGCGGGTACAGTTTTGGGGGCACAAAGTAGTCTGGCAGCCGGTCCCCCAAGACCGGCCGAGAAGGACACGCAATCGCAGGCCTGCAAATCGTGGCCAGGCCAGGCAGTGAGCGCACATGGAGTGCGGATGGGTCCAGGACATCTTCTGCCACAGGGCACCGATGGAAACCGGGGTCGATTTGTCCATCTCGCGGCAGCGAGGGAAGGCGAACCTAGTCTTGTAAATTTTAAAATTAGTTTGGAAATCCGAGAGTGTGGATCAGACCTAAAGCAAGGCGCTAAGGAGGGAACCTGAGCTTCCAAGCGGTAAGGAAGATCTCTAGCGTCATAGGCGGGCCGAGGTTTCGACCGGGTGGGTGGGAGGAGCCAGCTTGAAGACCTTCCGGCAAGATTTAAAGTGGCAAGGAACATGCTACAAAGTGTGGACTGAGCAACATATCCACGTCCCTAGAATGTCCTTTTCTTCCCCACCAAAAGATAGGCCGAAACTGCAGCCAGGTGTAGCTTGAGAGAGGAGGGAGGGTTTCAAGCCTGACATCTGCAGATGCACCAGGTAATCCAACAACTGGGAGTCTGAAGCTGTAAGAGGATTGACCTTTTTGCTCTTGCACCAAAGGGAGAACCCCTTTCCATTTGGCTGCATAAGGTTTTATGTGTGTGTGTGTTAGGTTTTTTTTAGCCATTCTCCAGGTCATAAGGACTTGCTCAGAGTACTGAGAGGATGAAAACGATAACCCTTCTGGATAATGCACTCCTGACTGGGGAAGGGTCAGCAGAGAGTACGATGGTGGCAGGCGAATGGGCCTGCTGCAGGACAGTGAGAGAAGGAGAGGGCACCAGGCTTGCCTGGGCCAATCCGGAGCCACCAGCATCACTGATGCAGGCGTAGTCTGAGCCTCAGCAATACCCTGAGTATCAGGGAGAAGGGAGGATTTACATGTAGGTACCTCCCTGACCAGTCCAGGATCAGGGCATCCAGGGGAAGCATTCCCGGGACTGGGGGCCTACAACAGTACTGATGAAGCTGGAAATTGAGAGGAGAGGAGAACCAATCCACTTCTGGGGTGTCCCACTGCCTGAACACTGTGGCTAGTACTTGCTTGTTCAGAGTCCATTCGCGCTGACCTTGACTGATGCAAGTTAGAGCATCCGCTAGGATATTGTGCTTGCCTGGGAGGTGAAGAGCTGAAAGGCTGACTCCCATGGAGAAGGTGAGAGATCAGATTGCCAGAGCCCCTGAACAGAGTATTTCTTGATCTGGTACCACCCTGCTTGGTTATGTAAAACATTGCAGTGGTGTGTCTGTTTGAATTTGTATAGTCTGCCCTTTCTATGACAGGAGCATACGCTCGGAGAGCTAGAAAGATTGCTCTGAATTCCAAAAGGTATGTATGTAACTGTGACTCTTGTAGAGTCCAGGGGCCACTCACTGAGGCACTGTCTGGATGAGCTCCCCCGCCCAGGAAGGAGTCATCTGTGGTGATCGCCCCTGCAGGAAAGAGGAGCTTGGAAGGGGCTCCCTATTGCCAAATTTGACAGGTTCTTCCACCAAAGCAGGGACTGAAGGGACTGCTCTGTCACCGATATCAGCTTTGAAAAATTGCTGCTTCTTTGATACCAACGAGCTCCAAAATGGGCTTGCAGGATTTGCATCCTGTACCTGATTCCTGGGACCACTGCAGGCACTGAAGCCATGTGTCCCAAATAGCCTGAAGAAATGTCTGGCTGGTCTTGGCTGTCCCTGGATGAAAGAATCTGCCACTGAGGGAAAGGCTGAATTCTCCCCTGTGGAAGGAAGGCATATCCTTTCTGGGTGTCCAGCTGAGCTCCTATGAAGGCGAGTAGCTGGGTGGGTTCCAGGTGAGACTTTATTTAGATTACCAGGGACAGAGACACCAGAGTGAGCCTGCAGAGGGACTCCTAACCTGGCGAGGAAACTTTGGCTCTATGAGCCAATCGTCAAAAAAGGGGTAGATAGAGAGGCCCAGCTTCCTGAGGTGTTGCTGCTACCACTGCCAGGCACTTTGTAAAGACTCCTGGGGCAGAGGATAGGCCAAAAGGCGACAGCGAACTGGTAGTGGCCCGAAGGGAGTTTAAACCTGAGAAACTTCCTGTGAGACCTCCTTATGGGTATATGGGAAAAAAAGGGTCCTTTAGGTCCAGGGAGGCTAGCCAGTCTGCTGTAAGGACTGAATGACTAGTAACAGAGTGACCATCTTGAATTTGCCCCAGGTTTCTTTTGTGTCAGACAGTACCTGGAGCAGAGGCCCCTCGCCCCTGTTCATGGGCCAAGAACCCTCTCCACCACTCGCAGAGCTAAAAGTTGTTTTTACCTCCGACCCCAACAGTAACACCTGTGTTGGGGTTAGAGGCTTTGACACCTGGGTACACTTTAGGTCTGTATACACTCACATCAAGGCTTAGACTGCGAAGTTGCTGGCTGGGTAGAGGTGGCCCTTCTGCCCCTTCCTCTGAAAGCCCCCTGTACTGAGAGAAGTCAGACTATGGGTAGGGAATGTAAGGTCTGGGAAAAAACCTCTGCCCCTACTGCTCTCAAATGGAATTTCCATGTGGCAGGAGGCTTAGGTTTAGCCAAGAGGCCTTGTTGCAGTCAGTTGTTCCAGAATCAAACAAAATGATTTGATCACAGGGAAAATCCAAGGCCTTAGACTGGGTGTCTGGAGTTAGACCAGTAGTTCTAAGCCAGGCAAAGCGCCTAAGAGAGATGGCATGGGCCATGGCTCTGGAGGTGGCATCTTCGTTGTCATCTGCCATGTGGAATTAATTGGTACTGCACAGCTTCCAGGACAGTTTTTGCCATATCCACCAGCTCCTGTACCACTGTATCCAATCCCTTGCGGGTAATGGCCAGGACAGAATTCCACAGTGCTTTCTGATATTTGGCTGTGAAAGCTTTGTAGGAAAAAAGTGTAACAATCAGCCTGTCGTTGGCTATGAAATCTATTTTGCTGGAGTCCTTGTCCAGGGGTAAGGAGGACAAGGAGACCCCAGCTTTCTAGCAACCTGCCTGCTGAACTAAACTATCATCGCTGGGATGTACAAACAGGCACTCAGCATTGTTCTTAGACAACTGATATAGTTACTTTCTTTTTTTTAGCCCGCTGGTCAAACCCTGCCACAAAAGTGGGGGTCTGAAGCAGTTTCATGGTATTCGTATTTATATTTTTTCATTATAGATAGGCATAACCAGTCTTTTAGGAGGTGGGAGACCGTTCATCTCCCTATAATCTTTATCCTCATCCTGGATGGACTCCAGAGTAGGGAGGTCCAGAGTGCCTAGCATGTTTTGGATAAACGTAAGCATAGAGGTGGGATCCTCCTTGTTAGCAGAGGAAGCTCCAAAAACAGGGTGGTGGACACACAAGGTTCCAGGCCCTCAAATTAATGTCAGGGGCAGCATAAAATCTGCATCACCCTCACAGTCTCTGGAAGACAGAACTGTGGAAGAGTACATACTAGCCCCAGTAAATACAGGTTACTCACCTGTAACAGGAGTTCTAGGAATGGTATATGTTGGTCATCCACACTGTCTGGCAGGTTCCTTGCCGCTTTAAATCTTGCCGGAAGGTCTTCAAGCTGGCTCCTCCCACCCACCAGGGTGGTAAAACTCTCGGCTCCACCACATGACCCCAGATCTAGCCCGCTGGGAGCAAGGCTGTGCAACGAAGCCCAGGAGGTCGGGTGGATGAACAACATATACCATTCCTAGAACTCCTGTTACAGGTGAGTAACCTGTATTTCTAGGGACATGGATATGTTGTTCATCCACACTGTCTGGCAGACTCCTAGCAGTTCTCCGGGAGGAGGGAGGCAAGGCGCACACCCTCCTACTTAGGGAATAAAGAGTGGAGAACCAGAGGCCCCAAAACCAGCATCCCCGCATGACTCAAGGTCGATGTGGTAGTGGGTAATGAAGGTGTGTGCTGACTTTTAGGTAGCAACCCTGCAAATTTCCTGGATAGGGACATCCCTGAAAGCAGCCACCGATGCAGCGGTATGGCGGGTAGAATGAGCTCTTATCCTCTGGGGCTCCATGCCCTCCAACCTATAGTAGAGATCTATAGCGGGTGACCCACATGCCTATCGTCCCGCTTGGCTGCAGGTCTGCCAGTGTCGAGCTTCAGCGTGGGTGACAAACAGCTGGCGAACCTCTCCCCGAACTTCAGCCGTCCGCTCCTTGTAATAAGCGAGCGCTCTTCTAGGGTCCAAAGTATGTAGCCTATATTCGGCCTCCAAGGTGTCACTAGGGTAGAACACCGGCAGAGTCAACACCTGGTTAAGGTGAAACTCCGACATCACCTTCAGAAGGAATTTCGGGTGGGGGCGCAGGACAACCTAGTCCCTGTGGAAGACCAGTTAAGGAGACTCGATGGAAAGCACCTGGAGCTCTCCCATCCTTCTGGCTGACGTGATAGCCACCAAGAAGGCGGTCTTCCACCACAGGTGAGAGCTGTCACACCTGTGCATCGGTTCGAATGGCTTGCCCATGAGCTTAGCCAATACCAGCAATAGATCCCACGGAGGTGGAGGTTCTCATACCAAAGGGGATATGTGATCCAGGCCTTTGAAAAAGTGCCCGACCACCTTCTCCTGTGCCACCCGACTGCTTCCCGCCCGTGCCCGATAGCAAATAGCGCCTCAGGTGGACCCTAAGGGTCGTCAACGAAGCCCTTGCTGAAAAGGGACCACAGGTGGTCAGAATGCTTGCCAGGAACAGGAGGAAGGGTCCAGGCCCTGCCCTGACACCAAATGAAGAATCTCTCTTCCATTTAAAGAGTAGCATTCTCTGAGTCGACTCCTTCGGGGCGCCTCAACAACACTGAGGACCTCGTTGGAAAGACCCAAGGCCTGGAACTCCTAGCCGCTCAGGAACCAGGCTGTCGAGTGCCAGGGATTGAAGGTCCGGATGGAATCTTCCCTGATTGATGGAGATCAGGTCCGGGCGGGCTGGAGACCACATCGGAGCCTGGAGCGGAGACTGAGGAGATCTGGATACCAGAACTGGCGGGGCCAGTCTGGGGCTACCAGAATCACCTTCGCCTTGCCCTCCTCGCACTGAGAAGCACCTTGTGGATCAAGGGAAATGGGGGAAAGGCGTAGAAGAGGCCCAGGGTCCACGGCCTCGAGAAGGCAACCCCTGCAGTGAGCCCTGCTGAGGGAGGCAGGCATGAAACAGTCTCAGCTTCACATTCTCCCTGGAGGCAAACAGGTCCACCTGAGGCATGCCCAGTGGGAGAACAGATCTTGTACTACCTCCGACGGGAGGGACCACTCGTGGGACACAGCTCCTATCGACTTAGGGCATCGGCCAGAATCTTGGGCTCCTGCCCACATGGATGGCAAGGAGATCCACCTCGGAAGCTGCGCACAAGGGACCAAATCGGAGGCTTCCCTGCATGAGGCATGGACGCGTCCCGCCCTGGCGGTTTAGGTAGTACGCGTCGTGGTGTCCGTCTGGACCTGGACCATGACCCCGTACAAGCGGGTGAAAGCAGTGAGAGCTAGGCAGACAGCTCAGCTCCAACAGGTTGATGGCATCAGGACTCCCGAGGGGACCAGGGCCGTGCGCTCTGTACTCCCCAGATGACTTTTTAATATCAGAGAGGCATAAATTAGATAGAGACTGGCGTCGGCTCAGGAGGCGGGACAAGCAGGATGCCCTCCTGCAGATGAGCTGGAGCGGTCCACCACTGGAGAGCATTCCCATCCCTGGGTCACTGTCACTAGCAGATCAAAGGATCGGTGCTGTGACCACTGGCTAATGAGTCCCCACTGTGGGGGCTGATGTACTACGTGCCCAATGGACCATGCTGGTGCAGGCCACCCATGAGTCCCAAGAGGCGCAGGAAGTCGGGCAGGCGCAATTGCCCAACCTGAAATGATTGAACAAGGAGGAAGAACCCGTCCTGTCCTTGGAGCTGTGCTCTGGCTGCAAGTCAAACTCTGCCCGATGAATTAGATAACCTGCTCTGGCACGGTTCCGACTTGGCCTCATTGATAAGGAGGCCAACTGGGGCGCAAACCTGGAGGCCAGATCCCTGGACCACTCCACCTCCATTCTGGAGAGCATAATCAACCAGTCGTCCAGGTGGGTACACCCGGACCCTTCAACACCCATGAGAATGCTGTTACCACTGCCATGCATTTGGTGAAGACCCTGGGAGCTAGAGAAGGCCGAGGGCATGGCGAGATCTCATGAGGACCCCTCTGCCCTGAGGCGGAGGAATCTCAGGTGGGACCAGACGGACTGGGACGTGAAATAGCAGCGTCTTGGAGGTCAGAGAACAAGAACCATGCCTTGTTCAAGGATGGAATGATCTGAGCCAGAGTGACCATCCTGAAGGTTCGAGACCTTAGGAACCTGTTCAGGTCATGTAGGTCTAGAATGGGGCGCCAGCCCCGCCCCCCTCATCTGTTTCGGGACCAGGAAGTACCTGGACACAAACCTCAGGTCTGGTAGAGGATCACCCCTTCCTGATCACCTCCTTTTCGAGGAGCAGGGCAATGTCGGCTCAACGGGCTGACAGGAGCTCTCGAACCTGTAGCCCAGCAGGCGGCACTTCGCAGGCGGGGCTGCTCAAACTCAGGGCAGGCCTTCCCTACCATCTCAACACCCAGCAGTCTGTGGTGATAGCGGACCAGGCGGAAGGAAGTGGCGAGCCATCCCCAGAGGGAACAGAGGAGCGGCGAGGCTGGGCGACACCCTCAACCAGTCACTGGGCAGGCTTGGAGGAAGGACCAGCCGAGGAACCTCCTGGGCCTTTCCTCCCTGCATCCTGTTGGAGGAAGCACGAGCTTGGCTTTGGATTGCCTAGCGCAAGCCTGCTGGCCCTGATGCTGGTGTTGTTGGGCTGTGCGTGCTGCAGGTGCAGAAGGGCGAAAGGGCGTATGTTGCTGACGATGGCCCTTGTCCTTCTGGGTGGAGGTGACAGAGTCCAGGGTAGCGTTGGACTTTCGATCCTCTGGAGGTGGCCTTCCACTCCAGGGCCGAACAGGTCAGTCCCCAAGAAGAGTCTCCATTGTCTAGAGCCGTTTGGAGCTGCTGTTTCGCCACTGCCCTTCCCTGATCCTGCACCTGCTTGACCGTAGTCTGCAGGTCGGCCGGGAGATGAGGGATCACCTCATCCAGGGACCCATGAGGGCGTGGGAGAAGTGTGCCATCAGCACAGCCAGGCTGGCCTGACTGAAGCCGAGGGAAGATGCAGCGTACACCTTGCGCCCGGCATAGTCCAGCTTTTTGGACTCCTTGTTGGGGGGCTTATCCACATCCCTAGCATTCCCGGAGCGCCGGAAAATGCTATCGGTGACCAACCCCTCCACAGAGGGGTGCTCCGAAAAACTGGACAAAGAGCCGGTAGGGACCGCGCCTCCTGGCGAGGCGCAGAACAGGAAACCCGGCCACTGCCAAAGCTCAAGCTGGGCTAACAATGGCTTCAACCACCGGAAAGGCCTCCGTGGGCGAATCCCCTTGGTCCAGTATCTCCGTCAGGGGATACTTGGCCCACTTGGATACGGGCTCGAGCTGCATCCCGGTGAACTCCGAGATGAGCCAAAGCAGACCCTTGAACGACGATGGGCTCTCATCCATCGACTGCCCCCCCAGAGGACTCCAGGTCAAGGGGCCTGGAAAACAGTGAGGCGTCGTCGTCAGACTCCGAGGAGTCTGCAAAACTGCCTGGGCCTGAGCCACCCTCCACTTGCCGAGGATGGTGCGGAGTCAGGGTGGCGAGAACGGTGGAGCAGACCCTGACCCGACCAAGAGTCCTTGGTCAGCGCCCCGATTCCGGTTGTGGGCGGAGGTTCCACCACAATCGGTGGGGCAGCTGATTCGGCTGAACAACCGGCCAGGCTTATGGGCACCTCGACTACCGCAGGGTTATTTAACTTTCGGATGACAGCCACTTAATGGCGGGGAAAGGCGAGGCAACAGCTTGTTCCCAGACAAAGGAGCTGCTGCCCATTAAGTCCTCGTGAGCGTCGACACAATTTGGCGAAGCCTCTCCTCTTCCGAGGAGGAAGACAAGGACGAGCAGCGCCGCCGCTTTCCTCGGTGCAGAGACCAAGACCGCCAATGTCAGCGGGATCGGCTGGACCGAGACGAGGTCTGAGACCGAGACTGAGACTCTCGGTGTTTCCGAGGGCGGGTCTGGGAGGGAGCGGGGGCCACCTGATCCTCCCTCGGCTTGGGAGCCTTGACCGGGGACTCCGGCACAGGAGGCGCAGGCAAGTCCTCAGTTTCCACCGGGGGAACCGGTGATGAAGGGTTGTCGGCTTCACCCAGTCGATGGCCGTCCGGCCAGGTCGAAAAATCTCGACCGCATCGGCGGGTGTCTCGGCCGGCTGACCTGACGGGGGACACCATGAAGCCAGCGGCCTTAGCATAACCTCGACCAAGTCGGTAGCCGACTGTCGAGGAAGGGGACCTCTCCCGCTCCCATAAACGTCGACGGTGGAACTTACCCTTCGAGTCCTTCTTTCTTGACCGAGAAGAGTGTCCCGATGGCCCCTCTCCCTTCATGGAAAGGGATTGGCAAAGCTCCTTAAAAGAAGCTGTGAAGGAGGATCCCAGGGAGAGCGGGATAAATGCCGCGACCGAGGAGGATGAGGATGCGGCCTGGGCCGCCTCCTCCTCCTCGAGGGCGATCATCTGCTCGAGTTGCTCAGCCGAGCCAACCGCTATTGACACCGCCCAACAGGCCTCCTTAGACTTCACCGGCGGGCAGTGCTTCTCGGGCGTCCAGGAGTTATCAAATAGCACGTGGTCTTCAGAGATGTTGGCCGAGAATAATCTACACAACTCACTTGGGCCTGCAAGTCGTGATCAAGGCCGAGGCAGTAGACGCACGTGGAGTGCGGGTCCGTCCTGGACATCTTCTGCCCGCCCTAAACCGGGAGTCCATTTGTCCATCGCAGCCGCGAGGGAAGAATTTTACCGAAGCCTTGAGAATTTTAAAACTCTTTTCAGCCGAACCGAAGAATTAGGATCGAGTCTATACGCAGCGCGTTAAGGAGGGAACCTGAGCTTCCAAGCGGTACGGAAGATCTGGCGACATGGGGCGGAGCCGAGAGTTTTGTTTTTCTTTGTTTTAAGCTACCTGTTGTCTCACTATTGGCTTTCCCAGGAGGAACAGGAGCGTTTTGTCTTGCAGACTACAGACTACATATATCTCTTTTTTTTTTTAGCCACTTCATTAGCAGCTTGATAAGCTTCCTTTTTGGGACACTTCAACAGTGCCCTTATTATTATTTTTTATTTTTAATTTGTGAGGAACTTCATCAGCTCCTTTGGAAGCTTTATTTCTTGGCTGGGACTTGGAGGCTTCATCAGCACCCCTGCTTGAATTTTTATTATTAGTTTTAGATGGCCCCTCATCCGTAGCCTCTGATTTTTTCCTCAGCCATATATATTTTTCTTATGTCTCTTAGCTCTGTTTCACACAACATTTGTGCAAAGAGAACCAGTAGATCTGGACCAAAAACAACTGAGGCATAGGTTGCTAAAAACGCTGTTAAGCCAGTCCTGTGGCAGCTGACACACTCTCTTGTAGGTCCAGATTTCTGCTTAGCTCTGGGAATCTCTGACGAGCCAATCCACAGAGAACCCAGCAATAACTGTCAAAGTTTGAAAATCCAAACTGTTACCTCGCGGTAGGGACCCGCGATTTCTGAGGTAAAAAATACAGAAAAAACATTAAATTCGATGGTTCCCACAAGAAAAGGGGAGCCACAGTAAATTTATGAAAGAAACCATCGAAAATACTCAATCACAATAACAATAAATGTAAAACAAACAGAGGGAACCGCGGAAAAACTCCATGGAACTGTGGAAAGAAAAACCACTAAAAAAATAGTAAAATTACACTCAGCACACTGAAAAATTAAGTTTGTGAGGAAAAACTTTACCAAGATAAGAAGAAAAAGGCTGTCAACAAGGAAAGTTAAGAGACACCTCTGGTGCAATGTTGCTCAGTCAGCAGAGAAAAAATTCTGAAGCCCTTCAGGCTGCACCCTCTCAGTACACCCCCCCCCTCCTTTTTTCTGACTGGCTGATGCCCAAGCTCATTCTGCTAATTATCTTAAAGTCATACTTCCGGGGCAGCTGCACCTAGCCAGCTAACTGCTATGGTTACTGATGCTAAAGGACTCCTGGTATAAGAATGCTAGGGTCTTGATTTCCGGAGAAGAACAGAGGCAGTTTTGCATTGAGTAGGGACACAAAAAGGTCCAGGTCTCGACTGCCCCACTCATAGAATAGCGACTACAAGACGTCCTGTGCAAGCAACCATTCGTGAGGATCTGCCTCTGTCCTGCTGAGGCAATCTGCCAGGTCGTTCTGAGTTCCCAGCAGGTAGATGGCCTGAATCAGAGCATCATTCTCGAGGCACCACTCCCACACCCTCATGGCCTCTCTGCACAGAGGGTAGGAGTGTGCTCCACCCTGCTTGTTGATGTAGTACATCACTGACTTGTCGTCCATCTGAAGGAGGATTACTTTGAGACATAGGACATCCTTCAGGGCTCAAACGGCGTACAGGACAGCCCTCATTTCCAGGACATTTATGTGTAGATGAGACTCCTCCTCACTCCACACCCCTTGAGTGTGGATATCCTGGCAGTGAGTTCCCCAACCGATCAGAAATGCAACTGATGATGGTGATCTGAGATTCCAGTTGAGCAAAGGGTAGACCTTAGAGAGAAGCTTCTCTTCCTGTTTCCACCCGCTAGTGATCTCATCAGAGGCTCTGTCACTTTTATACGGTAGACCTGTGGATGCGAGGTTGGTGACTATATCCACTGGGTGGTCCTCATGTGCAGCCGGGCTTAAGGTACTGTGAACACAGACAAGGCCCTGAGGCCCAACATTCGTTGCATGGAGATGGCTCATATGGAGGAGTTCTCCCTGACGTAGTGAGCCATCTGGAGAATGTCGTTCCTCTTGTCCTCCGGAAGGAAAGCTCATGTCCTGGAAGTGTCCAAGAGGGCTCCTATAAAGAGGAGCGGTTGGGAGAGCTGAAGCTGGGATTTTCCAAATTCAGAAAAACTCCCATGGAGGTGAGGAGCTAAGAAGACATGGCAACTGCTTCCTGTGTCTCCTGTCTGGATGGGCATGCCAGAAGCTAATCGTCCAGGTAGGGGAAGACTTGAATGCCCAGTTTTCTGAGGTGCGCCGTGAGAATGGCAAAACACTTTGTAAAGACTCGAGGTACTGAGGAAAAACCCAAAGGGCAGGACTCTGAACTGGTAGTGTTGACCCAATGCCACAAAGTGGAGATACTTGTGATGACTTGGGTGTACTGGAACATGCTAGCAGGCGTCCTGCATATCCAGGGATGATAGCCAGTCATACTGACAGAGAAGAGGAAGCAAGGTTCCCATGGAGATCATCTTGAATTTCTCTCTGAACAGATACTTATTCAGCTTTCTGAGGTCCAGAATTGAGCGCATGCCGCTTGATTTCTTTAGAACTACAAAGTAATGGGAGTAAAAACCTGTGTTCCATTCTGCCCAGGGAAAGTACAGTTACATAAGAACTTACTGTAACAGTAGATCTTCAAGAGAGGCTCTTGCAGTAGGTAATTACATATAGGACTGACCCAGCAGGCTTCAGGACCCCACGGAAAAATTTCTAGCTAGCAGTCTCTGGCGGGGGACCGTCCCCAAGTCAGGTGACCGACGTCAGTATAAAGGGGCGGTCCCCCACGCCCACCTTCCAGTTCTTTCCCGCCAAAGGCCCAAAAAAGGCAAGATGAGAGAGAAACGGATATTTCCCTTCCTGGAGAAGAAGCTGAAAAAGCTAAAGGGGATGGAGGGCAAGAAGGCATTACCTACTTCAAGAGCCTCTCTCTAAGATCTACTGTTACGGTAAGTTCTTATGCAAGTGTACTATCTTACTTCAAGAGGGCTCTTGCAGTAGGTAATTACATACAGAACTGAATCCCAAGCAGTCTGGAACAAAGAAAAGCACTCGGGGGGAGGAGGAAAACTAACACACCAATAGAACCTCCGGTTGTAAGGGTCTTAAGAGAGAAGATCTTGCAGAACAGCCAACCCGAAGCCTGCTCTATGGCAAGAGGAAATGTCCAGACTGTAGTGTTTCGTAAAGGTATGGACGGAAGTCCAGGTCGCGCGGCTGCACAGATATCTGCCGCTGACACATTCTTGAAACAAGCAGCAGAGGCAGCTACTCCTCTGGTGGAGTGACCCCTGACTTGACCCAGCAGGGTCTTGTGGTACTTATAACAGAAAGTGATACAATGAGCCAACCACTTTGACAGGCGTTGCTTGGAAACTGCATTGCCCTCTCTTTTGAGAGCAAAGGAGACAAAAAGCTGGTCCGATTTCCTGAGATCCTTAGTCCTAGTGGTATAGTATCTCAGTATCCTAAGAACATCCAAAGTATGAAAGAGGTACTCCCCTTGATTGGAGTGTTGCGTAAAGAAAGCAGGTAGCTCAATGGATTGATTCAGCGTTAGATTCCGCTACCATCTTAGGGAGAAACTTGGGGTTGGTGCGCAGAGCCACATGTTCTTTGTGAAAAATCAAATAAGGGATTTTGCACATCAGGGCCTGAAGCTCGGAAATTCGTCCAGCTGAAGTAATGGCCACTAGGAAGAGAGTCTTCCAAGAGAGGAACTTCAAGTCTGCTGAAGCTGCCAGTTCGAAAGAAGGCAGAGTAAGCTTCTCGAGAACAAAGTTCAGATCCCAAGGAGGAGGAGCAGAAACGCGGATGGGGGGGTCTCAAATGGAGAACCCCTCTGAGGAAAGTCTTAGAGACTTCCAACTGCGTGAAAGTCCTGTCTCCAAAAGGGACATGGTAGGCAGAGATAGCCGCCATGTGGATCTTCAAAGAGATGACTCATGTAGTCCAGGACTCTCTCAACAGGGCAAGAGAAAAGCTCGAAGTCATTTGAAGAGGCCCAAATCGAAAAATATTTCCACTTCATGACGTAGGTGGACCTAGTGGAAGGCGTTCTGGCCTCCACCAAAATATCTGCTACGAGCGGAGTAACCCCAAACCAGGCTTGAGCTATGTCCGCAGAAGCCACACATGCAACTGAAGGGATCTGAGACCTGGATGAACCAGGGTCCCCTGATCCTGGGTCAGCAAGTTCTGTGATAGAGGAAGAAGAAGCGGAGGTGCCTCTGAAAACTGTTGCAGAAGAAATAACTAAACTTGCCTGGGCCAGAATGGAGCAACGAGGGTCATCCATGCTCCTTCTGAACTGAGTTTGTGTAAGACCCTCAGAATTAAGGGAATTGGAAGGAAGGCACAGATGAATCTGTCCCTTCAGTTGAGTGACAAAGCGTCGCGACAGAAAATGCGTCCCGCCAGAAAACGCCTCGCCCTGGAGCGAGTGAGCAGAAGGCGGGAAGTTTTGCGTTTTAAGGAGATGCGAACAGGTCTACCTGAGGGGTTCCCCAGCACAGGAAGATATCGCCTACTACCTCTTGATCCAGTTCCCATTTGTGGGCTTTGGCTGAAGACCGACTGAGGTGGTCTGCCAGCATGTTTTCTATTCCCGGAACATGAACTGCCATCAGCTGAAGGTTGTGCTGAAGGCCCTGAATCTCAAAAGTGAGAAGGTCTGATTGAGCAGAGGACAGACTGTGCTGTCGCTTGGGTGGAAAGTGGGGGCGGGGGCTCTGCGAATTTGAGAGAATATCCCTTCCGAACAATCCAGAAGACCCATTTGTCCGTACTGATGGACTTCCTCTGGTCGTAAAACTGAGTTAGACAACCCCCCCCCCATGGCTGCAGAGGTGTCCACATCGGGCAGCTAGGGTGGGACCGGGGTCAGATTTTCAGAGGGTGGCACTGGGCGCTTTCAGGCCCTGTGCCTTTTGCTGGAGTTTTCTTTTGCAGCTGAGGAGTCTGGATTCTGTTACAGGTTCCTCAACCTTTACCTCGAAAGGACTGCTTATTATGAAACTGACGATGGTTCCCGCCCCTCTGAGGGGCAGAAGGAGCCGGCCTGGCTGTTCTAATGGCAGTCCTAGTTTCCTGAGAGGCCTCCAGCACTTGCTCAACCGGAGGGCTGAACAGACAAGCACCACTGAATTGGGCATTCATAAACTGCTGTTGAGCATAAGGTGAAAAAACGGATGTTCCGAGTCAGGAGTGCCGTCTGATGCATACCGCAGCAGCAGCCGCCCTAGCTGCAGTGTCAGACATCCACAGAAGCTTTCAGCTGATGACTACTGGACTCTATGCCCCGGTGATAGTCTGGAGAAGCTCCATGTTAATGTCTGACTCTGGAAGGTTCTTGACTATGGATTTAAGAAAATTCCATAGGGTGTACTCGTATTGAGAGGAATGGCCCCAATAACTGCCAATATGCATGCCAAAGGTTGCGGCTGCGAAGACCCATTTACCCAAAGTGTCAGTTTTGTGAAATTCCTTATTAGTAGGCTGTGCCGAAGCCTCCTGGGGGAGGACAGTCTTATTTTCCACAAGCACTACCAGAGCATCTGCAACAGGTTGTGATGCTAGGAAGGGTCTTTCTTTGGTAGATGCATATTTTCTGTCCGTGGCCTTAGCCACAGGAGGGATAAGCACCAGCCTGGCCACACTGCTTGTGACAAGGTCTCAAAAGAGGGGGGCACAGGAGGTGTAAGATTTGTGGGAATATTAGGAAGATGAAGAAACTCAAGGTGCAAAAGCCTCCCTGGGTCCCGGGAGGTGATTTGGAGGGCCAGGGTGGAGCTCATATTTCTAAGAAGGGACTGGAAGGAAAGGTCCTCGACCACGGATTCAGCCAAGGCAGAAGGCTTGCTTTTCAAGTCATAAACTGAGTCTTCGACACCGTCAGATAAAATCAGGCCAGGATCAGACTCATCATGTTCTACCTCCAATCCTGAGAGGTCAGGAGCTAATCCTGCAAGACAAATGCCTGGCCTAGACGAAGAGTACAGAGGAGACACTGGAAGCCACATCAGTGTTGAGGAACTCCGCATCATAAGCGACACCAAAGCAACCGAGGCCACGACAAGGCCGACGCAGCACTAAAGAGCCTGAAACCGCACGTGGCACCAAAGAGCTCGACACTGCATGCAGTACCAAGGCTGCCAACATACCTGGACCCCTGTCAGACCTAGAAGAAAGGGGGAAGAAAAAGGCACCTGTGCAGGCCCCTGCATGGAAACTTGGTGAGGGGGAAAGGCACATGGAACCGGCGTTGGCACAAAGGAGGGTAAAACCTCCATCCCCAGTATCAAATGCATATCCTGCCTGAGCCGCGGCCTAGCGGCTCCAAGACCCAAGGGCCCAGGAACCAGGTCTGCTGGCAAGGGCAACTGTGACAGACGCTGTACCCACTACTCCATAAAAGCGGCCCTGTGGAGAAACTGCCCACTGGAAACCCAGTCAGAGGACAGAGAGGGGCTCCGATATCAGGAATTGCAGCCGTTAAGAACGGAGATCACCAGGGACCCCAGAGAGGTCAGGGTGCGCCCTCTGCTCTCCACTACCGAAGACTCCATCGCAGACCTACCAGAGGGCAACCCTGAGCGATACAGTCTCTTCTTCTTCTGATAGGAAGAAGTTAAACGTCACCGGATCCCCAATCAGGAACGGGCCCGCTTCTTTTTGTGCGTTTGGGAGGACTGTCCTCCCTCCCAAGCACCGGACTGCTCATGGTTGCCACCCCCTGGCAGAACAATTATCCAGCGAAGTCTCCCTATCGTCACCAATACCATCCATGGTCGACTCTGTCGATGGCAGGCTGAGAGATTGTCTTCTTCAGAAAATAAAAATGTTCTACTTTTTTGTAAAATAATACTAATAACTAAGCGAAACTGAACGACTATATAAGCTGCTATCATATAGATGTGAAGATCTGACTCCCTGAAGGCCCTGAATCTCAGAAGTGAGAAGGTCTGATTGAGCAGAGGACAGACTGTGCTGTCGCTTGGGTGGAAGTTGGGGGGGGGGGGGGCTGCGAATTTGAGGGAATATCCCTCCCAAACAATCCGGAAGACCCATTTGTCCGTAGTGATGGACTTCCACTGGTCGTAAAACTGAGTTAGACGACCTCCCATGGCTGCAGAGGTGTCCACATCGGGCAGCAATGTTGTCATTAAAGCGCACTCAACGGCGGGGAAAAAAGGAACTGAGGTGAATGGGGGTGGTCGATGCCGAGATGGCCCACACAGGAGCGAGTCAGTCTCACAATGCCGCACATGTGCGGTCCTACCTCGTTGCCAACCCTCCTTAAGATTTTTGGCTCCCGCTGGGTCCTAGCACCTAAGGCACAGTACCCAGCAGTATGAATGAATGGTAAAGATTATGTCCAGGAAGATCGGCATTTACAGCCTTATGTTAAAGTAGATCTTAGGATCTAAATGGGACGGAGGGTGGGGCAGCATAGCCTGAGGAAAAAGATTATTTTTAGTTGTTTTAACCAGGAGTAGCACACTAAGCTGAAAGCTTTTTTACAGGAGCGACCTGGGAGCACAGGGAAGTTAAGTGACTTGCTCAGAGTCACACAGTATGCAAGTGGAAGCTGTGGGATTCAAACCCAGGTCTGGTCTGCTGGATGTCACCAGATTTGCAGCTCAGAGCCTTAAACCACTGCGCTATACTCCCTCCCCAATTCTCTTGAAGATCTACTGTTACGGTAAGTATGTAACTGTTCTATCATCTTCGAGGATATCTCTCATCAGGCTACACCTATGGAATTAGTACCAAGCAGTACTGACAGAGGTGAAGCCTGGGGGTCTGGAGCCTACAGGCCTAAGAAAGTAGGCCTTGAAGGACAACTAGGCCAAAGCCTGCCCTTTTCCTTGAGGCAATGTCCAGACTGTAATGTTTAGTGAAGGTGTGGACTGTACTCCAGGTGGCAACTGCACAAATCTCAGCGGCAGACATATTTTTGAAACAGGCAACAGAAGTGGCCATGCCTCTAGTCGAGCGGCCCAGAACAACCGCAAGAAGTTCCTTACCATACTTCCCGAAACAGAAAGTAGTACAGTCAGCTAACCATTTGGACAGCACTGTTTAGAAACAGAAGCGCCCTCTTTCCCAGGGACAAAGGAAACAAAAAGCTGTGAGGACTTCCTGCAGTCCTTTGTACAGTGTATACAGTACCCGAATATTCTATGTACATCCAAAGTATGAAGCAGTGCTTCCCCTGGATGGGTATGCTCAGGAAAATAAACTGGCAGGTGGATGGTTTGATTCACAGTTCACTCAGACACCACATTTGGCAAAAACGTAGAACCGGTAGGCAAAGACACCTTGTCTTTGTGAAAAATCAAATAAGGAGGCTCACACATTAGAGCCTGGAGCTCAAGTTCTTCGAGCAGAAGTAACAGCAACTAAGAAAATAAGTTACTCAACCGTAACAGTAGTTCTAGGAGCGGTATATGGTGTACATCCACACTTCCTATAATGTCGTTTCCCCTTTAAGGTTCACTGGAAAGTCTTCATGCTGGCTTCTCCCACCCACCCAGGTAGTAACTCCCTCGGCACCGTGACGCTGGATCTTGCCCGCTAGAAGCAGAGTCGATGTACCACTTGCCATGTGAGGTCGGGTGGGTCAGTGTTGATGTACACCATATACCCTCCTAGAGCTACAGTTACAGGTGAGTTAACCTGTTTTTCTAGAGACATGGGTATGGTGTACTTCTCCACACTTGTTAGACTCCTAGCAGTTCTCCAGGAGGAGGGGGCAAGGCACACACCACCTACCTAGGGAATAAAAATTGGAGAACTGAGACCCCAAAACCAGCATCCCGGCGTGACTCAAGGTCAATGTGGTAGTGGGAAACGAAGGTGTTGGCCGACTTCCAGGTAGCAGCCCTGCAGGTTTCCACGATAGGGACATGCCCGGAAGCAGCCACCCGAGGCAGCAGTATGATGGGTGGAATGAGCCCTTAGCCCTATTGGAGGCTCCCTACCAGCCAACTATTGCAGAGGTCAATGCAGAAGACAATCCACCTGCCAATCGTCCGCTTAGCTGCCAGGTGCGTCTTCAGTGTAGGTGACAAATAGCTGGCGAACCTCTCCCCGAACTCCAGCAGTGCACTCCTTATAACAGGCTAGCGCTCACCACAGGTCCAACGTATGGAATCTGTGCTCAGCCTTCGAGGTGTAATTGGTGAAATACACCAGGCGATTAATCACCTGGTTAAGGTGAAAATCCGACACAGTCTTTGGGAGGAATTTCAGGTTGGGGCAAAGGACAACCTTGTCCCTGTGGAAGACCAGACCGAAAGGGCCTGGAGCTCACTGATCCTTCTGGCTTACAAGATAGTCACCAGAAAGGCAGTCTTCTACGACAGGTGAGACATTTCACACCTGTGCATCGGTTCGAATGGCTTGCCCATGAGCTTTGCCAACACCAGCAACAAGTCCCAAGGTAGAGGTGGTTCACGCATCGGAGGGGAAATGTGGTCAAGGCCTTTAAAAAAGTGCCAGACCACCTTCTCCTGTGCCAACTGCTGACTGGCCCGCACCCAGTAGGCAGAAATGGCTGCCAGGTGCACCTAAAGGGTCGCTGACCAAAGGCCCGACCAGGAGAGAGACCAAAGGTAGTCGAGAATGCTAGCTACTGGACAAGATAAGAGGTCGAGCCCCTTGCCCTGGCACCAAATGGAGAACCTCTTCCATTTGAAGGCATAGCATTTTTTGGGTCGACTCCATCAGAGATGCCGCGACCACAGCAAGGACATCTTCGGAGACACCCAAAGCCTGGGACTCTAGACACTCAGGAACCAGGCTGTCAGGTGCAGGGATTGATGGTCTGGATGGAGCACCTTCCCCTGATTAATGGAGAGCAGGTCTGGGCAGAGAGGAAGATGCCTTGGGAGGCTGCTGTGGAGGCTAAGGAGATTGGGATAACGCAACTGGCGTGGCCAGTCCGGAGACACCAAGACCACCTGTGCCTTGTCCCTCCTCACCTTGAGCAATACCTAGGGGATCAAGGGAAACAGAGAGAAGGCATAGAAGAGGTCTGGGATCTAGGGCCTCGAGAAACCATACCCCTGCAGTGTTCCCTGCTGAGGGGAGAGGGCACAGAACAGCCTCAGCTTTGCATTCTCCCTGGAGGCGAACAGGTCCACCAGAGGGGTGCCCTACTGGGAGAACAGGTTGTGTACAACCTCTGGGTGGAGAGACCACTCATGAGAAGCCTCACCCACAAGGCTAAGGGTGTCCACTATCTGGTTGGAGACATCGGCCACATGGATGGCCAAGAGATCAGCCTCCAAGCTGCGCTCGAGGGTCCACACACATGGAGAGCTTCCAGGCATAGAGTAAGGGAGTGCATCCCACCCTGCTTGTTGAAGTAGCACATGGTCGTGGTGTTGTCCATCTGGACCTGAACCACCTGACCCTGAATGTGTGAAGCAAAAGCGGTCAGTGACAGCCGAACTGCCTGGAGCTCCAGCAGGCTGATGTGGCACCAGGACTCCTCAGGGGTCCAGAGCCTGTGGACTCTGTTTTCCTCTAGGTGGGCACCCCAGCCCACGAGAGGCACATTAGTCATCAGGATAACCGTTGGATCTGGGCAGACAAACAGGATATCTTCCTGCAGATGTTCTGGGACTAACCACTACTGGGGGGCATCCCACATCAGCTGAGTCACAGTGACCAGCTGGTCGAAGTGGCCCTTGCGCTGAGATCATTGGCGGGCTAGCTCCCACTGCAGAGAGCGCATTCTCCATCAGGTCCAACAGGCCACACTGGTGCAAGCTGTCATCTATCCCAGGAGGCGTAAAAGTCCTCAGCAGGATGCAACTGCCCAACCCAAAATGATCAGGCAATAGAGGAGAGCGCCTCTGCCCTGTCCACTGGGAGCCAGGCCCTGGCTCTGCAAGAGTCGAGCTCTGCCCCGATGAAACTGATCACCTGCAAGGGCACAAGTTCTGACTTAGTCTTGTTGATCAGGAGGTCAAGGGAGACGCAGGTCTGGAGGTCCACGTCCCTGAACCTCTCCACCTCCTGCCCGGAGGGACCCGCAATCAGACAGTCATCCAGGTAGTGGTAAACCCGGACTCCTCGGTGCCTCAGGTAAGTTGCCACCACGGCGATGCACCTGCTGAAGACCCTGGGGGCCAAGGACAGGCCAAATGGCATGGCCTGGAACTCACAGAGGATCCCCTCTGCCTGGAACCGAAGGAACTGGCAGTGGGATGGACAGATTAGGATGTGAAAAAATGTGTCCTGAAGATCTCGGGAGCAAAACCACATGTTCTGCTCAAGAGATGGTATGATCTGAGACAGAGTGACCATCTTGAAGGTGTGCAGCCTGATGAACTTGTTCAGGTCGTGCAGCTCTAAGATGGGGTGCCAGTCCCCCGTCAGTTATGGCACTAGGAAGTACCTGGAGACAAACCCTGGGTGTTCCGGAGGGTCCAAGACAGGAGCCATGAGCTCCTTGCCGAACAGCTGGGCTATGTCATACCAAAGGACCAACAGGATATTGACGGACACTATGCCCTCCAATGGGGTGCGGACTCAGCAAGGCAAGTACACCTCGAACTCCAGAGGCAAACCCTGACCAACCACCTCAAGGACACACCTGTCTGTGGTAGCAGCAGATCAGGTGGAATGGAAGTGGCAGAGCCGGCCCTCCACAGGAGGATCCAGAGGAGTCAGGATGGGTATGGGGGAGGCACCCCCCCATCCAGTCACTGGGCAGGCTTGGAAGCGGAGGAGGAGCCAGCGGAAGGGCCTCCAGGACCCTCGACCTCCTGGCTTCCCGATGACCGAGGCCACCAATTTCAGCTGGGTACGTCAAACTTGTTGCTGCCCAGCTGGGGGCTGGGCAGGTTTTGCCGCTGGGGCAAATGCATCAAAAGGACAACTTCTTTTGAGGCTTAGAGCCATTTGGATCCTTCTGAGCAGAAGTCACGGAGTCCAAGGTGGCGCTGGACTTCTCGATTTGGGTGGGGTGCCCTTCCACACCAGGCCCTAACATGTCAGTACCCATGAAGAGAACATATGCCAACTTGTGCTGCTTATCAGCCATAAAGGTGGAGATGTGCAGCCAAGCCCTGCGGTGCATGGCAACTGCCGCAGCCACAGACTTGGCGCAAGAAGAAACAATTACTCACTGTAGTAATATTGTTTCTTCCAAGATGTCCTTTAGTATGCTTGACAACTGCAGTATACCAGCTGGGTTCAGCTGCCCCGGAGGTGTAGTAAATGCTAATGACCAATTTGCATTTACCAACCAGGAGAGAGGTAGCGGTTTTGCTGCCTGTAGTGTGGCTAGAGTGCAGCAGAATTATTTCAAAGCTGTAAAGGGCAAGGCTAAACCCACACAAAGAAATGTCAACAAAGGATTGAAAATTACTAAAATTATGTAAGCAGACCCAAAACTGTATAAAACACTTCACACTCGAAACAGTAAAACAGTAAAAACTTGGCAAAAGAAAAACAAATGCAGAGCCATCCTCAGTCAGGTTATGTAGGAAGGATGAGGAGGAGGTCAAGCATACTAAAGGACACCTTGGAAGAAACAGTATTACTACAGAGAGCAAAATGTTCTTCTCACCTCAGGGTTCCTTTAGTATTCTTGACAATTGCAGATTACAAAGCAGTGCATTTGGGAGGTGGGTACAGAACCTACTTAGGAAATAGGCTCTGCAGGACTGCTGTGCAGAATTTAGCATCTAATCTGGACTGTACATTTAGAAAGTAATGCTTTGTGAAGGTGTGTACAAGTCTTCCTTGTGGCTGCTTTGCAGACCTCGAGCAGGGGAATATCCTTTGCAGCTGCCACTGTAGCAGCACTGCCCCTAGTGGAGTGGGCTCAGAGTCCCTGAGGAGGGTGTTTGCCAGCTTTTCTGTAACAGAACTGAATGCAAAAGACTATCCAACGAGAAATAGTCCTCTTGGTGGCTGGTCGTCTTCTGCCTACCTCACCAGACGTGAGGAAAAGCCGAGTATGAGAGTCTGAACTGCTTGGTATGCTCTAGGTAGTAGGTCTGAGCACTTCTGACATCCCAAGCTATGGAGCTTGTGTTCCCCTGGTGTAGATTTTTCTGTGAAAAAGACAGGGAGAGTGATGGACTGGTTAAGGTGAAAGTCAGAAACCACCCTGGGTAGGAATTTTGCATTTGTCCTAAGGACTACCTTGTCCTTGTGGGCAATAATGTAGTTAGGATTAGTACAGAGAGCTTGCAGCTCAGAAATCCTTCTGGCAGAGGTGTTGTAACTATGAAGACAGTTTTCCAGCTGACATACTTCAAAGTGAGCAGTAGCCATGGGCTCAGGGGGTGCCATGCTTCTTCGCTATGCAAGTATTCAAGTCCCAGGGGGCAGGTTCCCTTAATGGGGGTTAAAGGTGCAGCAGGCCTTTGAAAAACTTTTTGAAGATGGAATGGGAAGTTATAAACTTCTCTTTCCCAACAGATATGGCTGCTAAATGCTCCTTGAGGGATAAGGCCCCAAGGCCTGAGGATTGCAAGTGTACAAGGTAGTCTAGTCGAGTGGCCCTAAGAGGGTCTTGTCTGCTTATCTCTACACCATAAAGAAAACCTTTTCTAATTGAAGGTTTCCTTAGTGCTAGTTTGTTTTTGTTTTTTTAAACACATATGAAGGATTTCGAGAACCTGTTCAGAATAATGAGAATCCGCGTACTCTAACTCCTCAACAACCAAGCCTTGAGGTGAAGAGACTCTGCCTCAGACAGGGATGAAATACTCCAGCAGAGTTAGAAGACTGTGGCTCGGAGGCAGGAGAATGGGTTTTCTGGCTGAAAGGGCAAGGAGCAGGGAATACCAAGGTTGCCTTGCCCAATCTGGGGCCAAAAGAATCATGGTGACTGATTGACCCCTGAGCTTCAAAAGAGTTCTGTGTATCAGTGGGAAGGGAAGGAAGCCATAAAGGAACTTCCCTGCCCAGTCTAGGGTTAGACTATCTACTGGCAGTGTACCCAGAGCTGGGGGTCTGCAACAGTACAGTGGGAGCTGATGGTTAAGGCGAAGAGGTCTACCTCTGGGGTGCCGCACTTCCTGAACACTGTGCTGAACACTTGTCTGTTTAGGGTCTACTCATGGTGTCCCTGACTGATGCGACTCAGGGCGTCTGCCACTAGATTGTCCTTGCCCAGAAGATAGATGGCAGACAGGTGCATGTCCAGAGAGTAGGCCAGGAACCAGATCCTCATGGCCTCTGTGCAGAGCTTGGTGGACCTGTACCACTCTGTTTGTTGATGTAGAACATGGTAGTAGTGGTGGTGTCTGCTCTGATCTGAACAAAATGTCCCTTTAGTTTTGGGGCGAAAGGCCTTGCTAGTCAGGTACACAGCTCTAAGTTCAAGAAGGTTGATATGGTAAGTAGACTCTGTTGGGGTCCAAGTACCACTTATCGACTGTTCCTGCAAGTGAGATCCCCATCCTAAGAGAGAGAGGCATCTGTGGTAAGAATTCTGGAGAGTTGGATTTGCTGGAAGGAACCCTTTCCCTGAAGTTTTCCCTTTCCTTCCACCAGTCTAAGGCCTAAAGTAAGGTTCTTGTGACTGGGATTGGCTTTGAAAGGGAGTCTCTTTTCTGGGACCTGTGAGCCCTCAAGTGATAGTAGATGTCCCTCTTTTGAAACCTGGCATCTGGGACTACTGTTGTCATGGAGGCCATATGGTCCAGCAATCTGAGAAAATGCCTGGCAGGCCTTGGATGATGCAACTTGAAGGAACTTGTCCGGCTGAGAAAGGTTTGTACCATGTCCACAGGAAGCACAGCCTTCCCTTGAATGATATCCAGCTCTGCTCCAATAAAGTCCAATACCTGAACTGGTTCGAAGTGGGACTTGTCCTTGTTGATGATGATGATGAAGCCCAGAGACTACGGAGTACTCTGTGCAAGTCTGAGAACTTCCCTGACCTTGTCTGGTGACTTGTCTACAATGAGCCAGTCATCCAGGTATGGGAAGACAGACACTTGCTGCCTCTTTAAATGAGCTGCTGCAACTGCCAGGCACTTTGTAAAGACCCTGGGAGCTGAAATTAGTCCGAATGGCAGGACTGTAAACTGGTAATGGCCAGTATGACAGCCTGAATCTGAGAAACTTTCTGTGGGATGGCCTTATAGGGATGTGAAAACAGGCATCCTTGAGATCCAGGGAGGCTAGCCAGTCTCCCTGCTGTAAGGAATGGATTATCAATGTCAGGGTGACCATTTTGAATTTTGGTTTCAGTAAGTGCCTGTTCAGGTACCTTAGGTCCAGAATGGGTCACCATTCCCCATATTTCTTTTGTATGACAAAATACCTGGAAGAGGCCTCTACCCCACTGGGAGAAGGGGACTGCTTCTGCAGTCAGAAGTACTTCTACCTCCAACTCCAACAATATTTTTTCTGTAGGGGTTACGGGTTTTAACAGTTTGTGGCCCTGCAGGGAGGGAAACTCTTTGAACTGCAGGGTAAGCCCTTGACCCAACATCACTAGCACCCATTTGTCTGTGGTTATGAGATGCCATTGGTGGAGGTAGTGGGTCAGCCTGCCTCCTACTGGGGGAAGGGAAGCAACCCAGATGTTGCAGTCAAGAGGTTTGCTTGGACTGGGTGCTGGGAGAAGGAGAGGAATTGGTCCTTCTCTGACCTCTCCTTCCTCTGAAATAGCCTCTCATCTGAGAGTAATCTAGGGGCAAAGGCACATGGTAGAAAGCCCTAGGATAATAGCCCTGCCTGTTTCCCCTGTTCTGAAATTTCTGGGAAGCAGAGGCCTTCTCTGTAGCAGCGTTGCTTTGATAGGTGGTTTTATATTCCTCCATTTTTGTGTGTGTATGCTTCAGTTTTGTCCCCGAAAAGAGAACTGGTCTTGCAGGGGAAATCCATGTCCTTGGTTTGAGTGTCCTGCGAAAGAGTAAAGAATAATACATGACAGGGTGTGTCTTGTGGGATAACCCCACACCTGGGAGGTGGGGCAGGGTCATAGGCAGAGTGCGCCCAATGCCCCAGGTGTGGCGTATCCAGCACGACACACACCCCGTCATGCATTATTGCTATTATACAATGGTTTGTTATATATGGAATACAAATATAATTTTAAAGAACGTTTTTATTAGTGGGGAAAAATATTTTTGTTTCTTAAGAGGCGATGCAAAACAAGAGAATGAGATCCTAAAAAAGTATCCTCAATTGGTTCATAGTGCTGGACTAGACCCCATGGTGTTATGCTGGGATAACACCATGGGTCTGGCCCCAGACTGACCAATCACAGTCCAAGATTCTTTCTTGCCACTGTATAATAGAGGTTCTCAACCAGGTATAACGCCTCAGGGAAATGGCCTGTGCCATAGCCCTGGAGGCAGTGTCATTAGTGCCCACAGCCATATGGAACTGGTATTTGGTAGCCTCTAAGGCTGTCTTTACAGTTTCTGCCAGGTCTTGGGCGATTCTATCTGGGGCCTGTTGACTTATGGCTAAAACAGAGTTCGAGAGAGCCTTTTGTTATTGAGCTGCGTAGACCATGTAAGTGGAAAAGCGAACCAGCAAGGAGGCTGTGGTATAAGATTTTTTTTCCCCATTGAGTCCAGTTTTCTTGACTCCTTTTCAGGAGGTTGAGAGGAAAGTGGCACTTTAGCTTTGTCACAAACTGCAGCCTGCACCACCCCTTCATGGTCTGGGTGCACATAAAGGAATTCTGTGCTAGACGTCTCTGATATTTCTTTTCTATTTTTTTTTTTTATCAACTCTAGTAGGAAGGAGACCCATCATCTCTAGATACGTCTGCATCCTCCTCTTGATCAGTGGTCTCCTAGGTAGTGATGTCCAGGGTGTCCACCATATGTTGTACAAAAGTAAAATGGGAAGAAAAATCCTCTTGGCCATTGGGGAAGTGGCAAACTCTTGGTTAGGGGATACAGCTGGCTCTATAAGTTCACCCTCTGGTTCATTATCATCACAATAAAAGCCCTGAGGAAGTCCAGGGTCGGAAAAATGAGTAACATTAGGGTCAGACGGGGCATTAAATAGGCCACCCATAGTCTGTAAAGTCTGGTACATTTGCCAAGCCTTATCCATTTCTTCAGCAAAGGGTGTTTCTTTTTGTGTCACTGGCATCTCCCTTTGCTTTTCAGCGGGAGCGGCAGGGATAGGCTTCTTTTTGTTTCTTTTTAGCAGGCACTGAATCAGGAACCTGCTCATTTTGTCTTTTTTTGGCTTGGTCACTATTATTATTTTTATCAGACTTATTCTCAAAGGGATCCTTGGAGGACCTATCTTTAGTCTTAAACTGGGATGAAGATCCCGCCTCAGAATTTTTGCTAGAGGGGGAAGGAGACGGGCCATTATTTTTAACCTTTTAGCTTTTTTTTTTTTTTTTTTTTTTTTTTTAACTATTTTTGAACAAAATTTGGAACAAAGCTCACAGTTATGGTCCGGACCTAAATAACTTAAAGGTTGTGGCTCTCTGCTTTAGCTACCATCTTATGGCACTTTAAGCAATTTTTAAAACCTGTTGGTCCAGTCCTCTTCTTGGGTATTTCTGACATGCCAATTTGTCAGAAAAACATTCAAAATTGTTATTCCCTAATGGAAATTGAAGTAGAATTGTTCAGTTCCCTCTCGGCATGGAACCACGATAAAATGGTTCCCACTAAAAGGAAATGAAGTTTTAGTAAGTAAAAATGTGGTTCATTAATGAAAAATAGAATCACTAAGGTATCGAAGTATTTTAAAATAAAACCGTGGCTTTTTTACCTTAAGCGCTAATAATTTTACCTCAGAGAAAGAGCGGGAACTGCTGTTCAAAGTTGAATTTGCGGTTCCAGGGAACGCGAAAAAAGTATTCAAAAATGCAGAAATATCTGAAAAAATACTAAAGGCAGCACAAAAGTAAAGAAAATTAAACAGGTTACTCACCCATACCAGTAGTTCTAGGAGTGGTATATGATGTTGAGGTATCTCCCCCCCCCCATACCAATACAGCGACCTATATCACTGCCGACAGAATCGACAGTTCGTTGACAGGTCGCTGTATTGGTGTGCCAGAGACAGGGGCACACTGTCTCCCAATCCTGCACCCCTACCCAAATCCAGTTCAACTGAGGTTGATTATAATTAGAATAGGTGCGGAAGGACACCCACACATGGGGGTGCAGGGCAAAGCACTCCGATAAAAAACGGACCGGGAGCCCATTGGGATGTATGCCAACTGCAACTTGCGGCCGACATAAATTCCATCACTGTGATGCCTGTCGACGAAATTCCTGTCGAAACCGGCATCGTAGAGTCTAATGTTCATCCACACTTTCTGGCAGTTGCCTTTCCATTTAATGCTGGCCAGAATGTCTTCAAGCTGGCTCCTCCCACCCAGGTGGTAACTCCCTCGGCTACGCCTCATGATGCCAGATCTTGCCCACTGGAGGCAGTGGTGTGCACCAAAGCCAGGGAAGGTCGGGTGAGTCCGTGTGGATGAACATCATATAACACTGCAATAACTACTGTTACAGGTGAGTAACCTGTTTTTCTAGGGACGTGGATATGGTGTTCTATCCACACTTTCTGGCAGACTCCTAGCAGTTCTACGGGAGGAAGGAGGCAAGGTGCACACCCCCTACTTGAGAAATAAGGATTGTAGAACTGAGGCCCCCAAACCAGCATCCTGGCATAACTCAAGGTTGATGTGGTAGTGAGAAATGAAGGTGTGTGCTGACTTCCACACAGCAGCCCTGCAGATTTCCTGGATAGGGACGTCCCTGGAAGCAGTCACCGAGGCAGCGGTATGGCGGGTGGAATGAGCCTATACCCAACGGGAGGCTCCCTGCCCACCAACCTATAGCAGAGACTGATGCAAGAAACAATCCACCTGCCAATCGTCTGCTTGGCTGCTAGTGTGCCAGGTGCGGCTTCAGCTTAGGTGACAAACAGCTGGCGAACCTTTCCCCGAACTCCAGCCATGCACTCCTTGAATTAAAGCAAGCGCTCGCACCAGGTCCAGAGTATGGAGCCTGTGCTCGGCCTCAGAGTTGTGGTTGGTAAAATATACCAGGAGATTAGTCACCTGGTTAAGGTGAAAATACGATACAACCTTCAGGAGAAACTTTGGGTTGGGGAGCTCGACAACCTTGTCCCTGTAGAAGACCAGGTATGGAGACTCCACAAAAAGTGCCTGGAGCTCACTGATCCTTCTGGCTGACGTGATAGCCACCAAGAAGGCGTCTTCCACAACAGGTGAGACATGTCACACCTGTGCATTGGTTCAAATGGCTTGCCAATGAGCTTTGCCCAAACCAGCAACAGTCCCACAGTGGTGGTAGTTCACGCACCGGAGGGGAAATGTGGTCAAGTCCTTTAAAAAAAGCACCAGACCACCTTCTCCTGTGCCACCGACTGCTGACCGGCCTTTGCCTGGTAAGCAGAGATGGCTGCCAGGTGCACCTTGAGGGTCGTCAACCAAAGGCCCGACAGAGAGAGACCACAGGTAACCAAGGATGCTAGCCACTGGACAGGAAAAAGGGTCCAACCCCTTGCCCTGACACCAAATGAAGAACCTCTTCCATTTGAAGGTGTAGCATTTCCTGGTGGACTCCTTCAGAGATGCCGGCACAACCGTGAGGACATCTTCAGGGAGACCCAAAGCCTGGAACTCTAGCTGCTCAGGAACCAGGCTGTCAGGTGCAGGGATTGAAGGTCTGGATGGAGTACCTTCCCCTGACTGATGGAGGGCAGGTCCAGGTGGAGAGGAAGATGCCTTGGGAGCCTGCTGCTGAGGCTGAGAAGACTGGGGTACCAGAAGAAAACATTACTTACCACAGTAATCTTGTTTCTTCTAAGGGACTCTTACTGTATTCTAACAAGTGCAGCATGGTCTCACCTATTAAACACCTGTGAGCCTTTCATTGGCCAGAGCACACTACAAGTAATGAAGCCAGGAGAGTGGTCTCTTCAAAAATATAGAGAAAGCAAGGAGACCTCAGCTCTGATAAGGCAAGTTAAAATGTGATGTTTTTTACCTGACCGATGGAGGTGGTCAATTTGCCGAAGTGGTCAGGCTTAATCATGGTTCAGCTGGATGATGAGAACCAAGAGCCCCTCTGAAAAGTATGAAAAGTAAGAACACTGAAGCTAATCTGAAAAAAGTGCAGGCTTTGATGCAGCAAAATTGGGGAGGGGGGTAAGTGCTCTGGTACCTTAACCATATGTTTCTGTTTGGTCACACACGGAGCCACCACCAATTTTACTAAATTACACTGTAAATACAGGGGTTGAGCTTGCAAACCTTTTGTACTGGGTCTCACCATAGGACTGCCCCGGAGCCGAAATGGTTAACAGAACCTATGCTAATAGTGGAATGTTGGGCTCAAGCTCAGTTTTCAAATCACTGTCCCTGGTTGCACTTCCTGCAAACGCCAGACTTACAAAGCATGCAGAAGCTAAAAGACACTAAAAGCTAATCTAGCAATTAGTAAAACCCCTGTTAGGGGACAAAAACACCTCTTAAATAGCAGAGGCGTCACTAAGACTCAAGTCACAGATGCCCAATAAACTACTAGGTACCCACAGGTTTCCAACTTTAGTTGTACAGACAGTATGCAGTGCCCTGTGGGTCCTAGCTGGGGAGGAGGGTGGAAGCTCAGAATACAGTAAGATTCCCTTAGAAGAAACAAAATTACTATGGTAAGTAATATTTTCTTCAAACCCCAGGAAATCTTATTGTATTATAACAAATGCAGATTACCCAAGCAGTGCCTTTGGAGGCGGGCAGAGGACCTACTTAGGAAATAGGCTCTGCAGAACTGCTGTACCAAACATGGCATCACTCCTAGTCTGAGTATCCAAGCAGTAATGCTTGGTAAATGTGAGAACTATCTTCCAGGTAGCTGCTTTACAGATTTCCAACAAAGGGATATCTCTAGAAGCTGCTATGGATGCAACTGTTCCTCTCGTGGAGTGGGCCCTAAGACCCGGAAGGGGTTGCTTGCCCACCGTGCTAGAGCAAAACTGGATACATGCCACATTCCACAGTGCTATGGACCTCTTTGTGGCAGGATTACGTTTTCCCACTTCCCCATAAGTCAAAAACAGCTGGGTCCTATCCCCTCTGTGACCTTTTGTATGTTCCAGGTAATAGCTGATACCTCTTTTAACATTCAGGCTATGCAGCCTACGTTCACCTGAAGAAGAATGATCAGTGAAAAAGACTGGTAGTGTAATGGTTGAGATGAAAATCAGACACTATTTTAGGAAGGAACTTGTTATTGGTCCTAAGGACCACCTTGTTTCTGTGAAATGCAATATAATCGGTATCTGTGGACAAGGCCTGAAGCTCACTGATCCTTCTGGCTGAAGTAATTGCAACTAGGAAGACAGCCTTCCAAGTTACATATCTGAGGTCAGCTGACGACATGGGCTCAAAAGATGGTTGCATGAGCTGTGCAATACATATGTTAAGGTCCCACACTGGGGTGGGAGCCCTATGTGGTGGGGGGGGTGAAAATGCAGCAAACCCTTAAAGAATTTTCTAAATACTGAGTTTGAAGCCAGTGATGATGCCTTACCTGCAGATAGATAGGCTGATACAGCAGCCAAATGCACCCTGAGTGTATAAGGCCGAAGGAATGGAGGTGTGCCAAGTAATCCAGGACTACTGGCAAACCTGCTCGAGTGTGATCCAGACCCTTCTTTTGACACCAAACAGAAAACCTTTTCCACTTGGACGTGTAAATCTTCCTGCTGGAGGGCTTTCTAAAAACCCTAAGGACCTCCATAACCCCTTCTGAAAGGTGCAAATCAGCATATTCTAGGTCCTCAAGAACCGTGCCTTGAGCCTGAGGGACTGAAGGCCGGGGTATGGAATCCTGCCCTGGGAAGAAGTCAAGAAGTTGCGCCTCCTGGGGAGGCTGATTGGTCTGGACACTGACAATGCCCGGACCAGGGGATACCATGGCTGCCTGGCCCAATCTGGAGCAATGAGGATCATTGTTTTCCCCACCGCTTGAATACCACTTGTAGCACCTGCCTATTCATGGTCCATTCATGATGATTCTGATTTATCCTGCCCAGTATATCTGCCAACACACTGTATTTCCCTGGAAGGTGCACTGCTGACAAGACAACCCCCAGAGAATAGGCGAGACCCCATATTCTCATGGCTTCTGTGCACAAAGGTGTAACCTTTGTGCCCCCTTGTTTATGTAGTACACTGTGATCATGTTGTCTGTCCTGACCTGCACTACCTTTCCTTGCAACAGGTTGGCGAATGCCTGAAGTACTAGGAAGACTGTCCTGAGCTCTAGCAGGTCGATGTGAAGCAATGATTCCTGTTTGAGCCATGTACCATGAACAGTGTGCTCCCCTAAGTGTGCACCCCACCCTAATAGGGAAGCATCTGTGGTTAACACCAAGGAGGGAGGCTCCTGAAGGAAAGGAATTCCCTGTCTGAGGTTGTCCATGTCCAACCACCACTGCAGTGCTTGAAGGAGGGTTTGTGTGACTGGAACCAGTTCTGACAATGGATCCGATTTCTGATACCAATACAATCCGAAATGATACTGGACATCCCTCATTTGAAATCTTGCTCCTGACACTGTAGCCCTTGAAGCTGCCATATGGCCCAGCAACTGTAGAAAGTGTCTGGCCAGCCTGAGGCTTTGGGCCTTGAAAGTGCCTGCCAGCTGAACCAGGGTATTTGCTCTTGACTGTGGGAGAAAAGCCTTTCCCCTAACTGAATCCAGCTCGGCTCCTATGACTTCCAGGAGCTGCACTGGTTGTAGTACTGACTTTTTCAGATTGACCAGGAACCCTAAAGACTGGAGGAGCTCCTGTGTCAGTGGCAGAAACTGCTTCACCTGATGTGCATACTGCCCTACGACTAGCCAGTCATCCAGATAAGGACACACTACCACTCCTTGCCTTCTGAGGTGTGCCACAACCACAGCCAAGCATTTTGTGTACACCCTTGGAGCAGAAGTAAGTCCGAAAGGCATTGCCTTTAACTGGTAGTGACCTTATGGCAGTCTGAATCTCAGGAATTTTCTGTGGGACTGTCTTATGGGTATATGGAAGTAAGCATCCTTTATGTCCAAAGATGCCAACCAATCCCCTTGTCTTAGGGTTGGGGAGGATTGTGCTCAGAGTTACCATTTTTAACTTTTTTTTTTTTGCAGTTAGTCTATTTCTTTCGCCTTCATCCCCTACGGCGCTCCCTTCTGCCGGGATGCCCAGCTCCATCTCATGCTCGCAGCATTGCCCCTCCGCTTCCTCCATGGCTTACCCTCCTTGGCAGGGATCCCTCAAACTGCTGGTACGGATCTGGTGCAGGGGGATGCCGCCTATCGCGGGAGCGGGGCCTGCGGCATCTGGCAATCATCTTGCCGAGGGGCCATTTTCTGTTTTTCTCCTCCCCCCCCCCCAAGCGGCACAGAGACATGCAGTGACACAATGGCAGAGCCGCGGCGCACTCCCAAGACACACACGCCAGGCGACTGCTCCTGTAACCGCCCCTACGTGTGAGCCGCTGATGTCGACCGTCAGCCTCCGCTAGGGTCAGGCATACAGCTGACTCGCTCCAACCCCTCCCAGGAGAGGAGAGCTGTCCTCCGGAGGCTCGACTTCTCCCTCCCCAGCCACCCCCCCGCTGCGAACACGGTCGCCGGCATGGCAGGAGGTGGCAGTGATGCCTCAGCCCTCCACGCCACAGGGCCGGCCAACCATTTTGAACTTTGGCTTCAGCAGATGCCGGTTTAAGTGCCTGAGATTTAATATGGGTCACCACTCCCGGTTTTTTCAGTGTGAGGAAGTACCTTGAAGAGAGACCCTTTCCTCTCTGTGCCAGAGGAACTGGTTCTATTGCTCCCAAGGATAGCAGATTCAGTGCCTCCTCCTCTAACAATTTTGTTTCTGAGGGAGAAGATGGTCTGAAAACTCTTGCTCTCAGCCTTGGTTGTAGCCTAAAGCTGAAAGCCAGGTCTTGGCCCACTAACTCCAGAACCCATCTGTCTGTAGTGATGGCTTTCCATTCCAGGAGGTAGTGGGCCAATCTGCCCCCTATCTGGACTGGGGAGGCAAACTGAACAGACACCTCAGGGTGTCTGCTTAAGCTGGGATGCTAGTTGGTGACTGGGGCTAGTTCGGGTTCCACCTCTTCTACCCCTGCCTCTGAAATAGCCCCTCTGCTGTTAATACTGAGGGTAGGCCTGTGGCTAGAAATAAGGTCTATATTGACCCATACCTCTAGCTCTCCTTGCTTGGTGTTTCTGAGGGGTGGAGGCCCTCTCCTTGGCTGCAGCACTTTTGTAGGCTGTTTTGTAATCATCCATTTTTTTTATGTAATACTCCATCTGCTGACCAAACAGAGAGGAGGGCTCACAAGGGAAGTCCAAAGCCTTGAACTACGTGTCTTGGGTCAGGTTGGTAGTCCTAAGCCAAGCAAATCTTCTGAGGGAAATAGAGGAAGCCATCTGTCTGGCTGCAGTGTCATTATTATCTACAGCCAGTCTGAATTGTACCTTAGAAGCCTCAATGCCCCACTTTGCAGCTTCTTGTAAGGCAGCTGCCATAGGGGCTGGCACAGACTTAGTAATTTCCATAACCGTGTCCCACAAGGTCCTCTGGTATCTGGCTATGTATGCCATATAAGAGGCCTGTCTGATGAAGAGAGAGGATCCCAAATATATCTTCTTAGCAATGATGTCCATCCTCCTTGAGTCTATCAGGAGGGAGGAAAGCTCAGGGAATTCCAGCCTTGTCACAGGCAACAGCCTGTACCACTCCCTCATGGCTAGGGTGTGCAAACAGGAAGTCTGCCCCAGCCTTGGCAACCCAATATTTTTTGTCCACTTTTTTATCCACTGGTGGCACAGAGGTAGGAGTCTGCAGGATCTTATGAACCTGCCTCTTAAAGAGATTTATGGATGGGTACCAGCAGCCTCTTAGAGACAGGTACATCCATCATCTCTCTCTATATAGTCTTGTTCTTCCTCCTCATCAGTAGATTCCTGGGTAGGAAGATCAAGGGACTGAGCCACCTGTTTAATAAAGGCATAATGAGAGGTAAAATCCTCACATCCTTTATCAGGGGAGTCAGAATGGTGAGGATCCAGGGAAATCTCTGGTTCAATAACCTCCCCATAATCCTCATCAGCTAACCATTCCTATTCAATTTCCAATGAACCGGAAATCAGTGTAGGAGGAGCTAAAGGGGCCTTCCCAACAAGAACCGGAGTGCTCGGTTGCAAAGCCTGAATTATCCTGATAGCATTTGCTATTTTCTCAGCAGTCGAAATCGCTACCCCTTTCGGTTCGACCGTTGCATGTTTTTCTTTATTTTTTATTTTTCCCCCAGTTGCCAGGTTAGCGGCAGTATCTGTGGGGTGCTTTCTGGCAGAAGAACCGTCACCCTGGTCAGGGGGCTGGTTCTCCGAGTTCAGCTTGGCCCGTGGCCAGTTTGTCCTTAGTTGGTTCAGCAGCCTTATCGGACATCTTCTCCTGCAGTCGCTTAAGTCGCCTATCAAGCGTTGACTGAGGAAAGTTTTTGCAAATACCACAGTCCTCTTGAAGGTGGTCAAACCCCAAACAAAAAACACAAATTAAATAAGGATCTGCCTTAGCGAACGGTTCCCCACACTCTGTACAATGCTGGAAACCTGTGGGGCCCGTTCGTTTCTTGGTCTGGGACACTGAACAGAAGTTAAACCAATAGACCAAGAGTTACCCTGGTAAAAACACTTTTTTTTTTTTTTTTAACCGCCTTACCAGATGGTAATAGAAGTTAAAATTAAACTTTAAGAAATTAAAACAATATTGGTTCCTTCCCGGTTGGAAAAACCGAGTAGGAACTGAAAAAACTCACCAAATATTCACTAAATCTCGACTAATTCGACCTGTGAACCAAGGACAGTGCTTCAGAAATACAGGTTACTCACCTGTAACAGGAGTTCTAGGAATGGTATATGTTGTTCATCCACACTTATTGGCAGGTTCCTTGCCGCTTTAAATCTTGCCGGAAGATCTTCAAGCTGGCTCCTCCCACCCACCCGGGTGGTAAAACTCTCGGCTCCGCCCCATGACGCCAGATCTGGCCCGCTGGAAGCTCAGGTTGTGCGTCGAAGCCGGGGAGGTCGGGAGGGTGGGTCGTGTGGATGAACAACATATACCATTCCTAGAACTCCTGTTACAGGTGAGTAACCTGTATTTCTAGGGACATGGATATGTTGTTCATCCACACTTATTGGCAGACTCCTAGCAGTTCTCCGGGAGGAGGGAGGCAAGGCGCACACCCTCTACTTAGGGAATAAAGACTGGAGAACCGAGGCCCCAAAACCAGCATCCCAGCGTGACTCAAGGTCGATGTGGTAATGGGTAATAAAGGTGTGTGCTGACTTCCAGGTAGCAGCCTGCAGATTTCCTGGATAGGACGTCCTGAAGCAGCCACCGATGCAGCAGTATGACGGGTAGAATGAGCTCTTATCCCTCTGGGAGGCTCCATGCCGGCCAACTTATAGCAGCGATCTATGCAGGAGGTGACCCACCTGCCTATCGTCGGCTTGGCTGCAGGTCTGCCAGATGTGGCTTCAGCGTAGGTGACAAACAGCTGGCGAACCTCTCCCCGAATTTCAGCCGTGCGCTCCTTATAATAAGCGAGCGCCCTTCAAGGGTCCAGAGTATGGAGCCTATATTCGGCCTCCGAGGTGTGATTGGGGTAGAACACCGCAGAGTCAGCACCTGGTTAAGGTGAAACTCAGACACCACCTTCGGAAGGAATTTCTGTGGGGGCGAGGGACAACCTTGTCCCTGTGGAAGACCAGGTAAGGAGACTCTATGCAAAGCGCCTGGAGCTCTCCCATCCTTCTGGCTGACGGATAGCCACCAAGAAGGCGGTGTCTCCACTCAGGTGAGAGAGATCACACCTGTGCATTGGTTCAATGGCTCGCCATGAGCCTTGCCAGTACCAGCAGTAAATCCCACGGAGGTGGAGGTTCTCGCACCGGAGGGGAAATGTGATCAAGGCCTTTGAAAAAGCGCCCGACCACCTTTTCCTGCGCCACCGACTGCTCCCGGCCCGCGCCCGGTAAGCAGAGATGGCTGCCAGGTGCACCTTTAGGGTCGTCGACCTAAGCCCTTGACTAGAAAGGGACCATAAATAGTCCAAAATGCTTGCTACAGAACAGGAGGAAGGGTCCAAGCCCTTGCCCTGACACCAAATGGAGAATCTCTTCCATTTGAAGGCGTAGCATTTTCTGGTCGACTCCTTACGGGACGCCTCAACAACATTGAGGACCTCGTCCGGAAAGACCCAAGGCCTGGAACTCTAGCCGCTCAGGAACCAGGCCGTCAGGTGCAGGGATTGAAGGTCCGGATGGAACACCTTCTCCTGACTGACTGAGAGCAGGTCCGGGCGAGCTGGAAGCTGCCTCGGGAGCCTGGAGCTGAGGCTGAGGAGATCTGGGTACCAGAACTGGCGGGGCCAGTCTGGGGCTATCAGGATCACCTGCGCCTTGTCCCTCCTTGCTTTGAGAAGCACCTTGTGAATCAAGGGAAATGGGGGAAAGGCGTAGAAGAGGCCCGGGGTCCACAGCCTCGAGAAGGCATCCCCCTGCAGCGAGCCCTGCTGAGGGGGGCGGGCATGAAACAGCCTCAGCTGTGCTCTCCCTGGAGGCAAACAGGTCCACCTGAGGTGTGCCCCAGTGGGAGAATAGATCTTGTACTACCTCCGGCAGGAGAGACCACTCGTGAGATGCAGCCCCTATCCAGCTCAGGGCATCGGCTAGGGTGTTGGAGGCTCCTGCCACATGAATGGCTAGGAGATCCGCCTCCAGGCTGCGCACGAGTGACCAAATGCGGAGAGCTTCCTTGCATAGAAGCATGGAGCGTGTCCCGCCCTGGCGGTTCAGGTAGTACATGGTCGTGGTATTGTCCGTCTGGACTCGGACCACTTGACCCCGGAGAAACGGAGCAAAGGCGGTGAGAGCTAGGCGGACCGCTCGGAGCTCCAGCAGGTTGATGTGGCATCGGGACTCCCGCGGGGACCAGAGGCCGGGCACTCGGTGTTCCCCCAGATGGGCACCCCAACCCATCAGAGAGGCATCGGTCGATAGAGAGACCGTCGGCTCGGGGCGGACAAACGGGATGCCTCCTGCAGATGGAATGGAACGGTCCACCACTGGAGAGTTGCCACATCTCCTGGTCACTATCACTAGCTGGTCCAAAGGATCGCAGCGTTGTGACCACTGGCTGGCCAGTCCCCACTGAAGGGGGCGCATGTGCCAGCGGGTCCAACAGACCACGCTGGTACAGGCCGCCATGAGACCCAGAAGGTGCAGGAAGTCCCGGGCATGGCGCGATTGCCCAACCAGAAATGATTGGGCAAAGGAGGTAAGAACTTCGGCCCTGTCCGCCGGGAGCTGTGCTCTGGCTCAAAGATAGTCGAGCTCTGCCCCGATGAACAGGATCACCTGCTTCGGCTCGAGTTCCGACTTGGCCTCGTTGATGAGAAGGCCAACTTGAGAGCAAACCTGGAGGGCCAGATCTCTGGACCGCTCCACCTCCCGTCTGGAGGGGGCTGCTATCAGCCAATCGTCCAGGTAAGGGTACACCCAGACCCCTCGGTGCCGCAGGAATGCTGTCACCACTGCCATGCATTTGGTGAAGACCCTGGGAGCTGGAGATAAGCTGAAGGGCATGGCTCGGAACTCGAAGAGGGATCCCTCCGCTCGAAAGCGGAGGAATCTCCGATGTGACGGACGGATAGGGACGTGAAAGAACGCGTCCTGTAGGTCCAGAGAGCAGAACCACACGCCGTGTTCCAGAGATGGTATTATCTGCGCCAGAGTGACCATCCTGAAGGTTCGAGACCTTAGGAACTTGTTCCAGTCGTAGGTCGAGAATGGGCGCCAGCCCCCGTCTGCTTCGAACCAGGAAATACCTGGACACGAACCCGGTCTGAAGGGGGTCCTCCACCTCTGTGATCAACTCCTTTTGGAGGAGGCGAGCCGGCTCGGCGAGCCGCCAGTGAGGCTGCGGACCCGAGGCCCCCGAGGTGCTGACGGCTCTGAAGGGCGGGCCTGCTCGAATTCCAGAGGTAGGCCTTTCCCACCACTCAGTACCCACCTGTCCGTGGGTAACAGCGGACCAGGCGGAAAGGAAGTGTCTGAGCTGTCTCTCACATGGGAACCAGGTGAGGTGACAGGGATGGGGGCTACACCCTCAGCCTGCACTGGGCAGGCTGGAGGAGGGACGGCCGAGGGACCTCTGGCCTTTACCTCCCTGCTTCCTGTTGGAGGAAGCCGATGTCTTGGTTTTGAATTACTGTTCGTGAGCCTGCTGGCCCCGACGCTGCTGGGCCGGAGGCCACGGGCGAGAAGGACATCTAAAGGGTTTAGGCTGTGGCTTGCAGCCTTTGTCCTTCTGAGCGGAAGAGACCGAGTTTGCTGTAGCATTGACCTCTCATCCCCTGCAGGTGACCTTCCACCCCAGGGTCAAGAGGTCAGTCCCCAAAAGGGAACATCCGCCAACTTGTGCTGGGTATCCGAGGTAAAGGTGGATATCCTCAGCCAAGCCCGACGACGCATGGCCACTCGCGGCCCCACAGACCCGGCACATGAGTCCTCGGCGTTCAACGCAGTCTGGAGCTGCTGTTTGGCCTACCGCTCTGCCCTGGTCCCGCACCTGCCTGACCTTAGTCGGCAGATTCGCGGGAAGATGAGGGACAACCTCATCCAGGAGCCCAACAGGCGTGAGAAAATGTGCCATGAGGACGGCAGAACTGGCCTGATGAAGGCCGAGAGGACTAGCAGCACAGACTTTTCGCCCGCATAATCCAATTTCTTGATTCCTTTGTCGGAGGTTTGTCCATCCCTGGCGCTCCCAGCACGCCGGAAAACGCTGTCGGTAACCAACCCCTCGCCGAGGGTGTTCAAAAACCGGACAGGGAACCGTAGATCGGTGATACTTCCTGGCCAACCTGGTCAAGGCGCAGGGCAGGAAGCAGGACCTGCCAAAGTTCCAAGGCCGGACCCACTATGGCTTCGCCACCGGAAAGGCCTCTCGAGGAGAACCTCTTGGTCCAGAATCTCCGTGAGGGGATACCTGGCCCGCTGAAACGGGTTCGAGCTTCATCCCGTGACTCGAGATGAGTCAAGCAACCCCTAAGAAGGACGTTGGCGCTGCCGCCCATTGACTGCTCTCCCGAGACTCCAACTCCATGCGCTTGGAGAAGAGGGAGGACCATCATCGGACTCAGAAGAGTCCTCAAAGAGCTGCTCGGCCTGAGCCACCCTCCACCCGCCGAGGTTTATCGGAGTGAGGGTGACAGACAGCCTCATGGGCAAACCCAAAGCCGACCGAGAATTTTGGTCGGAGCCCCAACTAATGGCTGTGGAGGGGAGGTTCCACCAGAATCGGTGGGGCAGCTGGAATTGGTCAACAACCGGCCTGAGAACAGGCTCCTCAACTACAACGAGGGGTTGTTTCGTTGCTCCAGTGACAGCCACTTAATGGCCGGGAAGACGACTGGGTCGGCTTATTCCCGGTCAAAAGGAGCTGTTGCCACATAAGTTTCTCGCACTGGCATTTAGACCAGCCTAAGCCTTCGTCCGGGAGGAAGAGGAAGAGCGGCGGCGCCGCTTGCCGAGGTGCTGAGACCGAGACCGCCTATGGCGGCGGGATCGGTTGGACCGCGAGGATGTCCGAGACCGAGAGTCTCGACTAGGCCGAGGAAGGCGAGGAGAAGTGTCGGAAATCAGCACTCCCCTCGGCTTGGACGATCCCACCAAAGGCTCCGGAACCGGAGGCACAGACGAGCCGACGGGATCCTCAACTCCCACCGGGGGAAACGGGGAGAGGGGATTCTCAGCTTCTCCAGCCGACAACCAGTCTAACAGGTCGAGAAAAATCTCGACCGCGTCGACGGGAGTCTCGGTCAACTGGCCTGACAGGGACACCGTGAAGCCAGTGGCCGAAGCTGAGGGGTCGACACCGAAGTCGACTGTCAACAAGGGGAGGGGGATCTTTCCGGCCCCCAAGAGCGCCGACGGAGAGACTTACTTTTGCTCTTTTGGACCTGGAAAAGGTCCCGAAGAAGTTGGACCCTCACCTTGGTCAAGAGGGTCAGACAAAGCTCCTTAAAAGAAGCCGAGTATGAGGCACCGGAGAGAGCGGACAAATGCCGCAGCCGAGGTAGAAGTGCCCGCACCGCCTCCTCTTCGAGGGCGATCATCTGTTTCTAGTTGATCCGGCCGAAACGCTGTCATGACACCGCCAATCGGGCCTCTTTAGATTTCACCGTGGAATTATTTTCTCGGGCGCCCAGTTGTAATCGGGCAGCACGGTCTTCAAGGACGAAGTCGAAAAGGAAGAGCACAAGTCGCAGGCTCGCGGTCGCTCAAGGCTCCAGTAGACGACGTGGAGTGCGGAGCCGCCTCTAGACATCCTCTCTGCCCGCAAGGGCACCTCCGAAACCGAGTCGATTTGTCCATCGAGCCGTGAGGAGAAGAAGACCAAGTCTTTTAGCAAAAACTTTTGATTTCGAACTTTCGAAGAATTAGAAACCAGTCTTAAACGCAGTGCGTTAAGGAGGGAACCTGAGCTTCCAAGCGGTAAGGAAGATCTGGCGTCATGGGGCGGAGCCGAGAGTTTTACCACCCAGGTGGGTGGGAGGAGCCAGCTTGAAGACCTTCCGGCAAGATTTAAAGCGGCAAGGAACCTGCCAATAAGTGTGGATGAACAACATATCCATGTCCCTAGAAACGAAAATAAATAACGGACTTTAGAAGAAAAACGAGAAATTAAATTTCTTCAGTGAAAGTGAAGGAGACTCTCCGGAGACGTCTTACTGAGGCAAGCAGAGTAAAGAATCTGATGGCTGCAGGAAGAGCAACCAAGGACAGTGATCTGAAAACCGAGCTCAAGCCTAACAGTCCACTATTAGCATAGGTTCTAGTAACCATTTCGGCTCTGGGGCAGTCCTATGGTGAGTCCATACTGCATATATCAGTATACAGTAAGATTTCCTGGGGTTTGAACTAGCAGGGCCAGTTCAGAGCCACCAGGATCACCTTTGCCTTGTCCCTCCTGGCCTTGAGCAACACTTTGTGAATCAAGAGAAGTGGAGGGAAGGCATAGAATAGGTCCGGGGTCCAAGGTCTCGAGAAGACATCCCCCTGCAGCGTTCCCCGTGCTGAGCGGGGTGGGAACAATACAGCCTCAGCTTTGCATTCTCCCTGGAGGCGAACAGGTCCACTTGAGGGGTGCCCCACTGGGAGAACAGACTGCGTACTACCTCTGGGTGGAGAGACCACTCGTGAGATGCCGCGCCCACATGGCTGACAGCATCCGCCAGCTGGTTGGAGGCCCCTGCCACATGGATGGCTAGGAGATCAGCCCCCAGGCTGTGCATGAGGGTCCACACATGGCGAGCTTCCTTGTACGATGGCAGGGAGTGCATCCCGACCTGTTTTTTGAGGTAGTACATGGTCATGGTGTTGTCCATCTGTACCATGACCCACCTGATCCCGAATGTGAGGAGCAAAGGCAGTCAGCGCCAGCCAAACTGCTCAGAGCTCCAGCAGGTTGATGTGGCATTGGGACTCCTCAGGGGTCCAGAGCCCCTGTACTCTGGGTTTCCCCAGGTGGGCACCCCAGCCCATGAGTGAGGTGTCGGTCATCAGGATGATGGTCAGCTCTGGGCAGACAAACAGGATCCCTTCCTGTAGATGTTCCAGGACTAACCACCACTGGAGAGCATCCCACATCTGCTGGGTCACAGTGACCAGCTGGTCGAAGTGACCACTGGCTGGCCAGCTCTCACTGCAGACAGAGCATTCTCCAGCGGGCCCATCGGACCATGCTGGTGCAGGCCACCATGTAAACCAGCAGGAGCAGGAAGTCCCGGGCAGGATGCGACTGCCCAACCAAAAATGATGGGGCAAAAGTGGAGAGAGCCTTCACCCTGTCCGCCAGGAGACGAGCCCTGGCTCTGTAAGTCAAGCTCTGCCCCGATGAAGCTTATCACCTGCAAGGGCACGAGATTCGACTTGGCCTCGATAACCAGGAGGCCGAGAGAGACACAGGTCTGTTTGTTTGTTTGTTTATTCGCTTAACGGGTAAGCACACTGGAAACAAGTTCCTTTTACAGGTGCGACCCACATATATTGCATACAGACAATACATAATCAAACATACATATACAATGCAGCAAATTGCAGACAAAAATGTCTGTTACGTATAAAATTCATAAAAAAAAATTCATAAAAAACAGTTACAATTAAATTGAGATTCGAAATACATCCTTAATGCATCGGCAAACTTTTAACAGAACACAACCACCTAATATCTTGAGAATTTTCATTCCAAATAAATGGAGCAATATAAGCAAAGGATCTTTGTCCACTTTTAGATTTCATAAAAGGAATCTCGAGAAACCTACTGTCTGACCTATGTCTAGAATAATGACCATCAATATATGGTCTCAAAACTTTGAAATACTATGTGAATTCCAGAGTCCATGACTTTATATATGAACTGGCCACACAGTATTGGAAATTTAATGAAACCGTAACCAGCCCATTTCTTTCAAAATCACACAATGATGAGATGACTTAGAACAATTTAAAGCAAACTTAGCTATCAAGTGAAGTAAAGTGGATTTCTTTGAAATCACTGTCGCAGAAGCAGTGTCAGTAATCATAGCTGCATAGTTCACAGAGGAAGTAAGCAGCAATTTGAAATAACCAGCCTAGACTCAGGAATAAGAAATGAACGGATTCTGTACAAAGAACCTAATCTATAATGTATTCTTGAGGTAACCTCAAAAATGAGATTCATAACTTAGATGAGAATCTAGTAATACCCCAAGATATTGAAATGTATCAACATAGTCAAACAGTAATCCATCAAGAGATTTAACTTCCAAAGTACCAACCTCAGATCTCAGTCTAGGTGGGGTACCAAAAACCATCACCTTTGTCTTAGATTTGTTTAAGAGTAATTTACAGGCCATAAGTGAAGACTGAAAATTGCACATTTCCTCTGTTAAAGAAACACCTAGATCTCCAACTGACAAACCCTGCATATAAATTACTGCATCGTCAGCGTAAAGTGTTAGAGAAGCATTATTAATCACACTTACTAGTTGATCAAAAAACAAAGAAAACAAAAGTGGCCCCAAAATAGAACCTTGTGGAACCCCACACTTAACCATTACAGAGTCTGATACAGCACCCCTATATTTAACCCTTTGAAACCTATTTGTTAAATAATCCCTCGTCCAGTCCAAGAAAGACTCACCAACTCCCAATGACTCAAGTCTAGAAATCAACAATTGGTGATCAACTGAGTCGAATGCCTTGGTCAAGTCCACGAACACGGCACTCTGGCCAGACACCCTCTTTATCCAGCTTATTAGTACCGCTGCTCGTGAACTCGACCAAGGCAGTCTCAGTACTCCTTCCCTTTCTAAAACCATGTTGGTTCTGAGACAATAATCCAAAGCGATCCACATACCCAATCAACTGATTATAAACTATTCTTTCCTGAACTTTAGCTAAAGCAGACAAGATAGAAATAGGTCTGTAGTTACAAAACTCATGTTGTGAACCAGATTTAAATATAGGAGTGACCAAAGTATGTTTCCATATATTAGGTATAGTACCTGTAACAAAAGAAAGTTGAAAATAATACTAACTGAAGTGCTATAACTGAGGCAGCATCCGCTAATAAACTAGGACATAAGCCATCAGAACCAGCTGAGCTGTCCCTCTTAATACAACGCAACTATCTCTACCTCCTTCGAGTAGTAGTCCTTAAGTACAGTTTAGGATTAACTGTAAAATCTTCAGTCAATCCCTAAGTAGTTCACCTTGGACTGGTCACTAAAGGAATCAGGCAATGCAGTAAATTTCAAATTAAACTCTATAGCTATCTTCAGTGGACAAGACAACAGGTCACCGTTCAACCTCATTGAACCTGGTTGACAAACATTAGGCCTTATGAAATTATTAACTGTTTTCCAAAAAGTAGTAGCATTAGATAACCCTTCACATTGTTTATGACGAATATAGTCTGTTTTAGCCTTCCTTATCTTAGCCTTACATTGGTTCCTTAAAGTCCTATACGCATGATAACCAGAAGCAGAATGGTTCATTTTATACGCTTTCCAGGCCTTGTCTCGTTGTCTCATAAGTTTAATCAAAGGAGGTGTTAACCACCCATAAGTTTTCCTCGGACTCTTCTTTTAACAAGGGAGCTAACTGGTCCAAAACATGTGTAAACTCAGTAATGAAAAATGCAATGCAGAATCCACATCAGGGATAGAATATAAAAAGACCAATCTATTTTACCCAACTCTGTACAAAAGAATGTACATCAAATTTAGAAAAGATCTCAAATCCTTATAATTGGCTTAGACTTCTTCAGTCCCCATGTTTCCAAATACAGAAGACTGGATGATGATCACTTAACTAATCAGAGGTCAAACCACATTTTATCATATTAATAGGTCTATTTGTTAATATCCAGTCCAGCAATGTGTGATTTCCTGATCTATTATTGTGTCGAAAGGGCAAAGTAATTTGTTGTAAACCAGACTGAGACAAGACCGTATTTAACTTTGTTATATCTGAACCCATCCAATTTAAATTAAAATCCCCAGTAGTATTAACTCTGTAGAAACCCCAGTATTCAAAGCATTTACAAGTTCTTGTAAGCCTGATTTGCTACCATTAGGTGGAAGATATACACAACAAATAGTTAATTTTTGACAAATCCAACAATAACTGAATAGTAATATGTTCACAATATTCCAAATTACTGTTAAATATAGTGGTCTCATTTACCATTAAATATTCCTTAACATAAAACAAAACCCCACCCCCTCTACCAGTGACACGATCCTTTCTAAAAAGTTTATAAGCAGGTATACAAAATTCAGTATCAAGAACAGGTAAGGTTAACCAGGTTTCAGTCAGTGCCAGAACATCCGGATTATATAAACTAATCCATGACTCCACCTCATGAAATTTAGATGTTAAGCTTAATACATTAAAATGCATAATTTTGAGGCCATATGAATGCTGCAAAAAAAAATCACTATCTGCCATATCGTTTGCTAAAGGACCAGGGTTGCTTTCAACATTGCCAGATCGAATTAGCAAGAGAAGGTCTGGAGGGTCAGGTCCCTGGACTGCTCCACCTCCTGCCTGGAGGGACCCGTGATCAGCCAATCATCCAGGTGGGGTAAACTCGGACCCCTCTGCGCCTCATGTAAGCTGCCATCACTGCAATGCACTTGGTGAAGACCCTGAGGGCAAAGGAGAGGCCAAATGGCATGGCCTGGAACTCGTAGAGTGAGATCTCTGCTGGGAAGCAGAGGAACCTTCTGTGAGCTGGACGGATCGGGACATGGAATATACGAACACACGATGAAGCCAGCAGATAAAGACCTAACAGTCTATCATGTCAGCTGGAATGTGCAGCTCTCAGTGCTGAGCACTGATGCTGCCCCCCCAACCTCAGCAGTTACACTCAACTGCTTTACACTTTCCCATGAGTCCCCCCCCACCTCCTCTCCCTCCCCATTACCTGCTCCAACTACTTTACCCTTTTCCTCTCCCCCTTTCCTCATTCTGATTTTACCAATTAGCCTGTCCCACCCCCCCTTAAATCCCTCCAGCTGACGTCTGCACAATCAATTCCTTAGGCACAGCATTCCATGCTGTCACCGCTCTCTCCGTTATAAAATGCCTCATCTCCCTTCTGAACTTAACCCTCCTCCAACTTCATGCTATGCCCTCTTGTGATCCCCTCCCTTTTGAATTTAAACAAGCCAGCATGACTAACCCTATTTATGCCCTTTATGTATCTGAAGGTCTCAAGCATATCTCCCCTGTCCCTTCTATCCTCCAGTGAGTACAATTTGAGAGTCCTAAGCCTAACCTCATAGGGCGCTTCCCTCATCCCACTCAGCATTTTGGTAGCTCTCCTCTGTACCCCTTCCAACAGTCTGATGTCCCTTTTTAAAAAGGGATGCCAAAATTGCACACAGTACTCCAAGTGAGGCCTCACCAGTGCCCTATAAAGCAGCACAATCACATCTTTACTCCTTGATGTGATTTCCCTTGTTATGCACCCCAGCATCTCATTAGCTTTTGCTGCTGCTTTCCGACATTGTGCAGCGTTTTTCCATATGTCCTGTGACCAGCACACTGAGATCTTATTCCTCAACTGATAACTGCTCACCTCCTAGTTGATAACCGAACCCAGGGTTCCTATTCCCAAAGTGCATAATCTTGAACTTCTTTGCACTGAAGCCCAACTGCCAGGTGCATGACCATCTCTCCAATGTTTCTAGGTCCCTCGGCAGCACCCCAACCCCTCTGCACCCAGCTTGGTGTCATCAGCAAACATACCTACCCTACTCTGAACACCGACAGCTATATTTGCTACATACAGTAGATGTTGAATAATACTGGCCCCAGCACACAGCCCTGCAGTACCCCCCTAATGACAGCCCTAGGTGATATTTCCCTCCTAACCACCACCCTCTGCTGCCCGTTTTCCAGCCCGCTACCAATCCATTTGACCACCCTATACCGTACCACCAGATCCTTCAGTTTGCCTAACAGTCCCCTATATGGCACAGAGTTGATGGCCTTGCTGAAGTCCAAGTACAGAACATCCACTGCCTTGCCTTCATCCAGGGCCCTAGTCACCCAATCATAGACGTCCACAAGGTTGGTCTGACAAGACCTTCCATGTGTGAAGCCGTGCTGTCGAACATCAAGGAGATTGTTTTCCTCTAAATATTCTTGGATTTTCTCCTTCAGAATAGTCCCACAGCTGACGTTAAACTAATCAATCTGTAGTTCCTTGGTTCATCCCAAGAGCCACCTTTGTGTATGGGCACCATATGTGCCACCCTCCAATCCTGGGGCACATATCCTGTTTGAAGGAAAGTGTTGAATATGTCAGTCAGAGGCTTTGCCAGTACCTCCGCGAGTCCCTTCAGGACCCTCGGGTGAATTCCACCTGGTCCCGGTGATTTATATGTCCTTAGAGCCTTTAGACCCTCTAGGTGTCCTGAAGATCCAGGGAACCAAACCACATGTTTTGCTCCAGAGATGGTATGATCTGAGTCAGAGTTACGATCCTGAAGGTGTGTGCCTTGAGAAACTTGTTCAGGTCATGCAGATCTAGAGTGGGATGCAGCCCCCCGTCGATGCTGCACCAGGTGGCTGGAGGTATAGGCAACTGGGACCACAACATGGGGGAATGGAGGAGCAGCGGCCGCCGATGTCAATGCACAGGACTGTGCGTAGGCCTGTCTGGCCAGCACTCGCATCACTCCTCCGATGGGAGGAAGCGAAAAAAATGGCTGGCGGCAGGGCAGGATGATAACGACCCCTCGAGGGCTCTCTCCAGGAAACCAGACCCATTCCATCAGCATGCAGGAGCCATCAATCCCTGCCACGGGGGACAAATTGTGGGAAAGGCCGGGACTGAGGAAAGTCCCTGGGATGCAGGGTGATGGGGTCGGGTCAGTGGAAGGAGCAGCCCACCAGACTTGGAAGAAAACAAATAAATAGCGCTTTCCAATATAGAAAGCATAGGCTGCAAGTCACAGCTGGCTCAAAAGGAGCCAAAGTAAGCTTTTCCAGCACAAAATTAAGGTCCCAGGCAGGGACTGGATTTTGGATAGAAGGCTTCAAGTGCATAATGCCTCAAAAACGTACAGCCACCTCTAGCTGAGCAACCATACGACCATCAATAGGTACCTGGAAAGCAAAAATGGCAGCCAAGTGCACTTTGATAGAAGAGTATTGCAGACCTGCATCTGATAAGGACAGCAAATACTCCAGAATCTCATTTAACAGACAAGCAAAAGTATCCAGTTGGTGTGAAGTGGCCCACAAAGCAAATCGCTTCCACTTCATGGAATAAGTGGCTCTGGTGGAAGGCTGTCTGGCAGCCACTAAGTCATCAGTCACCTTTTATGACACCACAAACCGAGCAATGGCTGTCTTCAGGAGCCACTCATGAAGGTGGAGAGACTTCACGTCTGGCGGATGGACCAAGGTTCCCTGTTCCTGTAACAGTAAGCCCCGGCATAACAGCAGAGGCACAGGAGGTTCCACTGCCAGCTGCTGCAGTAAGGGGAACCACATCTGATGAGGCCACAGGGGGCAATAAGTACTGTAGCAGAGTTGCTCCCTCCATCTGAAGCTTGATTAGGGATATACTACGGCATCCCGAAATGCCTAAGCCAGACACCCAGGAGCATGAAAATTATATCCCGACAGTTGGGAATGCCCGCGGTGGAGTTTTTTTTGTATGTTTCAGGGGGCTTCGACCCCAGCATCCCCTTAATTTTTATTGTCAACTCCACCGCAGGCAATTCCCATTGGGATACCAACTGTCGGGATATAATTTTCAGGCTCCTGGGTGTCGGGCTTCAGCATTTCGGGATGCCATAATACTCCCTCTGATTAGCACTCTCTGACTTGCAGGGAAGGGAGGAAACATAAGCAGGAACCTCCCTTTCCAACAAAGGGACGTGTCTCACCAAAAAACTCCAGGCCCTGGAACACGCAAGCAGAAAAACATCAGTTTTGTGCTGTGTGAGGATGCAAAAAGGTCCAACTCTGGATGACCCCACTTACTGAACAGGTCTTCCACGACCGAAGTCAGCAGTTTTGTGCATTTTGGACTGTGACAAGCTTAGTCCGTCTGTCTAGACGTTTTGGACCCCTGGAACATGTACTACTGATAGTTTTAGATCGTGTTCCAGAGCCCAATACCAAACTCTCATTGCCCCCCTGCATAGAGGATAGGAATCTGTTTCTCCTTGTGCACCACACTTATTTTGTCCGTCTGAATTATTGATTGATCTGGTTTTTGATAACCAAGTAAGTACACTAGATAATAAATATGCCTATTTTCAGGCACGGCCCGGGAGAGTAAAAGTAAAAATCATGAAACATACAGTAGTACATAAAAGAGTACAATATACAATGCAAATGGTAGGCTGTTACAGATACAAAAGCAGTTGAGAAATAAATACATTCTAACAAGGAGAAATCAGTACAATAAGAGCTAAAACAGGAGTGTGGCTAAATTTAAAAACGGAGCATCTTACAGAAGTGGAAAAGATTAAGCAGCAATGAGGAGCACTAATCAGGTAAACATACTGTACATTGTATGATAAAGGAGGTAGGAAACAGGTACAAGGGTTAGAGACAAAGGGATAGTGGTTACACTCTCTCCTGAAGCAAGCATGAGAGGAGGAGGTGAGTCAGAGGGACACAGGCAGAGAGTTCCAAAAATTCAGGGCAAAGTAGAAGGTCTGGGATCCCACAGCAGTCATACACCTAGGAATTAACAGAGGACACACGGAGAGAGGAGACTGGAAGGCCTGTAGACTGTACATAACAGCTCTCGTTTCCAGAATGTTTATGTGGAGAATGCTCTCCATTGTCATCCATGTTCCCCGTGTCTGATAAGGCCTCAGATAGGCCCCTGAGCCCGGGAAGGGAATCGGGGAAGGAACCCACTTCGACAAATGGTCGGGTTCCATCCACCACTTAAGTACCTTTCTGACAGGGGAGGTTACTAGAACTTTCGGTTCTAGGTCATCTGTACGCTGGTCCCACTGGACTCAGTGTCCACTGAGGAATCCTCATGTGCAGTCTGGCCAGTGATACTGTAATGATGGCCACTGCCATCAGGCCTAGGAGTCTCAGGAAAGTCCTGGCTGTAACACACTTGCTATTGCAGACTATCTGGGCCTATTCCATCAGAAGCTCTACCCTGTCCTGTGGCAGGAAGGCTAACCATTGGGCTGTGTCCAGGACTGCCCCTATGTACTGCAAATGCTGGCAAGGGGAAATACTGATTTTTGTTACACTGACAGTAATCCCCAGAGCATCAAACAGGTGTCTAGTGCAGTCTAGTGTATGGGAAAGCTGCTTCTTGGGAGTGAGCTTTGAAAGTCAGTCGTCCAGGTATGGGAAGACATACAGACCTTCCCTGTGGAGGGCTGCTGCCACAACTGCTAAACATCTGGTAAATACCTGTGGTGCAGAGAACAAGCCAAAGGGCAATGCCCCGAACTAGTAGTGTTCACCCTGAAACAAGAATCTAGGTATTTCCAATGAGTGTTGCAGATCCTGATGTGTAAATAAGCATCCTGCATATCCAGAAGGCATATCTAGTCCCCTGTCTGTAACACTGGAAGCAGGCCTTGCACTGTTACCATTCTGAACTTTTGGTATTCTACAAAAAAGTCCAGGTCCCTGAGATCCAAAATGGGTCTTAGGTCTCCTGTCCATTTTGGATCTAGGAAATACTGAGAATAGAAGCCTGTGTTCCTTTGGTCCAGGGGGACAGGTTCTATTGCCTTCTTCTGCAGCAGGGTGTAGATTTCTTCCAGGAGCAAATGAATGTGATCTGGATGGTAATGGACATGCACAGGCGGATGGGCTGGAGGTAGTTCCAGAAACTCTACAGTATGGCCTTGTGTTATCTGCAGGACCCAAGCATCTGAAGCTACCTTTCTCCACTGGTCCATGTGGAAAGAAAGGAAACTGCCTACTACCACCCCTGGAGGTACAGGTGCTGGGGGGTTGCAGAAGGACTCAAGCAGAGCCAGTTGCTGTGGCTGCTGCCGCAATGCCATATCTAGGAGATTTTGAGTGGGCACCTGGGGGGGGGGGTGCGCGGAGGGTAAGGCCGTTGCTGCTCTCCTTTTGCGGACCAGTGCCTGGTCGTAGCCAGATGAAAGGGCACCCTTTGTCTGGTCCTTGTCTGGGTATGACAGAATGAATGTACTGATTTCAGGGTCCTACCCGAGGCATGTAAACTGGAAAGAATGTCCTGCACATCTGCTCCAAACAGCTTATATCCCCTAAATGGTGTACTGAAGATGGATTGCTGAACATCATTAGCAAAGCCAGCCACTCTGAGCCAAGACAGCCTTCTGAGACAAACAGCAGAGGCATTAGAAATATCATAGGTGGAATGAAGCAGATGCCTACCTATGCTGGCACCTGCAGACAGGACATTCAGTATCTCCTCCTTAGTAGTACCATCTGGGAGGGCCTGGATGGCTGCATTGGCCTTCCTCCAAAGAGTATTCTGGTATTTTACCATGTGGGCTTGCTAATTTGCAGTCCTCAGCCCTAGAGAGAAGCTGAAGCAAAAGTTCTTTTGCCGAAGATATCAAGCGTTCCGGACTCCCTGTCAAGAGGAAGGGAACTAAGGTGCTTTGTAACCTTAGACCTTTCATGGGACACATTAAAGACCACAAAATCCGCCTCAGGGTGGCCTGCAAAAAAGGGGCTTGCCTGAAGGGGCCTAGTACATCTTATCTGCTTTTTGGTATGGCAGGTGGTATATCAGGTCAGTGCCAGGCAGGCAAGGTGGCATCCTCTAGGGCTGGCAGAAGGGGAGGAATGACTATGGGTGGGGTATCAGGCAGTTCTAAGAAGTCTACCAAGTTCTTCTTAGTAATGTCCTGTTCCTCTGCATTAAACCCCACTGAAGTTCCTGCATCATTGTTATAAAGGAGGGGACTTGAGGGGAAGACCTGGGCGTAAAAGACCAGTGAGTCTTCACTCCCAGTAAAGATTGTGGAACTGGTTCTGTCACAGAGTTCCAAAAATTCCTCTCCTCCTTCCTCCTACTCTTCCACAATAAGCTTTGGGTTATATCCCTGGTCCTCAGTGACTTAGTCTGGAGGACGCAAAGGTGGAGCTGAGGAAGCTGTCAACAGCCTGGAAGGCACCTGGTGCATCGTCTGGGCAGGCGTCATTACTGGGGCTTACTGTGAGGACCCAGTCGATGGAAAGCTCGTCGATGGAGGAGGAGGAGGAAACAGGCATATGAGAATCTTCGTAAAGGACAAGAGAACAGCCTGAACATCGACGCCTATGTAATCAACAGGAACACCGGCACAGGTCAACGGGGCAGGCAAGGGCCCCAACATCAACAGCGACACACCAGCCATAACAGGTCTGGAGGCAGTAGGAGCCAGCCCAGCCATGTCAACAACCTGGACTATGGGCTGTGTTGCTGATGGAGCAGTCGACAGTCCAGAAGAGGCCATACCTGAATGTATGGGTGACCTGGAACGCACTGGGGAGGTCCTTGCCTTTTCTTTCTGCCTCTCCCTGTGCTTACTGCTTATGGTGTCGAGTCCCAGACATTTTCTCCTGGAACTTGGAGGTTTTCGATCCCGAGGAGTGGGCTGGAGACGCGGCGGGGCTTTCCTGGTGGAGCTCCTTCTCCATTCGGGATAAGCGCTGTATTAAAAGGTGTTTCTCTAAAGCGCCTTTTCTGCATCACCAGGTGGCCATGGTAAATCCATTACAAACTGGCCGTACCTTGACGTTATGGTCCAGGCCGAAACAACACACACAGACATCGTACAACTCTTCCAAATAAATTTTCTCCCTGCACTCGTAATATCTGAAGAGTTTCGATGGCGACGGCTCTGGAGTCAACATACACACCACCGAATATCACTTTTAAAAAGTGATTACTTTCAAAGTAAAGAAAAAAATGACGATTTCAGCAACAGCAACAGCATTTCCGTGACATTGTCCAACGAGTATGGTCGACAGTGGGAAAAGAACTGAGGAGGGAAGGGGCCACTTACAATTATATAGGAAGAGCAAACGTAGGACGTCATCATGGATGATCCCTAGTGCACTGCTTACAAAACATTTCCATGTGGACCTAGTGCCTGACTGCTACAGTTCCATAGGTGTGGCCTGATGAAAGATGTCCTCAAAGAAGATCCTCGAATTCAGAAATCTCCCAGGCCTATTTTTTTTTTATAACTATTTATGCATCGTACTCATGGGGAACTGTCTCAGGCATCCACATATCCTCACCACTCTACCTCCGAGCCTGAAATTCTCCAACCCCTGGCACCAGACCAGCGACACCCCCCCCCCCATGAGCCCCACTCCCAGGTAGGGCCGTCCTTTCCTCCCAGAGTGCTCTATCTACAATTTGGCAGGCTGGGCTGGGCTCGGTTCAGAGATGGACGGAGTCCAGCTGATGGGAGTGTGGCGGCGGTGCCGTTGCCTATCCCCGCGGGCGGGGATTTTCTGCTTTGTTGCCCCTGGGGAGGCGATGTGCAGTGACGTCTGTGCACGGCTACCCTGCCGACGTCTGCCACACTCCCCGCCCCTTACGAGACTGCCTGGTGATTCTGTAGTACCCCCTATCTCCATCGGGGGTCACAAGGACACTGAGCGGCCCCTGGAACCCTCCCAGGGAGAGGTGAGCAGTCTTCCGGACGCTCAATCCTCTCCCTCCCCTGCCGACCCCCGGCTCCCCGAGCTCATTCCTAAACTCGTGTCGCCGGCGTGGAGCGAGGTGTGGCATCCAGCACCTCAACCCTCAGCGCCACCCTCTCTCAGGCCTACTTAACTGGACACTTGTTCTTTTAATGACACAGAAGCAAATCTTTCATTATGCAGGGTCAGTGCTGAAGCACTGCTTTAATTTTTGTGATTCAAAATCTTCAAAAACCCTATCAATAGGGAGTAAAGACAAGCCCTGAGAGTATATGTCACTGCCACAAGGCCAAAGTGGTGGGCAAGAAGGACCGCTCCATCTCCACTATCCAATGTTGTTATGCTTTGTCTATCCTAATTGAGAAAGGGAAGCAGTATATTTTATCCAGATTTCGGAATCAGGGCAGTGCTGTTCAAACTGTCAGGAATTTCCTTCTTTGTAATCAACGATAGGCAGCCAACTAGCAGTAAACTGGTAGGAAAACAAATCCTAACACATTGCTTAAACTTTTGCAGTTTGGCTGCACAAAGGCCTCGTGGGCCAGAAATTGTTCTGCCAAGGACCATAATTTGGCTGTTGCTTTCTAAATAAACTGAATCCTCAACACAAACATGCTCTTCTGTATTCAAACAGCTAGCTACACAGTCTGTTGATAAACTGGAAATATAAATGCTGAGACATATCAGGCTGTCCCTCTCCCTCCCCACCTTTAATTTAAGCCGCGTAAAGTTGTCTCCTGAAAGGTGATGCACCTTGAGAACGATTTCCTCATTTCTGAATGCTGACATGCCTTCATTTACAACCACAGTGATAACCCTGGACACTGCATGTAAGCAATGACACGACCACGGCTGTGCGGAATTTCTCTGGCGGAATTCCTGTGAAATTGCAATTCCATTTCCTAAATACTTTTTTGAATTTCTTTTTCAATTCTGCGGAATTCTGAAAAGCATTTCTAAGTAAACAGCGAAATAACTTTCCGCAGATCACATAAAATGCAGATTGCAGAAAAGTAATCCACAGTTTATGTAAATCGCAGATTATTAATCCATAGAAACCATTCCACTTTTGAAATTTCAGAATTCTGCTGTCGATGGACCTCTCTGGAATTTTCTTAAATTCCAGAGAATCTGAAAATCCCGCACAGCCCTAGACATGACAGGGTGTGTAATTACGTGTCCAAAAATCCCATGTCTGGGTGTACTGTTGGGCATGAGGTGTAGATAAGAGCCTTTAAACACACCCTATAAGTGCGATCACTGGCCATAATTACACATCCCTGCAGCGACTTCTTGCCATTATACGATAACTTTGGAAAAATACAAGTACAGAAATGCATTTTTAAAATAAGTTGGTGGAGGAAGTTAAAAGGTGAGAATTTTTTGATGGCACTAGACATCCAAATTTATGTATTATGGTGAGGTAAGTAAATAATCATAGAAACAGACTGACAGCAGATAAGGAACGCTTGACCCACCTAGTCTGCCCATTTCCCAGCCTATTGGATAAGCTGCAGATCCTGGTTAACCAGCAGCCTACTTCCTCCTACCCCCCCCACCACTATAATTGCCTTACATCAGTCCCATGCATTCTTGAATTCCCCCACTGTTTTTGACCCCACAACCTCATCAGGAAGACTGTTCCAGGCATCTACCACCCTCTCTGTGAAAAAATACTTCCTCACGTTGCCTGAGCCGTCCCCCCTCTATCTTCAAATTGTGTCCCCTTGTTCTTGCGCATCTCTTTTTCTGAAATATGCTACCCTCTTGGACTTTGTCGATTCCCTTGAGGTACTTGAAAGTTTCTATCAAGTCCCCCCCTCTCCCTCCTTTCCTCAAGGATATACATATTAAGCTCCTTTAGTCTCTCCTCATATGGCTTCTCTTGCAGACCCTGCACCATTTTAGTTGCCCTCCCCTAGACTGCCTCTATCCTGTCTATGTCCTTGCAGAGATAAGGTCTCCAGAACTGCAAGCAGTACTCCAGATGGGGCCTCACCAACTGTCTGTACAGAGGGACAACAACTTCCTGCTTTCTACTGGTGATGCCTCTCCCTATACATCCCAGAATCCCCCTGCCCTCCTCACACTGTTTGCCTACCTTAAGGTCGTTTGATATGAGTACCCCCAGATCCCTTTCCATTTTTGTTGTTAGTACCCCCATTGTGTACTCTTCCCCTGGGTGTTTGTTTCCCAGGTGCATTACTTTGCACTTCATTCCACTGAAACTAAGCTGCCATACTCCTGACCATTGCTCCAACCTTGCCAAGTCCCTTCTCATACTTTCCAATCAACCCTGTTGCAGATCTTTGTGTTATCTGCAAAGAGGCATACTCTTCCTTCCAGCCCCTCCACAATGTCACCTATATAGACATTAAAGAGTACCGGTCCCAGTACTGAACCCTGAGCTACACCACTAGTAACTCCCCTTTCTCTAGAGTGTACTCCATTTACTATTACCCTCTGCGTCCTGTTGTCCAGCCAATTTGTTACCTAGGCTACCACCCTGGGACCCACTCCCAGGCTGGCTAACTTGTTTATTAATCTTTTGTGTGGGACTGTGTCAAATGCCTTGCTAAAGCCTAGGTAGGCCATATCCAGAGCCCCTCCCTGGTCTACTACTTTGGTCACCCAGTCAAAGAAATCTGTTAGATTTGTCTGACATGACCCTCCTGCTGTGAATCCATGGACTAGAATATTTATTAGCCACTCCAATTCTTCTCTCTTTTTGCCATTTTACAAGTTCCCGCACAGTCTCCCAGAGGAAGTCACTATATTTAACACGAGTATTCCACCAGGTACACTTCCTGGTTCTTGGTTCACTGTATTTACCTGCCCACCTATCAGAGCATTAGGGCTTGCACCTTGACTCCTTCAGTAGCCTGCTGTACTCTTACCTCAGTATGATATGGACAGACTCCAGTCTGGACGTGACGTATGCTTTCGTAACCTCTGGCGTATACGTCTCCAGCAAGTGGGGCTCTGTTGCTTTTACATATGGTACCGAGGCGGCCAGCCGCTGCCATAGGCTCAGAAGGTAGTGCACACTGTTAGGGGCAAACTCCCAGTGCTGCAGAATAAAGAGCAGGGTATGACAAAATGATACAAAACAAAACCAAAACAAAAAAACAAACATTTTAACCACCTACATTACACTCTCCCTAGAAAAAAAATATTTTAACCACCTACATTCAGGGCTGTGATAAACTAAAAATTCTTATACAGGATTAAAGTTTATTAATCAGCAGTTGCCGCTTTTTGTAATGTAAATGTACCAAGTGAACAGAAATCCAAGTGCCTTTTTAATTAACGAATTTATAAACCAAGTTTCTCTTCCTCTAGATCGGGCTACATAATAGTGGGTAGCCAGGAGGCAGTGACATACAAGACAAGGGTGAGTCATGGAGGACCACAATAATGGCAGTCTCTGCCAAAAGGAATTTAGTGGTTTTCGGCACCGTAACTCCTCACCACAGATAGCGAACAGGGCCATTCCACTGGAAGTCTGGAAATACAGCTGAACCAGCAAGTGCCTGAAGCTACATGCAGCTCTGGGAGTTAGATTACAAGGTATAAAGGGGGTGATAATATATTAATATATACTGTACCAGCATGGTGCAAAGATTCACCTCTCGTGAGATGGTAACCACAGGACTAACACACGTCACAGCAAAGCTTTTGTGATGCAGTCCATCTTAGAATCGCATAGGACAGGCACCCAAACATTTTTCCTTTTTTTAGGCCCTCCCAGGTTTATCCTTGTGGCCACTGCCCACTTGGCTGCAATTTTTTTTTTTTGTTAACATTTACTGCAGCAGTCTGTATTGACAATGGAAGCTATGAACTGATGCAATAACGTAGGTCTAATGTCATGCTGATGGAATTATTTTTACATTTCTGAGTTCAAAATAAAACCAATACTATTCATGACAGCAAAAGTAGTTATACTGTGACAGAGATTAATAATGCAACACCAGTATATTAGGACTGGCATACAGAAATTTCCCTGTCTGTTAGAAAGCAATAAATGACAGTAAGCATCAGACTTCAACAGTATGCATTTAGTTGATGATTAGGGATACTGTATACATCTCTAACCAGATAATTTACAAGTTTAACGAGCACCTTTTCTGGTGCTCAGTGTAAAATCACTATACAAGTCTTACCTGCCCAAAGTCCACTAGTGCAAAAAAACAGGTTACTCACCTGTAACAGTAGGTCTAGGAGTGGCATATGATGTTCATCCACACTTTCTGGCAGTTACCTTTCACTTTAACTCATTTGTTCCCACAGGCGCCATATGGCGTCAGAACCATCCATTGTTAGAACTGACCCAAAATGGCCACCGGGAATAAATGAGCACTGGCCGGAACATCTTCAAGCTGGCTCCTCCCACCCACCCAGGTGGTAACTCCCTCAGCTCCACCCCATGACGATAAATCTTGCCTACTGGAAGCAGTCGTGCGCGCCAAAGCCAGCGAAGGTCGGGTGCGTCTGTGTGGATGAACATCATATACCACTCCTAGAAAGTACAGTTACGTAAAAACTTGCTGTCACAGTAGATCTTCCAGGAGTGTCTCTTGCAGTAGGTAATACTTTTGGGTTACCAGCAGAGGCCACTGTGGCGAACGGCAGCTCTTCTAGCAGTTTTTTTTTTTAACCAGGGACCGCCCACATATGATGTCAGCTTCCTGTTTCCTATATAAGTGCAGGCGGTCCCTGGTATCCTCAGTTCCCCCGCCTGATTCAGCTCGCAAAGCGGGGAATGAGGGGAAGCCGAGGTACCAAAGGAGTCCCAACCCATAGTCACTGGACCACAATTTGCTCTCTCTGAGAAGGAGGGGGACGGAGGGTGGGAACAGACCTACTGCAAGAGACACTCCTCGAAGATCTACTGTTACGTTAAGTTTTTACATAACTGTACTATCTTCCACGGAGTGGTCTCTTGCAGTAGGTAATACTTTTGCGATGAATCCTAAGCAGTAATGTCCTAGTGGGAGGACAGTTATGACAGAAGACCTTGTAGAACTGTACGACCGAAGGCTGCCCTACGTCGTGAGGCAATATCCAGATTGTAATGCCTTGTGAATGTATGGATAGTGGACCAGGTAGCTGCACTGCAGATATTTCAACAGAGGCTCCCTTAAAGCAAGCCGCAGTAGTGGCCACAGCTCTAGTGGAATGGGCTTGGACAGGTCTTGATAAAGGCTTGTTGTATTTTTTTTATAACAAAATGTAATACAGTTTGCCAACTAGCGAGAAAGGGTTCTTTTAGCAACTGGGAGGCCATTTCGGCCTGAGGCAAGAGATGAACAGTTGAGACTTTTTCTAATCAGCTGTGTGCAATTAGTATAGTAGCGTAGTATACGACGGACATCTAAAGTATGTAGCAGATCACCTTGATTGGAGTATTCCGGATAGTATACTGGGAGCTCCAAGGATTGATTCAAAGTATGTTCAGAGACTACTTTAGGAAGGAAGAGTTTATTTATTTGTTTCGTTTTTTTTGACCGGGTAAGTGCACTAGACGAATCCTGCCTATTTTCAGGCATGACCCAGGGGAGGGGGATACAGATGAATGCCAACTGACCTTGAACCAGATTAAGCTGTTGGTGGTATTTTTAGTGAACGGTACAAAGTACCACCCTGTCTTTGTGAAAAATCAAGTAAGGTTCCCTACACATGAGGGCATGAAGCTTGGAAATACGGCAAGCGGAAGGGACAGCCACTAGAAATAGGGTTTTCCATCAAACGAAATGAAGTTCACAAGTGACCACTGGCTAAAAAGGTTCCAGGGTCAATTTTTCTATCATAAAATTGAGATCCCACAGAGAAGTGGGTTTTCTAATAGGTGGTTTAATATGTAACATTCCTTTCAAAAACATCTTAGCTAGATGATGTTGGTACAGTAATCTGCCATCTAGAGGTTCATGGAACACCGAGATGGCAGCCAAGTGGACTTTCATGGAAAAGTAACTTAAACCTGACTTAGATAATGACGCCAGGTAGCCTAGAACTTTCGTCAATGGACAGGAGTAAGGATCCAATGATTGAGAGGCAGACCATATGGAAAAGCATTTCCATTTGGAATTATATGTTTCTCTTGTTGCTGGCTTACAGGAGGCCAAGAGAATATTGCCAACAGGAGAGGACACTTGTAATCTAGTTATGAAAGCATCCTCAGGAGCCAAGCGTGAAGGTATAAAGCTTTCAAGCTGGGATGTAGGAGAGACCCTTGACACTGATTCAAAAGGTCTGGTCTGATTGGCAACAGAATGGGTTCCCGTAATGATAGTTGTTGGAGTAGGGGGAACCACGATTGGCGAGGCCACACTGGAGCTATGAGTATCATTGTGGCTGGTTCTAGTTGTAGTTTCAGTAGAGTCTGTTGCATGAAAGGGACGGGGGTGGGGAGCATATAAGAAGAGTCATGTCCATGGTTGGGACAGGGCATCTACAGACCGTCCCTTTTTGTTCGGGATAATGGAAAAGTAATTGGGAAGACGGTGATTCAATGGGCAGGCAAAGAGATCCAGCTGTGGGATTCCCCATAAGTTGAAGATTTCTTGGAGTACTTGCTTGTGAAGTGTCCATTCACGAGTGGAGAACTGGCAACTCAGCCGGTCGGCTAACTGGTTGCAGTGTCCTGGTAAGTGGACAGCTGTTAGCGTTACTTGTTGCCGGATGGCTTCTTGCCAAACTGCAAGGGTCTCCATGCACAATGTACATGATTTCGTACCTCCTTGCCTGTTGAGGTACAATATCACTGCAGAGTTATCAGACTGGATCAGCAACGATCCTGGTGTTAGATAGGGCTGCAATGCCTGAAGGGTTAGACAGACCACTTTCATCTCTAGAAGAGTGATATGAGAGTGATGGTGAGAAGCGGGCCACTTTGTGTCTGATAAGGACTGAAGTGTGCGACCCATCCCTCCAGGGAAGCATCCATGGTTAATATTTGCATGGGGAGGGAGGGAGGAGGGAGCGACTGGAAAGGCTTTCCTTGATCCAAATTGATTCTGGTTGTCCACCTTGTCAGGGTTGACTTTAGAGAGGGAGCGACCCCGATTTTGTCTTCGAACTGTCCTGTTTTTTGGGACCACTGATTCTGGAGGGTCCACTGGGCTCATGTGGAGACGGGCAAATGCCACTGTAAGGATGACAGCGGACATGTGACCCAGAAGGTGCAGTATCTGTCTGGCTGTGATTATTTTCTGAGTCTGTAACACCAGAGATGTGTGTGTGTCCTGCCGGGCAGGCGGAAGGTAGGCTCCGGCTGTGACTGTGACTGTATCTAGGACAGCTCCAATGTACTGGAGAGACTGTGTCGGAATTGGGCTGGACTTTGGTCAATGGACTGTGATCCCTAGATCTGTGAACGTCTTCAGGGTAGCATCTAAGGAGGCAGGCAGAGCTACTTTGGAGTCTGTTTTAATTAGCCAACAGTCTAGATATGGAAAGATGAAGTGACCTTTTCTTCATAAGGCTGCTGCCACCACCGCTAGGCACCTGGTGAACACTCTTGGGGCCAAAGAGAGACCGAAGGAGAGTGCTCGAAACTGGTAATTTTGACCCAGCAGGCGGAAGCACTGAAATTTGTGGTGGGCAGGGTGGATGGGGATATGTAAGTAGGCATCTTTCATATCTAGGGCACAAATCCAATCGACCTGTTTCAGGATAGGCATGATAGTGGGTAGAATTATCATGCAAAAACATTTGTACTGGATGTAATGATTTAGTTGTCTGAAGTCTCCCATTAGTTTGGGTACCACAGAGAAGTGGGAATAAAATCCAGTTTGATGTTCTGAAAAGGGCACTGGTAAAACTGCCTTTTTGGCCAAAAGAGACCTCAATTCCTCCTGAAAGATAGGTATATTATCTGGAGGATAATGAATCTTCTGGGGAGGGCAAGGGGGTTGGGGTGGAGAGGAACTCCAGAGTGTGACCCTTCTGTATTATCTGAAGTACCCATTTGTCTGAAGTGATCATTTGCCAGGCCTCCAGATGGAGGGCAAAACGTCCCCCCACAACCTCCAAGGCCTGGTCAAGGAGGCGGGGGGGAGCCCTAGTGGGTAACTGGATGTCGGGCTGCCCGGCCCCTCCAGAAGGGCGAGAGCAGGCACCCCTGGCAGTAGAGGCACTACCTCTGGTGGCTTGAGCATGACGTCTGAAGCCACTTTTAGTACTGCCACTGTATCTTCCACCTCTTTTGAAGTAAGAGGAGTACTGAGTATGGTAGGTTGTATGCGGAGTATGGTACAGGCCATGGACCATACACAGGGTTCTGCCCGATGCCTGTAAGCCACCTAGTAAAGTTTGAGTACCTGGCTCAAACAGTTTGTACCCGTTAAAGGGGGCATTAGTTACTTTATGTTGCATAGCAGGTGCAAACCCTGAAACACGAATCCAGGCATGGCGACGCAAGGTGATACCAGTGGCTGATAGTCGGGCTGAAGTATCTATGGCATCATATCCCGACCTGAAAAGGTGAAGGGAGATAAGAGTTACTAGTCGGCACTGTAGCCAATAATCTGTCCCTTTCCTGTGAAAGAGGGAGTTTACTGAGGAGCTCAATGGCAGAGAACCCAAGGGTATGCTAGTATTTAATCATATGAGCCATATAGTTTTAAGATTCTGGCATTCATGGTGCCTGAGGAAAATACCTTTCCCCCCCCAGACAGTCAATTCTTCAGGATTCCTTATCAGGAGGTACGTAGCTCATGTGTTTGGGTTTTTTAGTACGATCATGAGCGGCAGTAATGAGTACAGAATTCGCTTCTGGGATGGTGGACAGAAAAGGATGGTCTAGAGGAGCTTGATACAAACGATCCGCCTTGCGGGGAACAGCTGTAATAGCTGAAGGCTTATGCCAAGCAGCCCGCATGGCATTCTGATAGGTTGGTATTAGTGGGGGAACCACTAAATGAGCTCCTCAGGTAATTCAAGATATTCTGCCATATCCTTACGTTGCTTGTCATATTCTGTAGTACAGAATCCCATGACCTTTTGTATTTGAAACATCATTTCATTAAAGGTCAGGTCATCTGGGGAGAGGCTGTGAAAGGTCTAGGCAGGTCCTCATCCAGAGAAGAGATTTCCAAATAGGGAGAGTCAAGATTGGGAAAATCCAGATCTTGGAACTCTTCTTCGTCAATATTGCCAGGAAAGTCAGCCAGTAATTCTTGCTCATCTGACAATCCTTCGTGATAGGAGGAGGGGACCAGGGTGATATGGTATCCCTGTCACTATGAAATCATTAAGGCGGAGGAGTTGGAGATCGGAGAGGATCACCTGGCTCTCCTGGGTCAGAGGCCTGGGAGTGCTGCATGGCATGCAAGACATGTACTACGCTGGTGATGTCCCTTTCTTGAGAAGAGGTGGGGGGAGGTGAGAGGGATGTGTTGGGAAACAGGTGGGATGATAGGGGGATGGGATGCGTAATATGAGCAGGTCTTGCCCCCTTGGTGGTAAAGACCAGGGTCCCGATCTCTGTCCGCCTGACCCCTATAGGAGGCTATCTGTGAAACTGGAGGGGCAGTTAGTATGGCATAAGCCATAGGTTTCCCCCGAAGAATGCGGGGTCTCATCGACAGGCCCGCAGGGGGAAAAAAAAAGTTATTTTCACTTAAATTGTCAGATGCCGTTGATGGGAGAAGAGCCTCGTTGACAGAGCAGCCATGTATTTGACTGCATTTAAAGTGCTGGAAAGCACCGTCGACGAGAGGGTATGAGCCCCCGTCGACAAAGAAGTGGCTAGAGGACGTCGTGTGGCAGGGAGTGTAGGGAGGGTTTTCTCCTTCTCCTTTTTGTGTCTGGAACGAGAACCAGTGGAGGGACAGCCCTTGGTACAAGCCCCCTGGTTCTCCAAGAGAGACATTTTCTGCTCCATCAATAGATGCTGAATTTCAAGCAATCGACGACGAGTTCCCTGATTAAATTCCTGACAAACTGCAGGAATTGGTGTTGTGTGTAGGTCCCAGACACCTTACACAAGATAAATGCTTGTCAAAGTGGTATATCTTCCTACCGCAACGGTAGGAATGAAATAATCGTTTGCTTAAAGAATCTTTAGACATTCATTTAGTAGTCCAAATTCTCATCAATGACTGCTACACAGAAGTTGCACTAGCTGCACGCAAGCTAAAGATGGAGGGCAAATGAACTGAGGATACCAGGGACCACCCACATTTGTATAGAAAACAGGAAGCTGATGTCATGTGTGGGCGGTCCTTGGTTAAAAACTGCTGGAAGAGCTGCCATGTGCCACAGTGACCTCTGCTGGTAACCCAAAAGTATTACCAACTGCAAGAGACCACTCCGTGGAAGATCTACTGTTACAGGTCAATAATCTTTTTTTCTAGGGACGAAGATATGATGTTCTATCCACACTTTCTGGCAGACTGTTAGCAGTTCTACAGGAGGAGAGGGCAAGGCGCACACCCCCTACTTTGGAAACAAAGACTGGAGAACTGAGGCCCCAAAACCAGCATCCCGGGGTGACTCAAGGTTGATGTGGTAATGGGAAATGAAGTTGTGTGCTGACCTCCAGGTAGCAGCCCTGCAGATTTCCTGGATAGGAACATCCCTGGAAGCAGCCACTGAGGCAGTGGAATGAGCCCCAAGCCCTACGGGAGCCTCCCTACCCGCCAACAAATAGCAGAGATCAATACAGGATACAATACACCTGCCAATCGTCCACCTGGCTGCCGGTCCGCCAGGTGGGACTTCAGCCCATGCGTAAAACAGCTGGCGAAACTCTCCCTGAACTCCAGTCATGTGCTCTTTGTAATAAGCGAGCACTCGCCTCAGGTCCAGAGTATGGAGCCTGTGCTCAGCCACTGAGGTGTGACTAGTGAAGTACACCAGAAGATTAATCACCTGATTACGGTGAAACTCTTGACACAACCTTCGGGAAAAACTTTGAGACAGGGCAAAGGACATCCTTGTCCCTGTGGAAGACTAAGTAAGGAGACTCCACTGAAAGCGCATGGAGCTCACTGATTCTTCTGGCTGACGTGACAGCCACCAGGAAGGCTGTCTTCCATGACAGGTGAGCCATGTCACTCCTGTGCATCAGTTCAAATGACTTGCCCATGAGCTTCATCAATACCAGCAACAAGTTCCATGGTGGTGGTGGGTTCACGCACGGAGAGGAAATGTGGACGAGGCCTTTCTTTTTTTTAGTTACTATTTTTCCACTCCTTGTTGCTGCGGTCCCTACCTCAGAAGGAGCCCCAGAATACATTATCCCAGAGGCTTAACCCCGGTGCGGGTTCCCCAACCCCTGCCGGAGACCAGATCCAATGTGGCAGTGACTAAGCCATGAGCAGGGCTTGTGAGGCACCCTCTGTTATGCGCCGTGGCAACATTTTCTCCTCTGTTTTCCTCCCCGATGAGGGCGTGCAATGACACCTGACAGCACGTGACGATCCACATGCTCCTCCAGGCATCTGCCCCATCTCGTCCCTTCTGTAGCATCGTGACAGCCCCCAGCCTCCACTAGAGACCAGTCGAACGTCAACCACTGGTGTCCCCCTCCCCAGAGAGCAGTCCCTTGACGCCGATCCTTCTCCTCCCCATCAGCCCCGATGGCCCATGCCTGCTCCCCAACACAGGTCACCGCATAGCGTGAAGCAAGACGTCCAGCGCCTCAGCCCTCAGCACCACGGGGCGGGTCAGGGCCATTAAAGCACCAGACCACCTTCTCCTGCATCACCCGACTGCCCCAGCCAGGCCACATACAGCAAAGATGGTTGCCAGGTGCACCTTGAGGGTCGTCGACTGAAGGCCAGACTGAGAGGGACCATAGGTAATCAAGGATGCTAGCTACTGGACAGGACAAAGGATCCAACCCCTTGCCCTGACACCAAATGGAGAACCTCTCCAATTTGAAGGCATAGCACTTCCTGTTCAACTCCTTTCGAGATGCCTCCACAACAGTGAGGACATCTTCAGACAGACTCAAAGCCTAGAACTCTAGCCACTCAGGAACTAGGCTGTCAGGTGCAGGGATTGATAGTCCTGATAGAGTACCTTCCCCTGACTGACGGAGAGCAGGTCCGGGTTGAGAGGAAGACGCCTTGGGAGCCTACTGCTGAGGCTGAGGAGATCGAGGTACTAGAACTGGTTGGGCCAGTCTGGAACCACCAGGATCACCTGTGTCTTGTCCCTCCTGGCCTTGAGCAACACACTGAATCAAGGGAAGTGGAGGGAAGGCAAAGAAGAGTCCAGGGCCTCAAGAATGCATCCCCCTACTGAGGGGGGAGGACACAAAATAGCCTCAGCTTTGCATTTTCCCTGGAGGCAAAGAGGTCCACCCGAGGGGTGCTCCACTGGGAGCGCAGACTGTGCATCACCTCCAGGTGGAGAGACCACTCGTGAGACGCCTCACCCACATGGCTGAGAGTGTACCCCAGCTGGCTGTCCTGCCACATGGATGGCTAGATCATCAGCCCCCAGGCTGCACATGAGGGTCAACACACGGACAGCTTCCTTGCTCAGCAGCAGGGAGTGCGTCCCACCCTTTTTTGTTGAGGTAGTACATGGTTGTGGTGTTGTCTATCTGGACCTGAACCACCCGACACTGAATATGAGGAGCAAAGGCAGTCAACGCCAGCCGAACTGCTTGGCGCTCCAGCAGGTTGATGTGGCATCAGGACTCCTCGGGGGTCCAGAGCCCATGGACTCTTGTGTTCCCCCAGGTGGGCATCCCAGCCCACATGAGAGACATCGGTCATCAAGATGTCCATCGGCTCTGGGTGGACAAACAGGATCCTTTCCTGGGACTAACCACCACTGGAAAGCGTCACACATCTGCTGGGTCACAGTGATCAGCTGGTCAAAGTGACCGCTGCGATGAGACCACTGGCTGGCCAGCTCCCACTGCAGAGCGCGCATTCTCCAACAGACCACGCTACCCAGCAGGCACAGAAAGTCCTGGGCAGGGTATAACTGCCCAACCCGAAATGATCGGGCAAAGGAGGAGAGAGAGCCTCCGCCCTGTCCGCCGGGAGCCAGGCTCTGCAAGAGTTGAGCTACCGCCCTGATGAAGTTGATCACCTGCAAAGGCACGAGTTCAGACGCTGCCTCGTTGACCAGGAGGCCAAGGGAGGTACAGGTTTGGAGGGCAATGTTCCTGGGCCGCTCCACCTCCTGTCTGGAGGGACCTGCGATAAGCCAGTCATCCATGGAAGGGTAAGCCCAGACCCTTCGGTGCCTCAGGTAAGCTGCCACCACTCCAATGCACTTGGTGAAGACCCTGGGGGCAGAGAAGAGGGCAAATGGCATGGCCTGGAACTCGTAAAGGGCTCCCTCTGCTCAGAAGCAGAGGAACCTTCTGTAAGACGGACGGATCGACATGTTTTGCTCTAGAGATGGTATGATCTGGGAGAGTGTGATCATCCTGAAGGTATGCGACTAGAGAAACTTTTTCAGGTTGTGCAGATCTAGAATGGGGCGCCAGCCTCCCCGTCCGCTTTGGCACCAGGAAATACCTGGAGACAAACCCTGGGTGTTCCGGAGGAACCACGACCTCCTTGCAGGGGAGCTGGGCAATGTTGTTCCGAAGAGATGACAGAATGTCTACAAATGCAGAGTCCTCCTTTGGGGTGCAGGCTCAGCAAGGAGGGTACTGCTTGAATTCCAGAGGCAGACCCTGACCGACCACCTCAAGAACCCACCTGTAAGTGGTGACAGCGGACCAAGCAGAAAGGAAGTGGCGGAGCCAGATCCCCACAGGAGGCCCCAGGGGAGGTGTGAGAGGCATGGGGAGGCACCCCCTCATCCCGTCACTGGGCAGGCTTGGAGAAGGGCCCGGCTGAGGAGCCACCGAGGCCTCTCTCGCCAGGCTTGCAGGTAACCGAGGCCACAGACTTCGGTCGAGGTTGCCAGGCCTGAGCCGGCTGCCCAGCCTGGGACTGGGCTGGCCGCAGGAGTAGAGGTGAACCAAAAGGGCTTCTTTTTCTGCTGCTTAGAGCTCTTTGGGGTCCCTCTGAGCAGATGTCATGAAGTCCAAGGTGGAATTGGACTTTTCAATGCAGGTGAGGTGGCCCTCGACTCTGGGCCAGAACAAGTCGGTGCCCAGGAAAGGGACATCTGCCAGCTTGTGCTGGGTATCTACCATGAAGGTTGAGATCCGCAGCCAAGTCCTGCGGCGCATGGCCACTGCGGCAACCGCAGAGTGGGCACTGAAGTTGCCAATGTCCATGGCTGTCTGAAGCTGTTGCTTTGCTACAGCTCGCCCTGGTCCCGGACCTGTTTGACCGTGGTATGGAGATCTACAGGCACGTGAGGAAGCACCTCATCCAGAGAGCCCAACAGGGCATGGGAGAAGTGGACCATGAGGAGGCCACTCACTAGCAAAGGCCAAGTGAAGAGGCAGCACAGACTTTTTTTTAGCCACATGGTCCAGTTCTTGGACTCTATCAGGCGTCTAGTTGATGTCCGCCATGTTGCCAGAGCACCAGAAAACAGAACTGGCCACCAAGCCCTCAGCAAAGCGGTGTTCTGTGTATCCCGAAAGGGAACAGGTAGGGACCGCATACTTGCGGGCCATCCAGGCTGACAGTGTTGGACAGAAAGCTGGACGCTGGCAAAGCTCCAAAGCAGGGCCAAGGGTGGCCACTGCCACCAGGAAAGCTTCGCCAGGGGAGTCTTCCTGGTCCAAGATCTTGGTCAGGAGGTAACAGGACCATTTCTGGACCGATTCCATCTTAAGACCTGTAGATTCCGAGATGATGCGGAGGAGGCCCATAAAGGAAGTAGGGCTTTCATCTGTCAAGAGACCCCCGACTGACTCCATGTCGACCGGACGGGAGTGCAAGGAGGTACCCTCCAACTCTGAGGAGACACTGAAGAGGGGTCGACTGCCAGAGTCCCCCAAGACCCTCCACAGACGGTCAGGAGTGACAGTGACCAACAGCGAATGGGGAAGCCCAGAGGCCAGCCGAGACTCCTTAGTCGGAGCGCCGATCTTCAGCTGTTTAGGTGGTGGCTCCATGGAATTGGTGGAGACAATGGGGTCGGCCGTGCCGGGACCAACATGCTCAGCTGTTGAGGCAGAGAAGGCGTCGGCCGTTGAGGAGACAGCCAGGTGATGGCAGGGTAGAGGCCGGGACCGGCTTCATGAGAACACCAACTGTTGCCATACAAGATCCTCGTTGTGTCAATGCAACTTGCACCGAAGTCTCTCCTAACCCAAGGAGGACGAGGATGAAGAATAGCAGTAGCGTTGCTTCCCGGAGCATCGAGAGCAGGAGCACCGCCATTGTCAGGGAACCCCAAGCATACAACCTAGACGCGACCGTGCTCTGGGCGGGGGGACGGGACAGAGGCACTTCCAGGTCTTGGTCAACAACCAGAGGCGGCGGGTCAGTGGACTGATACGTCCCTCCAACAGTCCGAGTCAGGACCGAAATCCTGGATAAAGAAGTGTCGACCTCCTCAGTCGATGACTGGTCAATCGGCTCAAGGAAAATCTTGGCCGAAAGATCAACCAGCATGACAGCCAACTGGCCTCATGGGGTTATCATGGAGCTGGCGGCCTGTGCCGAAGATTTGACCGAAGTCAGGTCTGGAGAAGTGGGGGTATCGAAAGCCTTTGACCAAAAGCATTCCCTACCAACGATCGACAGCAAGACTATTTTTTGGTCTCTTTTTTTCTATTTGGATTTGTGCCCCGGATAAGGGCCTCAACCGAGTTGGTAAAGCCTGGCACAATTCCCTGAATGACCCCATGACCCCGTGAAAGATGTGCCCAGTGAAAGCAGAAGGCGGCCAAAGCCGAGGAGGTGTGAGCTGCGGCCTGGCGCACTGCCTCCTCAAACACTGCTAGCTGTTCAGCGGACCCCACAGCCGAGGAGACCACCCGATTTGACCGGAGGGTTCCTTTCACTCAAACATCTGAGAGTAAGTCAAGCACGACGGTCCTCAAGAATGGCAGGGTGGAAGGTGCGACAAATGTCGCAGGCCTGGGGATCATGTCCTAGGCTGTAGACGCACGTAGTGTGTGGCTCTGTTCAGGACATCTGCTGCCTGCAAGGACATCACTGGAACCCTGGAGCGGACTTGTCATCGTCCATCGCGGTTACGATCAAAGCATGAGCCTGAAAACAAAGTTATTTTTTAAAGTCTGAAAGTAAATCTGTAGCTTTGTAGCAAAGGGCCTACTCAACATGAGAACGATAGGAGGGAACCCGCTTCTTCCAGCGGAAAGGAAGATTTGGTGTCATGGAGTGAAGTCGAGGGAGTAACCATCCGGGTGGGTGGGAGCAGCCAACTTGAAGGTGTTCTGGCCAATCTTAAAGGGAAAGGTAACTACCAGAAAGTGTGGATGAACATCATATCCACGTCCCTAGAATTACAATTTTTCTGGGCCAGTATTTCGAGAGGGAAGGGATCATAATTTGGAACCGAAAGCACAATCCCTTCCACTTCCCGATTTGAAGACAAGCCCCCAAGCTCTCACATTTTGTGATGTAGTAGTATGGAGAGCACGGGGGGCTGCTCCATAGAGTTGTACAGGGACCCATTTTTAAGTCCATAACAAATCAAGGCCACTGCTCAACTAACAAGTGCCTTGTGCGCTGAGCGGTTGGCCACCTGATATGCCACTGCTACCCCTGCAGTTACTCTGTCCAGATCCCATATTGTAGAAGGGCTCGGAGGTACGAGATTACAGCCTCGATTGCTACTGTAAATTAATAAGGCCTCTGAGGGATATTTCTTATGGTACAAGAGACTCCAAGCGCGAGGTTTAGGCGAGAGAACTGCAAAGCAAAGCTGAGCAGTTCTGTCTGCCCAAATATCACGAGAAGAGTATAGATCACTCAGGCTGTGATAGAGTCCTTGTTCTCCACTGATGAACACCATCACCTAAATAGGAGTCAGCCTGGAATTCACCAAGTTAAGGGAGAACATCATACGATGAAATGTCTGGAATGCCAGGTTCTTGGAAAGTTCCACCTCCTATAGCAAACTCTCAGTAATGAGCCAACTGTCCAGGTAAAGGAAGATCCTGACACATAACAGACAACATTCGGAGGCACCACTTACTATAAATCACTTAAGTTTAGGTTGAGTGATTGATAATAAATTTACGTCTTTTTATTCCATTTTATTGTGCAGTCTATCCCCCTAGCACTGAACTCGAGTGCTCCCTCCTGCCACTCCAGCATGAAAGCACACCGTACACAGAATAACAGGTACAGAGAGTCTGTGCGCCAATTGGCTGAAATCACGTTAGTGATTTATAATGACCTTGAAAGGAACCTGAGCCCTGTTAGCAGGGGCGGGGTAGGGGGTTCTTTCTCCTTTGTGAAGAATGCAATACAATTCAAGGTAAAGTCACTGAGCTTTGTGAGACAGCCCTTAACCTAACAGCCAAACGGCTCTCTCACTTTAAAGAGGAGATCAAGGACCTTTTCTTGGATCTCCTGCGCGTAAGGGGTACCCCTAAGTCAGGATTTACAGCACAGGATGGCTGTGGACACCATGGTTTGGACAGATAAAAATCAGCGAAGTCCACAGTCACCTAAAGCTGGTGTTTGACAACCCAGAATCTCAGGTCTCGGATGTCCATCAGATCAATCTGGGAGTCCTCCAAAAAGAGAGACCACAGATCTGAAAGCCCATCAAACAGATTATGGCTGTGGTGGGCTATGTAATCGAAATAACTTGCCTGCAACATGCCCAAAGACGCCTCAGTATATACTACGTGGTCCAACGTCTTTGACTCCTTATCAGAAGGCTTAGATGAATGGCCTTGGATCTTAGACAAACAGAAGACTACATCTGCCTCTGGACCATCTGGGGAAGGATACTCCAGGAGACCCTTCAAAGGGAACTGTATATCTGCAGTCCATCCTTTTGGTGGTGGGGATGGGGTGGAGAGAACAAGAAGTTGGCCTTTTCCAAATCTGTAACAGTGGCTTCATGATGGCCAGTTTAAAGGGAAAAGAGAAACCCATGGAACTTTCCTTGGCCAAGATATTCACCATGTGATAAGCAGGCACAAAGTCAGCCAGCAGAGGCACTCCAGGCTGGAACAACCTGGTCCCCAAATAGAACTGCAAGTCTACAACCTAATCAGGAAAGTGCACAGATTTATTTGTGCAATCAATGCAAACTGTGCAGCCTGCAGACTTACAGTTTTATAGTCCAAAAAACAGACAGGGCCAAGACTGCAAGACCACTACGGCCAGGTGCCCCAGCGCTTCAGGCCTTTAGACTTTCATCATAGGCCCTTCTGTTTGATAAGAAGTGAACCTCTGCATGATCTCCAGGGGAGTGTTTAGGGCAGAAAACAACTTGTTTAGCAATGAAGTAACAGCTATGCCGGCCTGGTGTCACTGAGGGTTGAGGCACTGGATGCCACACCTCACACCACGCTGGCAACACAGGCTCGGGAGCAAGCTCGGGTACTTGGGGGTCGGCCACACAGAGGAGAGGATTGAACGTCCGGAGGACAGCTCCCCCCTCCTGGGGAGGGTGGGTTGACTCCCAGTGGAGGCTGAGGTGCAACAGCCGGGGCGGTCACACACTTAGGGTGGAGGTGTCGGCAGACATCTGCAAGAGGGTGGGAGGCAGCTAGCTCATGGACGTTACTGCACGCCCACGCCCAGGGTCACGTAGACACATACAAGGAAACACCCGCACCTGAGGAAATGACTGAGCGCCTGCCCCACGCCCACTGCCAGATGCTGCCTTCGCCCGATCCCGATATCCCTCGGCTGCACCACAGCTCACCCACTGGACTAAACTGAAGGAGCGCCCAGTGTAGGTGAGGTCGGGCCACGCCTGAGGGGCAAGGTCAGGGTCTACCGGGTGGGGACCTGGGATGCTAGGGTCGAGGTTCCGGGGGTGGGCAGGCCGAGGAGAGGCAAGCAGCTGTCTCTGAGGGATGCCTCAGGATTCGCGACCGGAAGGAAAAAGGGGGAATGAAGTAACTGCTGCAGAAAAACTAAATAACCTTTAGCAGGGTGCCAAAAGAAGCCCCAGGCTTTATCAGGAGATCTGACAAGAGGTAAGTTGACAGGGTGGCTCTCACTTCACCTTGAGGAGATCTTGGCAGCGATCCTGCCTAGGCCCATGTGGCAACCATGTTTACTTCAGACCTTGGTTCCAACTTCAGGTAAGATGCAAACATGGGAAAGGCATAAAGAAGCCCTCTTTAGCAGTACTGAGGCGAGTCATTTAGCACGGGGCCTCTCATTTATTTAAAAGTTTTACCAGGAAAGCCGGCCCGGTGGCGCAGAAGGCTGAGGTGCTGGACGCCACACCTCGCACTGCGCCAGCGACCCGGGTTCAGAAACGAGCCTAGGTCAATGGGGGAGATGTTGAGCAGGCTCCTGGCAGGCAGCTCTCCTCTGTGGGAGGGAGTAAGGGGGCCCCTCAGTCCTTGGCTGCCGCCCAGTGGAGGCTGGGTGGCAGTGCCGCTTCCGAGAAGCTTGGTATTAGACCACGGTAGGGTAGAAGGGGCCAGAATGGAGTTGTGGCACACATGTGCACATCCACGCGGTTGTGACGCTACTTCCGGGGCCCCAGGGAGAGGAGGAGAAAAAGTGAAGAAAAAAAAAAATTCCACCACTTGGCGAAGGTGGGTCCAGGGGTAATGGCCCCACGTCCAACGCTGGATATCATGATGTCCATTCCAGTTCCCTCCTCCTGTGATGGCTGCCTTCCAGCACTTCGATAGAGCGCCGGTAGGAGAATGGCGGTCCTTCCTCGGAGGATTCAGATCCAAGGGGTTAAGATGAGCCACATAAGGAGTGTAGTTGTACCTTAGCCGGAACATGAACGACCTGCACTTTCGGACGGACGGGTTGAGCTGGGCAACATCTTTGCCCTCAATATGTGCATGGTACACAGAGACGGCAGAAAGGTGCACCTTAAGTGAGGAGTACCCCAGGCCTGAATCTGAAAGGGAAAGTAGATACTCCAACACTTGATTCACCGAGCAGGTGAAGGGGTCCAAATGGCAAGCATCGGCCCAAGTGGAGAAGCACTTCCATTTCATAGCATAAATGGCCCTGCTGGAGGATTTCCTGGCAGCCACCAGAACATCTGCAACCCTAGTGGCTACCCCAAATTAGGCCACTTCTAGGTCTGCAGGAGCCATGCCTGGAGATGCAGGGACTTCAGGTCCAGATGGACCAGGGTGCCCCAGTCCTGGGAAAGCAAGCCAGTGCACAGAGGCAAGGGCGCTGGAAGCTCCACTGCAAGCTGTTGCAGCAAGGGAAACCAAATCTGGCATGGCCAGAAGGGGACTATGAGGATCATCTCTGCCCCTTCCAAATGGAACTTGAGCAGAACCCTCTGCAGGAGCAGGAAGGGAGGAAAGGCATACAGAAACTTCCCTTTCCAGGAGAGGGACAATGTGTCTCGCCAGACAACTCCAGGCCCAGGATCAAGCAAGCAATAAAGTGGCAGTTTTGCAATAAGTGGGGACGCAAAGAGGTCCTACTCTGGACTGCCCCACCTGTCGAAGCAATCCTCGACCATCGAGGTTAGAAGCTCCCACTCAGTGCCAGCCCGTTGGCGCAGCAGTTAGATTTCTACTTGAGATGCCAGCGACCCGGGTTCAGGTACAGGCCCAGGTTGCTGGGGGGCTGGCCGGGAGGAGAAGCCTCGAGAGTCCGATGACTGCTTGCCTTCTCCCAGGGGGAGGGAGGGAGGGATGCGGCTTGCTGTGTGCCGCCTCCTGACATGGTCTGAAGCGCAACAGTTCAGCAAGCCCTGCTGAACACAAGAGGTGTGGTGGGCGTCGGCATGTGCCTTGACATCTGTGACACACCACGCCCTGCAGGGGAGCAAACCGGAAAACTCCTTCTTGGTCTGCCGGATGATGGCCGCCGGCTCCTGCCGCCGCAAGTGCTCCGAGGCCCTGAAGCCACCTCAGCAGCTCCCAGGTACTGAACAGGTAGTACACTCGTTGGCCTCCCTGGGGCCTCCCCCCTCGGAGAAGAGGGACCCATCCAGTGAAAGGATACACCGGGCAACCCCTGGGATGGCTGCAATATGAGGTAGGTAGAGGGGATGGGGGCGAGGGTGTTGGTAGGGCACATGGCTGGCTGGAAGGGGAGGTGGACTGAGAAGCCTAAGGAAGAAGCAAAAAAAAAAAAGAAGAAGAAGCTCCCACTCATGAGCCCATGACCTGGAGCGGCTGAAACTGTTGGCCAAGACGTGCCCGGACCATGTACGCCTGAGAGCTCCAACCCGTACTCGATGGCCTAGTACCAGACTCGCATCACCTCCTGACACAGCGGGTAAGAATGGGTCCCCCTTGCCTGTTGATGTAATACATCACACATATTGACCGTCTGCACCAGCAGCGGACCGTACAGGAGAAGAGTCTGAAAGGTCTGCAGAGTGTAAAGAACCACTCGCATTCTCCAGGATGTTGATGTGAAGATCCTGCTCTACGTCCATCCAGGACCCTGGGTCTGGAACAAACATTTAAACTGGGGGGGGGGGGTCAAAGGGAGCAGGGAGACTCAAGTAGCCCACCCCCACAAACTAAAGTAGCCAGGAAGGAGGAGCATCACTGTAGTTTACGTTCAACGACACCAGTACCAGATACAAAGGGAAAGGCAGGGGTAGGAAGGCAGCATCAAATGGAAAAGGGTGTTGAGGGAAATGGGCAGGAGAGCAAGCAAGGGATTGCAGGGAGGACAGGAAGAGGAAAATGGAAGGCCATGGTTACTAACGCCTGAAGCCTGGGAAATAAAATCCCAGACCTTGACGCCTTGTTAGCAGGGACAGACCTGGACATAGCAGCAATAACAGAGGCCTGGTATACCGCAAGTCATGCCTGGGATGAAAATATTCTGGGTTATGCTCTTTTCAGAAGGGAGAGTAAAAAAAGGGGAGGGGGCCTGTATGTAAGGTAAGGCATAAATGCAACTGAGGTGCAGGGCAGACAGGGGGAAACCGAGGCACTGTGGGTTACCCTTGAGCCAGGCAATGACACAGCAATCTGCACAGTGGTAATCTACAGACCTCCAATGCAGGGAGAAGGGGGGATAGAGATCTAGGGGATCAAATTCATGAGATGGCAGCAAAGGATGAGGTACTGCCTCTGGGTGATTTCAATATCCCAGACGTAGACTGGACCATCCCAGCAGCTGTTTCAATCAGGAGCTGTGACATCCTGGATTCCCTACAGGGGGTTGGCCTCATGCAGCTAGTGACTGATCCCACCAGAGACAAGATTATTCTGGACCTCCTACTGACTAATGGTGACAGTCACACAGACGTACAGTTGGAAGGTCAACTGGGATCCAGCGACCACCACGTTTACATGGATACAGAGGCACAAGCCTGTCACACCAAGACACAGGTCTCAAGACTTCAGTATGGTGGATTTTGTTGAAATGGCCTGCAGTCGAGGAGCAGTGGTAACACCTGAAGAGAGCCATAGAGGAGGTGATGAACCAGTGAGTCAAGGTGGTTGACAAAGACACGGGAAGAAAGAAGTCACTATGGTTCTCAAGAGACGTGGCAGATAGGGTAACGACCAAAAGGGCAAGCTTCAGAAAATTTAGAGAGACTCAGAGGGAGAAGAACAGGGAGGTGTACCTAAAGAATCTTAAAGAAGCTGGAAAGGCCATAAAAAGCGCAAAGGCGAGGACAGAGGAAAGATTAGATGGTTAAGAAAGGGGACAAGACATTCTTTAGGTACATCAGCGAACGAAGGAAAACAAGGGGAGGGATAGTAAAACTCAAAAGGGGATACAAGGAAATGTATGGAGGGAGACCTAGAAAAGGCAGAAATACTGAATAAACACTTCTGTTCAGTATTCACGGAAGATGTGGAGGGACAGGGACTACAGCTGAGAAACAGAAGCAAGGGAGGCGGGGAGGTGAACACCAATCCATTCACAGTGGACAGAGTCCCAGAGGAGCTCACTAAACTGAAGGTGGACAAGGCAATGGGGCCAGACGGTAATGCACCCGAGAATATTAAAGGAGCTAAGGAAGCTAGCGGCACCTGTGGTGGCCATTTTCACTGAGTCACTGAACACAGGTGTGGTACCAGAGGACTGGAAGAGGGCACATGTAGTCCCCTCTGCACAAAACTGGTAGTAGGGAGGAGGCAGGGAACAACAGGCCAGTCAGCCTCACCTCAGTAGTGGGGAAAATCATGCAGACACTGCTGAAAGAAAGAATAGTGGCGCATCTGGACTCCAATGGTGCCCAGGATCCAAGGCAACATGGTTTCACAGCAGGAACATCGTGACAGACCAATCTAATAGATTTTTTTGACTGGGTCACGAAGGAAGTAAATCGGGGTTGGGGTTGACATCGCCTACCTCGATTTCAGCAAAGACTTCGACACCGTCCCACATGAAAGTCTGCTCAACAGGATGGGTAGTCTGGGCATGGGGCACAAGGTGGTAAACTGGGTTACGAACTGGCTAACAGACAGGAGGCAGAGGGTGGTGGTAAATGGAGCCCAATCCAGGGACAGGGCGGTGACCAGCGGGGTACCCCAGGGATCGGTCCTTGGGCCAGTCCTGTTCGATGTCTTCGTTAGTAACATTGCAGAAGGTCTGGAGGGGAAGGTCTGCCTGTTTGCAGATGACATCAAGATCTGCAACAGGGTGAATACCCCTGATGGGGTGGAGAAAATAAGGAGGGACCTGGGGAAGCTTGAAGATTGGTCAGAGGTGTGGCAACTGAGGTTTAATTCCAAGAAGTGCAAGATCACTTGGGATACAGGAACCCTGGGGAGAGCTACAGGATGGGGGAAGGGGAGTTGCTGACAATCACCAAGGAAGAAAGAGACTTGAGGATTATTATTTCAGATGACCTCAAAATGTCCAGGCAGAGTACAAAGCCAGCGAGGAGGGCCAGTGGCATGCTGGGGTGAACAGGCAGAGGAATTACTAGCAGAAGGCGGGAGGTTGTGATGCCACTGTATAAAACACTGGTGAGGCCTCACCTAGAGTACTGTGTGCAGTTCTGGAGTCCACACCTTCGTAAAGACATTGACAAGGTGGAGCCGGTCCAGAGAAGGGTGACGAAAATGGTACAGGGATTGCATCACAAAACATATGAGGAGAGGTTAAAGGACCTCAAGATGTACTCACTGGAGGAGAGGAGGGATAGGGGGATATGACAAACATTCGAAAAACACAAGGGCATAAACAAGGCGTGGTGGGGGGACCATATCCAATACAGGAAAAGTACAAGAACAAGGGGCCATGATATGAAATTGGAAGGTGGCAGACTAAGGGGAAATATGAGGACGTTTTTCTTCACGAAGAGGGTGGTGGATACATGGAATAGTCTGCTACAAGAGGTGGTGGGGAATGCACAGTGGAGAGATTTAAACATGCCTGAGACACGCATAAGGGAACTTTGGAGGTGGGAGGGAGGGTGGGAAGCCACTGACCAGGTAGAAGCAGAGGCACAGACAAGTAAAGGGCTTAATATGAGCACGGATGGCGAGCGTCTTTATGTCCCCAACTCTATGTTTCTCTGTTTCTGTGATCGCCAGATGAGCACCCATCTCAGGCCAGATGTATCTGTTGAGGGAATCTGGGGGAGCTAAAGAGACCCCCCACCGAAGGAAGTTGTCTGGATCCAGCCACCATGACAGAACCCTCCAGACCAAGTCAGGGACCAGGCCCAAATGGCCCAGGTCATCCGTGCTTTGGTCCCATTGGACCCTCAAGGTCCACTAACGAACCCACATATGCAGATGGGCCAGGGGAACCGTGGCAATTGCCGCTGCCATGTAGCCCAAAAGGAGCAGTAAAACCCTAGCAGGGACCTGCTGGCTAGAAGAAACCAGATGGGCCTGCCCCATCAGTTGCTCTGCTCTGTTATCGAGCAAGAAAGCCTTGCCCTGGCTGGTGTCCATAATCGCCCCTATGTACTGGAGGTGCTGATGAGAGAGGCAGGACTTTGAGCTACAGCATCCGCTAAGGTGCGACATGCTTGGGTTGACGGTGAGAAAAGAACTGAGGTAGGTGTGGGGGACTGCCCACCTATATAGGCTAGGCTGAAGTCAGGTGACCGATGTCGGCAGTGGGCAGTCCACTGTGATAAGACTGCTAGCTAGACATTTACCGTGTGGTCTTAGCGCCTGGTGGCTTAGTCCTACCGGTGTGGCCTGCTACAAGAGCCTTCCTCGAACTAAGATTTGATCATAAGAGATGAAGCCCAAGTTACTCTGGCTGGATGCCAGCTTGCTGCTCACCCCTGCAAGACAAACTTTAACCAACTGGAGTGAGATCAATAATGCTTCCCTTCACAATTATGGTGAACTGGAACCCTCCTGTTCATTCAGATACAAGCAGAACATGACAGCGATGTTATCTATCTTGATTCCAACTGCCTTATCCTTTATCAGAGAACAAAGCCACTCTCAGTTCCAGCAAATTAATCTGCACCTATAATTCAGCTGGGGACTACAGTCATGCACAATATCCAACTCCAGTTATGCTCCATTTCCCCCACCAAACAGATGCTTCTGTAGTCAGCTTGAGTTCCAACTGCCACAGGAACAACACCCACCAGCTGGAGATGTCCACGTCTTCCTAGCAATGCAAGGCCATCTCTACCACATTGGTGACCGTGACCTAGAGTAAATGTTTCGTTGACCTCTCTGATGACTACCTTTTCAGCTCCCAATATTTGGGCCTCATATGGATATGAACCCATGGGAACACATATGTTATAGATACTACAAAGCCTAGAAAAAGATGAGGCTCCTTGGACATGGAACACTGGTCCACTCTAAAATAACTCACAAAGTAAGGCACGTCCAAGGTCCTCTGGAAGGATAAGTATGCCCTAGCCTGCAGAGAATCCATTAATGAGTGCCACAAAACAGGTTGGGATGAGTTTGACCTTCACAAGATTGGGCACCTTTGTCTTGATAGGCTGAGTCCAGGATACGGGACCAATACCACGTATTCTTGGTGACCAAGAAGATCCCTTGCCCACTGAGGCCCTGTGGAATCATTTCTATGGCTGGCTAGGGCAGGAGTGTCTGTACTTCTACCTGTATAGAAGCCTGCATGGGTAAGCGCCAATATAATGATGTCTGGAGACCGGAGTTACCGGAGCTGACTTTGGGGCAACTGCTCTCTTCAGGTGGAGAAACAAATCTTTTTTTTTTTTCTCTCTTTATCCCCTGGCAGGACCACCGGGTACATTCTCCGCCTTGGTCACAGCCCCCGGAGACCTCTACCACCGCCTATTGCTGCAGAGGATACTCGGTCACCCCCGGCTTGCCCCCCGGAGGGTGGGGCCGCGGGCCACCTTCGTGACCCCGGAACTGTAACTGGTTGGGGTCCTGCAGCGGCGGTGGCGATGCGAGGCTCTCCAGGGAGGGCTTCATCTATCGGTGGTCCTGCCCCGCCATCTTTTTTCCTCCTTTTTCTCCCCAGAGGAGGCGGGGATGTGCAATGACGCCAGCGTCCACCCCGCCTCCCCACGCCAAGCCTCGGCTCACGTGAGCTCCCACCTCCGCCAGGAGTCTCTAAGCACCGAGTGCAACCCCACCCTCTCCCGGAGAAGGAGAGTTGCTCAACGGACGCCGATCCTGCCTCCGGCCCGGCCCTCCGACGACCCGGATCCGCTTCCAACCCGGTCGCTGGCGCCGCAAGCGGAATCTTACCGCTGCGCCGACGGGCCGGCATGTGGAGAAACAAATCTGCCGTTGGGAGCTAGAGTGTTTTGCGTGACTACAGTGCAGATTTTGAGTCTTGATTCTGAAGTTCTGTCATTCGCATAAGGTTCTATTCACTGGGGCATCACTCTCAGCCAGGAAGATGATGCTTAGTGTAAACATCCAGTGAGGGATCCCTTCACTTAGAAGGGAAAAAAAGGTTTAGCCACTTGCTGCAAATTCAGTATTCGCAATAACACACACACACAAAAAAAAGTACAGTGCAATATGTTTCACTAGACGCACTGTATTTTGCATCAGTCATATCTGTTGCCTACTGTGGTTAACCCTAGCACTCACCCAGCCTGCTCAGCATATCACCAGTGCAGACGGTTCAGAGAGAATAATGGGAGGTACCAACAAGAATTCTAGTGACAGCTTTTCCTCTCTTGGCAGACAGGGCAGCAAAGCTGTTAAAAGTGCAGGGCCATAAACATGGGAGAACTTGGTTGTTAAAACACAATTTGCACCCATAATGCGATTTTCATACATACTATCTCAAAAAGCTTTACAAAGCAACAAATAAGATACCTGAAGTGTGACTGTATGAAGGACAGAGTGAGAATTCTATGTCAGCAATTTTGCACACAGCTGTAGACAGCTGTATTAGCACTAAAGGGGCAATGCTATCCTACACACCATGGTAGTTAATCCCCCATCACAAAACCCTCTAAGGCATGCAATCAGTGTTTTTGGTTCATCTAAGAATTGTTCACTAAAAAAAAAAAAAAAAATTGGCTAAATACCACCCTCCTACGGGGGTACTACAATGAGGATCATTTTATTGCTTTTTTTATTCAGTTTAGAGATGTCCATTATCAAAGATCGTCACAATCAGTCCAATAAACTGACCCCCCATTCCCATAAACTGACCCTCAGCCTAAGAATATCTTGGGTGGCGGTGTGAGTGGCAGCTGTTGTAACTGCCTGCTTCTCACATGCCTCTCTGCTTGACGTGTTCTTTGGGTGGGAGCACGAGTGGCCCTTTGTGACAGTGGAACAGTTCTAAACAGATAGTGTTCATGAATGAGTATTGACTGCATGCTGGAATAAGCATAGATATAAATAGGTTACTCACCTGTAACCATAGTTCTAGGAGTGGTACATAGTTCACATCCACACACTGGCAGTTCCATCAAGATTGCAGATTCGTCGGACATCTCGAAGCAAAGCTCCTAGCACCACCTGGGCACTGTGTCCCCGGACTCTGCTCCATGACGTCAGATCTTTGCACATTGGACGCAGGGATCCATGTGCCACTTGCCAGGGAGTGCCGAGTGGGTGGTGTGGATGTGAACTATATACCACTCCTCGTAAAACAGGTTACTCACCTGTAACAGTAGTTCTAGGAGAGGTATATGTTGTTCATTCACACTGTTTGGCATGTCCCTTTCCCCTTTAAATCTTGCCGGAAGTCTTCAAGCTGGCTCCTCCCACCCACCCGGGTGGTATATACCTCGGCTCCGCCCTATGATGCCAGATCTTAGCCCACTGGTAGCCAGGTTGTGTGCGTCCGCAGCCGGGGAGGTCGGGTGGGTCCGTAGCCGGGGAGGTTGGGTGGGTCCGTGTGGATGAACAACATATACCACTCCTAGAACTACTGTTACAGGTGAGTAACCTGTTTTTCTAGGAGCGTGGATATGTTGTTCAGCCACACTGTTTGGCAGACTCTTAGCAGTTCTCTGGGAGGAGGGAGGCAAGGTGCACACCCCCTACTTAGAGAACAGAGATTGGAGAACCGAGGCCCCAAAACTAGCATCCCGGCATGACTCAAGGTCAATGTGGTAGTGGGTAATGAAGTGTTTGCTGACTTCCAGGTAGCAGCCCGACAGATTTCCTGGATAGGGATGTCCCTGGAAGAAGCCACCGATGCAGCAGTATGGCAGGTAGAATTAACTTTTATCCCTCTAGGAGGCTCCTTGCCCGCCAACTCATAGCGCAGACCTATGCATGATGTAATCCATCTTGCAATGGTCTGTTTGGCTGCAGGTCTGCCAGAAGCAGCTTCAGCACAGGTGACAAACAGCTGGCGAAACTCTCCATGAATTTCCACCGTCCTCTCTTTATAACAGGAGAGAGCATGTCTTAGGTTCAAGGTATGGAGCCTGTACTCGGCCTCTGAGGTGTAATTAGGGTAGTATACCGGCAGAGTCAACACCTGGTTAAGGTCAAACTCTGACACCACCTTCGGAAGGAATTTTGGGTGGGGGCGTAGGACAACTTTGTCCCTGTGGAAGACCAGATAAGGGGAGTCCACCGAAAGTGCCTGGAGCTCCCCTGTCCTTCTGGCAGACGTGATAGCCACCAGAAAGGCAGTATTCCACAAGTGTGACAGCTCACACTTGTGCACTGGTTTGAATGGCTTGCACATGAGCTTTGCCAGTACCAGCAGTAGATCAGACAGAGGTGGAGGTTCATGCACCGGAGGGGATATGTGATCCAGGCCTTTGAAAAAGTGCCCGACCACTGTCTCCTGCGCCAATCTCGGCTGACTGGCCAGTGCCTGGTATGCAGAAATGGCTGCCAGGTGCACCCTAAGGGTCGATGACCGTAGACCCCCTTTGGAGAGAGACCAAAGGTAGTCGAGAATGTTAGCCACAGAACAGGATAAGTGGTCCAGACCCTTAGCCTGACACCAAATGGAGAACCTTTTCCATTTGAAGGCATAACATTTCCTGGTCGATTCCTTTCGAGATGCCTCTACCACGGTGTAGACATCTTCGGAAAGACCCCAAGCCTGGACTCTAGCCAGTCAGGTACCAGGCTATGAGGTGCAGGGATTGAAGCTCTGGATGGAAGACCTTCACCCAGTTGAGAGATATCAAGTCCGGGCATGTACAGAGCCGCTCCGGGGGCCTGCAGCTGAGGCTGAGGAGATCTGGATACCAGAACTAGTGCGGCCAGTCTGGGGCTACCAGAATCACATTCGCCTTGTCCCTCCTCACCTTGAGTAACACCTGGTGGAGGACAACCTGTGGCGTTGCCTCTTTTTGGAGCACTTATGGCTCTTACTTGGCCATTTGACTGACCGAGGGGGTTCTGGTGGTGAAGCTGCCGAAGGGAGAGGCAGATCCTCATCCGGGGAAGAGATTTCAGAATAGGGGGATTCAGGATTAGGAAAACCCAAATCCTGAAACTCGTCATCCTCAAGATCACCAGTGAAATCAGGTGGCAAATCTTGGTCATCTGACAAATAGTCCTCTATGAATGGAGGAGGAGACCAGGGTGGCGTGGTATCCCTGTCACTATGAAATCTTTTAAGTGGAGGAAGGAGAGTAGATCGGGTGGGGTCACCCAGCTCTTCAGAGGGCTGAAAATGCCACATGGCACACAAGACCTGTCGGACTATGTTGGTGAAGTCCCATTCCTGGGAAGGAGGGGAGGTGAGGGGGGGGAGCATACTGGGAAACAAGGGGGGTGATAGATGGAATGGGACATGAAGCATGAGCAGGTCTCGCCCCTGGGTGGTAAAGACCAGGATCCCGAACTCTGTCTGCCTGACCCCTTTAAGAAGCCACCTGCATAGATGGAGGGGCAGTCAGTAAGGCATAAGCCACAGGCTTCCCCCTGAGGAATGTGAAGTCTCGTCGACGGGCCCACAGGGGAAAATAAGTTACTTTCACTTAAATTGTCAGATGCTGTCAACAGGAGAGGAGCCCCTGTCGACAGAGCAGCAGTATATTTAACTGCATGCAAAGCGCTGGAAAGCATCATCGACGAGAGGGTATAAGCCTCTGTCGACAGAGCAGTCACTATTTGAACTGCATTTAAAGCGCTAGAAAGCGCCGTCGATGAGAGGACATGAGCCCACGTCGATGATGAAGTGTCTGAATGACGCTCCGTCGACGAGGGAACACCAAAAATGGTGGCCGTCGATGGGCGATGAGGCAGGGAGTGTGAGGAGGGTTTCTCCTCCTCCTTTTTCTGCCTGGAATGAGAACCAGAAGAGGGGGAGCCTTTGGCACGAGCCCCCTGGTTCTCCACGAGAGACATTTTCTGCTCCATCAAAAGATGTTGAATTTCAAGCAACCATCGTCTACAAGTTGCTTGATTAAATTCCTGACAAACTACAGGAATTGGTGTCTTGTGTGGGTCCCAGACACCTTACACAAAGTATGTGATTGTCAAAGCGGTATATCTTCCTACCGCAACAGCAGGAATGAAATAAAGCTAATTTCTTTGAAGAATCAGTAGACATTCATCTTAGTTCAAAATTTCTCGTCGATGACTGTTACACAGACGTTGGCGGGAAAATGAACTAAGGATACCAGGGACCGACCACACTTATACAGGAAACAGGAAGCTGATGTCATGTGTAGGCGGTCCCTGGTGAAAAACTGCTAGAAGAGCTGACGTGCGCCTCAGCAACCTCTGCTGGATACCGAAAGTATTACCTACTGCAAGAGGCCACTCTGTGGAAGATCTACTATCACAGGCGAGTACACTATTTTTCTATGGACATGGATATAGTTCACTATCCACACACTGGCAAACTCCTAGCAGTTCCCTGGTAGGAGGGGACAAGATATGCATCCTATCTGGCGAACAAAGACTGGAGAAATTAGGTCCCAAAAACAGCATTCCAACAAGACTCAAGGTCGATGCTGTAATGGGAAATGAAGGTGTGTGCAGACTTCCAGGTGGCACCCCTGTAGATTTCCTGTATAGGAATGTCCCTGAAACCAGCCACCAAGGCAGCAGTATGTCTGGTGGAATCAGCCCTAAGCCCTATGGGAAGCTCACTACCAGCCAACATATAGCAGAGGTTAAAGCAGAAAGTGATGCACCTGCCAATCATTCACTTTGCTGCTGGTCTGCCAGGCACGGCTTCAACACATGTCACAAACAGTTGGAAAGCCTCACACCAAACTCCAGTCATGCACTCACTACAGAAGAGTGCTCTCCGTAGGTCCAGAATATGGAGCCTGCAGTCGGCCTCCAAAGATGGGTTGGTAAAGTACACTGGTAAATTAATAACCAGGTTACAGTAACACTCTAATATTACCTTCGGGAGGAACTTCGGGTGGGGACAAAGGACAACCCTGTCCTTGTGGAAGACCAGGTAAGGAGACTCCACTGATGGCGCTTGGAGTGCGCTGATCCTTCTGGCTAACAAGATGGCCACACCAAGAAGGCCATCTCCCTCAACAGGTGAGACATATCACACCTGTGCACAGGCTCAAATGGCTTGACCATGAGCATAGCCAGATCCAACAGTAGGTCCCATGGTGGTGATGGTTCATGCACCATAGGGCACAGGTGGTCAAAAACCTTGGCCACTGTCAGCATACCAACCCGCATCCAGTATGCAGAGATGGCTTCCAGGTGCACCCGGAGAGTCGCTGCTTGCAGACCCAACTAAGAGAAGGACCAGAAGAAAAAATTACTCATTATAGTAATGTTGTTTCTTCTAATGGAATCTTGCTGTATTCTGACTATATGCAGGTAGCCCCAGCACTTGAACTGCCCGGAGAGGAAAGGGTTAACTCTATGCAGCAGCACAGAATGTTGAGCTCAAGCTCGGTTTACAAACCTCTGTCTTTGGTACATCTCAGTGGAACAGTCAGATTCTTACGAGCAAACTAGCTATAGATATGGAAATTGTTTAACTTTTAGGCCAAAAGGCAACAAACTTGGGTCCAAAAAGATTCAAGTCGAGAACCCAAGAAAAAAGTAGTGAAAAAATATATAACTATAAAAGCAACAGAATAAAACACCTACCCCACCCTGAAGGGGGAGGGTACAAGGTACATCCCAGAGGTGTAACACTGTACCTGCCAGCCCACTTCCCAAAAACTAGGTTCTGAGAGGGGAGGCTAGTCAGAATACAGCAGGACTCCATTAGAAGAAACAACATTACTATGGTGAGTAATTTTTTTTTCAAACATGAAGTCTTGCTGTATTGTGACTACATGCAGACTACCAAGCAGTTCCCCCCAGGAGGAGGGGACACAGAACCTTACTTTGGGAACAAGATCTGCAGTACTGCTGTACCAAACCTAGCATCACTCCTAGCCTGGATGTCCAGAGAGTAATGCTTGGTGAATGTATAGACTGTTTTCCAGGTGGCTGTTTTACATATTTCTACTAAGGGTATATCTCTGACAGCAGCCAAAGAAGCAGCTGTACCCCTAGTCGAGTGGGCCATCAGGCCTAAAGTTGTTTTTTTTTGCCCAACTTGGCACAGCAGAATTGTATAAAAGAAAAGAGACAATCCACCGGGCAATAGTTCTTTTAGTAGTAGGTTTACCTTTTCCCACTTCCCCATAAGTGAGAAATAATTGATGACAGTCATTTCTGTGTGCCTTAGTATGATCTATGTAGTAGCTAAGTGCCCTTTTTACATCCAAACTGCGTAATCATCTTTCTCCTGAAGAAGAATGATCAGTGAAAAACACAGGTAGAGACATAGATTGGTTCAGATGAAAATCTGATACCACTTTAGGTAAGAACTTTCAATTTGTTCTAAGGACCACCTTATCCCTATGGAAGGAGATAAAATCAGGTTCAACTGACAGGGCCTGTAGTTCACTAATCCACCTGGCAGAAGTGATAGCTACCAGGAACACAGTTTTCCAGGTCAAGTACTTAAGCTCGGTCAAAGCCAGAGGCTCAAAGGGTGGCTGCATAAGCTGCGCAATGCAAACATTTAGATCCCAAACCAGAGTAGGCTCTCTAAAAGGTGCCTGATGCACCTGTTTCAACCCTCCGTAGATCTAGACTCCTCTGCTTGTGCTGCCTCGTTACTTTCCCTCAGTCTTCTGCGATGTGAGCTGGCACCCTGCCCCTCTCTGTTTTTCCCCCACAATTTCTATCAAACCCCCTTCTTCCCATTCCCTCTCTCCTCCCCTCTCTCGCTTACCTTTCTCCCTAACCCCTCCCAAAATAAAACTGTTTTTTTCTGTCAGCTGGTTGTATGATACTATTACACCGTTATGATACCCTGTGACATTTCTGCACTTTAAATGTGATATTACCATAATTGTTACTCACGGGCACTTACCTTCTATCTGTATAATACACACTACGTGCCTTGGTCCCACTATTGTCAATCTCGTTTTACTTTTGATATGCGATGCATTGTATATTTCTTGATACTGTTTGCCATGTACCTGTATCTCTCTGTGTTGTGACCTCCCAGATCGTGCCTGAACATAGTCACATCTGTGTCTAGTGCACCTACCCAGTTATCAAAAAATAAATAAAAAAAGAGGGTTGATGTGAACCAGACCTTTGAAGAACTTACTGAAAACAGGATGAGAAGCCAGGGAAGAGCCCTTCCCTGCCAAAAGAAAAGCAGACACAGCTGCTAGGTGAACCTTCAGAGTTGCAGGCCTAAGTCCTAGGCCATTAAGGTGAACCAGATAATCTAAGGCTGTAGCAATGTCTGCAATATCTGGCTGAAAGCCTCTCTGAGAACACCAAATGCTTAATCTTTTCCATTTGGAGTCATAAGTTTTTCTGGTAGTAGGTTTCCTAGAGACCTTCAAAATATCCAGTACTCCCTAAGAAAGATGCAGGCCTGCATATTCTAACTCTTCAAGAGCCAGGCTTTGAGACTGAGAGACTGGAGATTGGGGTACCAAATTCTCCCCTGAAAAGAGGTTAGGAGATTGTGTCTCTTGGGAAGAGACAGGGGGAGTGCCACTGCCAGGGACAACAGCAGAGAGTAACAAGGTTGTCTGGCCCAGTCTGGAGCCACCAGTATCATTGTACAAGGTTGAGACCTGATTTTGACTAGAACTCTGAACAACAGGGGGAAGGGAGGGAAGGCATCGAGGAACCTGCCCTTCCAATCAAATATGAGAGCATCCAGAGGAACAGTCCCTAGCACTGGAGGTCTGCAGCAAAACAGGGGAAGCTGGTGATTGTCTGGGGCTGCAAAGAGATCTGTCTCTCTGGAGTGCCCCATCTGATGAAGATTACCTTCAGGATGTGAGGATCCAGGGACCATTCATGATGGCCCTGGGAGATTCTGCTCAAAGCATCTGCTAGCACAATGTCCTTCCCTGGAAGATGAACTGCTGTCAGGGAAGCCTGAAGGGAGTAGGCTAGAGACCACAGTTACATGACCTCTGTGCACAAGGCCGTGGACAGAGTGCCCCCTTGCTTGTTGATGTACTACATTGTGGTGGTGGTGGTGTTGTCAGTCGATGACTTGCACCACTTTGTCTTTGACTAACTCTGAGAAAGCCTGGAGGGCTAAGAACACTGCCCTGAGTTCCAAGAGATTGATGTAAAGGAGAGACTCTTGTTGTGACCAAACACCCTGAGCCATGAGGTCTCCCAAATTAGCTCCCCAACCTAGAAGAGAAGCATCTGTGGTTAGGACCACTGAGGGAGTTTGACTGAGGAATGGGACACCCGGAGATTGTCCTGATCCAGCCACCACTGGAGAGCTTGGACCAGAGTCGGAGTCACTGGAATCAGTTTGGTGAGAGAGTCCTTTTACTGAGACCAAAAAGACCTTAGGTGGAACTGAATGTCTCATCTGAAACCTGGCTCCTTGTATCACTGCAGTGGAAGCTGCCTTGTGGCCTAGGAGCTGAAGAAAATGTCTTGCTGGGCGAGAGACCAGAGAGTGAAAGGAGGAAGCTAGATCTGTAAGGGCCTTCACCCTTGCTAGTGGAAGGAAGCCCTTTGCCTGGACAGTATCCAACTCTACTCCTATAAAAGTAAGGAGTTGTACTGGTTCGAGAACGGACATGGGAAGATTGAGGAGGAACCCCATGGAACTGAGCAGGTTCTGAGAGATTTCCAGAGCTCACTTGACCTGGTCGGAGGACTGACCTAAAATGAGTCCGTCGTCCAGATAAGGGAAAATGGAGATACCCTGTCCTCTGAGGAAGGCTACTACTACTGCAAGGTACTTTGTAAACACCCTTGGAGCTGATGTTAGGCCGAAGGGCATGGCTCTGAACTGATAATGGCCCAAAGGCAACTCGAACCTGAGGTACTTTCTGTGGGAGCACCTGATAGGAATGTGGAAATAGGCATCCTTGAGGTCCAGGGATGCTAGCCAATCCCCTAGCCTTAGGGAGGGAAGAATTATTCCCAGAGTCACCATTTTGAATCTTGGTTTTGTAAAGTGTGTGTTCAAATACCTCAAGTCCAGGATGGGTCGCCACTCCCGTATTCTCTGGGGTAAGGAAGTATGTGGAGTACAGACCTTTGCCCCTGTGCTGTGTAGGAACTCTCTACAGCGCTGAGATCCAGTAGAGTAGAAACTTCTGCCTCTAGGGCAACGGTTTCTGAAATTGTTGCAGGCAGAAAGGACTCCACTCAGTTTTGGAAATCTTTTCAAACTGAGAGCCAGTCTCTGGCTTACTACCTCCAGAACCTACTTGTCTGAGGTAACAGTCTTCCAGGTCTGGAAGTAGTAAGCCAGCCTGCCTCCTACTGGAATAGGGGAGGCGACCCGAGCTGACACATCAGGGTGTCTGTTTGGCAGGAGCCTTGGACTGGGAAGAGGATGCAGCCCTGCTCATCCCCCTCCTACCTCTCCCTCGAAAGAACCCCCTCTGTGGGAAAGAAGAGGAAGCCTGGGCTTGGTAAAGAGGCCTGTGAAAAGGCCTGCCCCTGCCCCTAGACTGTTGCTTCAGAGGAGTGGCTTGCCTCTCCTTGGCCTGTGCACTCCTGTAGGTGGTGATGTATTCATCCATTTTCTTCATGTAAGTCTCTGTCTGCTCCCCAAACAGACAATTACTCACCACAGGAAAATCCATGGCCTTAGCCTGGGTGTCCTGAGAAAGGCTAGTACATCTGAGCCAAGCAAATCTCCTGAGAGACACAGATGTAGCTATGACTCTTGAAGCCACATCACTGGAGTGTACAGCAGCATGGAATTGTACCTTGGATGCCTCAATTCCATCAGCAGCCACCTCCTCCAGCTCTCTGGCCAGCTGGGGGGGGGGGGGCCTTTTTAGCCAGCTCTAGAACCGTATCCCACCTGGACTTCTAGTATCTGGCTGTGCAGGCCATATAATTAACCTGTCTGAGCCCCAAAGAGGATGCCAAGTATTGTTTCCTGGCAATGGCATCCACCTTCCTGGAGTCTTTATCTGGGGGGTGTGAAGCCAAAGGAATATTAACCCTGTCACAGGCTGCAGCACGCACTACCCCAACATGGCTGCAATGGACGTATAAAAACTCCGTACCTGAGCCTGATAACATGTACCTCCTGTCCATTCTCTTATCTACAGGAGGTAAGGAGTTAGGCATTTGTAAAATCTTTTTTGTCTGTTTCCCCAAAGATTTATGAAGAGGGATAGACAATCTCTTGGATTCTGGGATGTCCATCATTTCAACAAAATCAGGCTCTTCTTCCTCTTCGGCAGCTTCCACCATTGGGAGCTGGAGAGTTTCAGCCACGTTCTTGTAAAACAAAGAATGGGAAGGGGACTCAGTCTGGGAGGGGAGACATTGGAAGGCCTGTCTGGGGAGATGTCCGGTTCAATAGGCACATCTAGGCCTCCAATGTCATTATCTTCATCGTCGGGATAATCTTCGTCTCCCTCCCATTCCACATCATAAAGTGCATCTGGATCGTAATCCGATGGGAGTCTGATCCGACCGAACCGACCTCCTAACCGGCGGCAACAGTTTAGATGAAACCGGGCGAAGCAACTGAACAATACTGATCACTTTGGCTATTTCATCAGCGGTTGGAGTATGTGGTACTGGATCTGAACCGGCTGACTTTTTCTTTCTCTCTGCCGGAACCGACCCTTCAAAGTTGGCCCTCCTTTTGCCCAAAGAGGTATTGCCCGGGTCAGTGAGCACCTCTTCAGGTTCAGTCAAGACCAAACCGGGCTGGCCATCCGGATCAGCAGACTTCTCTGCCTCCTTTTCCTTCAGCCTACTCAATGTTTTTTTCTAGAGTGGCTTTCGGAAAATTTTTACAAACCTGGCAGTCTGTTTTGAGGTGGTCAAACTCCAGACAATAAACAGGTGAGGTGGGGGCCAGCCTTGGCAAAAGCCTTCCCACACTCATAACAGCACTGAAACCCAGTGGGACCACTTTTTTTCTTGAGTTTCTCAGAGATGGCCACACTACAAAAATTACCCTTTACAGCTTTCACGCCAGGTAATACTCCCCTATCAGTTACCAACCGTGTCACAGGCTGTGGAAAAAAAACGGATAAAGTCTCTTTTTTTTTAAACCAATAGGAACTGGACACCACTACTAAATCCCAGATAATTCAAAAACAGATACAATGGTTCGATATCCAGGCGGATGAACCAATCAGAAACCGAAGGAAACAATTTTCACAACTAAAATATCACTACCTATCTACAACACTACCTGTACCGTAGACAGAGATTCGATACAGAAAAAATAAAGAAATCGGTTGAACAACCAAATGCTTTCTTCACTTAAACTGAACCAAAGCAAAGGAGAAATCTCTGGAGCGACTTCACAGTTAGGCGGAGTAAAGAATCTGACGGTTACACTGAGATGTACCAGAGGCAGAGGTTTGAAAACCAAGCTCGAGCTCAACGTCCTATGCTGCTGCATAGAGTTAACCCTTTTCTCTCCAGGGCAGTTCAAGTGCTGGGGCGAACTGCATATAGTCAGAATACAGCAAGACTTCATGTTGTTTGAAGTAGTCCAAGATGCTCGCCACAGGGCAGGCAAGGGGATCAAGTTCCTTTCCCTGGCACCAAATGGAAAATCTCTTCAATTTAAATCTATAGCATCTACAAGTGGACTCTTTTCAGGAGGCCTCCATAACTTATAAACATACACAGAAGCCAGCAGAAAGCGGCCATTTGGTCTATCTAGACTGTTTGTATTGCAGGGTCCACAGCGTGAGCTACTGTCCCTGCACTCCCTTCCCAATCATCCCATCCTCCCTACCCATGATCCTTATCTTTCCCTTATGCCTATCCCAGCCTCTGTTGAAGCTGCCCACTGTCTTTAATGAGACCACCTCTTCTGGCAGTGCATTCCAAGTGTTCACCACTCTCTCTGTGAAGAAGTGCTTCCTAACCTCCCTCTTAACCCCCCTCCAGCTTAAGACTGCACCCCCTCATGCTATGGTTGCCACTCAGCTTAAAGAGAGCCTCCTTATCCACCTTATTTATCCCTTTCAAGTACCTGAAAGTCACAGTCATGTCTCCTCTCTCTCTCGTTCTCCTTTCCTCCAGGGAGTACATGTTGAGTGCCCTCAACCTCTCCTCATACACCTTACCCTGCTGACCCACTATCAACTTTGCAGCCCTCCTCTGGACCATTCTCCAGCAGGTTAATGTCCTTTTTGAGGTGTGGGCACCAGTACTGAACTCCATACTCTAAATGTGGCCTCACCAGTGATCTGCACAAGGGTAGTACAACCATCTCTCACCTACTACTGATCCCACTAGATATGCATCCCAGCATCTTGTTTGCCCTTGCTGCTGCTTTCTTGCACTGTGTGGAGTACTTCAGGTCACTAGTGATCATAACTCCCAGGTCCTTCTCTTCCTCTGATTCAGATACCTGGATTCCACCCAGGTAGTACTCCGTCCTGGGATTTATGGCTCCAATGTGCATAACTTTGCATTTCTTGGCACTGAAGCCAAGCTGACAGATCCCAGACCACCTCCCTAGCTTTTCCAGATCATCCTGTAGGTCCTGAATCCCTTCAGCTGTGCCCACTCTCCTGCAGAGCTTGGTGTTGTCCGTGAACAGGCACATTTTGCCCTTAATGCCATCCCCAATGTCACTGACGAAGACACTGAACAACACTAGCCCAAGCACCGAGCCCTGCGGGATCCCACTGGTGACCTCTTTGATGCCAGATAACTCTCCCCCCACACTACATTCTGGGTTCAGTCCCTTAGCCAGTTTTCCACCCATCTGGACATCTTATCCCCAACCCCGAGATCCACCAACTTCCTGACTAACCTTTTGTGGGGCTCAGAGTCAAAGGCCTTGCTGAAAATCAGATAGAGGATGTCTACCGCTTGGCCCCCCGTCTACTGTCTTAGTGACCCAGTCAGAGAGATCAGTCAGATTCATTTGACACAATCCCCAAAATGAACCCGTCCTGCCTCGCATCCTGGAGACCATGCTCCTCTAGATATTCTGCCAACCTTTCCTTATGTCCTCCATGAGCTTGCACACAATTAAGGTCGGTCTGACTGATCTGTAATTCCCTGGGTGATCCTTGGGACCACTTTTGTAGAGGGGCACCACATGCCTGACTCTAGTGAACTATTAAACAGGCCTGCCAGTGGCCCTTCCGGTTCCTCAGCCAGTTCCCTTAGTACCCTTGGATGTACTCTGTCCAGGCCTGGTGATTTGTCCACCTTCAATGCTAGTAGCCCTTCACTCACTCTATCCTCCTCTATCACTACATCTGTGTTCCCCTCCCCCCTGCTCCTCTTCTCTCTCCTGAAGGCACTGGTCAGTCCTCCACCCTGGTAAAGACGGAACAGAAGTATTCATTTAGTATCTCTGCTTTTCCCCCATTATCCTCCACCCACTCCACACCTACTTGCCTCACTAGTCAACTGTAGGTAATTTTTCCTATCCATCCCTCTCTTGGTTTTCCTGAATTTTCTATAGGCTAACCTCTTTTCCTGTACTGCCTGGGAGACCCCAGAACTGAGCCAGCTGGGCGTTTTGGCCCTTGTGTTCTTCCCCCTGAGCCTAACGCACTCCTCTGTGGCAAACAGTACTCCTTCCTTAAGGATGAACCACCTCTGGTTCATCCCCATATCTGCTCTGATGCCTGCCAGGTGGCTCCTTAGCACCTCACCCTTCTTCCTGAAGTCCACCCTTCTAATATCCAAGATTTTGGTCTTTGTCGGGATGCTTTCGCTGCCCACATCCAACTGGAACCACGCTGTGCAATGGTCACTCCCACACAGGGGCTCCCTGACCCTTATTTCCGTGAAGCACTTCCTCCGAGAGACCCAAGAGCTGGAACTCTAGCCACTCAGGAACTAGGCCGAGAAGTGCAGGGATCTCATGTCCGAGTCTGCTGCTTACACTGAGGAGATCCTGGTACCGGACCTGTCTGGGTCAATCTGGAGCTATTAGGATAGAACAGTTATGCAAGAACTTACCATAACAGTAGATCTTCAAGGAGATCTCAGTCATCAGGTCACACCGTAGGAATGTCACTGCTGGTGAAGCAGGATCCACACGGTTTCAGCAGTGCAACTGGGGCCGTCCACACTACCAATGTCTGTAGACGTCACCAACCCTATAAAGGCACGAATGGCCCCGCTCCCTCCTCAGTTCTTTCCCTTGGAGACAAAGGAAGCATAGCTCTAAGCCATGGGGAACCGAGGAGAGAGAAAGAGAGAGAGATGCCCAGACCTATATGTAAGGCTGGATACACCAGACAGCCAGTTTCTAGACAAGAGCCCCAGAAGGGGGGTGATGGGAGGAAAAGCAGACCTGATGACTGAGATCCCCTCGAAGATCTAATATTACAGTAAGTTCTTACGTAATTGTTCTATCTTCTTCGGGGGTATCTCAGTCATCAGGTCACAACGTAGAAACGAGTCCCAAGCAGTTACATGTGCAAACGGACAATCTGGGAGGAGAGCTCACCATAAACTTAAGGCAGGAGACCCTGCAGCACAACCCTGTCAAAACCTGCACGGGCTCGAAGGAATGTCCAGACTGCAGTGCTTGATGAAAGTATGGATGGTACTCCAAGTGGCAGCCGCACAGATGTCCACAGCTGAGACCCCTTTGAAACAAGCCACAGAGATAGCCATGCCTCTGGTGGAATGAGCTTTAACTGCTCCAGGCAATTCTTTGCCATACTTGTAGCAAAACACAATGCAATTTGCCAGCCATTTGGATAACCACTGCTTAGAAACTGAAGTGCCCTCTCTACCTGGGGCGAAGGAAACAAACCACTGCTTCGACTTTCTACATTCCTTGCTGCGAAGCATGTAGTACTTTAAAGCTCTGTGCACGTCTAACGTACGGAGCAGTGCTTCCCCTGGATTGGCACGCTCAGGGAAATAAACAGGAAGATGGACAGACTGGTTGAGTGTAAACTCAGAGACCACCTTAGGGAGAAACTTCTGATTTGTGCACAAAGACACCTTGTCTTTGAAAAAATTAAATAAGGCTCCTCACACCAGAGGGCCTGAAGCGCTGAAATTCTTCGAGCAGAAGTAACAGCAACCAAAAATAATGCTTTCCAAGAGAGAAAGCATAACTCACAAGTTTCGATCAGCTCAAAAGGAGACAGGGTCAACTTCTCCAAAATAAAATTTAAATCCCTAGCCCGGACAGGAGAACAGACTGGGGGTTTCAGATGCAGGATGCCCCTTAAGAATGTACAAGAGACATCCCACTGAGAAATCGTGTGGTCACCCCCGGGCTCATGAGAGGCAGAGGTACACAAGACCAGGCAAATATTATTTATACTGCGCCCTATCCAGGGGCTCAGAGCGCTGAACAAACATGATAAAATTACCAATACCATAAAATATCCCCACAAGTAGAATCACAATATCAAAGAAAATTAAAAGCTTTATCAAAACAGATGTGTTTTTAAGGAGGCTTTAAAAGCCTCCACCGTACAGGCTGCTCAACTATATGGTGGAAGTGAGTTCCACAACAACAGTGCAGCTGTATTGAATACCCGGACCAAAGCTGTCTCAGTGCCTTGCCAGAGCCGAAAGCCCAACTGGACAGGTTCGTAGATAGACAAAGTTCCAGACGCTCCACCAGCTGGTCAACCACCACCTCCTCAATAAGCTTCCCCAAAAAGGGAAGATTAGAGGTAGGCCTATATTTTGAGAGAACGTCAGGGTCTACAGTTGGCTTTTTAAGGAGGGGTCTCCCAACAGCCTCTTTCAGAGTCACAGGAAAGAAACTCTCACTTAGAGACCCATTAACGATCTCCACGAACATTGGGACAGCCAAAAGGAGTACTATGAAGGAGGAGTAGTGGAGACCTGAGTCAGACAGAGTGATCAGGTAGTCCAGGTTGTGGCTCACCGGACAGGTGAAAGGGTCCAGACTATGTCTGGCAGCCCAGATGGCAAACCGCTTCCATTTCATGGCATATGTGGCCAGAGCGGAAGGCTTCTGAGTGGCCATTAGGACGTCTGCCACTCTGCTAGGGATCCCAAATCTGACTATGGCTATGTCCTTAGGAGTCAAGCATGCAGATGGAGGGACCGGGGGTTGGGATGGACCAGGGTCTCCCGATCCTGGGTCAGCAGGTTCCTGCAAAGGGGGAGAGGGACTGGAGGTTCCTCAATTAGCTACTGTAGGAGAGGAAACCATATCTGCCAAGGCCAGAATCATGCTGGCCCCTCCATCTGTAGCTTGATTAGCAGCCTCTGAGTAAGAGGAAATGGAGGGAAGGTGTAAAGAAAACCCCCCGCTCCAGGAGAGGGACAATGCATCTCACCAGAAAACTCCAGGGCCGGGATCTAGCAAGCAGAAATTGAGCAGTTTTGAGTTGAGTGGGGACGCAAAACGGTCCAACTCTGGACGACGCCATCTGTCAAACAAGTCTTCTGCAATGGATGAGAGGAGCTCCCATACATGCATGCTGGACTGTCTGGATGAGGCTGTCCACCAGGGTGTTTAACATGCCTGGCACGTGGATTGCAGAGAGTGTCAAACTGTGATCCAGCGCCCAGTACCACATTCTCATTGCATCCCTGCATGGGAGTACAAATGAGTTCTCCCCACTAACGTAGTATACTACACTTAGGTTGTCTGACTGCAGTAGCAGCTAACCCAAAGCAAAGCTGCTCCTGAAAGGCCTGCATGGCACAGAGCACTACCTTCATCTCCAGGACACTGATATGCAGGGAGGTTTCCCACTAGGACCAAGAGCCCTGGGTCTGGAAGGGACCCAGGTGTGGTCCCCAGCCCAGATCTGAGGCATCCATGGTGAGGATCTGCTGCAGGGAGGAGATCTGGAATGGGATGTCTTGAAGCAGATTCAAAGGGTCAATCCACCGCTGCAGTATCTTGTGGACTGGAGAAGAGACCAGGACTGAGCAATCCAACTCGTCCGTGCGCTGGTCCCACTGTGCCTGGAGGATCCACTGGAGAATGCGAATATGAAGTCTGGCCAGTGGATATGGCAGCTGCCATCAGCCTTAACAATCTCAGGTACATCCTGGTAGGAATGTAGCAGCACTGAGCAACTTCCTGAACTTGGGCTATAAGGCACTCCGCCCTGTTTGGGGGCAGAAAGGCCTTCCCCTGCGCCGAGTCCAGAACCATCCCTATATATTGCAGTCTTTGGGATGGTACAAGGCCAGACTTGGGCAGACTGATGGTGATGCCCAGGGAGTGGAATAACTGGAGAGTTTTCTCCAGAGTCAGCAGAAGCTGTTCCCTGGACAGGGCCTTTAGGAGCCAATCATCCAAGTAAGGGAAAACATACAGTCCCTTCCTTCTGAGAGCTACTGCTACCGCTGCTAAGCATTTGGTAAAGAACTGCAGCACAGAGGACAAGCCAAAGGGCAGCACCGTGAACAGATAATGTTTGCCCTGAAAAGCAAAACACAGAAACTTCCTGTAAAGGGGGGGGGGGCCGATATGTGTATGTAAGCATTCTGCATGTCCAGTGAGTAAAGCCAATCCCATTTTGAGGAGAGGCACCAGGCCCGGCAAAGCTACCATCTGGAACTTTTTGTACTGGACGTACAGATTAAGGTTCTTTAGGTCTAAAATGGGCCTTAAATTGCCAGTCTTTTAGGGGACCAGGGAAAAACCTGAGGGGAAGAAACCTTGTTTCTCTGGTGCCTGGATAATGGCTCGATGGCCTGCTTGTGTAGTAAGGACTGTACCTCCTCATGGAGAACACACAGGTGAGCTGGGGGGGGGTAGCTGGAGGGTGGGGAAGAGGGATTTCTGGAGGCTGCTCAATGAGCTCCAGGGTGTGACCCCTCTCTATGATCTGCAGAATCCATGCATCCGAAATTATGGTTCTCCACTGATTCAGATGGAGGGAGAATTGACCTCCAACCACTGCCTCCTGGTCCGGGACCAGAAGACGGGGGGTCTGGCAATGAGTCAAGCAGAGACAGATCCAGCCACAGGGGCTGTTCTTTTACTTCTGGGGCACTTGGCCGCAGCTCCAGCATTACAGGGAGCAAGCAAGGCAGCCAGGGCTCAGAGCTTCCCTTGGGGTCAAGAGGTTGCACCGGGTCTACTGTTTGCTCTGCGAAAGGGAGGGAGCCCTCTACCTCTCGGTTCAGTATGGTAGAGGAAATGGACAGACTTAAGAGCCCTACCGGAGGCTTGCAAGTCATTGATAATGTCCTGGACATCAGGGCCAAACAGCTTGGTGCCGTTAAAAGGGACATTAAGAACAGGTTACTCACCTGTAACAGTAGTTCTAGGAGTGGTATATGTTGTTCATCCACACTGTCTGGCATTGTCCCTTTCCCCTTTAAATCTTGCCGGAAGTCTTCAAGCTGGCTCCTCCCACCCACCCGGGTGGTAAATACCTCGGCTCCGCCCCATGACGCCAGATGTAGCCCGCTGGAAGCCAGGTTGTGCGCCTAAAGCCGGGGAGGTCGGGTGGGTGCGTGTGGATGAACAACATATACCACTCCTAGAACTACTGTTACAGGTGAGTAACCTGTTCTTCTAGGAGCGTGGATATGTTGTTAATCCACACTGTCTGGCAGACTCCAAGCAGTTCTCCGGGAGGAGGGAGGCAAGGCGCACACCCCCTACTCAGGGAATAGAGATTGGAGAACCGAGGCCCCAAAACCAGCATCCCGACGTGACTCTAGGTCAATGTGGTAATGGGTAATAAAGGTGCTTGCTGACTTCCAGGTAGCGGCCCGACAGATTTCCTGGATAGGGATGTCCCTGGAAGCAGCCACCGAAGCAGCAGTATGACGGGTAGAATGAGCCCTTAGCCCTTTGGGAGGCTCCTTACCCGCCAATTCATAGCACAGACCTATGCATGATGTGATCCATCTCGCAATAGTCCGCTTGGCTGCAGGTCTGCCAGAAGCGGCTTCAGCGTAGGTGACGAACAGCTGGCGAACCTCTCCCCGAATTTCCGCCGTCCTCTCCTTATAATAGGAGAGAGCACGTCTGAGGTCCAGAGTATGGAGCCTATACTCGGCGTCCGAGGTGTAATTAGGGTAATATACTGGCAGGGTCAACACCTGGTTAAGGTGAAACTCTGACACCACCTTCGGAAGGAATTTCGGGTGGGGGCGCAGGACAACTTTGTCCCTGTGAAAGACCAGATAGGGGGAGTCCACTGAAAGCGCCTGGAGCTCCCCCGTCCTTCTGGCTGACGTGATAGCCACCAAGAAGGCCGTCTTCCACAACAAGTGCGAAAGTGCAGACTTGTGCATGGGTTCGAATGGCTTGCCCATGAGCTTTGCCAAAACCAGCAAAAGATCCCACGGAGGTGGAGGTTCATGCACCGGAGGGGATATGTGGTCCAGGCCTTTGAAAAAGCGCCCGACCACCTTTTCCTGAGCCAACGTCAGCTGACCGACCAGCGCCCGGTAGCCGATATGGCTGCTAGGTGCACCCTAAAGTCGATGACGAACCTTTGGAGAGGGACCAAAGGTAGTCTAGAATGTTAGCCACCGAGCAGGATAAAGGGTCCAGACCTTACCTGACACCAAATGGAAAATCTCTTCCATTTGAAGGCATAACATTTCCTGGTCGATTCTTTTCGAGATGCCTCCACCACGTGTAGACATCCTCAGAAAGACCCAAAGCCTGGAACTCTCAGCTCAGGAACCAGGCTGTGAGGTGCAAGGATTGAAGGTCGGATGAAGGACCTTCCCTGGTTCAGAAAAATCAGGTCCGGGCGTGTACTGAGCCGCTCGGGGTCCTGCAGCTGAGGCTGAGGAGATCTGGATACCAGAACTGGCGTGGCCAATCTGGGGCTACCAGGATCACTTAGCCTTGTCCTGCCTCACCTTGAGTAACACCTTGTGGATCAAGGAAATGCGTAAAGAGGCCTGGGGTCACGGCCTCGAGAGCATCCCCTGCAGTGAGCCCTGCTGAGGGGGGCGGGCATGGAACAGCCTCAGCTTGGTGTTCTCCCTGGAGGCAAACAGGTCCACCAACGGTTTGCCCCAACGAGGGAACAGGTAGTAGGCTACCTCTGGATGGAGAGACCACTCGTGGGATGTCTGGCCTAAGCGGCTGAGAGCATCCGCCAGTTGGTTCGCGACTCCTGCCACATGAATGGCTAGGAGATCCGCCTCCAGCCGGCTGACGAAGGTCCAGATCCGGAGCGCCTCCTTGCATTTGGGGTGGAAGGAAGCGCAAATGGAGCACTGCGAGGTATCGTGAATAGAACCGAGGCAGTGGCGCGCGGAGGTGGGAATCGGTGCAGCACGACATTTCCGGTCCGCAAGGACACCGGCGAAACCCGGGGGACGACTTGTCATCCATGTCCGAATCAGAGTCGTAAACTCTAACGAGTTTCAGAGCGAGAAGATGCGGTGAAAACCGTCGAAACGAATCCAGGGCCTCAACACTGCAGAAAGCACGAGGGAACCTGAATCTTCCAGCGGAAAGGAAGATCTGGCGTCATGGGGCGGAGCCGAGGTATTTACCACCCGGGTGGGTGGGAGAAGCCAGCTTGAAGACTTCCGGCAAGATTTAAAGGGGAAAGGGACAATGCCAGACAGTGTGGATGAACAACATATCCACGCTCCTAGAAGCACCTTTTGCTGAACATCATCAGCAAAACCGGATAACCTCAGCCAGGAGTGCCTACGTAGGCATATGCCCAGCAGCCCTGTAAAAGGAGTCAGCCACGTCATACAGGGCTCTGAGGAGATGTTTGCTAACATATAGAGGGCTCTGAGGAGATGCTTGCTAACATCCTCAGCCACCTGAAGGCACTGGAGCAGCTGCTGCTTTTGTGTGCCATCTGGGACGGCCTGGGCAGCAGTCTTTCCCTTCTTCCAATTACCATTTGGGTACTTTACCATATGAGACAGGTAGTTTGCAATCCTCAAATCCAGTGTGGAAGCAGCATACACCCTCTTACCCCAAAGGTCAATTCTTCGAAACTCTTTATCCAGGGGAAGGGAGATAAGGTACTTAGGCGCCTCAGACACGTCATGTGCTGCCTTAATGACCAGTCAGTTGGTTTCAGGCTGGGCAGCATAGCAGGGGAACCCCTGGGGCCTAGTAAAGTTTATCCACCCTGAGAGGAAAGCAGGCACCATGTCTGGTCTGTGCCAGGCTGCCGTGGCTGCATTCCTCAATGCAGGCAAGACTGGAGGAATGATTTTTGGCAGAGATGCTGGGATTTCCAGGAAGCCCGCCAGTTCTTTCTCAGTGACATCCTCTTCCTCAGAGAGGACAACTGCTTCATCACATTGAAATATGTGGGGTCCTCAGCAGGAGACCTAGGAGTATGTTTAACTGAACCCTCACTGACAGAAGCAGCTGTGGACCCAGAGACCAGGATCTCGTCCTCCTCTTCCTCGTCATGAGGAAGAATGAGGTCTGAATGATATTCCTCCTCGACCTCCTCCAAATCCATGTCTGGCATTAGGTACGCCGATGACAGCTTGTGGGGATCTTCCCATGACCGATGAATAGGTGACGACAAAGCTGCTGTCAACGGTATCGGGGAGGAGGGCTTATACACACCCAGCTGTTGAACAATCACTGAAGTGAATTCTGTCAGGATTTTGTTCAAGTAGATGATGTTGGTCAACACGGGGGTGTCGACGGCACTGGTGTCAACAACCCACCTGCTGAGTCCTATGAGTCCAAAGAGCCTTTAGCACTGGAGGGAGAAGGGGCAGGCCTCGATGGGACAGCCACCTGTCATCGACAAAGGAGGGGCCGACAACTCGAAGGTCGACGTCTGACCGCCCTGAGAATCAGGCGGGGGTGCTGTCGGTATGGGTCTGATAGACACAGAGACCTGGACAGAGAGGATCCCCCAGAAGAAGCAGAAGAGGACGTCAGGGAACGAGATCGAAGCCGGGGGGGAGCAGTCGTGTTCTCAGTCTTTTCTGTGACTTTTCCATGAGGATTTGTCTCGGGCCTGGGAGCTCGACAACCCTGCTGGAGTCGGAGAGGCCAGGACCCTGGAGGACCCCTGTCCCTAACTGGCTACCTGCTGAGCCATCAGGAAATTTTTGAGAGCCTTTCTGCATCACCCGAGGGTTATTTGGTTAAACTTCTGGCAGCGCTCACAGTCAGAAACTTCGTGGTCAGGCCCAAGGCAGCAGACACAGAGAGAATGTTCACCTGTGGAGACAATCTTCTTTCTGCACCTGCAGCGACGGAAGAGAAAAGTCGAAGGATTAACTCTCGACATCAACAAGTTGGAGGAATCTCTTCAATAAAAGAGCTTCTGAAAAATAGCTGAAGAAAAAGCCGTGGACAAAAAAGGCGTGAATACTGCGTCGGAGCTTCCACGGAGACCCATGCGAGCGAGCTGACAGTGGGAAAGAACGGAGGAGGGAGCGGGGCCGTTCACACCTTTATAGGGTTGGTGACATCAACGGACATTGACAGCGTGGGTGGACCCAGCTGTACTGCTGAAAATCTTACGTGGGGATCCTGCTTCATCAACAATGAAGTTCCTACAGTGTGACCTGATGACTGAGATATCCCCGAAGATCATCCGTGCCTTGTCCTTCTGGGCCTTGACCACTAACTTGTGGATCAAGGGGAAGGGAGGGAAGCCTTACAAGGGACCTGGGGTGCAGGGCCTTGCTACAGTATCCCCCAAAAGTGTCCTGAATTGTGAAGGGTGGGTACAAAACAGTCTCAGTCTGGCATTCTCCAAGGAAGTATACAGATCCAGCAGAGGGGTGCCCTACCACCTCCCGATTCTGGGACCACTTCTGAAACGTTTCTCATACCTGGCTAAGACGATCTGCCAGCTAACTGTTCACTCCTGTGACATGGATCACCAGGAGATCTTCACCCAGGGTAAGTACAAGGGTCCAGGTACGGAGGACCTCCCAACTCAGGGAAAGGAAATGAGTTCTGCCATGCCTGTTTAGGGAAGCAGTATAGCACAGTGGTTTAAGGTTCTGAGCTGCAAATCTGGAGACCTGGGTTTAAATCCCACAGCTCCCTTGCATATAATGTGTGACCCTGAGCAAGTCACTTAACTTCCCTGTCCTCCCAGATTGCACCTGGGGGAGGGACGACACATGGCCGTGGTGTTATTCATCTGGACTTGCACAACCTGACTCCTGACTATAGGAGCGAATTCCATCAGGGCAAGCCACACTGCATGGAGCGTCGGCAGGCTGATGTGGTCACGGGACTCCTTGGGCAACCAAAACCCGTGGGCTCTGTTATCTCCCAGGTGTGCTCCCCACCCTTCAAGAGAAACACCCATTGTGAGCATCATAGTTGACTCTGTGCAGACAAGCAACATTCCTTCCTCCAGTGGTCTGGGATCAGCCAATACTGGATGGCATCCCACATCGGTTGCATCACTGTGACTGGCTGGTCCAATTGGTCTAGGCACTGGGACTCCAGACAGCCCAACTCCTACTGCAGATGGCACATCCACAACTGGGCCCAATGGACCACGGTGGTGTAGGAAGCCATATATCCCAGCAGCCACAGGAAATCCTGGGGAAGGTGAGAGCGCCCAACCTGAAATGATCAGGCAAAGGAGACAAGATTCAGTGCCCAGTCCGCAGGTAGGCAGACCTTGGCCTGCAGGGAATCTAGTTCTGCCCCAATGAACCTGATCACCTGCAAGTATACCAGCTCGGACTTGCCCAGGTTGACGAGCCGGCCCAAGTCGCAGCAAGTCTGGAAAGCCAGATCTTTGGATCGCTCTATGACCTCTTTGGAAGGCCTAGCTATGAGACAGCTGTTGAGGGAGGGATACACCCTGACATCTTGGCACCTCAGGAAGGCTGGCACCACTGCAATGCACTTGATGAAGAGTCTGAGTGCCGAGGAGAGACCAAAGGGCATGACCTGGAACTGGTACAGGACCCCTTCCACTTGGCACCAGCGCTACTGGCAGTGGGACGGACAATGTGGAGGGGACGGACAATGTGGAGAGTCCAGGGAACAAAAGAAAAAATTACTCACCTTAGTAATGTTGTTTCTTCTAATGGAGTCTTGCTGTATTCTGACATACTGCAGTGATGTCCAACCTTTGAACTGCCCTGGAGATGAAAGAGTTAACTTTCCATGCCAGGCATGGAACGCTGAGCTCGAGCTCGGTTGAGACTCTGTCTGTTGCTGTTTGAAGTCAAACCGTCAGATCTTTACGAGCTATACTCACTGGGTGTCCTGTGGAAACTGTAAACTTACACTAGCCAACTGGCTACTAAATATAAACAGATTTTTGGTCCCAAAACAAAGACTCAAGTCAGGAAACCCAAAAAATAAAACAAAACACAACACCCACACACCCAAACCAAAGGGTGAGAAAATAAGGGTGGGGCACCTCCTGAGTGCCAACACTGCTACTGCCCACCCACATCCCAAAAAAAAGGTTCTGAGAGGGAGGCAGAGGGGAGGTCAGTGTCAGTGGCTCAGTAGGTTGCACACTCGCCTCTGAGGCCGGAGATCAGAGGCTGTGGGTTCAGTTCCCACATCTGGCACTTGGGTTAATATCCCAGTACTGACACTGCAGTGCAGCATGAGAGGGGTGCTGCACTTCTGAGGTGCCGTCTTCTGGATGAGACGTTAAACAGAGGTCCCATCTGCTTGGATTGGTGGTAGTTCAGGTGGATGTTAAAGATCCCATGGCACTAATCGAAAAGAGTAGGGGAATTTCCCCGGTGTCCTGGCCAAATTTTCCCCATTCACTAAAAATACCACCAACAGCTTAATCTGGTTCAAGGTCAGTTGGCATTCATCTGTATCCCCCTCCCCCCGGGTCATGCCTGAAAATAGGCAAGATTTGTCTAGTGCACTTACCTGGTCAACAAAAACTAAATAAAAAAATAAAAAAAATAAATACAGCAATACTCCATTAGAAGAAACAAGATCACTAAGATGAGTAATTTTTTCTTCAAACAACATGAAGACTTGTTGTATTCTGACATATTGCAGACTACCAAGCAGTACCTCCATGGAGGAGGGACAGAACCTACTTAGGAAATAGGCTCTGAAGCACTGCTGTGCCAAACCGAGCATCATTCCTAGCCTGGATATCCAGAGAGTAATGCTTGGTAAAAGTGTGTACTGTATTCCAGGTGGCAGCTTGACAAATCTCTAAGATAGGAATATCCCTGGCAGTAGCCAGGGATGCAGCTGTACCTCTGGTAGAGTGAACCCTCAGGTCTGAGAGTGGAGTCCTACCTAGTTTTTCATAGCAAAATTGAATGCAAGAGACAATCCACCTGGCAATAGATCTCTTAGTGGCAGGTTTTCCCTTGCCAGCCTCACCATAAGTGAGGAACAGTTGGAGGGAGTCAAACCTGTGACCCTTGGTGCGCTCTATGTAGTAGCTAAGGGCCCTTTTCACATCCAAAACTGTGCAGCCTCCTCTCTCCAGAGGAGGAATGGTCAGTGAAGAAAACAGGAAGAGACATAGACTGGTTAAGGTGGAAATCTGAATCCACCTTAGGCAAAAACTTCCTATTAGTCCTGAGGACCACCTTATCTCTATGGAAAGAGAAAATCAGGCTCCACTGACAGGGCTTGTAACTCACTTATGCATCTGGCAGAAGTGATGGCCACCAAGAAAACGGTTTTCCAAGTCAAGTACTTAAGCTCTGCTGAGGACAAAGGCTCAAAAGTGGGTTGCATAAGCTCAGCAATGCAAACATTAAAGTCCCAAGCAGGAGCAGGGTCCCTGAATGGAGGACTGGTATGAAGCAATCCCTTGAAAAAATTAGAGAAAACAGGATGAGCTGAAATGGAAGAGTGCTTGCCTGCTGAAAGAAAGGCAGAGACAGCTGCCAGATGCACTCTTAGTGTAGCTGGTCTGAGTCCCAAGCTATTAAGATGAACCATATAGTCAAGGACTGTGGGCAGGTCAGCAGATTCTGCAGAAATATGCTTCCCAGAGCACCATATAGAGAATCTTTTCCACTTGGAGTTGTAAGTGTTTCTGGTGGAAGGCTTCCGAGAAGCCTTTAGGATATCCATAACACCTTGAGAGAGGTGCAAATCAGCAAACTCTAACTCTTCAAGAGCCAGGCCTTGAGATTGAGAGATTTGAGATTCGGATACCAAACCCCCCAGCACATGTTAACAGGCTGTAATTCCTGGGAAGAGACAGGGGAAGGTGGACTGCTAAGGACAACAGGAGAGGGTACAAGGGCTGTCTGGCCCAGTCTGGAGCAATCAGAATCACCTTGCAGGGTTGAGACCTGATTTTGACCAACACCTTGAACAGGAGAGGGAAGGGGGGAACTTCCCTTCCCAATTGAGAACTAGGGCATCCAGGGGGACTGAGCCCAACACTGGGGGCCTGCAGCAAAAGAGAGGAAGTTGGTGATTGTCTGGGGCTGCAAAAAGATCTATCTGTGGGGTGCCCCATCTGGAGATCACCTTCAAAACCAGGGGATCCAGGGACCATTCGTGATGGCCCTGAGATAACCTGCTGAGAGCATCTGCCAGGACATTGTCCCTGCCTGGGAGGTGTACTGCTGCAAGAGAGGTGTTCAGGGAATAGGCCAGAGACCATAACTTCATTGCCTCTGTGCACAAGGCTGTAGACCGAGTGCCCCCTTGCTTGTTGATATACCACACTGTGGTGGTATTGTCTGTCCTGATCTGAACTACTTTGTTCTGAACAGACTTGGAAAAAACTTGAAGTGCTAGAAACACTGCTCTGAGTTCTAACAGATTGATGTGAAGCAGAGATTCCTGAGGAGACCACAACCCTTGGGTGGTCAGGTCTCCCAAGTGGGCTCCCCACCCCAAGAGGGAGGCATCTGTAGTAAGAATTAGAGAATGAGACTGAGTGACAAAAGGAACTCCCTGTCTTAGATTGTCTTGATCCAGCCACCACTGTAATGCCTGGATCAGGGTTCGAGTCACTGGAATTAGTTTGGTCAGAGGGTCCCTTTTCTGAGACCAGAAGGCTCTCAAGTGGAACTGAATATCCCTCATTTGAAATCTTGCTCCCTGCACCACTGCTGTAGAGGCAGCCATGTGTCCCAGGAGCTGCAGAAAATGCCTTGCTGGTCGAGACACCGGGAGGGTGAATGAAGAGGCCAGTGAGATAAGGGTCCTTGCCCTGTCCAGGGGAAGGAAGGCTCTTGCCTTTACTGTATCCAGCTCTGCCCCTATGAAGGTGAGGAGCTACATAGGCTCTAGAACGGACTTTGAAAGATTCAGAAGGAAACCTAGAGAAGTGAGCAGTTGCTGAGTTATCTGTAGGTGTAACTTGACTTGGTCTGGAGACTGGCCTACTATGAGCCAGTCATCCAGGTATGGAAAAATGGAGATCCTTTTTCTCCTTAGGAAGGCAACTACTACTGCCAGGCATTTTGTGAACACCCTTGGAGCAGAAGTTAGGCTGAAGGGCATTGCTCTGAACTGGTAATGGCCTGAGGGCAGCTCGAACCTGAGGTACTTTCGGTGGGAGCTTCTGATGAGAATATGGAAATAGGCATCCTTGAGATCCAGGGAGACTAGCCAGTCCCCTGGTCTTAGAGAGGGTAGAATTATTCCCAGAGTCACCATTTTGAACTTTGGCTTTAAAAGGTGCTTGTTTAAATATCTGAGATCCAGGATGAGCCGCCATTCTCCTGTCTTTTTGGGGGTTAAGAAGTACCTGGAGTACAATCCTTTCCCTTTGTGTAGGGGTGGGACCCTCTCTATGGCTCTGAGAGCCAAGAGGGAAGAGACCTCTGCCTCTAAGGCAAGTGCCTCTGAAGGATTTGCAGGTGGAAAGGATCTGGTTCTCATCTTTGGAAACTTTTTGAAGCTGAGAACCAGTCCCTGGCTTACTACTTCCAGGACCCATTTGTCTGATGTTAAAGACATCCAGTCCTAGACAAAGTAAGCCAGCCTGCCCCCACCGTGGTGGAGAATCGCCCTGGCAAACCCATCAGGGTGCCTGCTTGGCAGGGGCTTTAGACTGAGGGGTGGAAGCAGGCCTGCTTGTACCCCGTCTGCCTCTCCCTCTGAAGAACCCCCTATGAGCATAAGCAGAAGAGGAGGCCTGGGCTTGGTAGAAAGGCCTATGAAAAGGCCTGCCCCTTGAATGCTGCCTCTGGGGAGTGGCTTGCCTTTCCTTGGCCTGAGCGCTCCTATAGGTGGTCCTGTACTCATCCATTTTCTTCATGTAGTTCTCTGTTTGCTCCCCAAACAGAGAATTACCCACAACAGGAAAATCCATGGCCTTAGTCTGGGTATCCTGAGACAGGCTAGTACATCTGAGCCAAGCCATCCTACGAAGGGCCACAGATGTAGCCATGACTCTAGATGAAACATCATTGGAGTCCACTGCAGCATGGAATTGCACCTTGGATGCCTCAATCCATCTGCAGCCACCTGCTCCAGCTCCTTGGCAAGCTGGCCAGAGACCTGTTTAGCTAAAGCCATTACAGTGTCCCATCTAGATTTCTGATATCTAGCTGTATAGGCCATATAATTAGCCTGCCTGAGTCCCAAGGATGCTGCCATGTACCGTTTCTTTGCCATGGCATCAATCCTCCTGGAGTCCTTATCTGGGGGGTGTGAAGCCAAGGGTATATTTGCCTTATCATAGGCTGCAGCCTGCACTACCCCAACATGGCTGCATTGCTGGGTAAGGAACTCCGTATCTGAGCCTGAGAGAGTATACCTCTTGTCCATTCTCTTGTCCACAGGAGGTACAGAATTAGGAGTCTTTAAAATTTTTATTGTCTGTTTCCCAAAGGACTTATGAAGGGGAATAGACAGCCTCCTGGACTCTGGGATATCCATCATTTCAACATGGTCAGGCTCTCCTAGTCGTCCACAGCTTCTTCCATAGGAAGCTGAAGAGTTTCAGCCACTTTTTTGTAGAACATAAAATGGGAAGGGGACTCAAAGCCTAGGAGGAGAAACCCCTGAAGGTCTGTCTGGGGAGATGTCCGGGTCAATAGGCACATCCAGGCTTTCGTAATCACCATCACTATCTTCATACTCTCCTTCCTCCTCCTCCGGTTCATAAAAATCCTCCAAATTATAATCTGGAACCGGTGGAACCGACCGAACCGAGTCCCTTCCTGATGGTGCCGGTTCGGTTGGAACCGGGGTTAGCGACTGAACAATCCTTATCGCTTTGGCTATTTCATCAGTGGTCGAAGAAAGAATTTGTGGATCCGCACTGGCTGATTTATCCCTTCTTTTTCTTTTAACCGGAACCGACTCCTCGGAGTCGGTTCTCCTTTTGCCCCAAGAAGTTTCACCCTGGTCAGAGGGCACTCCTTCTGGTTCAGTTGGAACCGAGCCGGGCTGGCCATCTGGGCCAGCGGACTTCTTGGCCTCCCTTTTCCTGATCCTACCAACTCTCTTTTCCAGGGTAGCTGCAGGAAAATTCTTGCAAATCTGGCAGTCTGAATCGAGGTGGTCAAACCCCAGACAATAAACACAGGTGGTGTGGGGATCAGCCTTAGCAAAGGCTTCCCCACACACACACACACACACACTACAGTGTTGAAACCCAGTGGGCCCGGTTTTTCTTTTGGGTTTCTCAGATATGGCCAGTCCTAACAAAAACTTACCCTTTTTTCCGCAATCCGCCAGGCAAGACAACCTTAACGGTTCCTGACCGTGTCACGGGTCGTGGAAAAAACTGTAATGAAATCTGTTTTTTTTTTTTTTAGAACCGATAAGGACCGGTTACCACACACTAAAAGTAGAATAAACTTTTTTTGAACAACCTGATCAGTTCAAACCGAACCGATCGCACGTTTACAAGTTCCACAAAGAAGAACAAGAAAATAAACCTATCTAGTACTCACGATACCACAGACAGAGACTGAACCGACAGGTTACGGATTAAATTCGGTCGAAAACCGAGAAAAACGGTACTTTAACCGACAAACTTGAACCGAGCAAAGGAGAAATCTCCGGAGCGACTGTTCAGTGAGGCGGAGTAAAGAATCTGACGGTTTGACTTCAAACAGCAACAGACAGAGTCTCAACAGAGTTTGAGCTCAGCGCTCCATGCCTGGCATGGAAAGTTAACTCTTTCATCTCCGGGGCAGTTCAAAGGTTGGACATCACTGCAACATGACAGAATACAGCAAGACTTCATGTTGTTTGAACCACATGTTTTGCTCCAGCGATGGAATGATCTGATACACAATGGCCATCCGGAATGTGCGCTTCCACATGAACTGGTTCAGATCATGCAGATACAGTATGGGGCACTAGCCCCTCCCCCCCCCCAATCTGTTTGAGAACCAGAAGTACCTGGACACAAAGTCCTGACTGGGTAGGGCGTCCGGGACATGGGCTATGGCTCCTTCTGCAAAGAGCTGAGCAATGTCTTCCTAAAAGGTGGGCAGCATGTCCTGCGACACCCTGGACTCCCAAGGAGTGTAGGGTCGGGAAGGTGGGGAAGCCTCAAAGTCTAGAAGAAGCCTTCTGCCCACCTCTTTTAGCACTCACTTGTCCATTGTAACAGCAGACAGGGACAGGATGGATGGAGAACTATGCCCCCCAACCTGTCACTGTGCTGCTTTCGAAGGGGCACTGGCTGCTGCAGCTGGAGGAGCGCCACCAACCTGCCCCCACCTTTCTTTAAGACCCTAGATGATCCCAACCTTGAGTTTCATATGCCAGGCCTGGTTTTGCTCCTGCTGAGGTTGCTGCCGGAGAGGCTATGGCTGAAAGGACCGCTAGTGAAAAGCCTGTTTGTTAAGCTGCTTCTTCTTTTGGTCCTTTTAGGACAATGACACACAGTCAAGGGTGGCACTAGACTTCTCGATATGAATGAGATGTCCTTCCACCCCAGGGCCAAAGAGGTTGGTGCCAGTAAAGGGACAATAGCTAGCTTGTGCGGAGTGTCTGCCATGAAAATGGACAGACGCAACTACGCCCTGCGATACATGGAGACAGATGCCACCATGGCAAGGGGACTGGAGTCGCCCATGTCCAAGGCCATCTGAAGCTGGTGCTTAGCCAATGATTGATCCTGATCTCTGACCAACTTCACTCACATCTGATGGTCAGCAGGGAGGTAATCGAGGATGCCATCAAGGGCACCCATCAGAGAATGCCCAGAGTTGTCCATTATGACTCACCTAATGCAGACCCAAGGATGCCAAAGTGTAGACTTTTTTCGTGGCATGGTCAATCTTCCTGGACTCGTCTGGAGGATAGTCCACATCCCCTTGGCCCCCAGATTTGTGGAAGGCCAAATCCAAAACCAGCCCTTCAGCTGAAGAATGATTCGAAAACCCAGAAAGGGACCCAGTTGAGACCGCATACTTGTGGACCATAAAAGTGGAGGGTGCCAGGTAGGATGCTAGATGTTGTCAAAGCTCTAGGGCCAGCCCCAAAATAACTTCAGCCAAAGGAAAAGCAACCGATGGGGAATCGTCCCTGTCCAAAATGTCCACGAAAAGATACTTGACTCTTTCCTGGACTGCTTCTAGCAGGACATGCATGGACTCAGCTCACTAGGATAAGCACCCTCAATAACACCTGCCTACGGTTGGTGGTCAGCTCCTCGACTGAGCTCCGGCCGAGGTGGTAAGTCACAGAGGAGGCCATGGACAAGAGGTCCGAATCATCCGAGGACTCCTCAAAAAAGGTCCCTCGACCACTTTTCTCTACGGACTACCTTAGCTGTCTTCTGCTTGGGTGATTTCCATCGACAATTGGCCTGGCAAGCTGGTGGCCGAATGGGCCTCTATGGTTGCAAAGCCCATCTATAAAGAAGTTGCATGGACCAGCGAGGACATCAATGGTGACTGCCAGATGACCAAAGGTCCAATAGGTAAAGCCTTACCTTGCCCTGCAATGGCACACTGTTGCCAAAAGAGCTCCTCATAGCACCGGTGCATCTTGTAACGGTGCCACTCCTCACCCAAGGACATAGAGGATGAGAAGTGTTGACAGCAACACCTCCTGGTCAAGCAGCATCAAAAGCCTGAGCATCTTGATCAAGACCCACACCACTGACCTGAGGATCGACATCAAGGAGAGCCTTCCAGCTGGTTGCTGTATACCATATGCCTGGCCATGTTAACCAGAACAGGCTTGGATGGCTCGACTGCTGGCGGAGACCACTCCTGAAATGAACCAGTCGGGGATACCGACCGATGCATGTCCTTGTAGGTGAGAACTGGACGCACCAGGGTCTGCGAGACTGACCCCTCGATCTCATCCAACAGCTAGTAGACAGGCTCAAGGAAAATCTCCTCTGCCTGCTTGACCGGAGTCAAGGTCGACAAGCCCAACGGGGGTACTGAGGAGCTCTCGACCAAAGTCAAGCAGTCACGGGAGTCAAGGGATCAGGAGGACTGCAATCTCTCCTGGTCCCATGACCTACGCTGGTGATGCTTATGATTCCTGCAGCAGTGAAGTGGGCTCTCCCCAAGGTCTGAAGGGCTATATACATGTGACAGAATCCTTCCGTGAACAACCCCGATGCCGGCCTCAGTCAGGAGTAGCGCCAAGACCAAGGAGGTGCCAGCCGCCACTTCCTCTTTGGGGTTACAAGTTGTAGAGCTGAACCAGCAACTGCTGAGGCCTTTTTGCAGCCCTTAGGACAGTGTTTAGGATCCCTCTCTGAAGGCCACCTGAGGGGGAGACTGTTTCCTCTCTTTTATAGATTCCAGTAACTTCAACAAACAGAGGCAGCACCCAGCCATATAATGCCATGCTGCCCACCCAGGCAGTACAGGCACATGTCGTGTGGATCGGTGGCTGACATTTTCTGCCAGCATCGATTTGAACCCTGGCTTCCGATGCTCCATCTTCACTGATCACCACAGAGTCGAAGGAACTGAGGAAGTTCTGCAATAAAGATTGAAAACTTCAAAGTAAAGAGTTTGCTTACAGTGCACTGAAAACCTCAGCAAGAGTGCAAAGGAGGTGACCTGTTCTTTCAGCAGAAAGAATGATCGAACATCTTGAGGTGTAGATGGGGGAGGTGGGGGGATATATACTGCCAGGGTGGTGGGAGGAGCTTAGCTTCTATATGTCTGACAAATCAGTAATTCTGGTGGAACTGCCAATGTGTGGCTAGCAAATTATATCCATGCCCCTAGAATTTATCAAATACAGCAACTACTATTGTAAGTTATTTCCTGAAAGAAGCAATAATGTAGGTAGGTTAACTACAGCTACACAATATTGTAGTGCTATGTTGCACACAATTCCTCTTTAAAGGAGACCTAAACCCACACCTATTGTAAATGTTATATGGATTGTTGTCCCCACTCAGCTCCATTACTGTAGCTGTTACGGGTTTGAGTTGCCATTTTTTACCGTCAACAGTACCCCCAGCAACTATCCTGGACGACTCCACTTGATGCCAAGTAAAATCTCCTTTGTTCTTGAGTCATTAACATATGAGATTATGTCACTTTGCTCATTAGTCTTCACAGCATGTCTGGTAATCTGAATACCAAGCAGGCAGCAGCAAAGGTGCCCCCTGAAATGAAACAATCCAGGTGTGTGTGTGGGGGGGGGGGGCCACAGCCCCCTGATCATCTCCATTCCTGTCAGTGCCCAGGACTGGTACACTGTTGACTGCTACCTGGCAACAGTCGGCCCTCGGACGAAATCTCAGCCATCTTTGCCGTCCCTCAGAATCTGCACCCACCCACTCTGCCTATGTAACAATCTTGTGGGACTTGTCGCATTCTGGGAGACAAGATCAGAGAGCAGCAGCAGAAACAATGAAAAAAATGGAGATTCCCCACACTAAAAGTGGAAGACTGCAGTCTTAAAAAAAGTAAACAAAATACCACTATCAATACAAACGGCAAAGACACCGTAGACTCAAATGGACAGACTGTAAAACACATCTTTCTAAATTTAACTTTAAGGTTCCTTTAAGAAACTTTAAAAGGCAGCAGCCAGTCTGATGCAACAAGGTACCTTTGTATGATACTATACCACCCTTTAGGAAGCAAGTTTTTCAGCTTTCAGTGTAGGCCAAGTTCTGCAGCGAAAAAACTCATGAAAACAATAAGTTGTTGCAGGAGATTTAGTGCACAATATTATGTAACCTCCCCAGGGAGAAGCACTGTATATCGACATCGCTGCCAGCACAGCCCTTATACACAATGAGTGTACATACTGGTAGATTAGAGTGTGTCCTATTTCCTTGAGAAGGGACTACATTGGTGCCTTTCTGGCCCAGCGGTGGGAGTATCAAGTATTATGAAATGGATATAAAAAAGAATCCAAAAATCTGATTGGCTGAGAAGCTCAGAACCCAGTTCTGATATCCCAGCATAACCGTACTGGAAAAAGATCCGTCACCTCACTGACTTGTTTACATTAAGCAAGCACAGCTGTTGTCAATATGCATCCACTTACTTACTTGTATTTAACCAAAAAAAAGTACCATCAGCCATCTACTGGTCAAACAGCTAAAGTACAATGGCTCCATGAGATTTTTTTATCCCTTTAACCTTTTTTCTGTTACTTATTTAAACTTAAAAAAAGATATATTTATTTATTTACTAATCCTAATAGACCCATTTCACAATCACAATAAGGCACTCGAGGGTCTGCTTTGTGCTTGGATAAAAGCCCTACTCAGGCGGTAGAAGCGCTCAGCCTTTGGCCTTGTGCTTCAACCCACCCAAGGCGTGTCACTATCCCAGTACACTGCACCCAGTCATGCCTTTTTGCTTAACTGAGTCCCAGTTGCCATGTTTCATACCGTACAGATGCTTCATGTCCTACCTGGAGACTTGTTACTGTGAAGTTTGCTATCAATCGAATGACTTCTGGGTAATTTTCCACCTTTACCAGTTCCCCCAGTTGATAATTACTCTTCAGCCGTGCCAAAAGCCTGCAGAATTCATGATAATTGTTCAGATCCGCCAGGCTCTGAGGAGAACAACACATTTCTGTCAAACATCGCTCAGTATCATTTCCACTTTGAAGAAGACATCTTGTGACACTGAAACTCATTGCTCATCTTGGTTTTCCTGTCAGCTGATCTGCTATATGTTTGGCACACTTGTTATATCAGTTTATTTCAAACATTTTACCAGAAAGGGCATACTGAGCTGGTAACAGCTCGTTTCCCGGATGCATCCTGGGGAAAGGGGAAACTGGGAAGGCGCAACCAGTGATATCATCAATACAATATGGTGCAACAGTAAATCACATTGCATTGCAAGAATTAACAACACTAATAACAATACAAGGGTGTGCAATAAATCAAAATAAAACAACCGCAGTGAAGTGAAAACATAATACGGTACAACAAACTGACAGAAGACACAGGATTATAGAATTTTATACAGCACACATTTGCCTCCAGTAGTCTTCCTATGCTGCAATATGTAAAATTCCATCATCCACCGGAGATAAAAACTTTTTTGTTTAATATTTGCCAGATTCTGGCAGCTCCTTTCCTTCCTGAGGAGGATGAGGAGGTTTTTGTTTTTTCTTAGCAGGCACCATTTCCAGTGTCTGCTCAGAGACTCTTAGTTACTGGATTCAGGGTTTCCCCCATTCAGACTCCTTGATTTCTGAATCATCTTTTGCAGCCTCTTCTTTGTTATGCTATTTACTTTGAGGGGCTGGACTCTCCTCTGAGCCTTTAGGTGACATGGAGGCAGACTGAGGCAGACTGAGTAGCCATAATGTCGTCTAACTTTTTAGCCCTATTCTTTTGCATTTTAAGGCAAAACTTAATGCAGACTCACAACTGACAAAATCGTGATCTGGACCCCGGCACCTCAAACACAACTCATGGCAGTCTACCTCAGCCAGGAGCTGAAAACGTACAGTTAAGTATGCGCCTCCCATAACAGCAAATCTTCAAGAAGATCTCTTACAACAGGCCATCATTGGTAGGACTTAGCCGCCAGGTACCAGGACCACATGGAAACCTAGCTAGCAGTGTACCAGAGGGGGGTCGCCCACCTCTTGATGTCAGCCAACCCTATATAAGGCAGGTGGCCCCCATACACTCAAGTTCTCCCACTGGAGACCAGAGCAGGATGGCGTACGGAGGAACCAAGGAGGATTCCGAGCTATCCCAGAGACATCAGAGTAAAAGCAAAAGGCTCGTCCCCATGAAAGGGGGGGAGAGAGAGAGGGAGAGAGAGAGACAAAAAAAGGGGGAAGTAGAGAGGGAAAGCAGGGCCTGCTGCCAGAGATCCTCTCGAAGATCTACTGTTATAGCAAGTTCTTACGTAACTGTACTATCATACTTTGAGGGTATCTCTTGCAGCAGGCCATCAGCAGCAGGACCAAGTCCCAAGCAGTTCTGGCACTACAGACATGCAGTCTGGGAGGCAGGTAAAAGGAAAAATGATAGCCGACAAAAGGAGGTCCTGCAGAACGGCTAGGCCGAAGTTAGCCCTACGCCTAGAGGTGATGTCTAGACTGTACTGTTTGGTGAAAGTGTGGACAGTGATCCAGGTAGCAGCAGCGCAAATATCAGCAGCTGACACATTTCGTAAACAGGCTACCGAGACAGCCATACCTCTAATGGAATGGCCTTTAACCCCTCCAGGACGTTCCTTGCTGTAGTTAGACATCGGAGTGCCCTCTTTCCCATGGGCGAACGTAAAACAGCTGATTAGACTTCTGGAAGTCTTTAGTCCAGTGTGTATAGTACCGCAATATTCTATGCGCATCCAAGGTATGGAGCAATGCCTCCCCTAGATTGGAATGCTCCAGAAAATAAACAGGCAAGTGGATGGATTGATTAAAAGTAATCTCAGACACCACCTCAGGAAGAAACTTAGAACTGGTACGTAAAGACACCCTGTCTTTGTTGAAAACCAAATAAGGGTCCTTACGTGAGGGCCTGAAGCTCGGAAATCCTCCAAGCAGAAGTAATCACAACTAAAAATAACACTTTCCATGACAGAAAGCGTAGTTCACAAGATGCGGCTGGTACAAAGGGAGGCAGTGTGAGCATTTCCAACACAAACCTGAGGTCCCAAGGCAGGTCGGGGTCATGGATTGGGGGTTTCAAATGCAGGATGCCCTGCAGGAAAGTGAGAGATATGTCCAGATGAGCCACTGAATGGCCTTCTACAGGTACATGGTATGCAGAGATGGCAGAAAGATGTACCTTAACAGAGGAGTACCGGAGGCCCGAGTCCGAGAGGGACAAAAGGTAGCCTAGAACCTGATTCACTGGACAGGTGAAGGGATCCAAATGGTGCAATGCAGCCCAAATAGCAAAACGCTTCCATTTCCTAGATTAAGTGGCCCTGGTGGAAGGCTTTCTGGCAGCCAGCAGAACATCGGCCACTCTGGGAGAAACCCCAAACCTGGCAATGGCTATGTCCTCAGAACCCACGCATGCAGATGGAGAGATCTGAGGTCTGGATGAATCAGGGTGGCCTGCTCCTGGGAGAGTAAGCCTGTGCACAGAGGCAGGGAGAGAGGAGGTTCCACTGACAGATGCTGCAGCAAAGGGAATCAGATCTGACGAGGCCAGAAGGGGGCTATGAGGATCACTGTAGCCCCCCTCCATCTGGAGTTTGATCAGAACTTGAAGGAGCAAGAAGAGAGGGAAGGCATATATAAACCTTCCTCTCCAAGATAGGGACAATGCTTCTCACCAGAAAACTCCAGGCCCTGGATCTAGCAAGCAGAAATGCAGCAGTTTTGCGTTGTGTGGGGATGCAAAAGGTCCAACTCTAGCCAACCCCACCTTTCGAAGAGGTCCTCTACAACTGAAGTCAGAAGTTCCCACTTGTGGGCTTTGGACTGAGATTGGCTTAAGCTGTCCCACAGCCAAGAGTTCCAGGCTGAGCTCTATTGCCCAGTATCAGACTCTATTTGCTTCTCTGCACAGGGGATTGGAATGAGTTCCCCCCTGCTTGTTTATGTAATAAACCACACATAAGTTGTCCGTCTGCATTAAGAGCGGACCCAGGAGAGCCGAGTCTGGAAGGCCTGCAGGGTGTACAAGACAGCTAGTATCTCCAGGACACTGATGTAGAGGTCCTTCTCCACCTCAGATCATGTCCCATGAGTTTGGTGGTTCTCCAGATGAGCCCCCCAACCCAAGGCATCCGTCGTAGGTATCTGCTGAGGCGAAGGTGGACAAAAAGGAATCCTGCAAAGCAGACCGGTGGGCTCCACCCACCACAGCAGGACTTTCCCGACTGGATTTGATATCAGAACTGGCTGATCCAGAGGATCCGTAAACTGGTCCCACTGGACCCACAACGTCCACTGGGGGATTCTCATGTGTAGCCTGGCCAGGGGAATTGTGGCAATGGCTGTGGCCATAAGGCTTAGGAGCCTCAGAAAAACATTCGCTGGAACAAAGAAGACAGGCCTGGTCTGTCAGGCACTCTGCTCTGTTCGGGAGAAGGAAAGCCTTCCCCTGGGTCGTGTCCAGCACAGTACACCTATGCATGGGAGGCGCTGGCAAGGAGTTAGGAAAGACTCTGACATATTGACAGTGATGCCCAAAGCTTGGAAAAGGCTGCAGGTCTGAGCAACAATCCACAGGAGATGGCCCCTGGACAGGCCAGCCAACAGCCATTCATCCAGGTACGAAAAAACGTAGAACCCCTGCCATCTCAAGGCAGCAGCCACCACCGCCAGGCATTTGGTAAAGACCCTGAGGACAAGCCAATGAGCAGAACTCAGAACTGGTAATGCTCTCCTTGGAAGTGGAAATGGAGGACGTGCCAGTGGGAAGCAAAAACTTTGATATGAAAGTATGCATCCTGCATATCAAGGGAACAGAGCCAGTCCCCCTGATGTAGCAGGGGCAGTAGTCCCTGAAGGGTGACCATCCTGAACCGTTTGTACTCTATGAACAAGTTCAGGTTGCTTAGGTCCAGGATGAGCTGAAGATCTCCCATCCTCTTGGGGACCAGGAAGAAGTGGGAGTAGAACCCCTTTCCCTGCTGAGGTGGCAGGAACAGCTGTATGGCCCTTTTTTGAAGTAAGGCTTGAATTTCCTCCTGGATGAGGGGGACATGGCCGGGAGGATATGAGGACAGACCCGTAGGGTTTTCTGGAGGCCACTTGAATTCTAGAGTGCGGCCATGCTCGATAAGCTGTAGTACTCAGTTGTCTGTAGTGCCCTCCCTTCAGCTGTCTAGATGGAGAGAGAAACGACCCCCAACCACCGCCTCCTGAAGAACTATTGGGGGCCGGGGGTCTGGCAACAAGTCAGGAGGTGGGGCCGCCCCTGGCTGGGCTGCAGCTGCACCTCTAGCAGCTCAGGAGCTGGCCGGGGCGGTGGCAGGGAACGCAGGCTTGCCGTGAGTCTTGGGAGGGGGTCAGGCCTGCCTGTGGAAGGAGTGGCGAAAGGGTGCCCTCTGTTCTGACTTCAACTGGGTATGGTACATGAAGTGGACTTTACGGCTCGTCCAGAGGTCTGGAGTTCTGAGATAATGTCCAGAACATTTCCCCCCAACAGTTTGAGACCCTAAAAGGGAGCGTCCATGATACTGGTCTGGATGTCTGGAGCGAAGCCCAAGATCTGGAGCCAAGAATGGCATCTCAAACTGGTGCCTACGGCTGCCACCCAGCCTGAGGCATCCAGTGCATCATATACTGCCCTGAGAACGTGGGTACCGATGGCAGACTGTTTTAAGGGCCTGAAAGGTCTGCTGCTTTGAGGGTGATCCGGCATGGCCTGGACTGCCTCTCTAGCCTGGTCCTACAAGAGGTTTTGGTATTGCACCATATGGGCCAAATAGCTAATGGCCCAGATGGCAAGGGTGGCAGAGGCAAAGGCCTGCTTGCCCATCTTGATCAGCTGGCGAAACACTGTCAGGAGGGAGGGCGCTGACGTGCTTCAGCCTTTTGGTGCAGTTGTTCACCGTGTTGATGACGACCGAATCCGCTTTCGGTTATTCACCAAAGCAGGGTTTGCCATCTGGGGCGTGGTAAAGCCTATGAGCCTTCTTGAACACCACTGGAACTGTGGGGGGGGGGTGCCATGTGGTCTTGGTAACTCGTAAGACTTAATGGGGGGATGCCACCAAAGGGGAAGTGTCGCACTGGCGAAGGCAAACTGCCAGGCGGCGCTCCAGGTCCAGTTCCTCAGTCTCCCACCCCATAGTGGCTTGAATATGCTGCATGATGTCCATGAAAGTAGGAACATTTTGGGGGGGGAGATTTGGGAACATTATTGGGCTCCCCTTCATCTTCGGAGTCTGCCAGAATGGAGGAGGACTCAGAAATTTAACCATCATTGGTGTCCGAGACGTCCCCGCTGTTGCCGGGCTGTTTGTCCGGACAAGCAGGGGGTCCTGCATCAGTAGGGCCCTGATGAGTACGAGGGACACTCAGGCCCAGGTAGGCCGGGGGGGTCCTGAGGAGGTCCCTGGGGGTGCGCCGAGTCCAAGGGACCTGCAACTGCATGAAAGACCATAGGGCAGAGACCAATCCATGGTAATCCATGGGTGCCAGCGACAGACTCTAGGCATTGTGTGGGGATAGGAAGGGTAGGAATAAGCCAGCGCCAGTCCACCAGGCGTTGGGAGGGGTAGGCTGACACTGGTGTAGGGGAAACTGGCGCCGGAAAGGAGGGAGACAGCACTAGCAAAAGCTGAGGGGAGATTGGGCTCTGGGAGGCACTGGTGCCTGCAACGTCTGCTCCTGCGAAAACGCAGTAGATCTGATGGTGGTCCCAGAGGACAGGACAGGCGTCAGCGGCATGGGTGAGGGGGTGGCAGAGACAGATCTGGTGCCAGCACCACCAGCGCCAGCCCGAGGAGCTCCGACTGAGCCACCTGCCGAACAGCCCACCGAGAATAAGAGCTGAAAGAGCAGGAGCTGGGGGCAGGATACGGAGTACCCTGTCATGGGAAGTCGCTGCCTGTGACAAGAGACCCAGGCAGTCAGCGGGGCCACCGGTAGCCCTGAGGAGGTAAGGGCTGCGGGGCCAAGGAGGTCAAACCCCCAGGGACGAAGATCCCTACAGGGTCAATGGAGCCTTGTGAGAAGACCACAAACAGGAAGCAGACCGGGGTCAGTCCTGGTCCTTGTCGCGATGTTTGTGCTTCCCCAAAAATTTCTCCTTAGACTTCAATGATGAAGAGCCCAAGGACTGGGCCAGGGAGGCGGAGGCACTCCAGGCCTGCAGCCCCCATTCCACTAACGCGAACCATCTGCTTTAGGAGATGGCTCTCCAGGGTCTTCTGACGTCGTCTCCTGATGGCCAGGTTAAACTTCTGGCAGACCTCGCAGGCTTGGACATCATGGTCTGGGTCTAGGCAGAAGAGGCAAGCAGAATGGCCATCCTTATCCGGGATCTGTTTATCACAGGCACACTTAGTGGAGTGGTAAGAAGATTCAGATGGTCGAGAAAACAAACTTGAAGAAAGAACACAAATTTTGATGTTTAACTCAGAAAAAAATGAGAAAATAATAAAGCGTGGTAAACATGGGAAAATGGTGGTCGACTGTAGCTGCGGTGGTCTCAGTGGTCCGACATATGCTGGTAGACGGCAGGAAAGAACTGAGGAGGGTATGGGGGCCGCCTGCCTTAAATAGGGTTGGCCAACGTCAGGGGCTGACATCAAAGGTGGACAGCCCCCACTGGTACACTGTTATCTAGAAGGTTTCTGTGCGTTCCTGGCATCTGGCAGCTATGTCCTACTGGTGATGGCCTGCTGCAAAAGATACCCTCGAAGATAGATTACATTTTTAAAGCCTGTGAATCCTGTCTTCTTTCTGGGCCTGTCAGTCATGCCAAAACACTGACAACCCAGGGAAGACGCTCCGGTTTCCACAATTTAATAAAAAACACTACCACAGTAAAACAGGTTTAAAAATATAGAAATGCTGCACGGTTCTGTTTTTAACAAGAACCGTAATAACATGGGAATATCAATAGGTTCTCAAACAGAAAAAACAAGCCAGATAACATCTGTTCCGGAAAAGAAAAGGAACTGGTAATAGTAAATCAAAGTACCACAAAGCGGCATACTTTTTACAGAAAAATAAGGCTTTTTATAAATAAACAGAAGTGGTTCCCTGAAAGTAGGAACCACGCCATAGAATGGCCTTCTCCAGTTCCTAGGAACAGATGTGGAGTCAGAGAAAAATCAAACACACACAAGACACCATAAAATACAGCTAAACTGTTGCGGCTTTTAAAGAGTTATTAAAATAATAAACCGTAATCGATCTGAAGTGAAGACTTTGGGGGTGACTGCTTTCTTCAGGTGGAGAATATAATCTTCCATTACAATGCAGGGGTGAGTGTGACTGCACGCAGAGGTTTGAATTTAATTCGAAGATTCTCCAATTAGCATAAAATTCTAAGCTCCAGGGCAGCTCATTCCAGGTGAATGCCTGCAGCTGTTAAGCATATGTGAGGAATTCCTGGGGTCAGATACTGTATATAAGACTTCAGCAAACCAATTTCACAGTGAACCTGGAGTATTAAGTGTTTTGTATTTTTTTGTTGTTAATACATACAGTACATACAACCTGCTCCCTAAAAGTCAGATGGATAACTGGCTCAAAAGATCAACTTCTTGCCCCAGATCTCCTGTCTAGGACCAGGGCTTGCCTTTCGGTGTGATGGCATTAACAGATTAAAAACAAATCCCTAAACGCACCCCTAAAACCTTGAAGCCTGCTGGTCTAAAGGCAGACTTCTCTGTACTGTCAACTGGGAAGCAAAGACTAGGAGCCCACCTCCCATCTCAACTCCGACTCCTCTTTTACCTCCTCAGTCAGTAACCTTGGTGTCAAGGAACCACTGTACCGGATTTATTTTGCTCTCTCCCCAGCACTGTGTTACTTGCACTCTTGCCTCCACCGTCTGTAATCTTGGTGTCACTCTTGATCCTGAATTCTGCTTCAATCCCTATATCTTGAATGTCTTTAGATGGGTTTCTGTAACATCACTCATGTATGTCCTTTTATTGCCCCCAGCTTCTTATTCATGCTCCTATCTCACCACATGCAACTCCCTGCTCTTTGACCTCCTACAGCCTCAAGTACCATAACACAGCTTGTCCAGAATGCAGCTCCATCTCCTCACCCACATCAAAAAGTGGGATCACACCATTTCCAATGAAACTGGATCCACCTCCTTCAGAAATCCATTCTGAATCATATGCATCCCCTTGAAAGACTAGACAGACCACCTCCCAAACTTGGTCTCCTACTCCCACACCCCACCCCACCCCAAGCTACCTTCCACCCTCTAACTTCTCCCTTCTTAAAGCAGCAGTGCAAGATAAAAAAATTCTGCACTTTTGCAACAGTTAATTCCCTGTGCTCTGTTGAACATTTACCTGGTAATCTTTCTCGCCGGCACTGTACCATCACCCCGTAATTTACTTCAACCAAGACTAATCAGACCTATTAAACGAGAAGTGGAGAGCAGTCTGGGATATCACTAAGCAGACCAAGGATAAAAACATTAAAATACAACTCAATTACCCCCACTAGACTGAAGGTTTTCACAGACGCCAGGCCTCAGTCTTTGGATTCTATGCTGGAAGCAGCTCCCACCCTCTGCAAACTGGGCCTCAAATGTCCAGAGCTCAACATGGAAGCACTGGAGAAGAGTCTTTCCCTTATGACTTGGTGCCAAGCTGGTAGACCAAAGAGAGCCAACCTTGCTCCAGCTACTTGGCCACAATACTTGCAAACCAACCTCCGGCACATTCTGGATCAAGAACTTTGTGCCATTAATGGTTCACTTTCTGAAGCTGATAATTGAGCAGCAGGAGCTTTTTCTTGACTGTTGGTTGTAATGCCATTCCTCGGACTTTGTACTTGATTTTCAAGCGGCTGTGACGAGCCTGTATCTGTCTGTTCCCTTCTTCCTCCACACTGTTTGGCCCACCACCTGTCTGGTTGTTTTATCCCATGAACCTCCTTATTGGACATGACTATTTTCATGGCATTATGCTCACTGGGTGCCCCCCGTAGGAACTCTCATACACTGTCAAGAATGGAGTTGTAAATCCCACTTGGACTCCCACTGCATTTACATGTAGTTGCATTTATGTATAACATTTCTGGGATCAGACAGCCTATATGGATCGGGGGGGCACCCTAGTACGCACTGGGGGAGGGAGGGAGGGTATCTGATTAAGGTTATGCTGCAGAGTTTGATGGAATGACAGACAGGGATGTGGGAAGGTCATGGGGCGGGAGTCTTTCAGTCCACGCTGACACACAAACATACGAAGAATGCCAGCAGATACAGGCTTGATGGTCTATCTAGTATGCGCGAGTGTGCAGCTAGCAGTCTATTACACTGCAGCTGCTCCCCCACCTGCATATCCAATTTTGTGCCTGCATTTAGCCAAGCTGTCACCCCTCCCCCCAGTACCGCACTGGCGACCTTCTCCCACTTTGTCCCATCCCCTCTTAATACTGCCTGTCTTCAAGGATACCACCTCCTCAGGCAGTGTGTTCCACCTTGTCACCACTCTCTGTGAAATAGTGCCTTCTCATTTCCCTTCGGAATCTACCATTCTCCAACTTTAGATTGTGCCCTCTAGTGTCCCTCCCTCTCCTTAATCTTAAAATTCTCTTAGTACCACCTTTATTTATGCCTTTCATATATTTGAAGGTTTTCATCATGTCCCCTCTATCCCTCCGTTCCTCCAGGGAGTACATGTTGAACTCCCTCAGTCTCTCCTCATAGGGTTTGTCCTCCATACCGAGGATCATCCTAATTGTCCTGCGTTGGACCCCATCCAGCAATTTAACATCTTTCTTTAAGTAGAGGTGCCAGAACTGCACACAGTACTCTAGGTGTGGCCTCACCAATGACCTGTACAGTGGCAGGAGACCTTCCCTCTCCTGGACAGGATTCCTCTGGCAATACACTCCAGCATCTTATTAGTCTTAGCTGCCGCTTTTCTGCACTGTGCTGAATGGTTCATTTACCATGTTATTACCCCCAAGATCTTTTTCCTCCTCCTCTGTAGGGGATAACTGTACCCCCCCCCCAAAGTCAGTAATAATTCCTTGGGTTTCTTGCTCCCAAGTGCATGACTCTGCACTTCTTTGCACTGAACCCCAACTGCCATGTTTCTGACCAGTGCTCGAGTCTAACCAGATCATCCTGTAGCCCCTGCCACCCCTGTGTCTGAATCTGTGTCTGACGACCTGTATTATAACATCCCATCTGCACACAGCCTATATGCCACCCTTGGTGATCAGAGGCCTCAAGGAAGGTTTGTCTGCATGGGTGGGACCCCTTGGTGGTCACTCCTGCCTACTGACGGGTGGGGGAGGAGGGCATTTGCTGCAGGGTTTACGGATCATCAAATTTCAATCCTGGTCTCTGTGGGCCCTTACTATGGATCTACATCAGCAAGGGCATGGGTCTGCCCGTGGTCGTATACTATTTCTCAGGCATGGCCATGATCCCTGAGCTGAACTAACAGTGATTACACGATAACCAGGGGGATGGCACAAACGAAAGGGGGGGGCCTAGATGTCATACGAGTATTGCTTGAAGAAGTGTTGTCTGCGGCCCCACAGCAGGGGGCTGATAATCTTTACTCACCTCTTTACAGCCCCCATTGACCATCCTATCACTGGCCTCAGCCTGGGACCTTTTCTGACCAGTATTTATTATGGATCTGGCTTGCCCACAATCACAAGCACTGTAGTTCTAACTACTACTTCCTTGTTCACACAAAGTTGACTCTTCTAACCTTGGAAGTATTTCTACTTTTCTTTAATGTATTTCCACATATATATTCATATGTTGTTGCACCTGTTGTGCAGACACTTCTTGTTGTCATGTTGTTATTAGTTACGGTTTTGCTGTGGGGCTTATGATGGGAACTACAGGTGGCGTGTTGGTGCCCCTGGATTTTCCGGGGAGGATGGTGGGATCTCCCAGCACATAACAGTTATTTCCCGATATCATGGGTTCCTTGAAGGTAACTACCCTGAATGTACAGGGCATTAACTCCCCTGCCAAAAGGGACTAAAATCCTTGCCCACTTGAAATGCCTTGACACAGATATTGGGTTTTACGAGAAACTATGCTCACGGCGGTACCTTAAACTACGCTTAACTGGGTGGGGCAGGTATTCTCACCTCACATTCCTCCGGGAAGAGGGCAGAAGTCACTATACTGCTCCGCAGGGATGTGCCCTTTGAGGTACTCCATAACTAGATGGCAGAGAATGGGAGACTTGTCACTAGTGTCAGGCACTAAGTTTGCCCAAAAACTTCACTTCATTAATATCTGTGCCACAAATAATGATACCCCAGACTTTTTTTTTTTTTTTTTTTTTTTTTAAAGGGTTTTCTTAAATATTGCTAGTCTGGGGAGGCATGGTCTTGAGGGGTACTGGTGCATCCCAGACCCTTACTGGAATCATTCTGCACATCGACCAATAACTCATGGGCCAGGCAGTGCGGGCCAGGATGGAGGAACTAGCACTGGCAGACAACTGGAAGGAACTTTATCAGTCTGTTAAAGATTATACTATTTATTCAAATCTGCACAGCTCATACTCCAGGATCAATTATATCCTGGGAAGCAAAACGGGTTTGCATAAAATAAAAACCTGTAGTATACACCTAAAGGTAAGCTCTGATCATGCAGCAGTCACACTGTGGCGCTCCTGCTGGACAACTGGACAAAGGCCTCCTTTTATTCTCTGTTCAGAGAGGACTTTAAACAACTAATTAGGGATGCAATACAAATGTACCTATCTGATAATCAGGGGTCAGGCTGAAGTTGTACTGGGATGCCCTGAAGGCAACACTTCGGGCGTCATTATTTCGTATGCCTCCTGCCTCAAAAGGCAGCGGTGTGAACTGCAAACTACCTAGAAACTCGACTCAGAGATTTAGAGAAGCGGCATAAGCAATCAGGGTCTCCAGAACTATATCAGGAGATACAGCAGGTCCAGAAAGACCTCCAGGCTCTTTTGGATGTGAAGTCGGAGGGTCATCTCAGATATTCAAACCAAAAATATTATGAACAGGGTAATAGGGCAGACCACCTCTTGGCATTCCGGTTACACAAAGCACAGTCAGACCAATATGTATAAAAGATACGGGAGGGAGAGAGGGACTGTGTACCAGTAGCTTTTACTCCTAGAGACATAGCTTCCACCTTCCAAAGGTACTGCAGCTCTCTCTACAGTACAGACACATCTGGGCAGGCACGTAGGGAGGATATCTATGACTTCCTCAACTGCTTAACGTTTCCCAGGTTGACAGAGATAGAAAAAGATGCTAGATGCCCCCACCATCCCAGATGAAATAGATCACGTACTCCAGAACTTGTCTACAGATAACTTGCTGGGTCCAGATGGATTTAACATAGAATTCTATCAGACATTCAAGTGGCAATTAATCCCCTTACTCACTAATGTATTCAACACCTGCAAAGTCTATGGGGCTCGTTTTCAAAACACTTTTACAAAAGTTTAAGCAACCTTTGATAAAAATGAAATCCACTGCTCAAATACAGTTTTAGATCTGTATAGCGCACCCTTGCACTCTCCCTAGTTAGACATCACAAAACGTCAGAGGGCGGACCGGGAAATGGAAAGATCAGCTGACCAGCATTACATCACAATTTACGATCCCTTCCCTCTCTTGATGGACATTCTGAAAACTTACAGTATTTTATGCCAGAAGGACTACTGCAAGGTTAAGGTAACAGGCTATGAAGCTGTACCCTTAATCTTTGAAATTACCTTTAAACTTGAACACTCTAAAGTTCTATCTCTGGGGCAACACTTCAGGGATAAGATGCTGCTATCTGTAAGACATCAAAATACACTCTGACTGCTAAAATCAGTAAAATATTAAAACAATATTGTGGATGCTTTTGAAAATGAGACAGGCTCAAGAGGTTTCCAAATCTTATGGGCCATCACACTTTTGCCACTCCTCACCCGGCCAATATGCCTTCCATCAATTTCCCTCACTCTGGAACCAACTCTCCTCCTCCTCCTCCTCCTCCACTCTCCTTTCCCTTTCCCTGGCTCTCTCAGGCACCAGTTGAAATTTCATCCACTCCCCACCTGTTCCTGTTACCCTTCCTCCTGACACCTCCCCAGCCAAGCCATAACCATACTGTAAGCACCCAACTGGGTCCTCCCATCTGCCTTGGTTTCACCACCACACCGCTACAGTTTTCTCCCTCAACTATAAGGTCAGGCAAATAATTCACCTACAGGTCTATCACCTGTTGTCAGTATTGTTCTTGATCACTGTGTACTGCTGCCGCTTCTGTATATGCACTTGTCGAGTGTTCTTATTAAGCTGGACTGCACTCTATTCCCTGTAAATACAATTTTTGTATTTAATCTAATTTTGTACAAACTTCTTACCAAATGTTTTTCAATGGTTACATAGATGTTGACGGCAGATGAGGGCCTTCCGCCCACCCAGTCTGCCCATTTACGCATGCAACTGTGCTTCTGTAAGCTTCCCTAGAACTAGGTTGTCCCCTCCCCCCCAACTACCGGGATCCTATTATGCCTATCCCATGCATTCTTAAATCCTGTAATCGATTCTGCCCACCACCTCTTCCCACAGGCTGTTCCATTTGTCCACCACCCTCTCTGTGAAGAAGTACTTCCTCACGTTCCCTCTGACCCTTCAGCTTCATCCCATGTCCCCTAGTCCTGTAGCATCTTTTTCTTTGAAAAATTGTGTTTTCCTGCACCTTGTTCCTCCCTGTGAGGTACTTATATGTCTCACTCATATCCCCCCTCTCCCTCTTCTCCTCCAGGGAGTACATTATTTATGTTCTGCTATTATGTATTGTGATGCTTCTTCCACTGTTCCCGTCCCCCAAGGTCATACCTAGAAACGACCAAGAACAAAGCACAATTTGGGTAATGGTTATACATTATATAATATGCCTCCCTTGAAGTTAAATACAGATATTAATAGCAGCAACATTATCATTGTTTAAGCGTTTTTGTGCATAATAAGATAAATATGGTTTATTTTACTTCGATAGGAAGAGGAAAAAAGTTTTTTGGATCGTTTGAACTAAGTGCACATTCCAAGAAGGACTTAGGTAGATAAACGGTTTATAAATAAATTAACTAACAAATATAACATAGATAACTATTTATGGAATTGAGAAATTTGAAGGAACATAAAGTTAAAACGTGTGTTCTGTTTTAAAACAGATTGAAAAAACCCCCGTGAACAAGCCCATAGGAGTGAAACGTAGGGGGCTGGAATTGTATTAAAGAAGAAGAAATTTTACACTTGTCAAGTATCTCTTTCATGCAGAAGAAAGCTTTTGGACTCCCTGCTTTTGTTATTATTGGTTTACAAACCTAGAAACGAGTCTTGGTTCAGTGTGCCTCTCCCGGTTACCAATTTTCAAATAAATAAAATCTCTCTGAATGAATGAATAAATGAAAAATCCATTTGAATGTGGTAGATGCAACCTACTGGACGCAGTATCTAATAACCCAGTCTAGGACACACAACTATGCCATAATAAGAACACTTCCTGAAGGATGCATGCCACAAACAAATGGGAGTGTCTGGTGAGAGTACATGCACCTACCTAGGCCCTACATTATGGGTTACATAAATGACTGCTGAGAAAGTAGCACACAAAGTCAGTCACAGTGCAGAAACCCCACCAGTATGCTATTCCAAAGCAACCACACTGGGTAACTGGCACTAAAGTTACTGCCCACATTCATTTACACAATTCCTGGAGTGCACATTCCTCTACCCACCCACCCCCCCAAAACAAAACAGCATTTCCACCACTGACCAGATGAAATTATTTCCTTGAGCTGAGCTCAGAGCAATGTCTGTGACCTTAACAAACCATAAACAGGTAACATTTGCGTAGGATTAAGAAAAAAATCAGAAGTGTTATTTTCAAAACAGTTTCCCCTGCAAAAGTCTCTTTACCAGTAGAATGCTGATGTTACAAGCCGCTGGAAGTTTACTTGAAAAAAATGTCTCAGGATACAGCTGCAATAAACGAGGGTCAAAACAAGTTAGTTAATTACCATCAGTGGTTGGTCATGCCTAGAAACGGGGCCATGCTGCAAGACTGGACATTTCTCACCTGCGGGTTTTCCAATATCCGTTTAACTCCATCCACGAGGTGAGACAGGAATTTCGCTCTCTCCGCGTTGTTAAATAGTGATCTGCGAACAGACGCGATCTGTACTAAGCAGGATAAGACCTGGGAGGGAAAGCGCATTTTACAGAATGAACACAGGACACAAATCCCAGCCCCCCTCTCCATCTGATGTTTTACAACACATTACCAGAGGATTTTCACTGTGCCCTGGGCAGCACTGGCATTACAGGTGATCAGTGATGCAGACAGGCACTAGTAATTCCCCACTGATGACCTATGTTGAAATCTCATCTTCCATCAGGTAAAACGAGTTAAGCTCAGCTCCCCAAACCACTACACACACGCATCCATCCATAGTGTGCACGTGCGTACACACCCCCCATCCACCACTCACACCCTTAGCAAGATGTGGTACAATCGCTAGTGTTTATTCAAAGTAATCATGGATTGGGGAACCCCTTCAGGTCACTAATGAGATGTGCGAGCAAAGTGAGGACAGCTTGCGTTCAAACTCTCAGGCACAGCACCTAACCTGTGGATAAAAAAACATCAAGTTTCCAGTGATATCAGCAACGCACTATTAACATTTATAAACAAAAGGACAAAACATATTTATACTTGTTTAATTTTAGACAAAAAAAAAAAAATGACAACACTTAATCGGTTGATGTTATATGACCTTCCAGTGCTCACTCAGACACTTTTGCCAGTATGTCTCATTCATTTAAAATAAACACACATAAATCAGATTATCAGTAATATGCTTTTTTCAAATAAGAGACATCAGGTTTGTGTAGCACAAGACGATGTTGGTTTGTGTTTTCACCCAAGCTGCTCAAGTTCACTGAGAAACACACAAAGGGAATGCTACTTTAGTTCTCTCCGATTTCCAATCAGTCTTTGTAGCACAGGTCTACTTGAACCGTACTCTATGCCTTATTATAGCAGTCACTGTAAACTGCTTTCTGTCAGATTTAAGGGCTGAAATCACATGTGAAAAAGCCCTGAAGAGGTGAAATGTTAGGAGGTTCCACACCAGTTTGCAGTTGCCACTTTCTGCACTGCAGGTTTCACTCATTAAAGATGATTTGTACACAAGGCACCATGAGGACTTGCTTCCATTATTTTGTTATATGGTGCTGAGTGCCAAGACGTCGTCGTTTGAGAGGTCAACAACACATCAACTGCACTGAGCGGGCTGTTAGTCTGAATCCTAATACTGTTAACATTTGCGTCCCGCACATACATACGGCTGTACACTTTTTTTTCGGGGGTGGGGTTGTGAGTTTGAATCCTAGTGCTGTTAGCTAGGGATGTCACAGTATGAAATATTAACGCTATGATAAATGGTACATTTAATACAGCAGTATTATGGACATAGTCCTTTTTGCACAAAAATGGAAGACTTCTCAAAACTTTTATGTTAGGGAGAGTTGTTGCAAAAGATATACACCCCCCAGCAAAAAGTCAACAGCAACCGACACTGCAGCGACAACAGCGCCAGGTCGCTGTAGTGTCGGCGCTGGACCCTGGCACTATTTTCTGGGGGTCTTTCACCCCCCCCAATCAGCTCAGACTCAGAGTTAATTAGTTTAATTTGGGGGGGGGGGTGCGTGGGGCAAAGCCCCCCGAAGAAAACATGGGAGGCAGTGACTACCTTTATGCCGACCACAAATGCGGTTGACATAAAGATGTCGCTGCAATGTTGGTCAACAAAATTTTTGTTTCGCGGGCATCGCAGATCCGTTGCAAAAGACACTGTCCTAAAAATACACAAAATCAGTTAACAGGCCTGAAAACTGCAGAATACTGTGAACCAGTTATCGTGGTATCAGAAATTGCCAAAGTAGCAATGCTGTGATGTCTTATACTGCAGTATGTCATGCAACAGTAATACTGTGACATCCATACTGTTAACATTCTGGTCTCAAACATACTGTTGACTTAGCCCACAAGTCTGATTCTGAGCGCTGACAGTCTGGGGAGACAAAGCCTACCCCCCAATCTCAGTGCAGTAAGTGGGATTTCCGCGGAAGACATAAACTGTAGAGACTGAAAACCTTGGTACACCAATCAGCTGTCCACAGTAAATGTTTACAAGGTACTGCAATATGGGAGCTTTGTGCTCGCTGCTGTCAGCTTTTCTAGCACAATACTGCTAATAAGAGAAAGAGGTGCTTGACAGTCTAGGTGCCTGAAAAATCACACTGACTCAATGTCATGTATGCATGCAATCCCCGTCCCCCCACATAACACACAAAAAAGTATTTTTCAGCAATACTGAAAAGTCCAGGTAACCCTAAGGGCCTAGAACAAGTACCTTTACAACATACCTGGCTGTTGTTTTTTTTAGTTTTTGGTTTTTAATTATGACAAATCCTGGGGACTTGGTGATGCTTTAACGGCAGTATTTAAAGAGAAAAGAAAAAAAATACTCACCATAGTAATTATGTTTCTTCTAGAAGGTATATTTGTGAGTCATACAAATAGCAGCATCTCAGCATTGAGGTGTTGCCCTGGAAACAAAACTTTAGAATGGTAAAGTTCAAACTCCGCAGTGTGTTCATGCTCCACCAGCCATTCTAATGATAGATTTATGGCTGAAGAGAAGACAGCAGTCACCACCCAACTAAATTATGTTACGTATTAAGAAATATAAACTCAACAGAAAAAAAAAGATACACCACAATATGCCAAATTGTGAAAACTGCAAAAATGCTCAAGCAAGAACATTTTTAAAACATATGATCTGACTTGACCTGAATACTTTTTATGCAGGTTTTAGAAGTGGAGGGTGGGGAGGGCTTGTATGGTTCCCACATACACCCACTAGAATAAATATCATCACTACAGTGAGTATTTTTTTCTTCTAGCAATGAGTGTGTGTGTGATTTTATACAAATAGACTCCAAGCCATCTCTTTGCAAGCAGAGTCTAGAACATATTATGGGAAAAAAGGTTCTGAAGAACAGAAGTACAAAGTCTGGCTTCCCTTCTAGTTTGGATATCCAGACAGTAGTGAGAACTGAAGGTGTGTACTGCTGACCAAGTGGCTGCCTTACATACCTCTAGTAAGGGTACACCTCTTAATGCCAGAGGTGTTGACAGGGTAACAAAAGATCCAGGGGCCCAAGCACTCTAAGGCTCGGGTAGTCATAGACCGTTTTAAAAAAAGGATTAATTTCAGCAATTCTATTAGGGAGAAGTTTGGGGCCTGTATGAATACATACAAGACCCTGAGGCCAAGGTCCAATAACGCCCCTGCTTAATGCTGCCTATGGTGGAATGTGCATTTAAACCTCTTTGCCAGCCTTCCCATCACTGAATTCAATACAAGAGACAACCCAACAAAAAACTGTCCATCTCATAGCAGGGCTACCTTTTCCTACCTCACCATAAAGTGACTAACAACTGTTTCCAGTTCAGGACTTTTCTGTCCTTTGCATGTAGAAACTCTGCCAGAGAATGCGGCACCTCCCAACACCCAGGCCACCTCCAGCACCACGCCTCAAGATGGATCGGATCCGCCGTGGAGGGCGCTACAGGCCTCAATGAAAGCAGCTGATCTCAAGATGGAATCAATCCTGCAACATTTCACCAAACAGGTTGCAACATTGGAGGTCACTAATAAAACAGCAGCTGCAGTGGAAAATATGGTATCACAGGCACTACCGACCACCAGTAAACTGGTGCAGGAAAATTAGCAGATGCGCTATCATTTGAAGGCCTTAGAAAACGCAAACCGGGACTGCCTGAAGCAAGCGACGGTGACAACCTACTTGGATTTATTTGTAGCTGGCTATCGGGAGAACTACAGCAGTCATTACACCGCACCTGCTTCTATAAGGCCTACAAGATCTCCCCTCGTGTGGCGGGCCCTAGAACTGATCTACCCAGAAAAGTCCTAGTTGTAATATCAGGACCAATGATCCGAGACATCCTGCTGCAAGCTGCCCATTCGGCGGGTTCCTAAAACTTCCACGGAGCAACTATACATCTGTTTCAGGACCTATCCTACGTGACCAGAGCTCGTTGGAAGAAGTTCAATGCTGTGAGGGCCCGCCTGAAGGCGCTGGGAGTTGCCCACTCACTTTTAATGCCTGCCTGTCTCTGAATTCAGTACCGGGCACACATCAGAATTCCGATCCGGTGGAGGCAGTGAAAAAAGTGGAGGCCATCACACACGAGTTGGAAGCTGTGAGGTCCTACTCTGACTCTGCTTCCGAAGATGATACTTGAGGAAGGACTGTAGAGCAAGTACTCGTACTTTATTTGTTCTATGGACAGAAGGTTTTTACTGATCTAAAAGTATAAGTTTAAACTGGATAACAAGTCGATTTACTGACAAGAAGTCTCCCGTCTTAGTTTATTTTACACATATGGAAGGGTTTACATTCCTAGTGCTTTACTTCGGATCAGTATTGTCTGTTATGGCACGAGTTAAAAATCATATTTGTATAAGCAACATATATTCTAGGGACATGGATATGTTGTTCATCCACACTGTCTGGCAGGTATCCTTGCCGCTTTAATTCTTGCCGGAAGGTCTCCAAGCTGGCTCCTCCCACCCACCCGGGAGGTAAAACTCTCGGCTCCGCCCCATGACGCCAGATCTTCCTTACCACTTGGAAGCTCAGGTTCCCTCCTTAGCGTTCTGCATTTGAGACTGGATCCTAATCCTTCGGTTCGCCCGAAATAGATTTTGAAGTTTTCCAAACTTCGGTCTTCTTTTTCCCTCGCGGCTGCGATGGACAAATCTGTTCCCGGCTTTCGGAGGTGCCCCTGCGGGCAGAAAATGTCCAGGACGGATCCGCACTCCACGTGCGTCTACTGCTTAGGCCTAGATCACGACCCGCAGGCTTACGAAGTTAGCCGCTCTTTTCGCCAATGTTCTGGACGATCGAGCAGCTGCTTTGAAGCTCGGGTGCCCCGAGAAATGTTTCTCCGGTGAAATCCAAAGAGGCTCACAAGTGGCGGTGTCCAGCACGGCTGGCTCGGCTGAGCAGCTCGAGCAGATGATCGCTTCGAGGAGGAAGTGGCCCAGGCCGCATCTTCTTCTTCCTCGGCGCGCATTTATCCCGCTGCTCTGAGTTCCTCCACACAACGTTCAAGGAGCTTTGCCAGTCCCTTTCCATGAAGGGAGAGGGCCTTCAGGACATTCTCTCGGACCAAGAAAGGGAGTCAAAAGGTAAGTCCCACCATCGGCATTCCTGGGAGCGGGAGAGGTCCCCCTCACCGGGCAGCCGACCGTCGACTTCGGTCGATGTTGCGGCTGAGGCCGCTGGCTTCACGGTGCCTCCGTCAGGCCAGCCTGCCGAGACTCCTGTTGACGAAGTCGAGATTTTTCTCGATCCGTTAGACGGGCTGTCGACTGGAGAAGCCGACAACCCTACTTCACCAGTTCCCCGGTGGATACCGAGGATCTGCCTGCTCCTTCGGGACGCAGTCCCGGTTAAAGGTCGAGCCGGGGAAGGCGGTATCCCCCTTCCCAGACCCACCCTCGGTCCCCCCAGGGGTCTCAGTTGCGGACCTCTTCTCGGTCCAGCCGTTCCCGCCGACATCGGCGGTCTCGGTACCGAAGTAAGCGGTGACGCCGCTCTTCCTTGTCCTCCTCCTCGGAGGAGAGGCTTCGACGCAAGTTGCGCTGGCGCTACGAGGATTTGATGTGGCAGCAGTTGCTGCTATCCGGGCCTAAGCCAACCCCAGCTATCAAGTGGCTGTCGCCGGAACGGCCGAAGCAACCACTCGTTCCAGTAGAGTTGCCCGCCCCAGGGCCGGTTGCTAAGTCAAAACCAGCTGGTCCACCGATTGTGGTGGAACCTCCGCCTCCACAACCGAAGTCCGGGGCACTGACCAAGAGTTCTCGGTCGGGTCATGGCCTGCCCCACAGGTTGTCAGTCACCCTCACTCCCGACCGTCCTCGGCAGGTGGAGGGTGGCTCAGGGCGAGGCAGCTCTTCGCAGACTCTTCGGAATCTGACGATGATTCCTCCCTGTTCTCCAGGCAGTGCGATCTGGAGTCCTCCGGGGGCCAGTCAGTGGACGATAGCCCATCGTCCTTCTTGGGTCTGCTTCTGCTCATCTCGGAGTCCACCGGGATGCGGCTCGAGCCCGTGTCCAAACGGGCCAAGTATCCCCTGATGGAGATTCTGGACCGAGGGGATTCTCCTACGGAGGCCTTTCTGGTGGCTGAGGCCATTGTCGGCCCAGCCTTGGAGCTTTGGCAGCGGCCTGCTTCCTGTCCAGCGCCTTCGGCCAGGATGGCCAAGAAGTATGCGGTCCCTACCGGCTCTTTGCCTGGTTTCTCGGAACACCCCTCCACGGAGGGGTTAGTCACCGACAGCGTCTTCGGCGTTCCGTAGCACTCGGGGCGTGGACAAGCCCCCGACAAGGAATCCAAAAGCTGGACTTTACGGGCGCAAGGTGTACGCTGCATCCTCCCTCGGCCACCGACAGGCCAGCTCGGCCGTGCTGATGGCACACTTCTCCCATGCCCTCATGGGCTCCCTGGATGAGGCTGTTCCTCATCTCCCGCCTGACCTGCAGACCACGGTCCGCCAGGTGCGGGACCAGGGCAGGCGGTGGCGAGCAGCAGCTCCAGACTGCTCTGGACATGGCGATTCTGTGCCCGCGTCAGTAGCGGCCGCAGGGATCGTAACGCAGGGGCGTGGCTGAGGATATCCACTTTCACGGCGGATACCAGCACAAGTTGGCGGACGCCCCTTCTTGGGGACTGACCTCTTGACTCTGGGTGGAGGGACACCTCCAGCGGATCGAAAGTCAATGCCACTCTGGACTCTGTCACCTCCGCCCAGAGGGACAAAGGCACGCCGTCAGCAGCAGAAGTCCTTCGTCCTTCAGTCCCTGCTCTTCGACCGGCCCAGCAGCACCAGCAACAGGGCCAGCAGGCTTGCGCTTGGCGTCCCAAACCCAAGCCGACGGCTTCCTCTAACAGGAAGCAAGGAAGTAAAGGCCCGGGAGGTCCCTCGGCCGGTCCTTCCTCCAAGCCTGCCCAGTGACGGGTTGAGGGGTGCCGCCGCCAACCTCGTCCTCCCCCCGGGTTCCCCGTGGGGGGACGGCTCCGCCACTTCCTTTCCGCCTGGTCCGCTATCACCACGGACCGCTGGGTGTTGGAGGTGGTAGGAAAAGGCCTGCCTCTGGAGTTCGAGCAGGTTCCGTCTTTTCGAGCGATAAGCCCTCGGGGGCCACCGAAGATCGCAGCCTCGCTATTGGCCCGCGGCCGACATTGCCCTGCTCCTCGAAAAAGAGGTAATCAGGAAGGTGGCGCATCCTCCTTCAGACCCAGGGTTTGTGTCCAGGTACTTCCTGGTCCCAAAACGGAAGGGGGGGCTGGCGCCCCATTCTCGACCTGCACAACCTGAACAGTTTCCTAAGGTCTCGAACCTTCAGGATGGTCACTCTGGCTCAGATTATCCCATCCTTGGAACGAGGAATGTGGTTCTGCTCCCTGGACCTCCAGGACGCATTCTTTCACGTCCCAATCCGTCTGTCCCATCAGAGATTCCTCCGCTTCAGAGCGGAGGGATCCTTCACAGTTCCTAGCTATGCCCTTGGCCTCTCCCTAGCTCCCAGGGTCTTCACCAAATGCATGGCAGTGGTGACAGCATTCCTCGGCGGCCGAGGTGTCCGGGTGTACCCTTACCTGGACAATTGGCTACATAGCAGCCCCTCCAGACAGGAGGTGGAGCGGTCCAGAGATCTGGCCCTCCAGGTTTGCTCTCAGGTTGGCCTCCTCATCAACGAGGCCAAGTCGGAACTCGTGCCAAAGCAGGTGATTCTGTTCATCGGGGCAGAGCTCGACTCTCTGCAAGCCAGAGCACGGCTCCCGGCGGACAGGGTCAAGGTTCTTTCCTCCTTTGCCCACTAATTTCTGGTTGGGCAATTGCGCCCTGCCCGGGACTGCCTGGGCCTCATGGTGGCCTGCACCAGCGTGGTCCGTTGGGCCCGTTGGTACATGCGTCCTCTTCAATGGGGACTGGCCAGCCAGTGGTCACAACGCCGCGATCCGTTGGACCGGCCCGTGACAGTGACTCACGAGATGTGGAACGCTCTCCAGTGGTGGATCGTTCCAGCTCATCTGCAGGAGGGTATCCCGTTCATCCGCCCCGAGCCGACGGTCTCTCTCTCGACTGACGCATCTCTGATGGGTTGGGGTGCCCATCTGGGGGAACACCGAGCGCACAGCCTCTGGTCCCCTCGGGAGTCCCGATGCCACATCAACCTGCTGGAGCTCCAAGCGGTCCGTCTAGCTCTCACCACCTTCGCTCCGTTTCTACGGGGTCAAGTGGTTCAGGTCCAGACGGACAACACCACGACCATGTACTATCTGAACCGCCAGGCGGGGCCGCGCCCTTGCTGTTATGCAAGGAAGCTCCGCATTGGTCCCTAGTCTGCGCAGCCTGGAGGCGGATCTCCCAGCCATTCACAGGGCAGGGGCCTCCAACACCCTGGCCCGATGTCCGAGCCGGATAGGGGCTGCGTCTCACAGTGGTCTCTCCTGCCGGAGGTAGTACAAGATCTCTTCTCCCACTGGGGCACGCCTCAGGTGGACCTGTTTGCCTCCAGGGAGAATGCGAAGCTGAGTCTGTTCATGCCCGCCCCCCTCAGCAGGGCTCGCTGCAGGGGGATGCCTTCTCGAGGCCGTGGACCCTGGGCCTCTTCTACGCCTTTCCCCCATTTCCCTTGATCCACAAGGTGCTTCTCAAGGCGAGGAGGGACAAGGCGCAGGTGATTCTGGTAGCCCCAGACTGGCCCGCCAGTTCTGGTATCCAGATCTCCTCAGCCTCAGCTCCAGGCTCCCGAGGCGGCTTCCAGCCGCCCGGACCTGATCTCAGTCAATCAGGAAGGTATTCCATCCGACCTTCAATCCTGACTGACCTGTGGTTCCTGAGCAGCTAGAGTTCCAGGCCTTGGGTCTTTCCGCCGAGGTCCTCAACATCATTGAGGCGTCCACGTAAGGAGTCGACCAGAAAATGCTATGCCTTCAAATGGAAGAGGTTTTCCATTTGGTGTCAGGGGAAGGGCTTGGACCCTTCCGACTGCCCCTTGGCAAGCATTCTGGACTACCTGTGGTCCCTTTCTCAGCAAGGGCCTCGGTTGAGACCCTTAAGGTGCATCTGGCAGCCATCTCTGCTTACCGGGCGCGGGCCGGCAAGCAGTCGGTGGCACAGGGGAAGGTGGTCAGGTGCTTTTTCCAAAGGCCTTGACCACATTTCCCCTCCGGTGCGAGAACCTCCACCTCCGTGGGATCTACTGCTGGTATTGGCCAAGCTCATGGGCAAGCCATTCGAACCAACGCACAGGTGTGATCTTTCACACCTGTCGTGGAAGACCGCCTTCTTGGTGGCTATCACGTCAGCCAGAAGGATGGGAGAGCTCCAGGCGCTTTCCATCGAGCCTCCCTACCTGGTCTTCTACAGGGACAAGGTTGTCCTGCGCCCCCACCCGAAGTTCCTCCCGAAGGTGGTGTCAGAGTTTCACCTTAACCAGGTGTTGACTCTGCCAGTGTTCTACCCCAATCACACCTCGGAGGCCGAGTATAGGCTCCATACTTTGGACCCTAGACGAGCGCTCGCTTACTATAAGGAGCGGACGGCTGAAGTTCGGGGAGAGGTTCGCCAGCTGTTTGTCACCTACGCTGAAGCCGCACCTGGCAGACCTGCATCAAAGCGGACGATAGGCAGGTGGATCACCTCCTGCATAGAGCTCTGCTACAGGTTGGTGGGCATGGAGCCTCCCAGAGGGATAAGAGCTCATTCTACCCGCCATACCGCTGCATCGGTAGCTGCTTCCAGGGACGTCCCTATCCAGGATATCTGCAGGGCTGCTACCTGGAAGTCGGCATATACCTTCATTACCCACTACCACATCGGCCTCGAGTCACGCCGGGATGCTGGTTTTGAGGCCTCAGTTCTCCAATCTCTCTTTCCCAAGTAAGTATTGGGGGTGTGCGCCTTGCCTCCCTCCTCTCGGAGAACTGCTAGGAGTCTGCCAGACAGTGTGGATGAACAACATATCCATGTCCTAGAAATACTGGTTCTCACCTGTAACAGGAGTTCAGAATGGTATATGTTGTTCATCTGACTCTCCAAACCTCCACGACTTGACAACCTGAGCTTCCAGCGGGCCAGATCTGGCGTCATGGGGTGGAGCTGAGAGTTTTACCACCCGAGTGGGTGGGAGGAGCCAGCTTGAAGACCTTCCGGCAAGAATTAAAGCGGCAAGGATACCTGCCAGACAGTGTGGATGAACAACATATACCATTCCTAGAACTCCTGTTACAGGTGAGTAACCTGTATTTTTTGCCTTGCAAACTGTATTTCAAATCTCTCAAATGTTTCACGTTATGGTTCAAATGTTTGGGTTAGGGGGTCACTTCAACGTTGAGTCCAATTTTTTTCAGAAACTTAATATAGACAGACCACCTACAGTCATGCGGTGTGTAGCATATTCAGAAGTTATGTCTGGACAATAATTATTTAATGAGATTCCTCCACTTCCAAACACATCTGTATAGGCTAAGCTATCCTGAATGCACTGTGTCACAAACTCGCTCAGCCGGTCAACCCTTTACTCCCCAAGTGCCAACCTCTGAGCGTATGATTTGTGTACAGTAAACAGACAAGGTAACCCTCTTGTCTGTTTTGTGGGTTCAAGTCACCTTAGTCTCAAGCTCTGGAAGGATTCAAACTGATAACCTCTTGTTAGCGTACCCAATTATCAGGCTCAGATAATTCTGTCTTCGGGGGCCAGATATCTTTGCCTACGGGCACCCAACCAGGTCTTTCAAATGAACCCCTAGAACTCTATGCAAGACTTTTAGAGAACTCTATCCATTTCCCAGTTTGGTATACAATAAGCCCATACACAGTGTACTTATAACCTTTAAAAGCTCCACTTAAAATAAAAAGAACTGTCAAGGCACTCCAGCAGTTTCATTTGTAAAAAATATATTTACTTTAAAAATATCAAAACAGAACAATAATTACAGAACAAATTATACATATCCCAACACATACAGCCTTAAAACAAACAGGAAAAAGTACAGTTCCTACAATACATACATTTAGACTGGTCTAATCTTACTCTTTTCAGTGCTGTGATGATTCTCCCTCAGTCAGATAATATTCTCTTGTGTGTCTGTCAGGTTCTCTCAGCAGTTAAACACACTTCTGAGCCGGCCTTCTCATGAGGTCACTAACTTCGCCTTGGTGTATCAAACTCTATATTTTACAATACAGGGTCTCCCAATAAAATATTTAAAAAAACATATGAGATGACCTCACTGACTTTCCTCTCCACAGGGTAACTGGTCAGAACTGGTTTTTGCTCTGCTACACATACATCTCAAAAGTTTTCTTTGATCTAAGTCACTGCATTCAAAACAAAAGTGTATTGGCCTCTTTAATCCCGTCTGGACCTTGGAATCTATACCTCCGGTCTTTCTGATGTAATTCAAGGGTTCCCCGGGAATGTATTTTGGACCTTCCAAATCCGTCTGGGTCCTGGCCTCTCTTTGACACCCCTCCTCACAAGTCCTTCCCTGGCAACTATGCAAGCCAAAGATCTCCCTGAGGGCATTATGAATGGCTAATCTTATTTCCTGGGATGAAAGCAAATTGACAAGGTAATTGCACCCCAGATCTCTGCAGTTTAAAACACCACATGTCCTTTGAACTTATCCCTGGGGGGGTCTTAATGTGTCAGTTCCAGTAAGACAGCCTTTTCCTTGAACTGACCTTCCCTTCACATTTTTATATATAATAAAAATTAATACAGCACTGGAGAACTCAGAGCTGGCTGTCTACATCACACACTGGATGTATTTTGTAAACGCCTATGTGATACCTTACAGCATTTTATTGATGTGTAATGCATTTGATATCAAAAGTAAAACGAATAAAAAAAAAAAAACACAGGCAATGTTACAGGTTGGTTCTCATGTGAAGTGTATGGGATGAGTAGTCCAGTGACAGACTTCATCTGCTGCCAAGTCACAGATCAGCTCCCAGACGCATTCTTATTAGCACTTTTGCGGCTCACTGCTCCGTGTCTTATCAGAAGACAGCACTGTTTAGCAGTCCTAGACTGGCTTCAAGATGCTTAGCCAAGGGAAGACATCAAAAAGCACCATTTGCTTCAGCATGTTTGCCCCTGGTCATCAGAAACAAATCTGCGAAGGCCATTACTTCTGCTATTATGTCATAAGGGGTATCCTCACATGACCCTTAGAAAACCTCATAAAATGAATACATTTTTTTTTTTAAATCAGTACATAATATGCAAAGTAACTCTAAATCTTTAAAGTGCTTAAAAACAAGCACTTCCAAGTGAGAACACGTGCAGAGTATTAAGTTGCATATATTAACACTTGCATATATGTGCATTTTAAATTGTGCCACACTAACATAATAATGAATACCAGTCTTTAGCAAAACTAGTTCGAGATATCCTGAATTAAACATTAGGGACCTGATATTCAAAGATTCATGTCCATGCTAAAATGATTTGTGCGTGTTAAAGTGGGCACATACCCAGGTCTGTGTGAGCGCTCCCAGCGGGGCCATATTCAGAGACCCCAGGAGCGCTCCTCAACCTAGCAGTGCCAAGGTGCTAAAATACCGCTGCACATATGCAAATGAAAGGGTCCCCTCATGCGTATCAGCACAGCGGGACATTCAAAGGTTTGTGGTGGCAGTAAATGGCCAAGCAGCACTGATTACTACCACTGAAAATCACTGCTTAACTTGTCATAAGCGCCCCCCAAAAAGTTAGGGTGGTTGGACTACAGCTGCCTGCCCCCATTCTCCCATTCGAGCTCTGTATAAAATTCTGTAGTGGTCCAGTGTGTCCCTCCACCCCTACGATTACTCCTCCAAGCTCTTTTAAATATTCTCTGGTGGTCCAGTGTGTCCCCAAGCCTGGATCACCCATTCACACATTTTATGAGAGTCCCTGGTGATCTGGTGGTCCCCCTGCTTAGAAACAGGTAGCACATACTAATGGTCCGGTGTCCCCCCCCCACCTGCTGACATCACTCCTCCGCCTCCCTCACTTAGCGGCCGGTGCTTCTCCACAGTTGATACAGCCACTGGCACAGCCCTCCTCACCTCCACGCAGTTCGTCAGAATGAGCTGTCAGTGACAGTACAGACTGTAGAAACAGCTGTTTCTATAGTATGCATGTGGACAGCTCATATGGCGGCCAGCCACTGAGGTGAGAGGAGGGCTGTGCAAGTTTCTGTATCTAGCTGGGAGAAGCGCCAGACGCAAGGGTGAGAGAAGGTGTGATGTCAGAGAGCAGGTCAGGTGGGAGGTTGCTGGGAGGGCACGCTGGACCACAAGGATTTGCTATATGTTTCTATACTGAGGGGACCACTGGACCACCAGGCACTCCTGAGGGGACATACTGGATCATGAGGGAGCTCAGAGGAGTGATCAGGGTGGGGACCAAACTGAACAAGCAGGGAATATTTCAAAAGAGCACATAGGAGCAACTGGGGTTAGGGGTCCACTATGCCACAAGAGTTTACTTTGTACACTGCAAGGGACATTAAGGGGCTGCGGAGTCCTATGCAAATTGCCCCTTAGTGCCTTACATGGTAAATGTGATAATATGCATGCTTGGGCTGAAAATAGCACACAGTGGCCCTGGCGCCACCTCATTTCAGGCAGTGCTTTTCCCCGTGCGCTACATATAGCCCAGGTCCACATCAAGACAGTGCAGTTTCACTTAGCGCTGTGCCGACATAGCCCAACATTCAGTCAGACAGCGCAGCTTGCTATCCCCATCTGAATATCACAGCAGCCAGGGAGAACAAAGCACAAAAAGTTGCACTGCACTTGGGCAGTATTCTGAATATTGGTCCCTATGTGCCTCACTGATTAGGGAAAACCTCTTTAAAGTTTTTTGAAGTGCAGTATGTTCAGAGTCAGAAATTACAGCATAACAAAGACAATGAATCAGTTAGGTACATGACATTTTTATGTATTGTATTTTATTGATTGAATGTTTTGTTTGTATTATGTTTGTTAATTTTTTGTGTGTTTTTTAGTTTTAAACTTGTCTCCAATAAAAACGGGCAGTTTGCTCATTTGGATTTACAAGTATAAAAAATAAAAATGAAATAAAAAAAATGAACTGCCATAGTAAAACTGCTCGGTCTGCATTCAACTTCTATGCTACTCAAGACGTTAAACATATTAAAACTGATCCGTATCCTCCCTTAAATCCTTTTGTCTCAGTTTCTCCACTCCAGCCTACTCCGGCTTCTCAGGCTTGCTTTGCAGGGTCTTCCCATCTTTACTTCACTTCCTTGTGATCCGTTACTCAGCTCCTGCACCACAACTCGAACTCAGACACTACAGACGCAGTTAATCTGGGGTGTCAGTTCTTACAGTCTTCTGTGGTACATTTAAAAGGATAAAAAGGGGGTTCTGTGGAGCCCAAGCATTATAGCGGCTTGACTTTATATGTCTGAACATCGGAGACTGGAAAACGGCAATAAAACACAGTTTTTTGACTATTCCTGCAAATCTAGTGTGGGCAATCAGTGTGGGAACTATTCCGCTATAACATGGGAAATCCACGTAAAGACAAGCAATAAGGTCAGGGAGACATTAACAAAAATCTCCCTGGTCCTCCCACCACGAGGTCTGCTTCGGGAAGTTCACATGTAGCATCGCCTGCGGAGTCCAAGGAGACACTTCAGTCCTTGGGAGTCAAAATAAATCGCCTGATCCAGACAGTTTCTAGACTATCCAATAAATTTGACTCTAACAAACAGGGCTGGCTCTCTGGAGATGAACATGGTCATGGTCAAGACAGAGATGGTGGACAGCAAAAGTGCTCAGAAGCAGTCCTCGGAGCGACACTGAACCTGGTAAAAGAAAACACCCACCTGAAATCACATCTGGAATCACTGGAGAATCAAGTCAGATCGGCTAACATTTGAGTAGTGGGACTACCGGAACCTAGTGAGGGAGAGCACCTTCTACACTTCATTAAAAACTGGATGGAACAACAACTGGGAGAACCCATTACAGCATGGCTGTTAACCATTAAAAAGGTCTAACGAGTGGCGACCCACCAGAGAACCTGGATGCTCCCTGAGCAGTAGTTCTGGCGCTGGATAGTGTGGGCTAACAGGATTTTGTGCTGGAGTCCCATGGCACACCGAAGAACCCAGACGCTCACCGAGCAGTACTTCTGGTGCTGGATAGTGTGGGCTCACAGGAGTTTGTGCTGGAGCTGGCTGAAAGAAAACTTTATGTGATGGCCAACATGTCTGAATGTAACCAGGCCTTAGCTATGCAACAAGGATGAAAAAGAAGTTTGACGGAGTTCAGGCATTTTTGCGTACATCAGGTCACTGCACGGTATGCTATTCCATGCCCATCTTCATATTGCTTATGAAGGTAAAATCTTCATTTTTTCCGATTCAGCAGAAGGATTAAAATGGGCACAGAGACTTGCTCCAATGCACTCCCGAAGGAATGAAGCACTGGAATCAGACTCGGAGGAAGACGCTCTAGTATGAAGACCCTAGAATATGTTGCAGTCAGGTTTGCTATTACTATGGGATAGTGGATTTTATACCACTTTAAAGATTTGCTTGCTCTTCATTGCATTTGTTTAAAATGGAGTAAGTTGTTGTACAGGAAATTTTTTTTATAGTTTTATTGCCAGTCCCCAGCTTTCTAATAATCCTTGTCTCCTTCTGTGGAGCAAAGTTTACTGCATCACCATGAATTGGTGGCAATGACACTTCGGGACACAGCTACAGTTTATGCGGCTCTGGCAACCTTGTTACTGAATATAATTGATACAGTCCTTCTACCCTAGTTTTTGACAAGTTTAATGTTTTCCATTCAATGTTATAGTAGGTTTAGATGATTATCGCTATAAAAAACATAAGAAATATTTGATGTCTGCCTTAAGGGCACCAACATAAGGTAAAGCATGCATCTCTTTTTTCACTGCAGGATTAGGAAACAGTACAAACCAACTGTTTTAGCAGTACTGGTTTCTTTACATACAGCTCCTGGACTCAATGACACGGCAATCGGAAATATATGCTTGTATTTGATAAAAGTTATATTATAGATATGACATTTTAACCTGCATGTATTAAGAGCAGTGGCACCCTCAATGTATTTCATAAAATCCAAATATGCTGTGTCAGTAATTTTTTATGTATGTGTTTTGGCAAAACCAACAAATACACAGTTAAAAAAAATAAATAAAAGGATATAAAATGCCTATAAACATGGAAAGAGCTCTCATCTTCTCCCTAGTCAACAGGAAGCTCTTCGTGCAGTCTGCCATCTTCCATCCTACAAGATGCGGAAGTTGCAAGAGCCCTATATGCACTGTCATTTGCATCAGCAATTTCATCTTGGTATTTAGCAGCTTTCACCATATGTACCTCGTGCACTTTCACTTGGGAAGGCATGTTCTCACACAGTGGTAGGACAGTGTTCCGCAGGGCCTGCCAGTAATATGCAGCGTAACTCAGACAGGCTACCGTCCTCAACAACAGAGCAAAGGTAGCATTTTAAGCCATTAGGTTTATGAAATCTTGATCAGGAGGTGCTGCTGAGAAATTACTTTCACCTTTTCTGAAGCAGCTGCCTAAACAGCCCTCTCATGGTCAGAGGGTATAAATGAATGAGCCTTCCCTGTGTACCACACATCTTTTCTTATCTTTTTTCTGTTAATTACAGCAGTAGAGGATGGAGGCATACCAAGGATCTTTTTCAATGGCATTCTGAAAAATCATATGGGTGGGTGTGAACACTCTTTTCGGTCAAGGTCAGATCCAGCATAATTATGAATTCTGCCTCCTCTGTGTTCACGCCTTACTCAGTAAACTGTAGTTTCAGTACATCAGCCATTTTTCCTCTTCCTGTTTCAATGCCTTCTGTGAAGGAGACTAGGAGAGACATGATTTCTAAGTGCTCCGTTTTGAAAAACAGTCACATTTGTTAAATGTCCTTTAAAGAGGGAACATTTCTCTCTTGCAGTAGTTCACCCATTATCTTTTTAGGAAAGGGAACCCCAAGGTTCATTCTTTATTTTCTCCTGCAAGCGTAACAATTTAGTTGCATTTAAGGCAATAAATAAATAAATAAAGGATGCCATCAGTGGCATCAGAGTGTTCCCAACTTGGAGCCCAGTGCACTTTACTCGTAGACGGCTTAGCAGCCTTTTCTGTCTCCTAGGTTACCAGAGAAAGCTGCTCTGTTTTGCAGCGTTTTAAATCTTGGATGCAAGAGACTGCTGCGGAGAAGAGCAATATCAAGCATATGTTCTTCCTTCAGTGGTATTTTTCTCCTTGCAGCATCATTAAGTCTCCTTGGGTGCCAGAGACTGCTGTCAAGACAAAGAGCCATCTCTAAGGAGTATTTTCAACCTTCACTGGTCCTTATCTCCTTATTCTGATATGCAAGTCGAGTTACAGGAGAGCACTCATGATGGAAGCTGGTGCAAACAAAGCCTAGTGTTTTAGCTGCCCTGTTTTTAGTTTTCTTAGGACACAAAAACTCTGAATTGTGCTCAGGAGCAAAGATTATGGACATCTGCCTTTGCCAATCAATCCTTACAGGATCTTAATTTTAACATTTGGTAGGCTTCATTTCTCTTAAGCCTTTCTGTCAAGTCAGTTTGACAGGAAGAAGATAAAAATTATTTTCAGCGGTTGTATTTGTGAAAAAAAGTACGAAGATTTTAGAGAGAAAAAGTCAAATTTAAAGACAATTATTACAACCATGAGCCCAAATCAGAAACCAGCGAAAATAAAAAAAAAAAAAAAATTTTTTATGGTATGTCTTCCCCATCCTGGTCGGCACTCCTAGTGCCACTGGCTGTCCCCCCAGGATCAGGCCCCCTCTCTTATGCTCCCACAACTTACCCTCTCGGGGGAGTGTCTCAAGCCACCCAAAACGGATCCAGACAGGGAAGCGCCTCAGGGTGGCGTCTGCAGGGGCAGTGTCATGTTGCGCAGCAGGACTTTTTTCCATTTTCTTCGTGAGGCAGGCGTAATGACGCATCTCAGAGAGCACGCGGCACACCTGCACGCCCTCCTCCAGGCGTCTGCCCCATCTCCTCCCCTTACTGTTGCATCGGCGTACTGCCCACCAGCCACCACTAGGGGCCAGTAGGACGCCGATCGCTGGCAACCCCCCTCCCCAGAGAAGGAGCGCAGTCCATCATACGCTCGAGTCTACTCCTCCTCCTCTGCCGACCCCCAGCAGCCCGTGCTCATTCCTGAACACAGGTCATCAGTGTAGCGTGAGGCAAGGCATCCAGTGCCTCAACCCTCAGCGCCACCAGGCCGGCGCGAAAACACAGATTTGCCGGATTCCAGAAAACACTAATGGTGGGGGAAAAAAGCTAAAACATTTTACAAAACAAAAAGTTAGTCAAAACTAAGAAAATCTAGCCACTAGAGCTGAAACTGGACTGCAGGGTGACAGAGCTCTTCAGCAGAGAAATAAATCTGCCATTAAAATAGAAAGAAATCATGTATGCAAATCATCTGTGTAACACTGAAATGGATGAATATACATAGTATAACTTCTGTATTACTAACTTTCAATGAACGCTTTTAGAAGAAGAAAAAAAATGCCAGGAGTAGCATGACCACACTGCAGAGTTTGAACTTTCACATTCTAAAGACTGGACGGGCCTTAGGCCTTTATCTGGTTTCATTTTCTATGTTTCTATCTCCAGCACAAGACCTAAGGGCTGAGGGGCTGCTATTTATATGAGAACATAAATACATGCTTGTTGCTAGAGGTATTATTAGTTGCACAGTCACTACTGCGCTTATCGTGCTCATTCAGTATAGGATCATCAAAATGAAAGATTGCTGTACACTGTGTTTTCTCTCAGGTAGCCATTATGGTCAGTTTATCAGAAATCTCACAAGCCAAAATAAAATTCCTGTAACCATAATATATAAAAGATAAGCTTTCCAAAAGTCCATGGTCCACTATAAAAGGCAAGTTTTCCAACAGTCCATGGTCCAGCACGTAAAAGGGGTAAAGGCTAAATACTGTACAAATTGTGACGCTTGGCCAGCTGGTTATGATTGCTCTATGATTTGTAATACAGAATGTGGTATGTGACCTGTCTCACAGGACACATACTGTGCCCCTGAGATGACATCCATAAAGCCCGTTTTAGTTAAAATGACAGGATACATCTTAAACAGCAGAGCTCTGCAATGTGATTAACTTCCAAGAAGTTGCATTTTATGGCCTCGTTGACGAGCTGTGCTCCTTTGAAAGCTGGAAACTTAAAAATATCCATTTTATGACGTCTTCAGAGGAAGAACAGTTAATTACAACTGGTGCTAAAAAGCTATATGGCATCTAGGTGAGAAAACTGTGAGGTTGTAAAAGTCCTGTGATGTCCTTGGAATGCAGGAGACTGCTCAAAGATCAAAAAGTAGGAACTGGGACATCACAGACTTATAATTTGGGAAATGAGTTTTTGCTGATGTCACCTTATTTAATATACCTCCCAATAGGACATCCTGTGTGTAATATTGTTTTAATATATTTAACAGGGAGGAGCTAGGTGACATCATGGAAGGAAGGTATAGAGACAGTTTAAGCTAGTCTGTGTCTGATCTTTAGTGACACTAACTTTTGGGCTTTGTAAAAACAAGATCTCAGATCTAACTAAGGCACGGGTAGACTTATATATTAGAAAAAGTCAAACTACTGTATGTTGGTAGGAATTTGCACTTTTCCTTGTTTTATTTTAAGTGACTGTATGCTTTCTGATATATGGTTCTGCGTTTACATTTTACAATTTTTTATCCATTTTTAAGTAAATCTATATTTAAAGAGACTGCCTGGTGTGCCTTTGAAATTCTTTCTTTTCCATGTGAAGTACAGAAGGTTACTGTTGACACTGTTCATAAACTTAATGGTAATACCAAACTGGGAAAAGGTAAGAAGTTTCCTAAGGTCTTTCATAGAGTTTTTAGGGTTCATTTTGGATACCTGGTTAGGTGCCCTTAGGCTAAAGATATTTGGTATTTTCTGAAGAGCAGAATTATTTGAGCCTGTACATTAGGGTACGCTAGCATAACGTTCACAGTTTGAATCCCTCCAGAGCTTGAGACCAAATGTGACTCAGACCAACAGAGACAGGAGGGTTACCCTGTTCTGTTAACTGTTCACAATACTGCGCTCGGAAGTTGGCACTGAGGGAGCAGAGGGCCTGACTTGCTGAGTGGGGCTGTGACAGATTGGTTGGCAGCAGTGCTGATAATTTTCGTAATACAAGCTTTATATTGTTCAGTGCATCAGCTTAATACTATACAGTTCACTTGCAAAAAAATGCAGCGATTTATTTTTTTAAAAAGGAAACAGAACTATATAATTTGGCTTATAGTCAAGTTCCTACCTGTTTTATTCTTTTTTCTAAAGAGCAAGTTAGAGTAATCGTAATTAGGGAAGAAGATGGCTTCCAACTACAGTGGGCACACTGTAGACTTGTTGAGGCAGTTGTGCAAGGACAGAGGAGTCCTGTACGAGGTTAGAGCCCCCAAGCAGAACCTCATGGATGCCTTGATGGCAGCAAATGCCCACAGCATCGAGTCACAGACTGTGACTGTAAGCGACCGAACCCTGAACGTGGAGGGGCTAGCAGCCAGTGCAGTGTCGAGATCTGATGAGGATGACAGCAGGACCAGTGCCTGCGAAGGGCCACAGCAGCAGAGAAGGTCACCAACATTCTGGAGCCAGAAGTACTCAGGCTGCAGACTGAGTTGCGCAGAATGGAGCTGGAGTTCCAGGAGAAGAGGGAGTGAGAGGCTGAATGAGAACAGTGGGAGGCTGACCGTGAAGAGAGTGAGCACCAGCGAGCTGCAGAGGAGAAGAGGGAGCGAGAACAGCGAGCTGCAGAGGAGAAGAGGGAGCAAGAACAGCGAGAGGCAGACCGTGAGGAGCGTGCGCGACAGAAGCGACATGAACTGGAGAGGCTACAACTCCAACCACCAGCACCAGGGCAGGTAAATGGCGTGGGTTTTACTGGGACTACAGGACTGAGTTACAAACTGAATTCCAAATTGATAGCTGAGTTTAAAGAAGGGGAAGATATGGATGCTTTTTTAAATTCCTTTGAAAAAGTTTGTATTCAGGCTAAAATTCCTAGAAGGTCCTGGAGCTTCCAGCTATCCCCGTTACTTACCAGGAAATCTCGTCATGCATTGGGTCAAATGGACAAAGAGGAAAGTAATGATTACAGCAAACTTAAAGCTGCACTTTTAAAAAAGTTTGATATAACTGCTGAAACCTACAGAGCTAAATTCCATAAGCTCAGGAGAAGCCCTGATACGAGCTACGAGGAGCTAGCCATGAAACAACATCAGTTTCTAAAATGGTGGGAAGGAATTGAAGCAAACTCTGTAGATAAAATTGAAAATGCTATTTTATTAGAACATTTTTGGGGGGGCATGCCCAGCACAGCTGAAAACCTGGCTGGAGGTCCGAGATCCCAAAACAGTGCAAGAGGCTGTTGAACTCTCAGACCACTATGCCAAGGGCAGACCAGCAGAAGGGTGTGGCAGCACAGAAAGGGAAAAGCGCACCTTCAGGGCAGACCAGCATAAGGGTGTGGCAGCACAGAAAGGGAAAAGCGCACCTTCAGGGCAGCTAAAACCTTCACTGCCTCCACCGAAACCAGTTAGCCCCAGGTTTCAGAGAAAATATTTCTCCGAGAAAAAAAATGAATGTTGGGTCTGTAGAGAAACTCGGCATATTGCCAGACAGCGTCCCAAAAGAAATGGAAATTAGGTACCTACCATAATTCCTGATCTTCTTGGACGAGTCTCCACCACTCATTCACACTAATGGGAGAGTACCGAGCTAATAATCCTCCAAGAGGGCGGCAGGAGAGACCAAGAGCTCACAGTTTTAGGACAGGAGTCCATTATGATGGTTCTGCAAAAGAAAGATGTCGCCTGGCATGGACATCCAGGGCATAGTGTTTGACGAAGTATGCACTGAGCTCTGGTGGGCCGCACTTCAAATATCCGCAATGGGTACATTGCGGATTTCTGCTAGGGATGCCGCGACTGCTCTAGTAGAGTGAGCGCACACTCTGCCCTCCAGCTTAACCTGCGCCATGGAATAACAGTGGCGAAGGCATGCCACCAGCCATGCTGAAATACATCGGATAGCGACAGGTTGACCCAACCGGGTCTCACTGAAGGAAACAAACAGTTGTTGAGCTTTGCAAAAGTCTTTTGTTCTATCTACATAGAAATGCAAAGCTCTTTTGACATCCAAGGAATGAAGGGAATGCTCTCCTTCATTTTGGAAGTTCGCAAACTAAGAAGGAAGGACCAAAGGTTGGTTTAGATGGAATTCTGAAACAACCTTAGGGAGAAACTTAGAATGGGTCCTAAGAACTACTTTGTCTTTATGAAACACAGTATACGGAGTGTCTGTGACCAAGGCATGTATCTCAGAGACCCTGCTGGCTGAGGTAATGACCACTAGGAAGGCCGTCTTCCAAGTGAGAAATTTTAACTCACAGGTAGCTAGAGGCGCGAAAGGTTTTCGAGTGAGCATGTCTAGCACAAGATTAATGTCCCAGGCTGCGACTGGACGTCTTACAGGAGTTCTGGTATGCAGAATTCCCTTAAGAAAACTCAACCACAGGTAACTGAGCCAGTGACAAGGAAAGTACTGGCTCATAAGCTGAAATGGCACAAAAGTGAACCTTAACTGTAGAGTATTGCAGACCTGAATTTGAGAGGTCTAAAAGGTACTCAAACTTTATCTGGTGGGCAGGAAAAAGGATTCAAAGAGGATTTTGCACACCAGAGCGAAAAACACGTCCATTTGGCTGTGTAAGTTTTCCTAGTGGCTGGCTTGCGCACAGCCAGAAGAATATCTGAAACCTGTGAGAGACATTGAACCTGTTCACTTCAATCTCTTCAGGAGCCAAGCGTGAAGGTGAAGCGACCCCAGATTGGGATGGACCACGGGCCCCTGAGTCAGAAGGTTCGTCTGAAAGGGAAGCGGTTTCGGAGGAGTTTCCAATATACTGTTGAGTAGTGAAAACCATATCTGTCGAGGCCAGAAGGGAACAATGAGGATCATTTTGTCCCCCGGGACTTGAAATTGAGAAGTACGCTCTGAATTAGAGGAAGAAGCAGAAAGGTGTATAGAAAGAGTTTTGTCCACCGCAGCCTGAACGCATCCTGACAGAAAATGCCAGGCCCTGGATTTCAGGAGCAGAAGAGAGGCAGTTTTGTGTTGAGTGGAGATGCAAAAAGGTCCAGGTCTGGAGTTCCCCACTCTGCGAATAGTGACTGAGCTATGGCTGAGTCGAGAGATCATTCATGAGGATCTGTCTCTGTTCTGCTGAGACGGTCTGCCAGTTAGTTCTGCACCCCTGGCAGGTAGACCGCATGAATTAGAGCCTTGTGCTCTAAGCACCATTCCCACACCCTCATTGCTTCCCTGCATAAAGGGTAAGAGTGAGCTTGTTGATGTAATACATCACTGCTATGTTGTCCGTTTGAAGGAAAATGTTCTTGTGACAGAGAATGTCCTTCAAATCCCGGACTGCATAAAGGACGGCTCTCATTTCTAAGACATTTATGTGAAGCTGGGACTCTTCCTGAGTCCACGTACCTTGAGTGTGGAGAGTATGACAGTGAGCTCCCTACCCCATCAGGGACGCGTCCGTGGTAATGGAAATCTGATGATCCAGAGGAGCTAAGGGGTATCCTTCCAGAAGATTGTACTCTTGCGACCACCAGGTGAGTGATCTCTTCAAAGGTTCTGTCACCTTGATGAGAAAGGACTGAGGGTGAGTGGTCGGGGACCACTGAGTACTGAGCATCCATTGAGAGGTTCTCACGTGGAGGCATGCTAGGGGTACAGTGAACACCGAGGATGCCATGAGACCTAGCATCCGTTGCATCGACAGAGCCGCCACCGAGCTGTTCTCTCCGATGTATTGGGCCATCTGAAGGATATCGCTCCTCCTGTCCTCTGGAAGAAATGCTTTCGCACAGGAGGTGTCCAGAAGACTTCCTACGAAAAGAAGCCTCTGGGAGGGCTGCAGCTGTGATTTTTTGAGGTTTAGCAGGACTCCCATGGACGTGAGAAAGTGTGAAGCTGTGGCTACAGCGTCTAGAGCTCCCTGCCTGGAAGGTCTTGCTAGAAGCCAATCGTCCAGATATAGGAATACTTGTATTCCGATTTTTCTGAGATACGCTGAGAGAATTGCACAACACTTTGTAAAAACTCATGGCGCCGAGGATAGCCCAAAGGGCAGGACTCTGAACTGATAATGCTGTCCCAAAGCCACGAACCTTAGGTATCTGTGATGCTTTGGGTGAAAAGAAATGTGCTGGTAAGCATCCTGCATGTCCAGGGAGGCTAACCAATCGTGTTGGTGAAGCAAAGCTAACAGGGTACTTAGCGATATCATTCTGAATTTCTCTTTGGGAAGGAATTTGTTTAATTTTCTGAGGTCCAAAATGGGGCGCATGCCCCCGGTTTTCTTAGGAACCAGAAAGTAATGGGAGTAGAAAGTACAGTTATGTAAGAACTTACCGTAACAGTACATCTTTGAGAACAGCTCTTGCAGCAGGTTACACCATTAGGACTGAAGCCGGCAGGCACCAGGACCCCACGGAAATTTTCTAGCTAGCAGTATTCAGCAGTGACCACCTCCGACATCGGTTGTAGTACATAAGGAGGCGGTCCCCCATAATCCCCAGTTCTCCCGCCGGAGACTCCCGGCCGCTGGATGACATCAGAAGAGGAGACCGAAGATCCGCCATCAGGTGGCAAAACAAGGCGTCAATGCAAGCCCTATCCTAGGAGAAGAATGCTTTGACTACAACCTACCTCCAGCGGGGATGGTGGGAGGGAAAGTACCTGCTGCAAGAGCTGTTCTCGAAGAGCTACTGATACGGTAAGTTCTTACGTAACTGTACTATCCTACTTCGAGAAACAGCTCTTGCAGCAGGTTACACCATTAGGACTGATTCCCAAGCAATAATGGCAATCATATACCATCGGGAGGAGGAAAGGTAGAAATCCTCGAGATACCTCGAGCCTAGGACAGAAGTCCTTGAAGGACTGCTAGACCGAACCCTGCTCTTTGCCGCGATGCAATGTCTAGGCTGTAATGCCTGATAAAAGTGTGCACGGAGCTCCAAGTAGCTGCAGCGCAAATAGCTGAGGTGGACACATTCCTTAAGGCCGCAAAGGAGGTAGCCACCCCTCTGGTGGAATGACCCTTAACCACACCTGGTAAGGGTTTGCTACGCTTCTGGTAACAGAACGTAATGCACTGGATGAGCCACCTGGACAGCTACTGCTTCGAGACAGGAGCTCCCTTCATCCTATGGGCAAAGGAGAAGAAAAGTTGGTCCGACTTTCAGTGGTGTTTGGTTCTGGTCAGGTAGTATCTAAGGCACCTATGCACAGCAAGAGTGTGCAGAAGGGCTTCTCCTTGGTTAGAGTATTTCGGAAAATACACTAGTAGATCGATGTCCTGATTAAGGGTGAGAGTTGAGACCACCTTAGGCAGAAATTTAGGATTGGTCCTTAGGGATACCCTGTCCTGGTGGAAAACCAAATAAGGCTCTTTGCACATAAGTCCGTGCATTTCAGAAATCCTTCTGGCTGAAGTAACTGCAACTAAAAATAACATATTCCAAGAGAGAAAACGTAGCTCGCAATACGCGGCTGGTTCAAAGGGTGGCAGCGTGAGCTGCTCCAGGACGAAGGGTAAATCCCACGGTGGGATTGGATCCTTAATCGGGGGCATAAGGTGGAGGACGCCCCTCAAAAAGGTGCATGTCATGTCCAGTTGGGCCACAGTGCGTTGGCCTACGGGTACATGGTAGGCTGAAATGGTACAAAGGTGTACTTTAATCGAGGAGTAAGCCAGGCTGGAGTGGAAAAGGGACAGCAAGTAGTCCAGTCCGAGCTTTTCAGGACAGTCCAAAGACGAAAAGCCGCGTGCTTGAACACATAAGCAGAACCGTCACGTGGGTAGCCAGTTTGCTAGCAGCAGTAAGAACGTCTGCTAACTCTTGCGAGACCCCGTATCGCATCATGGCTATGTCTCTAGGAACCAAGCATGCAGGTTTAGGGAACGTAGGTCTGGATGGACTAAGGAACCCGCCTCCTGAGACAGCAAATGGGAGCTGATTGGCAAAGGCACTGGAGGTTCCCGGGATAGCTGATGCAAGAGAGGGAACCATATCTGTCTGGGCCAAAAGGGTGCGATCAGTATGAGCGTCGCTTGCTCCCTGCGGAGTTTTAGAAGAACTCTCTGGATCAACGGGAAAGGAGGAAAGGCATAGAGGAATCTTTCCGCCCAGGCCAAGAGGCCAATGCTGGCGAGTCGACGGCGGGAAAAGAACTGAGGATTAAGGTGGACCGCCTCCTTATGCACTACACCCGATGTCGGGGGCGGGACCGACGTCGGAGGCAGTCCCCGCTGAATACTGCTAGCTAGAAAATTTCTGTGGGGTCTTGGCGCCTGTCGGCTTCAGTCCTAATGGTGTAACCTGCTGCAAGAGCTGTTTCTCTAAGTAAGATCCCTGTGTTCCGTTGATCCAGTGGAACCACTTCCACTGCCCTGTTGTTCAGAAAGCCTTGTATCTCGGAGGCGAGAAGTTCTGACTGAGGAACTGACAGCCTGCGCTGTCATCTGTGGGGACGATCCAGAGGGGTCTCCAAAAGATTGAGGGAATACCCCTCACGGATTATCCGGAGGACCCATTTGTCCGAGGTTATGGATTTCCATTGATTGTAGAATTGAGTCAGATGACCTCCCACCGCTGAGGAAGAATCCCCCTCGGGCAGCTGAGGTGGGACTTGGGCCAACAACTCAGAAGGCGGCACTGGCCTTTGAGTCCTTGCGCCTTCTGCTGCATTTTCTTTTGAGGCTGGGGGGGGGCTTGTTTTTTTATTAAAACCTCCCCTGCCTTTGCCTCGAAAGGACTGACTGTTACGAAACTGGCGTTTGTTAACACCCCCTCGAGAGGGAGCTGGAGGAGGTCGATCCAATTTAATGGCTGACCTAGTCTTTTGTGTGGCCTCTAGAGCCTGTTCTACTTAAGGGCCGAAGAGATACACACCATCGAAAGGCAACACTATTACCTGTTGCTGGGCATCATTCGTGAAACCTGAAGTTCGCAGCCAGGAATGACGGCGGGTACAAATGCCCGCTGCCCAGGAGGCAGTATCGAAGGCATCCATAGCTGCTTTAACCTGCTGGTTGTTGGACTCGATACCCCTGGTTATGGTTTGAAGAAGCTCTGAATTAGTGTCCAACTCCAGTAGAGCTTCAACCATTTGTTTGAGCGAATGCCAAAGAATATACTCATATTGAGAGAAACAGACTTTGTAGCTGGCAATACGCATACCAAGCATGGAAGCAGCAAAGACTCTCTTATCTAAAGTGTCTATCTTACGAGACTCTTTGTTAATAGGTCGAGCTGTAGCAGTCTGGGGAAGGACGACCTTATTCTCTGCCAGGACTACAATAGAATCCACAAAGGCTTGGGATGCCAAAATGGGTCGATCCTTGGGAGCAGCATATTTCCTATCTATGGACATAGCCACGGAAGGAATGAGAGCAGGATTATTCCATACCATTTGAGAAAGCGTCTCAAAGGAGGGCTGTACCGGAGGAGTCAAATCCATAGGGATCTCCGGAACATGGAGGTATTGGAGTTTTAACAGTATCCCAGGATCGATATCTGTAGTCTGGAGAGAAAGAGTGGAACTCAAGTTTTTCAGCAGAGACTTAAATGCCAGGTCCTTGACCACAGGAACTGCAGCAGGAATAGATCTTGTTCCTTCCACATCACCCAGTCTAAGGTCTGGGTCAGGCTCAATGTCATCTCCTGACAGCCCAGGAGGGATTGTATGGACAGAAAAGGAGTGAAAATCAGAAGGAAATGAGGAAGGGAAAGGATTCAAAGAAGAGGAGCCCTGAAGACTGGAGGATGCCCTAACAGGCCTTGGTGCCAAAGAAGAGCACGGCACCGAAGAGAAGAGCCACACGGCGCCGAAGACGGAAGAGAGACACATGGCACCGGACGGCGCTGAAGCCGTGACGGCGCAGCGATGGCGCCACGCAGACGCACGTGCCCCAGAATCCCAATGGTGCTGACAAATGCATCGGCGCAGAAGACGGGCGCCTAAGCGAAGCATCGACGCCGAGGGCGCCTAAAACATCCCAAGGCTCCGAAAACAGGATTTGAGGAGAAAGCATGATGAATACTGTGGAGATAGAGGCATTGGTGGCTGTGTGACGGGGGAAACACCAAAGCACGGAGTTTATCAGCATCAAGACGGTGCTGCAACCAGGAGGCTCAACCGCCCCTACCTGATCTCCCAAAGCCCAAAGGGCCCCTGAGTGACTGGGCCAGGCAGCTGGACCAATCTCCGAGCCAACTGCTCGATAAGAGCAGCCCACTGATGAAACTGCTCATCATAAGACCTACCAGAGGGCGGGGTAGGGCTCCGATGTCAAAGACATCGGCAACCAGAAACAGAAACCGGCGACTCTGAAGGAGGAGACCGGCAACTAGCCCCAATAACCGACTCTATGCGCAGACATATCAGAGGGCAACCTCGAGTGATGCCTTCTCTTTTTTGACCTGTGGGCCAAAGAAGAGCTCGAGGCCAAATGGTGCTGAGAGCGCGACAGTTTACTTTTCTGCTTTCAAGGGCACCGCCCACCCCCTCGGACAATGGACTGTCCATTGTCAGACACCCCCTCCAGAGAAGGCGGCGGACTGGACCCAGCCCAGCTGCCTGAACAGCTTTCATACGAAGTCTCCCTACTGTCATCTGACCCGCTCATGGTCGACTCCATCAATGTAGGCTGAGACTTCTTCCTTTAATAAGAATACTTTATTCGAGATATTACTACAAAACAATAAAACTGAAAAACTATGCTGCTAGTTTTAAGTTAGACTCCCAGACGGCGAGCGACGTCGTCACTGAAGTGCACTCGACGGCAGGAAAAAAGGAACTGAGGCGGTTGGAGGGTCGATGCCAAGATAGTCATTACCGCACAAGCTCGGGCTCGCGGTGCTGCTCCTCACGGCTCCATCTCTGGCACCGACCCTCTAGAAAAAAGTTTGCTCCCGCTGGGTCCTATTGCCTCCGGCGCAGATCCCATTAGTGTGAATGAGTGGTGGAGACTTTATGTCCAGGAAGATTGAGCACAGAAACATAGACTTTGACGGCAGATAAGGACCGCTTCGCCCATCTAGTCTGCCCATTTCCCTACCTACAGGATAGGCCGCAGATCCTAGTTAACCAACAGCCTATTTCTTCCTACCCCCCACAAGAATTGCCTTGTGTCTGTCCCATGCATTCTTGAATTCTCCCACAGTTTTAGACCCCACAACCTCCTCAGGAAGGCTGTTCCATGCATCCACTGCCCTCTCTGTGAAATAATACTTCCTCACACTGCCCTGAACCGCCTCCTATCTTTAAATTGTGTCCCTTGTTCTTGCAAGTCTCTTTTCTGAAAGATGCTACCTCTTGGACTTTGTTGATTCCACTGAGGTACTTAAAAGTTTCTATCATGTCCCCCTCTCCTTCTTTCCTCAAGGGTATACATATTAAGCTCCTTTAGTCTCTCCTCATACGGCTTCTCTTGCAGACCCTGCACCATTTTAGTTGCCCTCCTCTGGACTACCTCTATCCTGTCTATGTCCTTGCGGAGATGGGGTCTCAGAACTGGACACAGTACTCCAGATGGGGGTCTCACCAACTGTCTGTACAGAGGGATGACAACTTCCTGTTTTCTGCTGCTGATGCCTCTCCCTATACATCCCAGTATACCCCCAGCCCTCCCTACTGCCTTCTCACATTGCTTGCTAACCTTAAGGTCATCGGATAGGATTACCCCCAGGTCCCTTTCCTTTTTTGTTGTTGTTACTACCTCCCCACACATTGTGTATTCTTCCCCTGGGTTCTTGTTTCCCAGGTGCATTATTTTGCACTTCTTTGCATTGAATCCTAGCTGCCATACTTCTGACCATTCCTCCAACCTTGCCAAGTCCCTTTTCATCCTTTCCACGCATCCTTGTATATCAACCCTGTTGCAGATCTTTGTGTCATCTGCAAAAAGGCATGCCTTTCCTTCCAGTCCCTCTGCAATGTCACTGATGAAGACATTAAAAAGGACTGGACCCAATACTGAACCCTCCGGTACCCCACTAGTAACCCCTCTTTCTTCAGAGTGGACTCCATTTACAATTACCTTCTGTGTCCTGTTGTGCAGCCAATGTTTTACCCAGGCTGCCACCCTGGGACCCACTCCCAGGCTGGTTAATTTGACTATTAATCTTTTGTGTGGGACTGTGTTAAGTGCCTTGCTAAAGTCTAGGTAGGCCATGTCCACAGCCCCTCCCTGGTCTACTACTTCGGTCACCCAGTCAAAGAAATCTATTAGATTCGTCTGACATGACCTTCCCGCTGTGAACCCATGCTGCCACAGCCACCACTTGCGCAGTGTGTGACCATGAGCCCACAGCTACCACTTGCGTACTGTGTGACCATGAGCCCACAGCCACCACTTGCGTACTGTGTGACCATGAGACCACAGCCACCACTTGCGTACTGTGTGACCATGAGCCCACAGCCACCACTTGCGTACTGTGTGACCATGAGACCACAGCCACCACTTGCATACTATGTTACTATGTGACCAAGAGCAAGTCACTTGCTATATTACTGAAATTGCTTTGTATGTCCATTTGCTTTGCTTGTATATGCTCTTTTTGTATCTCACCTGTATTGTTCCCCACTGTTTTGCTCCATCAAAATGTTGTCTCCCCTCCCTGCGATGAGGTGCCTTTGTAAATGAGTCTTTGACTCAAAGGTTGTAAATCCGAATTGTGAATAAATAAAAATAAATACAAAATAAAAAAAAAATAAACTTAACATCTTCTTTGAGGCTATTTTCTCCATTAGGCCACACCTTTGAAACTACAGCTGTCAGCACTAGGACCACATGGAAACGTCCACCAGCCAGGGGCCGTCCACAATGACATGCCACATCTACGTGTATATAAGCATAAGGTGGTTCTTTTCCCACCATCGATCATTCTTGTTGGACCTGCTGAATGAATCAAACTCCGTCAACCCAGCCAATGCCGTTCATGCTTTTCATTTTACTCAGTGTTTATTTCATCATCTCTGCATGCTGCTGACGTCTAAAGAGCCTTTATTTCTGTATTGTAAGTGGAGAGATAAAATTTACAAAGGAGACACACGCACACGGTTTGTGTGTGCATTGAGACATGGTAAACCTACATCATCGTCTGCTCCAGTGGCAGTAACGACAGTCCCCCCCCCCCCCCAAACCATCGATGAGACACCAAGGTCGGGGCTTGGCTTAGGCACTGCTGTACCTACTATGGACAGTATGAGGCCATCATCGTCGAGCCAAGGCCCAACAATGCAAGTAGTCCCAGGCCCTATACAGGGTGCCATTGACTCTCAGGCTGTGCTGGCATCATTTTCAGAAATGATAAGATGTATTCTGCTTGGACTACCAATACAGGTGGTTATTCTGCTGACAAGGCCTTCTGGTACTCCACCATTGTTGATGAGTTACACTAGCATGCCACAGATTCCTCCCTCGCAGCCACCAGTGGTGTCGCTGATGCATTCTGTGGCTCCCATCGTCAACATGAATGACAACAATGAAGTGGAATACAATCCTTATCTCATGGATTTCGAGAAGGAATATGAAGGAGAACAATTTCTACCACCTCACCCTAGCTCTACCCTCTCGTCCTACAGTGAGGACTCGGTTTATACCCCAAGATCTCCTCCTGAGGATCCTACTTTCCAAGCCATGATGCAGCAAATGCATTCTTTTATAGGAAGTACTGTAAGAAACTTCCTGGTGTTGTTCAGGGCCACTCCACAAGGGGTATGGCCACTTCTGTTGCCTGTTTCAGAAAAGTCCCTGCTGCAAACGTATGTGCAGCAGCTACATGGAGCACTGTCCACACCTTCACTAAATGTAACAGTCTGGACATCGTCTATTGTAGACATGCTGGTTTTGGCCTTGCTATACTGCAAGGCCTTCTGTCCTGATTACATATCAGACTGTACCATCCTCCCAGTTTTACTGTGTACTACTTTGGAATCATTCCAAAGGTATGGCCTAATGGAGGAGATATCCTCGAAGAAGACAGTTAACGTAACTACTGTAACAGTAGATCTTCGAGAGAATTTCCTCCGTTAGGCCATTCTATCCCTCCCTCTTTCCCCCCTTTTGCTTCAGTGAGGGTTTCATCAGATGCTGTGCTTAAAACTTATTCCATGCATCCTGCATCCAGCTGCATCCCTCTTCTTGCACGTCTGGTGCTGGTCTCATTTCCTGGTTCCCCACAGTTGGAGGTCCTCTGAAGCTAATCTCAGGCAGGGAACTAAGGAGTAGTGGGGCTGCCCATGCTTATATACATGCAGACGGGGCACATCATTGTGGGTGGGCCCCGGATAGCAAAAGTTTTCATGTGGTCCCAGTGCCTGCCAGCTATAGTTCCAAAGGCGCAGCCCAATGGAGGAGATTCTCTCAAGAATCTACTGTTAACGGTACGTTCTTACGCAACTGTTCTTTCCCTGTGCTCCCAGGATGCACCTGGAAACAAGCCTCGGCTTAGTGTGTCCTTCCTGGCCAAAAATGGTAACATAAAAATAGTCGACTGACCGAGGCAATAAATGCAAACGTCGCAGGACAATAAGCACACAAGTTACAGTACAGGATGCAACCGATGTACCAAGGTTGTGAGAGAGAAATCCCAGTAATAAATAACAACAATGAACACAATATACAGAACATACAAAATGTAACACAATGCCATGAACACAAGAAACAGAAGAAACTTAAAAATGTGTCTGAATATTGCATTTTAAAAGGTTTCCAGCAGTACTGGAAAAATGCGTTAAGTTCCAGATCCACCCCTTCCCAATGGGACGAGCCTCATAGGGCGGCATTCCATCGGGGGGGGGGGGCTCGCAGAATGAGCTTATGTCAGGCCATGGGTGGCTCGGTGTTCCCATTCACCAAAGATGCTATATTGTTTTCAGTGGGGTCCTGCTTTTACCTGGTTTTATAGTTGGGTGCACTGAAACACTGAGAGGTTACGCGACTTGCTCAGGTCACATAGTGAGGAAGAGTGGTGGGGCTTGAACCTAGATGATCTTTTCAGGTCTGCGCTCATAACCATTAGACCACATTATTGGCAAGGTGTGCTGACAACACCCAAATATCAAATTCACACCAGAACACCCTCTCCCCCCCCCCAACCCTGGTAATCCTCACCATACCTGTTTCTCCGAGAGGTTCAGCTTCCGGCACAACTCCTGCCTCTCCCGTGAGCCCAGGTACTTTTGCTTTTTGAACATTTTCTCTTACGCAGAATGGGACTAGGAAAGAAGTGGGTTGTTTGTGTGTCCCTGGAAGCATACCGGTGAACATGAGGGAACACATGCACCCAGTGACGGTGAATGGTGTACAGACACAAGGGTTAAAGGACACAGGGGCATCCCTGACATTGGTAAAAGGGGATGTGATAGAGCCTGGTCAGCTTATACCCAATGAATATGTCACTGTACAAGACTTTACTGGTGAGGAGAAAACATTGCCCCTCGCTAGTGTTCTCCTAGACTGGGGTGAAACAGGGGGAACTGTGCAACAGGTGGCTGTAGCCAAAACATTAGCAGTAGACATCATCCCTGGCAACAATCTCAAACGGGGGATGGTGTGTGCAGTTACCCGTAGCTAAGCGGCAAGGGAAAATTGTAGTTCCCTGATCCCCACAGAAGCCATTGTGGAAACCATTGGGAGGCTGGTTCCCCAGCCTGTGTCTCCTGATATGGAGACTAATGAAAAGAGGGTAGAAATTTCCCCAGTAGCAGTTAACCACACTGCTATGGAGGGTTATTACGAGGAGGGAGGGGTGACCCACTGTCAGAGGGTTAGGGATGACAGTGATCCTGAATGCCCTGACGCTAGTGCTAGGGACCCTAGTTTAGAGACTGAAGGGGACCTGTCCCATACCTTGGGAATCTGTGAGGAGTTTGCAGCTGCTCAGGGAAGTGACCCTAGTCTAGAGAAACTGAGAGCTTGGGCAAAGTCTGACGGTACACAGAGAGGAGATGGCAGACATAAGGTTTAATGGGAAAATGGAATGATGTATACTCAGGCTATGCAGACAGAGGGAGGGGTGATAAATAGGCAGCTTGTCGTTTCCCAGGAGTATCGTGAGCAGTTGCTCATGATTGCACACGATATTCCCTTGTCTGGTCATCTTGGAATTGCATGCACTATGCAGCAGTTGTACCAGAATTTCTATTGGCCCAAATTCACCCAGCAGGTGAAGGAGTACTGCAGTTCTTGTCACCGGTGCCAAGAAATAGGGAAGGTGGGAAAGAAAACCCAAGCCGCCCTAATTCCATTACCCATAGTGAAGGAGCCATTCCAGAGGGTGGGAATGGATAGTGTGGGGCCTTTAAATACCCCCAGCTCCTCAGGGAAGAGATTCATCCTGACTGAAGTGGATTATGCCACCCGGTTCTCAGAGGCAGTCGCCCTATCCTCACTGAGGACAGACAAAGTGGCAGATGCCTTACTTGGGATTTTCTCCCGTGTTGGGTTTCCGCAGGATGTCTTCACTTGATCGATGGGGTTCCTTCACATCGGACCTGATGAAATGTTTGTGGGAGAAGTGTGGGGTGGTGCAAAGATGCACGATACCATATCACCCACAAGCCAATGGGCTTGTGGAAAGATTAAATGGTACCCTAAAGTCAATGCTCCGGGCGTTTGCTGAACAGCATGGGAGGGACTGGGAGAAATACCTTCCCCACCTGTTTGCATAGAGGGAGGTGGCCCAGGAGTTGACAGGATTTTCCCCCTTCAAACTTTTATATGGACGCCAGGTACGTGGGCCCCTAGACTTGATCCGGGAGGACTGGGAAGGCAAGCACGCCACCCAGGGAACTCCCATTGTAGATTACGTCCTTGGGTTTAGGGAAAGGCTGAAGGAGCTTATGGGGACAGCCCACAGCAACCTGGCAGCTGCCAAACAGAAACAAAAAGTGTGGTACGACCTCAGAGCCAGAGCTTGCTCGTAGATGGTGTGTCAGGAAGTCATGGTCCTTATTCCGGTCCGGAACGACAAGCTGCAGGTTAAGTGGGCAGTACCGTACAAAGTAGTTACGAAGGTAAATGACGTGAACTATACTATAGAGTTACCTGAGGGAAGACAGACAGAAAGGAAGTACCATGTCAACATGATGAAGCCATAAGCAAATAGGGCTGACATGGTGTTTGCAGTGTGTAGTCCTGGGGAGGGGACAGACGAAGGAGAACCCCTTCTGGACTTGCTGGAAGAAAGCAAGTGGGAGTCCTCTGTGGAGGCAGTAAAACTGTCTCCCCAGCTTGCCCCAGACAAGATCCAGGAAGTAAGGGAGGTTTTAGCAGACTTTGCCCCACTGTTCAGCGCCAAGCCTGGACTAACCCCCTTAGCGACACACGATGTGGAGACAGGAACACAGACGCCCCTACAGTGGACAGCATATCTGGTGTCAGAGGCTGTCCAAAAGGACATTAGGAAGGAAGTGGAGGAGATGCTGGATTTAGGGGTAATCCTGAGATCACACAGCACCTGGACCTCACCCGTAGTCCTTGTGCCCAAGCCAGATGGCTCTACTTGTTTCTGTGTGGGCTATCGTGGACTGAATGCAGTCACGAAGTCAGAGGCCCACCTGATGCACCTGACGGACGAACTTCTGGACAAGTTGGGAGTGGCGACCTACCTTACGACTATTGACCTGACCAAGGGGTACACTGGCAGGTAGAGTTAATGGACAGAGCTAGGGAGAGATCGGCCTTCATCACTCTGATAGGCCTATTTGAATTTAAAGTAATGCCTTTCAGAATGAAGAATGCCCCAGCCACTTTTCAAAGGTTGGTGAACCAGGTGTTAAATGGTGCTGAGGAGCACGCTGTGGCGTACCTGGATGACACTGCAACCTTTAGTGCCAGCTGGGAGGAACACTTGTCAAACCTTAGGGAAGTGCTGGGCAGAATACAGAGGGCCGGGATCACTGTCAAAGCTGGGAAGTGCCAGGTGGCCATGGCAGAAGTGGTATACCTCGGGCATGTTGCAGGCCAGGTACAGCTCCGTCATAACCAAGCAAAAATAGAGGTGATCAAAGCGTGGCCCAGACCAGAAACACAGAAGCAGGTCAGAAGTTTTCTAGGGACAGCAGGGTACTACAGAAAATTTGTACCCAATTACAGTGCCCTGGCTGCTCCCCTATCTGACCTGGTAAAGAAAAGGATGCCAAAGAAAATTACTTGGGAACCAGCCTGTGAAAAAGGCTTTACCAGACTGAAGGAGGCACTGTGCAGTGCTTCCGTACTGACAAGTCCGGACTATAGCAAACCCTTTATAGTTCAGACTGACGCCTCAGACATGGGTATTGGGGCAGTACTGAGTCAGACATCCAACCAAGGGAAAGAACACCCGATAGTGTACCTGAGTAAAAAGTTACTTCCCAGTGAACAGGCATACTCTACTGTGGAAAACGAGTGTCTTGCCATAGTGTGGGCCCTAAAGAAGTTAGAGCCATACTTATATGGGCAGCATTTTGTGGCACAAACTGACCACAAACCCCTGGTTTAGCTGACGCAAATGGGAAAAACTAATGGTAGATTGGTAAGATGGAGTCTTGCCTTGCAAGAGTATGACAGGACAATCTTGCATAGGGCTGAAGCAACCAATCAGAACTCAGATAGCTTGTCACGTGTTTATGAAGACTGAACTGATTTGAGAAGCTCAACCCATGCAGGGGACAGAGCCCCCAAATTCAGTCTAGGTGGGGAGGAATTGTGGCACTTGGCCAGCTGGTTATGACTGCTCTATGATTTGTAATATAGAATGTGGTATGTGACCTGTTTCTCAGGAGACATCCTGTGCCCCTGGGATGACATCCCCCAAGGTTTCAGTTAAAATGACAGGATATATGTTAAACAGCAGAGCTCTGTAATGTGATTAACTTCCAAGAAGTTGCATTTTATGGCCTTATTGATGAGCTGTGCTTCTTTGAAAACTGGGAAATTAAAAATATCCATTTTATGACGTCTTCAGAGGAAGGACAGTTAATTTCAACTGGTGCTAAAAAGCTATATGGCATCTAGGGGAGAAAACTGCAGCGTTGTAAAAGTCCTGTGATGTCCTTGGAATACAGGAGACTGCTCAAAGACCAAAAAGAAGGAACTGGGAAATCACAGACTTATAATTTGGTAAATGAGTTTTTGCTGATGTCACCTTGTTTAATATACCTCCTAATAGGACATCCTGTGTGTATTATTTGTTTTTAATATATTTAACAGGGAGGAGCTAGGTGACATCATGGAAGGCAGGTATAGAGACAGTTTAAGCTATTCTGTGTCTGCTCTTTAGTGACACTTACTTTTGGACTTTGTAGAAACAAGATCTCAGATCTAACTAAGGCACTGGCAGAGGTATACATTAGATAGACAAAGTCGAACTGTATGTTGGTAGGAATTTGCACTTTTCCTTGTTTTATTTCAAGTGACTATGCTTTGTGATATATGGTTCTGTGTTTACATTTTACAATGTTTTATCCATTTTTATGTAAATCTATATTTAAAAAGACTGCCTGGTGTGCCTTCGAAATTCTTTCTTTTGCATGTGAAATACAATTGGTTAAAGTTGACACTGTTCATAAGCTTAATGGTAATACCAAACTGGGAAAAAGTAAGAAGTTTCCTAAGGTCTTTCACAGAGGTTTTAGGTTCATTTTGGATACCTGGTTAGGTGCCCTTAGGCGAAAGATATCTGGCATTCCCCAAAGAGCAGAATTATCTGAGCCTGTACATTTGGGTACACTAGAATAAGGTCCACAGTTTGAATCCCTCCAGAACTTGAGACCAAAGGTGATTCAGACCCACAGACAGAAGGGTTACCCTGTTCTGTTAACTGTTCACAATACTGTGCTCGGAGGTTGGCACTGTGGGGGCAGAGGGCCTGACCTGCTGAGAAGGGTCATGACAGATCTATATCTCAGAGTTCCTAGAAGAGTATTCTGAAAAAAAAAATGTCAGCCTCAAGCTGAAAAATACAACTGTTACTGTACAACAGAACATGGTTAAGCCATGACAGGATGTGTGTTATAGGAGTTTTAACGCACAAGGCAGAAGGCTGAGTGTCCTTAGGCCTGTGGGAAGTGCACTGAAATCCTATGTTGCACATGCTGGATAGGCTTACTGCATTTATAGAATGGCTCCAAGTAGGTTTTTTTGGGGGAGGAAAATGAGATTTGGCACCCGACCATGCGTCTGTAGCGATTTAATGCAAGGTCAGGAGACGTCTCTTGGCCAATGAACTTTCTAGATTTTCTTCTTGCCATTTTATAAAATACATTAAACTGCAGGGCTGCCCAGATAGTCAATGGTAGAGCTGCGGGGTGAAATGCTGGTGAGCTGGGTTCCATCCTGACTGCAGGCTCCCAGAAGCCAGTAGTACTGCCAAATGCAGCACTTTTGGCTCAAGGAACAGGAGGACTGTGCTTCATACAGCAGTGATACTTTATTGCATGGAGCCTACTGTGACCATGGGAGGATAAAGAACAGTTACATATTTACCACAACATTAGATTTTCAACAGAATCTCCTCCATTAGGCCACACCTTTGGAACTACAATCACTAGGCATCTGAGCGACACGTAAACTTTTTGCTGGCCAGGGGCCGCCCATGATGACATCCCAAGTCTGTGTCTACATAAACGTGGGCAGCCCCATTAGTCCTTAGTTCCCGGCTGAAGAAAGATTCGGAGGACCTCCAACTGTGGGGAACCAGGAGATAGATCAGCACCTGGCATACAAGGCAAGATAAGGTGCTGGATACAATAGCCATGTATTAGGATCAAGCACAATATCTGGTGTAACCGTCACTGAAGTAGACGGGGAAATGGAGGGAGGGAAGGAGGGAAGGCATGGCCAAACGGAGAAGATTCTCTCGAAGACCTATTATTATTGTCAGTACGTAACTGTTATACCTTCGAGGATATCTCCTCCATTAGGTCACACCTTTGGAATGACACCAACACAGTCCCAAAAGCAACTGGGAGGCTGGTACAGTCTGATGTACATATTCAAGACAGCAGGCCTTGCAGCACAGCAAGTCCAAATCCAGCACCAGTATACAAGAGACAATGTCCAGACTGTACTGTTTAGTGAAGGTGTAGACAGTGTTCCATTTGATCACCCACTAGCGCTATATTCATCGACCTGACCAAAGCATCTGATTTGGTGAAGCATGACATGCTGATTCTGAAATTATCCCAATTGGGTCTGGACAGGCACTCCCCTCGCCTGGGTAACCAACTACCTTGATGGTAGATTGCAAACAGTCAAATGGAAAGACACTCGCTCCACGCACCTGCCAGTCAAGGATGGGGTCCCCCAAGGCTCCATATTAGCCCCTTTCTCTTCTCCATTTTCATCAATAATATTGAGAATAACTGTGGGAAGGCTAACCTTCTGCTTTATGCAGGCAATGCCGTTCTCTACTGGAGTGCGGCTGATATTAGCACTATCAGTGATGAGCTCTCTGCTAGTCTGAATGCCCTGGAAGAAAAAATGACTTACCATAGTAATCTTCTTTCTTCCCAGTGATGCTCAGATATTCATAACTTTATGCAGTAACCCTGAGGGGTTGGACTGCCCGGAGAGACAGAACACATGCAAATGATGGAACATTTTGCAACGTGAGCATCTTTCAAACACTGCCTCTACTAACTGCCTGCATTCTAATCTCTTTAGATTTTATAAAGGAGCCTGGAAAGTAGGCCCAGAGTAATATAGTACTATAATTTTATTATTAAAATTGGGGTTTTCCCAACAATATAGATTTATAAAAACAAAAACTCCAACTGGAGAGATCAACAATTCAACAAAGTTAGAACAAAATGCCAGAGAAATACCAAAACAGGTAGAAACACAATTAACCCTGTTCACCTTAACTACTGACAGGTGCAAGGTAAAAAAACACTCTAAGGGTGTATAGTGATAATGGTGGCAACAGAGTGCAGAGGCTGAAGTTTTGTAAGGGGAGGTAAGGAGGGAAGTTATGAATATCTGAATATCACTGGGAAGAAAGATTACTATGGTAAGTATTTTTTGCTTCTAACCCCAGTAATGCTCAGAATATTCCTAAATTTATGCAGACTACCAAGCAGTACCACTGGAGGTGGGCAAAGAACTTATTTAAGAAACAGATTTTGCAGAACTGCTGTGCCAAATCTAGCATCACTCCTGGACAGAATATCCAAGTTGTAGTGTTTTGTAAAAGCGTGTACTGTTTTCCATCCCTGGCAGCTGTTCCTCTTGTGGAATGGGCCCTCAATCCTGATGGGGGCTCCTTACCACCTTTAGTATAGCAAAACTGGATACACCGGACTATCCACTGAGAAATGGACCTTTTAGAGGCTGGATTACCTTTTCCCACATCCCCGTAGGTCAGAAAGAAAAAATTACTCACCGCAATAATGTTGTTTCTTCTAATTGAGTCTTGCTGTATTCTGACAATATGCAGTTAGCCCCAGCACTTGAACTGCCCCGGAGAGTAAAGAGTTAACTCTATGCAGAAGCATAGAACGTTGAGCTCGAGCTCGGTTTTCAAACCTCTGTCTCCAGCACTCTGAAGTGTAACCATCAGATTATTACGAGCACTATCAATTTAACAGGTGGAAATTGTTTCAAACTTTTGTAAGCCAAATGGCACCACAAATTGTTTTTAGGGTCAAAAGACTCATGTCGAGAACCCCAAAAAGAAAGCTAAAGATATAACAAAAAACAAGTAGGTAGTGAAATAAAACATTAATAAACCCTTAAGATAGGGCATACTAAGTACACCTCCAGGATGCAGAACTGTGCCTGCCCACCCACATCCCAAAACTACAAGGTTCCAGGAGAAAAGGCAGGGAGGGAGATCAGAATACAGCAAGACTCCATTAGAAGAAACAACATTACTATGGTGAGTAATTTTTTCTTCAAACAACATGAAGTCTTGTTATATTCTGACTATATGCAAACTACCAAGCAGTACCCACCAGGAGGAGGGAGTCACATAACCTATTTTGGGAACAGACTCTGCAGCACAGCTGTGCCAAACCTAGCATCACTTCTAGACTGAATGTCCAGAGAGTAATGCTTGGTAAATGTATGGACAGTTTTCCAGGTGGCTGCTTTACAGATTTCCATTAAAGGTGTATCTCTAGCTGCTGCGAGCGAAGCAGCTGTACCTCTGGTAGAATGAGCCCTCAGGCCTGAGGGAGGTTCCTTCCCAAGCTTTGAATAGCAGAACTGGATACAGGAGACAATCCACCTGGCAACAGTTCTCTTGGCTGGTTTGCCTCCTCCCACCTCTCCATAAATGAGAAATAACTGAGAACAGCCATTTCTATAGGCCTTAGTATGTTTCCATATAATAACTAAGAGCTCTTTTTACGTCAAGACTGTGTAATCTTCTCTCCCCAGAGGAAGAATGATCAGTGAAAAATACAGGCAATGACACAAAGTGGTTCAGATGAAAGTCTGACACTACTTTGGGAAGAAACTTTCTGTTAGTTTGAAGGACCCTGTGAAATGAAATGAAATAAAGGTTCCACTGATAAGGCCTGTAACTCACCGATTCTCCTGGCAGAGGTAATGGCTACCAGGAATACAGTTTTCCATGTCAAGTATTTCAGCTCTGCTGAAGACAGAGACTCAAAAGGGGGCTGCATAAGCTGTGCTATACAGATGTTCAGATCCCAAGAAGGGGTAGGATCCCGAAAGGGAGGATTAACATGTAGCAAACCTTTGAAAAACTTCTTGAAGACTGGATGAGATACTAAGGAAGAGCCCTTATCAGTGGAAACGAAGGCAGACACAGCTGTCAAATGTACCTTCAGTGTAGTAGGCTGGAAGTCTAAGCCATTAAGATGCACCAGATAGTCCAATACAGTAGCAATGTCAGCCAACTCTGGCTGAACAGGTCTCTGGGAACACCAAAGACCAAATCTTTTCCATTGGAATTGTAAGTCTTTCTGGTAGCAGGTTTCCTACTAACCTTTAGAATATCCAAGACTGATTGAGAAAGCTTTAAATTTGCATATTCTAACTCTTCAAGAGCCAGGCCTTGAGCCTGAGAGCCTGAAGACTGGGGTACAGGATCCTTCCCCGGGAGGACGTTAGAAGAACTGTCTGGGAAGACATAGGGGCATTGTCACTGACAGTGACATGAGCAGAGGATACCAAGGCTGTCTGGCCCAGTCTGGTGCCACTAGAATCACCCTGCAAGGCTGAGATCTGATTTTGATCAGGACCCTGAATATCAACGGGAAAGGAGGAAATGCATACAGGAACTTGCTTGTCCAATCCAGTAGTAGAGCATCCTGATGAACACAGCCTAGGAGGGGAGGTCTGCAACAAAAGAGAGGGAGTTGATGATTGTCCGGGGCTGCAAAGAGATCCATCTCTGGAGTGCCCCACCTCGAAGATGATCTGAAGGACCAGGGGATTCAGAGTCCACTCGTGATGACCCTGAGAAATTCTGATGAGAGCATCTGCTAAAATGTTGTCCTTCCCTGGGAGGTGCACAGCCACCAAGGAAGCCTGAAGGGAATAAGTCAGAGACCATATCTCCATGGCCTCTGTGCACAAGGCCAAGGACATAGTGCCTCTCTGCTTGTTGATATACCACATGGTTGTGGTATTGTCTGTCCTGATTTGCACTACTTTCCCCTGAACCACAGTTGAGAATGTCTGCAGTGCTAGAAAGACAGCTCTCAATTCTGAAGATTTATGTGAAGGAGAGACTCCTGGTGAGATCCGGTTCCTTGAGCTGTAAGCTGATCCATGTGAGCCCCCCAGCCTAGGAAGAGAGGCGTCTGTGGTGAGAACCACTGAAGGAGCCTGACTGATGAAAGGAACACCTTGCCGAAGACTGTCCACCTCCAGCCACCACTGGAGTGCCTGAACTAGGGTTGGAGACACAGGAACCAATTTGGAGAGAGGGTCTTTTTTTTCTGAGACCAGTAAGATCTGAGATGAAACTGAATATCTCTCATCTGAAACCTTGCTCCCTAGACCACCACTGTGGAGGCTGCCATGTGGCCCAGTAACTGTAGAAAATGTCTGGCTGGACGAGAAACTAGAGCATGAAAAGAGGAAGGCAGAGTGACTAGAGACTGGACTCTTGACAGAGGAAGGAATGCTCTTGCCTGGGTGGTGTCTATGTCCACCCCTATGAAAGTGAGCAGCTGAGTTGGTTCCAGAACCTATTTTTCTAGGTTTAGAATGAAACCCAAGGACTCCAGGAGCATTTGGGTGACCTCTAAGGCTGACTTGACTTGGTCTGAGGACTGACCTACTAAGAGGCAGTCATCCAGATATGTGAACAGAAGAATACCTTGTCTCCTGAGGAACGCCACCACTACTGCCAGGCACTTGGTGAACACCCCTGGAGCAGATGTTAGGCCAAAAGGCAGGGCTCTGAACTGAGTGGCGCCTGAGGGCAACTCGAACCTCAGGTACTTTCTGTGGGAATGTCTGATGGGTATGTGGAAATAGGCATCATTGAGATCCAGGGAGGCTAGCCAGTCTCCTGGTCTCAGAGAGGGAAGAATTACTCCCAGAGTCACCATTTTGAACTTTGGTTTTGTTAAGTGTTTGTTGAGGTACCTTAAATCTAGGATGGGTCGCCACTCCCCTGTCTTTTTTTGGGTAAGGAAGTACCTGGAATAAAGTCCTTTTCCCCTGTGACAAAGAGGTACCTTCTCTACTGTTCACAGAAGCAGAAGAGAGGAGACTTCTGCCTCTAAGGCCTTTGTCTCCAAAGAGGAGAGAGGGCTGAAAGATCTTGCTCTCATTTTTGGGAACCTTTTGAAACGGAGAACAAGTCCCTGGCTCACTACTTCCAGGACCCATTTGTCCAAAGTAAGACTCCCAGGCCTGGGAGTAGTGAGCCAGCCTGCCCTCTACAGGGATTGGGGAGGCAATCCTGACTGACACCTCAGGGTGTCTGTTTGGCAGGGGGCTTGGATTGAGTGGATGCAGGGGTCCTGGTTATCCCTCGTCTGCCTTTTCCCCTGAAGAACCCCCTCTGCTGGAATGAAGAGGAAGCCTGGGCTTGGTAAAAAGGCCTGTTAAAAAGACCTGCCCCTGCCAGCCCTAAACTGCTGCTTCCGAGGAGTGGCCTGCTTCTCTTTTTGCTACAGCACTCCTATAGGTGGTCCTGTACTCGTCCATCTTCTTCATGTAAGCCTCTGTCTGTTCACCAAACAGAGTGTTACCAGCAACAGGAAAATCCATAGCCTTAGACTGGGTATCCTGTGACAAACTGGTACATCTGAGCTAAGCTAACCTCCTCATGGAGATAGATGTAGCCATGACCCTGGAATGTACATCATTCGAGTCAACAGCAGCGTGAAATTGGACTTTGGATGCCTCAATACCATCTGCAGCCACCTTCTGCAGCTCCTTGGCCAGCTGGGGAGCGGCACTCTTAGGCCCTGTACACATTACAAGTGAAGATTTGTACCGTTTTAAATAACGGTTTCAAAACGTTTTAAAACTCACCACAGCAGCCCGTCCACATTATTGTTCACTGAGTTTGAACTCGACTGTAACACGGTGAACTTCCATCTCCATCAGCAACGAGTAACGTTTTTAAACTCGGTAATCCTCCGCGATTGTAGCACGGTTATGTTGGCACCCTAACTGATAGAAAAATCGCATGCCTGTCCACACCACAAGGTAACACGCTTTCCTCCTTTAAAACGTTTTTGAAAACGGACTTGAGACTAGCTCACAGCAGGGTTAAAGCACGGTTTCTTAACACGCTTTGAAACCATGCTTAAATGCGGACGGGCGCCGTGTTTGCGCACCTTAAAACGTTTTAAGTGGCCTGATGTGTACAGGGCCTTAGCCAGCTCCAAAATCGTATCCCACCTCGATTTCTGGTAACTGGCTATATATGCCATATAATTAGCCTGTCTGAGTCCCACAGAGGATGCCAAGTACTGCTTCTTGATCATGGCATCCACTTTCCTAGAATCCTTATCTGGGGGGTGTGATGCCAGGGGAATAGCAGCCTTGTCACAGGCTGCAGCCCGCACTACCCCAACATGGTTGCAATGAGTAGTAAGGAATTCTGTCCCAGGACCTGACAATGTATACCTCCTGTCCATCTTTTTATCCACAGGAGGTATAGAAGTTGGAAACTGCAAGATGTTTTGTGTCCGTTTCCCCAGGGATTTATGCAGAGGGACAGACACTCTCTTTGACTCTGGGACATCCATCATTTCCAGGAAGTTAGGTTCCTCCTGATCCTGTTCAGCTTCCTCAACAGGGAGTTGAAGAGTATCAGCCACTTTCTTGTAAAACAAGAAATGGGAGGGGGACTCAGAAAGTGTGGGAGGCGACACACTGGAAGGCCTGTCTGGGGAGATGTCAGGCCCTACTGGCTCATCTAGGCCTTCATCTTCCTCCTCTTCTCCATCCCAGTCACCCTCATAGAAGGCTTCTGGATCAATGTCAGAAACGACCATGCTGACTGAACCTCTGTGAACCATAGCCGGTTCAGTCGGAACCAGGCAAAGCGACTGTACAATAGTGATCGCTTTTGCAAACTCTTCAGCGGTCGGACTATGGGAAGTCAGATCCGAACCAGCTGATTTACATCTTCTTTTACTAGGAACAGATTCCGCAGAATCGGCTCTCCTTCTGCCCGAGGAAGTATCGCCCAGGTCAGTGGGCACCTCCTCAGGTTCGGTCGCAACCGAACCGGGCTGGCCATCCGGGTCAGAGGACTTCTCGGCCTCCCTCTCCCTCATCCCACTCAAACATTTTTCCAGAGTGGCTTTGGGAAAGTTTTTACAAATCTGGCAGTCTTCTTTGAGGTGGTCAAACCCCTGACAGTAAACACAGACAAGGTGAGGGTCGGCCTTAGCAAAGGCCTCCTTACACTCAGTACAGTGCTGAAACCCAGTGGGATCAGTTTTCTTTTTGGGTTTGTCAGACATGCCGAAAACTGAAAGTTACCTTTACCAGCTTTTACGCCAGGCAACTAAAAACTGATCGGTTCCAACCGTGTCATGGATCAGTTAAAAAAATCCAGAAAATCGGATTTTTTTTAGGAACCGATGAGTACCGGAAACCACAGCAAATTTCACTGAACAAAACTCAAATATAATGGGTTTCAGTTCTAGACTGGACCGACCGGAGAAGAACCGAAGGCAAAACAATTTCCACAAGAATTACCACAAACTACCTACTACTACCACTTACTGTTACTGAGACAGAGGTAAGAAGACCGAATATAAAGAAACGGTTTAGACAAAACCGACCAAGTTAAACTATACCGAACCGAAGTGCAGGAGGGATCTCCGGAGCCACTTCACAGTTAGGCGGAATAAAAAATCTGACGGTTACACTTCAGAGTGCTGGAGACAGAGGTTTGAATACAGAGCTCGAGCTCAACGTTCTATGCTTCTGCATAGAGTTAACTCTTTACTCTCCGGGGCAGTTCAAGTGCTGGGGCTAACTGCATATAGTCAGAATACAGCAAGACTTCATGTTGTTTGAACAACTGTTTTCTGTCCCGTCTATGGCCCTCTGTAGCCGTCATGTGCTAACTGAGAGCCCTTTGTACATCCAAACTGTGGAATCTTCTTTCACCAGAGGTAGTAATGATCGGTGAAAAAGACAGGGAGAATGATGGACTGGTTTAAGAGGAAGTCCGAGGCCACCTTGGGAAGACATTTTCTGTTTGTTCCAAGGACTACCTTATCCCTATGAAAGGAGATATAGTCCTGATTTATACAGAGAGCCTGAAGCTCACTAATCCTTCTTGCAGAAGTCACTGCCACAAGAAAAATGGTTTTCCAAGTGACATATTTTATATGAGCTGTAGCCATGGGTTCAAAGGGAGAGCCCATGAGTTTAGCTATACACACATTCAAATCCCAAGCTGGCACTGGTGCCTTGTGAGGGGGATGCAGATGATTCAGGCCTTTGAAGAATGTTTTAAAAATAGGATCTGAAGCTAAGGTTACCCTTGTTCCAGCAAAAAGGTAAGCAGACAAAGCTGCCAAATGAACCTTCAAGGAACTGGATTGCAAACCAGAGGAATGTAAATGGGAGAGATAATCAAGGTCAACTGGAACACCAGCTTGGCCTGATATCAGAGATTTACTTGAGCACCAAATTGAAAATCTTTTCCATTTAGAAGAATAGGTTTTCGTAGTAGGTAGTTTTCTGTAAGCTCTTAAAATGCTTAACACAAATTCAGAAAGGTTCCAATTTAGCATATTCCATGTCCTCAAGAGCCAAGCTTTGAGGCTGAGGGACTTGAGATTTGGATACAACAGGGTTCCCTGGTTGGAAGTCAGTAGGTCGTGTCTCCGAGGGAGGTGTATTGGTTTGGTGACAGACGTGGAGAGCAAAACAGAGCACCATGGCTGCCTTAGCCAATCTGGAACTATCAAGATCAGTGATGCTGCATGGGACCTGAGCTTGAGTAGTACCCTGTGAACCAGAGGAAAAAGAGGAAAAGCATACAGGAACCTCCATGACCAATCCAGGGTCAGGGCATCCAGAGGGAGTGTGCCCTGGTCTGGTGGTCTGCAACAATACTGAGGCAGGTGGTAGTTCTGGTGGGATGCGAACAAGTCCATTTGCAGAGTACCCCACCTTTTGAAAAAACCTTGTACAATCTGTCTGTTCAGGGTCCATTCATGATGGGCCTGACTGATTCGACTAAAGGCATCTGCCAGGATGTTGTCTTTCCCTGGCAAGTGGAGTCCAGATTGTACGGCTTCTGTGCAAAGCAGGCCTGAGCTGGTGCCTCCCTGCTTGTTTATGTAATACATTGTGGTGGTATTGTCTGTTCCGATCTGTACCACCTTGCCCTGTACTAGAGGAAACAAAGCTCTTAGAGCTAGCAAAACTGCTCCGAGTTCCAGCAAGTTTATGTGCTGAAGGGACTCTGCAACTGACTAGGTACCCTGGGTGGTGTGCTGCCCTAGATGGGCACCCCAGCCTAATAGGGATGCATCTGTTATGAGAACTACTGAGAGGTTCTCCTGCTGAAAGGGGATTCCCTGTCTTAAGTTGGATTCCTCTTTCCACCACAAGAGGGCCTGTAACAGTGCCCTTGTTAATGGAATGAGTTTTGAAAAGGGGTCTTTTTTCTGACATCAGTGAGTCCTGAGGTGGAACTGTATGTCCCTCATGTGGAATCTGGAGCCCAGCACTGTGCCTATGGAGGCAGCCATATGGCCCAGTAGCTGAAGAAACTGTCTTGCAGTTTTTGGTTTGTGTAACCTGAAGGAATTTGCCACTGACTGAAGGCTTTTCACTCTGTCCAGAGGCAGACAAGATTTGGCCTGTAAAGTATTTATTTCTGCTCCTATGAACTGCAACACCTGTGCAGGGGTGAAGGCAAACTTTGTGTGATTGATCAGAAATCCCAGAGACTCCAGAAGGTCCTGGGTGACTTTCAAATCCTGCTGTACTTGCAGTGGGAATTTTCCCACCACTAACCAGTCGTCCAGATAAGGAGAAACAGTGATTCCTTGTCTCCGAAGATGTGTTACTACAGCAGCACGACATTCTGTGAATACCCTTGGAGCCGAAGAAAGGTTAAAAGGAAGAGTTGAAAACTGGTAGTAACCTGAAGGGAGTCTGAATCTGAGATATCTCCGGTAAGAATCCCTTATGGGATGCGGAAATAGGAATCCTTTAAATCCAGTGATGCCAGCCAGTCTCCCTTTTGGAGCATTGGCAAAATCACAGCTAGAGTTACCATTTTGAACCTTTATTTCTTCAGGTGCTTGTTTAAAACTCTGAGATCCAATACAGGCCACCACTCCCCACTTTTCTTTGTTGTTGGGAAATATCTGGAATAAAAACCCTTCCTCTCAGAGACTTTGGAACTGGTTCTACTGCTCTTAGCTGTAGCAGGTTTTGAACCTCTGCCTCTAGCAATGTTTTTTTTCTGCTGGGGGGGGGGGAGAACTGAAAATTCTGATCTTCTGAGAAGGAAGGGGAGATTTGAATTCCAGAGACAGACCCTGACCCACTACCTCCAGAATCCGTCCGTGGTGATGTTCAGCCAGGCATGGAGGAAGTGAGACAGTCTGCCTCCTACAGGTAGGGAGGAGGCGGCCTGTGGCTCAGGGGGTCTGTTTTGATTGTGGCTGAGGCCGAGCTTGGGAACCTTGCCTCGAACCCCTTCTACCCCTGCTGTGGATACTGCTGGCACTGGGGTAAGGCCACTGGCTGGAAGAAGGGCCTGGTATAAAAGGACCTGCCCTGGCCTAACCTACCATAAAAGGCCTGGTGGATGCAGAAGCTCTCTCCCTGGCAGAGTTTCTTCTGTAAGTGGCCTTATACTGATCCACCTTCTTCATGTAGGCCACAGTGGACTCCCCATAAAGGGAATTTCCCTCCAAAGGAAAATCCAATGCCTTAGACTGGGTATCTTGAGTAAGGTTTGTGGCTCTGAGCCATGCAAACATTCTCTGTGCCACTGTATTTGCCATCCAGCTGGCTGCAGTGTCATTGGTGTCAGCAGCCATTTGAAATGGGCACTTAGCTGCCTCTAACCAAAACCTGGCAGTTTCAGTCAGGTCATTGGACAAGGGCGAAGGAGCTTTTTGGGACATAGCCAGGACTGACTGCCACAATGACTTTTGATACTGGGCAGCATATGCCTGGAAGGTAGCCTGACGCATAGCCAAAGAAGCTGACAGGTACCCCTTTTTTGGCCATAATGTCAGTCTTTCTGAAGTCCTTGTCCAGAGGATGTGCGGACAGAGGGACTCTGGCCTTGTCGCAAGCAGCTTGCTGAATAACTCCCTGGTGGTCTGGATGGAAGAAGAGAAAGTCAGCTCCCACCCTCTCCAATGGGTATTTTCTGTCCATCCTCCTGTGTACGAGAGGAATGGAATTCAGTGTCTGTAGAATCTTTTAAGACATCCTTCTTCAAGAATTTGTACACCAGTAGGAGAGAGCCTTTGTGGGTGTCAGCCCCATCATCTTTAAGTACTCTACCTCCTCTTTATCCTCAACTTGCTCAGTAGTAGAGATGTCTAATGCATCTGCCATTTTCCTTATGAAAGTAAAGTGGGATGGAAAATCCTCAATCACCCTTGGAGGAGAACAAAAGTTCTGTTCAGGGGACACTTCTGGTTCGATTGGTCCCTCCTCCTCACTATCATCATCATCATCAAACTGATCCCCTCTGTCTTGAGGGGGGTGGATGCACATTGCTGCCAGCCTGGGGACCTTGAGAAGGGGCAGGAGGCTGCTGAGGAGGAACTATTGCCTGTAAGGATTGGATTATTTTAAAGGCCTGAGCAATTTCTTGGGCCACTGGTACAGGCATAGCAGGCACAGAAGTTCCCAGTTTGGCAGGCGAGGGTTCTGTGTGCTTAAATTTTTTACTTTTCTTAGAAGGAACCAGGGAGTCAGATGGTTCATTTGTTCTTTTAGTGCCCTTTTCGCCCATCTCAGGGGTAGGCATAGAAGCAGATGTGGGTTGAGCCATAATATCTTGGGGTATCGGCTGGTCAGCACCAGAGGGACCCTTTGTGAACTTTTTCTTGAGCCTTTAAAGGCGGTTTTCTAATGTTTTATCTGGGAATGTTTTGCACACTTAACATTCCTCTTTAAGATGGTCAAAACCCAAACAAACCACACATAAAGTGTGTTTATCTGCATTTGCAAATACTTCACAGTGAGAACAGCTTTTGAATCCAGGTTCACCGGTTCTCTTTTTGGGTTTCTCAAACATGATGTAAAAAGCGAGAAAAACTACAACCGCTGAACAGCAAAAGCTTTTTTTTTTTTTTTAAATGGTCAGCTCTGGAACCAAAAAGGAACCGAAGAAACCAAGGCGATATAGCAATATGGAACCGAGTCAGCAGTTCTGGTAACCGAGAATTATCGTTTATAAAATCTTAAATAAAACAAGTTTTAAAAGATAAACTAAGGCGGTTCTTTAATCAGAGAACCCCGATTTGAACAAAAACTAACTCGGCTCCCCCGCGGTTATATCAAACTGAGAGGAACTGGGAAAAATCACAAATTTAGCCGTAAACTAGATTAATAATACAAAACAAATAATAGAGGCAGTAAATGAAAACAAAACATACTTATAAGTAGTATTTTAAGTTTTCTTCACGCAGGAGAAAGTGGATGAATGGGACTCCGAGAGACCAGACTTTTCAGGCAGAGAGAAAAATCTGAAGAGGTTAGAACACAGGCAGTCAGTAGAGGCAGTGTTTGTAAGATGCTCAAGTGCAAAGTGTTCCATCTCTCCAGGCAGTCCAACCCCTCAGGCTTACTGCATAAAGTCAGGAATATTCTGAGCATTACTGGGGTTAGAAGTGTGGTTTACTGATCATCTTTTGGTGCTAAACGAAAACTAAAGCTGTCCTATTCTGACCAAAGCACCTTGGTGCGTCCCAACACCTTCTTACCCTCAGCACCTCCTCAGGTTCCCCCTGGAGGTCGTTGATAAAGTATCTGGGTATTCACCTCGATCAGGATCTTACATTTAAACAATGGATCACATAGTAAAAACGGTGCATCGGAAACTTGGTCTTCTTTACAGACTGGGCAACTCACTTGACTCCTGAAACCAGGATAAGTATGGCTGACGGCTCCCTTCTCTGGACTATGGCGCCCCTATACTCCAGTTTCTTAGATACAAAGAAATGAAAAGGCTGGATGTTCTCTGCAACAAAATCAGCCAATTTGCGTCAAAATCCCCTACGCATCGTCACCATTGTGAGGTCCTTTCCTCACTGAAATGGCCCACGCTCACCAATAGGATGGCTTACCCATTCCTCTGCCTCACATATTAATTCACCAGGGTGTATACTCCACCTAATCTCGATGGCCTAATGGCAGAGAATCCACAGAGACGACCCCTGCATTCCTCTGACTGCGGCAGCCTTAACATTCCCAGAATCAGAACCAACTTAGGTAAAAGATCCTTTGCCTATTCTGCCACTCATTACTAGAATGCTCTACCAGCTCCCTTAGTGGCTTCAAGAAAGCCCTAAAAACTACATGCTGGAGGAGGGGGTTCAATGCACTTGTTACCACTGAACCCAACAAATGTTTTCTTACCTTATGAACTCTTTTTCACTTATTGGCAACTGTATCTCATGATTTACTGTATGATCCTGCCGTATGTAACTAGTGAAATCCCATGTTGTCCTCTGTTCTCTGTAAAATGCCAGTGGTTTTTAATGTTAATTCCTGTGATTTGTGACTTATCTTCTACCACTGTACTGTGTTAATTTCTGCCTGTAACTAATTCCGGGTCGCCCCTGAAAAAGGGACCTTTGGTCTCAGTGGGCCTACTACATTACCAAAATTCAATAAATACATAAATGTGGCTGCAGCACAAATGCCAGCAGCCGAAAAAATTCTGAAACAAGCAACAGAAGTTGCCATTCCCTTTGTGGAGTAACCACGCACCAGACCAGGAAGTTCCTTACCGTATTTCCTATAACAAAACATAATGCAACGTGCCAGCCATTTGGACAGGCACCAATTAGGAACAGGAGCACCCTCTTTCCCAGGGCGAATAAAACAAAAAGCTGAGAGGACTTTCTGCTGTCCTTGGCACGTGTAACAAAGTATCTGAGTATTCTGTGTACATCTTAAGTATGGAGCAATGCCTCATCCTGACTGGCATGCTCAGGATAGTAAACAGAAAGGTGGATCGTTTGATTCACTGTAAACTCAGATACCACCTTCGGCAGAAACTAAGGATTTGTACGCAAAGAAACTCGTTTTTGTGAAAAATCAAATAAGGAGGCTCACACAATACAGCCTGAAGCTCTGAAATCCTTCGAGCAGAAGTGACTGCAACTGAAAATGTTTTCCATGACAGGAAACGTAAGCTGCATCTCGCGGCAGACTCCAAAGGAGCCAAAGTCAGTCTCTCAAGTACAAAATTTAGGTCCAAAGGTGGGACTGGATTGCATACAGGAGATTCTGTATGAACAATACCTCTCAGAAAAGTATGGGACACTTGTAATTGGGCAACCGTACAACCATCTAAAGGGGCATGGAAAGGTGATGTAGTGGCAAACTGCACCTTAAAGTAGCAGTGCAACAAAATTGGACAAGAAACTGGACCCTATCTTTTCTCCACTATAAAAGATTCCAGGCATCCTCCAGTTTTATTTGGTGGTATAATTTTCTAATTCCACCACAATCTGACTATTTTATAAATGTTTTAATTTAGTTTTTTCTCAAGAAAAAGAAAGATAGTCACCACATTTTGCATAGAAATAGCTTTATGGCCCTGGCAAAGGTTAGGACTGAGAAAAAAAAAAAAGACTCATGACATACAGCATTGGAGGTACCTAGACAAGCACATCTGACAGGTATGCTAACATTTTTATTAAAGGGGAACTGTCAGCAATTAGAGCCTCACACCGAAGTGTGAGGCTGATTCAATTGTACTTTTTTTTTTTTTTACACTTGTTTACTGCAGTATAGTAGAATGTAATAGGCTAATTTTGCTGACTAAGATTCCATTTTCTGAAACCAGAAATCCAAGAATCCCTTGTAAATGACATCAGAGGAGGACTGCAGAGCTGGGAGATTCAATATCCCGCAGTATACATGCTAAAGATTTTGCAAGCTAAAATCAGATGTTTGCTGATCCTGTTGTGCTCACAGGGCTTAGTACAGTCCTCTGTGACTTTATCTAGCCCCAGGAGAACAACATACCAGCAAACAGAACATTACAGCTTATAAAAAAGCTCTGACATTCACTGTAGGCTATTGAATTTCCCACTGCTGCACTCCTTGTCTGATGTCAGAAGCAGGGGAATCTGGCATTTTTGGTTACAGGAAATGTCAGCTTACAAGTTAATGAAATTAGCCAAATACAATCTACTACACTGCAATAATCACTAGGTAAAAAAAGTGCATTTGCGCACAAAGGGCTAACTGGGATCAGCCTCACACTTGGGTGTGGGGCTCTTATTGCCGAAAGTTCCCCTTTTACTGCAGCTGAAATAACAGTTATGTAAGAACTTACCGTAACAATGGATCTTCAAGGGGATCTCAGTCATCAGGTAACACCATAGGAACCTTCGCAGTTGGTGAAGGGGAATCCACACAGAACATTTTCAGCACTACAACTGGGGCCGCCCACGCTGTCATCAGTCAATGTCACCAACCCTATAAAGGCGTGAGCGGCCCCACTCCCTCCTCAGTTCTTTCCCCTCAGAGACAAAGGGAACATTGCCCTAGCCATGCAGGATCGAGGAAAGAAAGAGGTGTCCAGATGATGTGAAAGGCTGAATACAACAGACAGCCAGTTCCTAGACAAGAGTCCCAAGAAGAGGGATAGTGAGAGGGAAAGCAAACCTAATGACTGAGATCCCCTCGAAGATCTACTGTTACGAAAAGTTATTACATAACTGTTCTATCCTGGGTATCAGTCATCAGGTAACACCACTGGAACGAGTCCCAAGCAGTTACAGGTGCAAACAGTCTGGGAGGAGGGCTCTCCATAAACTTAAGACAGGAGGCCCTGCAGCACGGCCCTGCCGAAACCTGCACGGGCTCTAGAGGCAATGTTCAGACTGCAGTGCTTGGTGAAAGTATGGACAGTACTACAGGTGGCAGCCGAATACATGTCAGCAGCTAAGACCCCTCAGAAACAAGCCACCGAGGTAGCCACCCATGCCTCTGGTGGAATGAGCTTACACGGCACAAGGCAATTCTCTGCTGTACTTGCTGTAGCAAAAAACAATGCAATCTGCCAACCATTTGCATAAACACTGCTTAAAAACTGAAGTGCCCTCTCTACCTGCGGTGAAAGAAACAAACTCCCTCGACTTTCGACTCTCCTTGGTCTGAAGAAAGTAGTGCTTCAAGGCTCTGCGTACATCTAACATATGGGAGCAGCGCTTCCCCTGGATTGGCACGCTCAGAAAAGTAAACAGGAAGGTGAATAGACTGGTCGAGTGTAAACTCTGAGACCACCTTATGGAGAAACTTCTGATTTGTGCGTAAAGACACCCTGTCCTTGTGAAAAATAAAATAAGGATCCTCACACCAGAGGGCCTGAAGCTCTGAAATTCTTCAAGCAGAAGTAATGGCAACTAAAAATACAGGTTACTCACCTGTAACAGGAGTTCTAGGAATGGTATATGTTGTTCATCCACACTGTCTGGCAGGTTCCTTGCTGCTTTAAATCTTGCCGGAAGGTCTTCAAGCTGGCTCCTCCCACCCACCCGGGTGGTAAAACTCTCGGCTCCGCCCTATGACGCTAGATCTAGCCTGCTGGAAGCCAGATTGTGCGTTGAAGCCGGGGAGGTCGGGTGGGTCGTGTGGATGAACATGTACCATTCCTAGAACTCCTGTTACAGGTGAGTAACCTGTATTTCTAGGGACATGGATATGTTGTTCATCCACACTGTCTGGCAGACTCCTAGCAGTTCTCCGGGAGGAGGGAGGCAAGGCGCACACCCCCTACTTGGGAAATAAAGACTGGAGAACCAAGGCCCCAAAACCAGCATCCCGGCGTGACTCAAGGTCGATATGGTAGTGGGTGATGAAGGTGTGTGCTGACTTCCAGGTAGCAGCCCTGCAGATTTCCTGGATAGGAACATCCCTGGAAGCAGCCACCGATGCAGCGGTATGGCGGGTAGAATGACCGCTTATCCCTCTGGGAGGCTCCATGCCCGCCAACCTATAGCAGAGATCTATGCAGCAGGTGACCCACCTGCCTATTGTCCACTTGGCTGCAGGTCTGCCAGGTGCGGCTTCAGCGTAGGTGACAAACAGCTGGCGAACCTCTCCCCGAACTTCAGCCGTCTGCTCCTTATAATAAGCGAGCGCTCTTCTAGGGTCCAAAGTATGGAGCCTATATTCGGCATACGAGGTGTGATTGGGGTAGAATACCGGCAGAGTCAACAACTGGTTAAGGTGAAACTCCGACACCACCTTCGGAAGGAACTTCGGGTGGGGGCGCAGGACAACCTTGTCCCTGTGGAAGACCAGATAAGGAGACTCGATGGAAAGCACCTGGAGCTCTCCCATCCTTCTGGCTGACGTGATAGCCACCAAGTAGGCGGTCTTCCACTACAGGTGAGAGATGTCACACCTGTGCATCGGTTCGAATGGCTTGCCCATGAGCTTAGCCAATACCAGCAGTAGATCCCACGGAGGTGGAGGTTCTCGCACCAGAGGGGATATGTGATCAAGGCCTTTGAAAAAGCGCCCGACCACCTTCTCCAGCGCCACCGACTGCTTCCCGGCCCGCGCCCGGTAAGAAAAAATTACTCACCTTAGTAATGTTGTTTCTTCTATTGGAGTCTTGCTATATTATGACATATGCAGTGAGTCCCAACCTTCAAACTGCTCCGGAGGTGAAAGAGTTAACTTTCCATGCCAGGCATGGAACGCTGAGCTCGAGCTCGGTTGAAACTCTGTCTGTTGTTCTTCAAACTCAAACCGTCAGATCTTCAAGAGCTAAACTCACTGAGGTCCTGTGTGGAAGCTGTAAACCTACACTAGCCAACTGGCTACTAAACATAAGAACACATTTTTTGGTCCCAAAACAAAGACTCAAGTCAGGAGACCCAAAAAATGAAAAACACAACACCAAGTCACCCCAAAAAAGGAGGGGTGAAAAACAACAAGGTGGGCACCTACTAAGTGCCAACACTGCACTGCCCACCCACATCCCAAAAACAGAGGTTCTGAGAGGGGGAGGTCATAATATAGCAAGACTCCAATAGAAGAAACAACGTTACTAAGGTGAGTAATTTTTTCTTCAAACAACATGAAATCTTGCTATATTATGACATATGCAGACTACACAGCAGTACCTCCATGGAGGAGGGACAGAACCTACTTAGGAAATAGGCTCTGAAGCACAGCTGTGCCAAACCGAGCATCACTCCTAGCCTGGATATCCAGGGCGTAATGCTTGGTAAAAGTATGAACTGTTTTCCAGGTAGCTGCTTGACATATCTCTAGCATAGGGATGTCCCTGGCAGCAGCCAGGGAAGCAGCTGTATCTCTAGTAGAGTGAGCCCTCAGGCCTGAGGAAGGAACCTTACCCAGTTTTTCATAGCAAAATTGGATACAAGAGACAATCCACCTGGCAATGGATCTTTTAGTGGCAGGTTTCCCTTTACCAACCTCACCATAAGTGAGGAACAGTTGGAAGGAGTCAAACCTGTGACCCTTGGTACGCTCTATGCAGGAACTAAGGGCTCTCTTCACATCTAAGCTGTGCAGCCTCCTCTCGCCAGAGGAGGAATGGTCAGTGAAGTACACTGGAAGTGATATAGATTAAGGTGGAAATCTGAAACCACCTTAGGCAAGAACTTCCTGTTAGTCCTGAGGACCACCTTATTTCTATGAAAGGAGATAAAATCAGACTCCACTGATAAAGCTTGTAATTCACTTATGCATCTGGCAGAAGTGATGGCTACCAGCAACACAGTCTTCCAAGTCAAGTACTTAAGCTCTGCTGAAGACAAAGGCTCAAAGGGAGGTTGCATAAGCTGAGCGATGCAAACATTAAGGTCCCATGCAGGGGCAGGGTCCCTGAATGGAGGGTTGGTGTAAAGCAATCCCTTGAAAAACTTGGAGAATACAGGATGAGCTGAAAGAAGAGGGCTTACCTGCCGAAATAAAAGCAGACACAGCTGCCAGATGCACTTTTAGGGTAGCTGGTCTCAGCCCCAAGGTATTTAAGTGGACCATGTAATCCAGGACTGTGGGTAAATCAGCAGGTTCTGGGGAAATATGCTTTCCAGAGCACCATATGGAAAATCTCTTCCATTTGGAATTATAAGTAGCCCTGGTGGAAGGTTTTCTAGAAGCCTTCAGGATATCCATTACACCTTGGGAGAGGTGTAAACCAGCAAACTCTTAACTCTTCAAGAGCCAGGCCTTGAGATTGAGAGATTTGAGGTTCGGGTACCAAACCCTTCCCTGAGCACAGGTTAACAGGTTGTGATTCCTGGGAAAACACAAGGGAAGATAGACCGCTAAGGACAGTAGAAGTGGATACCAGGGTTGTCTGGGCCAATCTGGAGCAATCAGGATCATCTTGCAGGGTTGAGATCTAATTTTGACTAGCACTTTGAACAGAAGAGGGAAGGGGGGGAAAGCATAGAGAAACTTCCCTTCCCAATTGAGAACTAAGGCATCCAGAGAGACTGAGCCCAACACTGGGGGCCTGCAGCAAAAAAGGGGAAGTTGGTGACTGTCTAGGGCTGCAAAAAGATCCATCTGCGGGGTGCCCCATCTGGCAAATACCACCTCCAGGACCAGGGGGTCCAGTGACCATTCGTGATGGCCCTGGGAAATCCTGCTGAGAGCATCTACCAGGACATTGTCCTTGCCTGGGAGGTGAACTGCCGTAAGGGAGGTGTTCAGGGAATAAGCCAGAGACCACAACTTCATTGCTTCGGTGCACAAGGCCATAGACAGAGTGCCCCCTTGCTTGTTGATGTACCACATAGTGGTGGTGTTGTCTGTTCTGACCTGTACAACTTTGTTCTGAACAGATCTGGAAAAAGCTTGAAGTGCTAGAAAGACTGCTCTGAGTTCCAACAGATTGATGTGGAGCAGAGATTCCTGAGGGAACCACAACCCCTGGGTGGTGAGGTCGCCCATGTAAGCTCCCCACCCCAAGAGGGATGCATCTGTCGTAAGGATCAAGGAGTGAGACTGAGTGACAAAAGGAACCCCTTGTCTGAGATTGCTCTGATCCTGCCACCACTGTAGGGCCTAGATCAGTGTTCGAGTCAATTTGGTTAGAGGGTCTTTCCTTTGAGACCAAAAGGCTCTCAAATGGAACTGAATGTCCCTCATCTGAAATCTGGCTCCCTGCACTACTGCTGTAGAAGCAGCCATGTGCCCCAGGAGCTGAAGGAAATGCCTTGCTGGTCGAGACACCTGCAGGGTGAATGAAGAGGCCAGAGACACCAGGGTCCTTGCCCTGTCCAAAGGAAGGAAGGCTCTGGCTTTCTCTGTGTTCAGTTCTGCGCCTATGAAGGTGAGGAGCTGGACAGGCTCTAGAACTGACTTTGAGAGATTCAGAAGGAAACCTAGAAAGGTAAGCAGTTGCTGAGTTATCTGTAGGTGTAACGTGACTTGGTCTGGGGACTGGCCCACTACGAGCCAGTCGTCCAGATAAGGGAAGATGGCAATTTTTTGCCTTCTTAGAGAAGCAACTGCTACTGCCAGGCATTTTGTGAATACCCTTGGAGCAGAGGTGAGGCCAAAGGCATTGCTCTGAACTGGTAATGGCCTGAAGGCAGCCTCGAACCGAGGTACTTTCGATGGGAGCTTCTGATGAGAATATGGAAGTAGGCATCCTTGAGGTCCAGGGACGCTAGCCAGTCCCCTGACCTTAGAGAGGGTAGAATAATTCCCAGAGTCACCATTTTGAATTTTGGTTTTAAAAGGTGCTTGTTTAAGTATCTGAGATCCAGGATGGGCTGCCATTCTCCTGTCTTTTTTGGGGTAAGGAAGTACCTGGAGTACAACCCTTTGCTCTGGTGTAGGGGTGGAACCCTTTCCACAGCTCTGAGAGCCAGGAGGGAAGAGACCTCTGCCTCTAGGGCAAGTGTCTCTGGTGGATTTGCAGGTGGAAAGGATCTGGTTCTCATCTTTGGAAACTTTTTGAAGCTGAGAACCAGTCCCTAGCTTACTACTTCCAGGACCCACTTGTCTAATGTCAGAGACTCCCAGTCCTGGACAAAGTAAGCCAGCCTGCCCCCTACAGGAAGTTGAGAATCGGCCCTGGCAACCCCATCAGGGTGCCTGCTTGGCAGGGGCTGAGGGGTGGAAACAGGCTGCTGGCACCCCTTCTGCCTCTCCCTCTAAAGAACCCCCTCTGGGCATAAGCGGAAGAGGAGGCCTGGGCTTGGTAAAAAGGCCTATGAAAAGGCCTGCCCCTGCCCCTGGGATGCTGCCTTTGAGGAGTGGCCTGCCTTTCCTTGGCCTGTGCACTCCTATAGGTGGTCCTATACTCATCCATTTTCTTCATGTAATTCTCTGTCTGCTCCCCAAACAGGGAATTACCCACAACAGGAAAATCTATGGCCTTAGTCTGGGTATCCTGTGACAGGCTAGTACATCTGAGCCAAGCCATTCTGCGTAGTGCCACAGATGTAGCCATGACACTTGATGACACATCATGAGTCCACTGCAGCATGAAATTGCACCTTGGATGCCTCAATACCATCGGCAGCCACCTGCTCCAGCTCCTTGGCAAGCTGGTCAGGGACCTGTTTTGCTAGAGCCATAACAGTATCCCATCTGGATTTCTGATATCTAGCAACATAAGCCATATAATTTGCCTGTCTGAGTCCCAAGGATGCTCCCATGTATTGTTTCTTTGCCACGGCATCAAACTTCCTGGAGTCCTTGTCCGGGGGGTGTGAGGCCAAGGGGATATTTGCCTTGTCACAGGCTGCAGCCTGCACTACCCCAACATGGCTGCATTGTTGTGAAAGGAACTCCGTATCAGAGCCTGACAATGTGTACCTCTTGTCCATTCTCTTATCCACAGGAGGTATAGTGTGAGGAGTTTTTAGAATTTTAAAAGTCCATTTCCAAAAAGATTTATGCAGGGAATAGACGGTCTCCCTAGACTCTGGATATCCATCATTTCCACATAGTCAGGCTCCTCTTGATCATCCACAGCTTCCTCCATAGGGAGCTGGAGGGTTTCAGCCACTTTTTTATACAACATAAAATGAGAAGGGGACTCAGAAAGCCTAGGAGGAGACACTCCTGAAGGTCTGTCTGGGGAGATGTCTGGGTCAATGGGCACATCCAGATTTTCAAATCCACATTCACTCTCCTCATACTCCTCTTCCCCCTCCTCTGGTTCATAATATTCCTCTAAATCATAGTCTTGAACCGGTGGAACCAGCCGAACCGGGCGCTTACCTGATGGTGCTGGTTCGGTCGGAACCGGGGAAAGCGACTGGACAATTTGAATCGCTTTGGCTATCTCTTCAGAGGTTGGAGAGGAAAGTTTTGGCTCCACACCAGCTGATTTTCTAGTCCTTTTTACTGGAACCGACCCCTCAGAGTCGGCTCTCCTTTTGCCCGAGGAAGTCTCGCCCTGGTCAGAGGGCACTCCCTCTGGTTTGGTTGGAACTGAACCGGGCTGGCCATCCGGGTCAGCGGACTTTTTGGCCTCCCTTTCCCTGAGCCTACCAACTCTCTTCTCCAGGGCAGCTGCAGGAAAATTTTTACTAATCTGGCAGTCTGCATTGAGGTGGTCAAACCCCAGACAATAAACACAGGTGGTGTGGGGGTCAGCCTTGGCAAAGGCTTCCCCACACACACTGCAGTGTTGAAACCCAGTGGGCCCAGTTTTTCTTTTGGGTTTCTCAGACATAGTGCCAGTCCTAACTAAACTTACCCGTTTATGGCAATCCGCTAGGCAAGACCCTCTTATCGGTTCCCAACCGTGTCACGGGTCGTGGAAAGAACCGTAAGAAAATCCGTTTTTTTAGAACCGATAAGAACCGGTAACCACACTCTAAATGACAGAGTAAAATATTTTAAACAACCTGATCGGTTCAAAGCGAACCGATAAACAGTTTACAAGTTCCACACAGAAGAGAATTAATGTAAACCTATCTAGTACTCACAAATACCACAGGCAGAGCCTGAACTGACCGGTTGCAGTTTAAATTCGGTCTAAAACCGAGAAAAACAATACCTTAACCAAGAAAATGAACCGAGCAGAAGGAGAAATCTCCGGAGCGACTGTTCAGTGAGGCGGAGTAAAGAATCTGACGGTTTGAGTTTGAAGAACAACAGACAGAGTTTCAACCGAGCTCGAGCTCAGCGTTCCATGCCTGGCACGGAAAGTTAACTCTTTCACCTCCGGAGCAGTTCGAAGGTTGGGACTCACTGCATATGTCATAATATAGCAAGACTTCATGTTGTTTGAAGCAGAGATGGCTGCCAGGTGCACCTTAAGGGTCGTCGACCGAAGCCCTAGCTGAGAAAGGGACCACAGGTAGTCCAGAATGCTTGCCAAGGAACAGGAGGAAGGGTCCAGGCCCTTGCCCTGACACCAAATGGAAAATCTCTTCCATTTGAAGGCATAGCATTTTCTGGTCGACTCCTTACGGGACGCCTCAACGACGTTGAAGACCTCGTCGGAAAGACCCAAGGCCTGGAACTCTAGCCACTCAGGAACCAGGCCGTCAGGTGCAGGGATTGAAAGTCCGGATGGAATACCTTCCCCTAATTGACTGAGATCAGGTCCGGGCAGGCTGGATGCCGCCTTGGGAGCCTGGAGCTGAGACTGAGGAGATCAGGATACCAAAACTGGCGAGGCCAGTCTGGGGCTACCAGAATCACCTGCGCCTTGTCCCTCCTCGCCTTGAGAAGCACCTTGTGGATCAAGGGAAATGGGGGAAAGGCGTAGAAGAGGCCCGGGGTCCACGGCCTCGAGAAGGCATCCCCCTGCAGCGAGCCCTGCTGAGGGGGGCGGGCATAAAACAGTCTCAGCTTCGCATTCTCCCTGGAGGCAAACAGGTCCGCCTGAGGCGTGCCCCAATGGGACAAGAGATCTTGTACTACCTCCGGCAGGAGAGACCACTCGTGAGACGCAGCCCCTATCCGGCTTAGGGCATCAGCCAGGATGTTGGAGGCTCCTGCCACATGAATGGCGAGGAGATCCGTCTCCAGGCTGCGCACGAGTGACCAAATGCAGAGAGCTTCCCTGCACAAGGGCATGGAGTGCATCCCACCCTGGCGGTTTAGGTAGTACATGGTCGTGGTATTGTCCGTCTGGACCTGAACCACTTGACCCCATAGAAACGGAGCGAAGGCGGTGAGGGCTAGACAGACCGCTCGAAGCTCCAGCAGGTTGATATGGCATCGGGACTCTCGAGGGGACCATAGGCCGTGTGCTCTGTACTCCCCCAGATGGGCACCCCAACCCATCAGAGAGGCATCAGTCAATAGAGAGACCGTCGGCTCAGGGCGGACAAACGGGATGCCCTCCTGCAGATGTGCTGGAACGGTCCACCACTGGAGAGCGTTCCACATCCCCTGGGTCACTGTCATTAGATGATCCAGCGGATCGAAGTGCTGTGACCATTGGCTGGCCAGTCCCCATTGAAGGGGACACATGTACCAGCAGCCCAACGGACCACGCTGGTGCAGGCTGCCATAAGGCCCAGGAGGCGCAAGAAGTCCCGGGCAGGGCACGATTGCCCAACCTGAAATGAATGGGCAAAGGAGGAAAGAACCTCGTCCCTGTCCGGCAGGAGCCGTGCTTTGGCTTGTAGAGAGTTGAGCTCTGCCCCGATGAATTGTATCACCTGCTTTGGCACGAGTTCCAACTTGGCCTTGTTGATGAGGAGGCCAACCTGAGAGCAAACCTGGAGGGCCAGATCTCTGACCGCTTCCACCTCCGCCTGGAGGGGCTGCAATCAGCCAGTCGTCCAGGTAGGGGTACACCCAGACCCTTCGGGCGCCAGAGGAATGCTGTCACCACTGCCATGCATTTGGTGAAGACCCTGGGAGCTAGGAAAGGCCGAGGGCATGGCCCAGAATCAGAAGGGATCCCTCCGCTCTGAAGCAGGGGAATCTCTGGTGGGACGGATGGATTGGGACGTGAAAGAACGTATCCTGAAGGTCCAAGGAACAGAACCACATGCCTCGTTCCAAGGATGGGATTATCTGAGCCAGAGTGACCATCCTGAAGGTCCGAGACCTTAGGAGCCTATTCAGGTCATACAGGTCGAGAATGGGGCGCCAGCCCCCAGTCCGTTTTGGGACCAGAAGTACCTGGACACAAACCCCGGGTCTGGAGGAGGATCCGCCACCTTCCTGATCACCTCTTTTTCGAGGAGCAGGGCAATTTTGGCTTGGCGGGCCGACAGAGAGGTTGTGGACCCAGTGGCCCCCCCCCGGGGGGCGACGGCTTGGAAGGGTGGGGCCTGCTCGAACTCCAGAGGCAGGCCCTTTCCTACCACCTCCAACACCCACCGGTCCGTGGTGATAGCGGACCAGGTGGAAAGGAAGTGGCGGAGCCGTCCCCCCACGGGGAACCTGGGGAGGACGAGGCTGGGGCAACACCCCTCAACCTGTCACTGGGCAGGCTTGGAGGACGGACCGGCCGAGGGACCTCCTGGGTCTTTACCTCCCTGCTTCCTATTGGAGGAAGCCACGGGCTTGGGTTTGGGATGCCAAGCACGAGCCTGCTGGCCCTGGTGATGGTGTTGGGCCGGACGTGCCGCAGGCGCAGAAGGGCGAAAGGACTTGTGCCGCTGCTGTCGGCGGCCTTTGTCCTTCTGGGCGGAGATGACAGAGTCCAGTGTGGCATTGGACTTTTCGATCCACTGGAGGTGACCTTCCACTCCAAGGCCGAAGAGGTTGGTCCCCAGGAAGGGGACATCCGCCAATTTGTGCTAGGTATCCGCCGTGAAGGTGGATATCCTCAGCCATGCTCTGCGGCGCATGGCCACCGCGGCCGCAACCGATCTGGCACAGGAGTCTCCTATGTCCAGAGCCATTTGGAGCTGCTGCTTAGCCACTGCCCTACCCTGGTCCTGCACCTGCCGGACCGTGGTCTCCAGGTCGGCTGGGAGATGAGGGATTACCTCATCCAGGGAGCCCATGAGGGCATGGGAGAAGTGTGCCATCAGCACGGCCGAGCTGGCCTGGCGGAGGCCAAGGGAGGACGCAGCGTACACCTTGCGCCCGGCGTAGTCCAGCTTTTTGGACTCCTTGTCGGGGGGGGGGCCTTGTCCACGTCCCTAGCGCCCCGGAACGCCGGAAAATGCTGTCGGTGACCAACCCCTCGGCAGAGGGGTGTTCCAAAAACCTGGGCAAAGAGCCGGTAGGGACCGCATACTTCCTGGCCATCCTGGCCGAAGGTGCAGGGCAGGAAGCAGGCCGCTGCCAAAGCTCCAAGCCTGGGCCAACAATGGCTTCAGCCACCGGAAAGGCCTCCGTGGGCGAATTCCCTCGGTCCAGTATCTCCGTCAAGGGATACTTGGCCCGCTTGGACACGGGCTCAAGCTGCATCCCGGTGGACTCCGAGATGAGCCGAAGCAAACCCATGAAGGACGATGGGCGTTCGTCCACCGACTGGCCCCCGGAGGACTCCAGGTCAACAGGCCTGGAAAACAGGGAGGAGTCGTTGTCGGACTCTGAGGAGTCTGCGAAGAGCTGCCTGGGGCTCGAGCCACCCTCCACCTGCCGAGGACGGTAGGGAGTGAGGGTGACAGATAACCTGTGGGGCAGGCCTTGACCCGACCGAGAATCCTTGGTCAGCGCCCCCGATTTCAGTTGTGGAGGCGGAGATTTCACCACAATCGGTGGGGCAGCTGGTTTCGGCCGAACAACCGGCCCAGGCTTGGGCACCTCGACAACAGCGAGGGGTTGTTTCGGCCGCTCGGGTGACAGCCACTTGATGGCCGGGGAAGGCAATGGCGTTGACTTGCTCCCGGACAGAACTAACTGCTGCCACATCAGGTCCTCATAGCGTCGACGCAATTTGCGCCGAAGCCTCTCCTCTTCCGAGGACGAGCGGCGGCTGGACCGAGACGAAGTCCGAGACCGAGATCCTCGGTGTTTCCGAGGACAGGTCTGGGATGGAGCGGGGGACACCCGCTCTTCCCTCGGCTCGGGAGCCTTAATCAGGAATTGCTGCACCGGGGGCACAGGCAGATCCTCGGTCTCCACCGGGGGAATCGGTGAAGAAGGGTTGTCGGCCTCACCAGTAGACAGCCCGTCCGACGGGTCGAGAAAAATCTCGACCGCGTCAACAGGAGTCTCGGCCAGCCGGCCTGACAGGGACACCGTGAAGCCAGCAGCCTTAGCCGCAACCTTGATAGAAGTCGACAGCCGGCTGTCCGGGGAAGGAGACCTCTCCCGCTCCCACGAACGCCGACGATGGGACTTACCCTTTGAGTCCTCCTTTTTGGAGGGAGAGGAATGTCCCGATGGCCCCTCTCCCTTCGTGGGAAGGGATTGGCAAAGCTCCTTGAACGAAGCTGAATACGAGGTACCCAGACAGAGCGGGATAAATGTTGCGACCGAGGAAGAGGATGATGTGGCCTGGGCCGCCTCCTCCTCCTCGAGGGCGATCATTCGCTCGAGTTGCTCCGACGAGCCAGCCACCGCAGTAACCGCCCAACAGGCCTCCTTCGACTTAACCGGCGGGTAGCGCTTCTCGGGGCGCCCAAGCTGTAACCGGGCAGCACAGTCCTCCAGGATGTTGGCCGAAAACGAACGGCATGACTCGCAGGCCTGCGGGTCGTGTTCTAGGCCGAGGCAGTAGACGCACATGGAGTGCGAGTCCATCCTGGACATCTTCTGCCCACAAGGGCACCGCCGAAATCCAGGAGTCGATTTATCCATCGCAGCCGCGAGGGAGAAAGATGACCGAAGTCTTGAAAATTTTTAAAATGAGTTTGGGCGAACCCAAGAATTAGGGATCCAGTCTATCACGCAGAGCGTTAAGGAGGGAACCTGAGCTAGCGGTAAGGAAGATCTGGCGTCATGGGGCGGAGCCGAGAGTTTTACCACCCGGGTGGGTGGGAGGAGCCAGCTTGAAGACCTTCCAGCAAGATTTACAGCGGCAAGGAACCTGCCAGACTGTGTGGATGAACAACATATCCATGTCCCTAGAAATAACAGTTTCCAAGAGAGAAAACGCAGATCACAAGATGTGATGTGCTCAAAAGGAGACAGGGTCAACCTTCTCCAAAATAAACTTCAAATCTCAAGCCGGTACAATGTTTCAGATGCAGGATGCCCCTGAGGAAGGTACGGGAGACATCGAGCTGAGCAATCATGCGGTCACCCATGGGCTCATTAAAAGCAGAAATGGTCAAAAGGTGCACCTTGAGGGAGGAGTACTGGAGACCTGAATCCAACAGAGATCAGGTAGTCCAAGATCTGGTTCACCAGGCAGGTGAAAGGATCCAAACTATGTTTGGCAGGCCAGATGGCAAAATGCTTCCACTGCACAGCATATGTGGCTTGAATGGAAGGCTTCAGGGGGGCCACAAGAACGTCCTCCACTCTGTTCGAGACCCCAAATCTAGTGATGGTTATGTCCTCAGGGGCCAAGCGTGCAGATAAGGGTACCTGAGGCTGGGATGGACCATGGTCCCCTGAACCTGGTTCAGTAGGTTCCTGCAGAGGGGGAGAGGGACTGGAGGCTTCTCCACCAGCTGCTGAAGCAGGGGGAACCATATTTGCCAAGACCAGAATGGAGCCACCAGAATCATGCTGGCCCCCTCCATCTGCAATGTGATGAACACCCTCAGAATTAGAGGAAATGTGGGGGAAGGCATAAAGGAACCTCATGCTCCAAGAGAGGGACAATGCGATTCATCAGAAAACTCCAGGCCCTGGATCTAGCGAGCAGAAATTGGGCTGAGATGCTGTCAGTATGGGTCTGGTGAGCAGAGAGACCTGGACAGCAGTCTTACTCATCGGTGTAACCGCAGCCAACGAACAACCCCCAGAAAGAGGAGAAGAGGCCGTTGAGGAACAAGATCAACGCCAGGGGGGGAGCAGTCGCAATCTCTTTTTTACGACTTTTCCCTGAGGATTTGTCTCGGGCCTGGGAGCCTGACGATCCGGTCAGCGACTGAGAGGCTGGGATCCCAGAGGACCCCTGCCCGGAATTGGCTACCTGTTGATCCATCAGGAAATTTTTAAGAGCCTTTTTGCTTCACCGAAGTTTCTGACTGTGAGCGCACAGTCAGAAACTTCATGTTCAGACCCAAGATAGCAGACACAGAGGGAATGTTTGTCTCTGGAAGCAATCTTCTTTCCGCAGCAGCAGAGATGGAGAGAGAGAGAGAGAGAGAGATCAGAGGAGTAACTCTTGACATAAGCAAATTAGAAGAATGTCTTTAATAAAAGAGATTTAGAAAAAAAGCCAGACAAAAAAATATCGCAAATACTGCGTCAGAGCTTACGCGGAGACCCATGTGAGCAAGTCGACGGCGGGAAAGAACTGAGGAGAGAGCGGGGCCACTTACACCTTTACAGAGTTGGTGATGTCAACGGCATGGGTGGCCCCAGATGTACTGCTGAAAATCTTCCATGTGGATTCCCCTTCACAGACGCCAAAGGTTCCTGCATTGTTACCTGATAACTGAGATACCCCTGAAGAAGATCTAGCTTTTTTGGAAAAAACATTTTCCATTCCACTGCCACTTTAAGTGAGGAAAACTGTAGGCCAGAATCTGACGAGTACAGTAAGTATTCCAACATAGCATTCATAGGACATGTGAATGGGTTGAAATTCCTAAGAGCAGCCCATAAAGTGAACCACTTCCATTTCAAGGCATAAGTATGTCTGGTAGAAGGTTTTTTTTTGCCACAACCAGCACATCAACAACTTTAGGGGAACCCCCCCCAAAACTTGCCATGGCTATGTTTTCAGGAGCCATGCATGCAGATGCAGGGACTTCAGGTCCAGAAGGACCAGGGATCTCTTGTCCTGTGACAACAGGCCTGACACAGAGGTAGGGGTGCAGCAGGCTCCACTGCCATCTGTTGCCGAAGTGGAAATCATATCTGACAAGGCCACAATGGGGCAATGAGAATGAGCGTGGCATAAGACTCCAGGCCATGAAGCGAGCGAGCAGAAAGAAATGTGGCAGTTTTGCTCTGTGTGGGGATGCAAAATGGCCCAACTCTGGGCGACTATCTTTTAGAGAGACAGGACTACCATGGAGGTCAGCAGTTACCATTCATGAATCTTGGACTGTGACCTGTTTAGCCTGTCTGACAAAATGTCCTGAAGACCTGGGACAGCTGTAGGCTGTGGGACAGTAAGATACTCTCATTGCCTCATTGCAGTAGGGACAGGAATGAGCGCCCCTTGTTTGTTGATGGTAATGCATCACACTGGTATTTTCCATCTATATTAACAGAGGACCCAAGCACAGATGCCCCTGAAATACCTGGAGGCCATATAGGACAGCTCATCTCCAGGACATTTACTTGTAACATGGCCTCCACCTTGAACCATGAGCCCTGCATCTGGTAATGGCCAAGATGAGCACCCCAGCCAAAACCCGAGGCATCCAAGGAGAGGATCTGTACAGGAGCTGGTACAAAACATGGAACGCCCTTCAACAGTTCAAGTTCAAGTTTACTGCAGGAGAGACTCCATTGAGCAAGCTCGTTCACAAGGAGGTCCTGAGGCACATACACATACAGTTCGCAATTACATAGACAGGAGATATAAAATGTAGAACAACAAAGAAAAAATACGTAATTTTATTTATTTAGTTTTTGTTGACCGGGTAAGTGCACTAGACAAATCCTGCCTATTTTCAGGCACGACCCGGGGGAGGGGGATATAGATGAATGCCAACTGACCTTGAACCAGATTAAGCTTTTTGTGGTATTTTTAGTGAATGAGGGAAATTTGGCCAGGACACCGGGGAAATTCCCCTACTCTTTTCGATAAGTGCCATGGGATCTTTAACATCCACCTGAACTACCACCAATCCAGGCAGATGGGACATTGGTTTAACGTCTCATCAGAAAGACGACCTCAGAAGTGCAGCACCCCTCTCATGCTGCATTACAGTGTCAGTACTGGGATATTAACCCAAGTGCCAGATACACAATAATAATTGTACAATAATACAAGAGGTATACACAATAGAAGTCCTTATGCTATATATGCAGTACATTCCAGCTTTAACCTTGCTCTAAATTATGCAACACATTTCAGCTTAATAAGAAGAGGGCCAGTTGGTACCTAGGAAGCTGACTTGGCGTTGGGGGCCTAATAGCACCTACATATGTCTTAATTTAGAGATAGCTAGTGTTTTGTAGGAGTTAATTGATACGATGCTGGTTAGCTTCAGCATGGCTTGTAGTTGGTTCCAAATGTTTGGGAGGGCGTATGAGACAGCTCTTTGGCCAGCTGTGGTATGTGTCCTGGGAACATCTAGTAGGATAAGGTCGGATTTCCTTAGGGAGTAGGCGCTAAGCAAGATGTATATGAGAGACGTTAAATAGACAGGCAATTTGTGTAGTAGTAATTTGTTACAATAGGTTGTCACAGTCCATCCACCATAGCAATGCTCTGCAAAGCAAGGATGTGATGAGCACCATCTGGTCCAGCTCATTCGCCTGCTGCTCCCACTGGACTCTAGTGAGTATCCACTGGTGACCCCTCACATGTAAGAGTGCAAGGTACACAATTATTAAGGCTGCAGCCATGACAGCCAGGAGACGCAACACTGTCCTTATAGCAACATACTGACATAGTGACTCCTGTACACCAACTGTGCTTGGGCAATCAGATTTTCTGCTCTGTCCTGTAGCAGGAAAGCACATACCTTTTCTGTGTCAAAGACTGCCTCTATGTACTGCAGTCTTTGGAAGGGAGTCAACACAGATTTTGGTACATTTACTGTGACCCCCAAGTTGTCGAACAACTGCCTTGTCCCAGACAGGGGATATAAGAGACCTTTCCTTGGAGCTGGTCTTCAGCAGCCAGTCATCCAGATAGGGGAACATGTACAGGCCTTCCCTGAGAAGGGCTGCTGCCACTACTGCCAAGCATCTGGTAAAGGCCTGTGGCACAGAAGATGAGCCAAAGGGCAATACTCTGAATTGGTAATGTTCCACCCCCAGCACAAAGCAGAGGTACTGTCAGTGGGATTTCCCAATTCTGACATGAAGACACTTCCTTCATGTTCTGGCAGCAAAGCCAATCCCCTGTTTGCAGAAAGGGAATCCGAATTTGCAGGGACACCATGCAAAACTTCTTATATTCAATACAGAAGTTGAGATCCCAGAGTTTTAACATAGGATGCAGATCCCCTGTCCATTTGAGGACCAGGCAGTATCTGGACTAGAACCCTTTGTTTTTCTGTCGAGGAGGAACTTGTTCTGTAGCACATTTTTGGAATAATGACTGCACTTCCTCCTTCAGAAGGGACAAGTGGCCCGGGGGATAATAGGCAGGAGGCAGAGTATTAACTGGAGGGCTTTCATAAAGTTCCAGAGTGTGCCCCCTTGCACTTATCTACAAGAACCATCCGTAATAATCTCCCTCCACTTTTGCAGCTGTAGGGAGAGTCTACCCTCCACAACCAGCCCTAGGGGCAACAGTGGAGGTGAGGGTGTATCCAGAAGAGAGACATGCAGAACCGGTGGGGGGAAGTACTACTGGAACTGGCTGCTTTGGGTGCCTCGGAATGGGCACCTGGGAGGGGGAGGGGGCCCCCACAGGGAGCCACTTCCCTTACCTCAACCTTGTTGACGGTAGGCACAGCCACCTCTGGCAACAGGCTGATGAAAGGATCCCCGTTTACAGACCCTGGCAGGAGTAGAATATAGGGATTTGACAGACCTTAGTGTCATTTCTGAGGTCTGAAGGCCTCTTAGGGCCCTCCTTCAACACTATAACCAAACAATTTAGCCCCTCTGGAAGGGGCATTCAAAACTGCTTGTTGTACATCACTGGCAAATCCAGCCACTCTGAGCCAAGAGTATCTTCTCACAGAAACACAGAAGGTGAAAAGACCAATGGTCCATCCAGTCTGCCAATGGGTCTGTACAGAACCACATGTCCTGGCATTAATCAAGGGTTCTCTCTCCCCAACAGTTATCCTATTCCTTCCCCATCCATGTCCCTACCAGTCATAACTATCTCCTTCATTCTATCCCAAGCACGTTTGAAACCACCTACAGTTTAAGTTGCCACCACTTCAGCCATCAGGCAGTTCCACGATTCCACCACCCTTTCCGTAAAGAAATACTTTCTCACATCCCTCCTGAACCTTCCCCATGTCAGTTCCTAGTCATGCTCCTTTGTTGTCAAGCTGGTGTTCCTTATAAACAGTACCCCGGAGTCCACCTTATTTATTCCTTAAGGAATTTGAATGTGTCTGTCATATTCCCCTCCCCTTCTAGACTCCAAGGAATACATATTCAGCACCCTAAGTTGTTTCTCATAGGACTTCCTCTGCTGATCACGAATCATCTTCGTTACCCTGCACTGTACTACATCCAACCTATGATTGCCCTTTCTAAGGTGTGGGCTCCAAAACTAGACACAGTACTCCAGATGTGGTCACACCAGAGATCTGTAGAGGAGAAGCATCACCTCCTTCCTTCTACTGTCAATACCCCTCCTTATACATCCCATCATCCTGTTAACCTTAATACAAGCCATGTCACACTGGCTAGCCTGCTTAAGGGTGTTGCTAGTAATGACTCCAAGGTCACATTACTCTGCCGTAGCACATAGTTTTACCCCACCCATCCAATATCTCTCTAGCCTCTGCAGGTCCCCTTGTAGGTATCTAACTGCTTCAGCACTATCCACTCTTCCACAGAGCTTTGTGTCATCTGCAATGAGCCCTAAGCTACACTGGATCCCTTCTCAAATGTCACTGATTAACATGTTGAAAAGAACCACACCCAGGACAGACCCCTGCGGTACCCCACTTGTGACCTCACTGTCTTCCAATTTGATACTGTTTACCACTTCACACTGCTGTCTCCCTTTTAGTCAATTCTCCATCCAACTATATTCCTAGCCACCTCAAGGTCCCCCAACTTCTTCAGCAGGCATCTGTGAGGCACACAGTCGAAAGCCTTGCAGAAGTCAAACTACAGCATGCTGCTCCTGGCATCTCATACAGAGGTCAGAAGCAGCAGCTCAGGCAGAGGCATCAGAGATGTCACAGGCTGAGAGAAGCAAATGTTTGCCACCTTCAGGCACAGAAGTTAAAACTTTTCAGCTGCAGCATTTCAAGCTTTCCACAAACTGTTCTGGTATTTTATCGTATGGGCCTGGTAGTTTGCTAATCTAGGTCCAGTGAGGCACAGGCATACGTATGCTTGCCCATCACATCCAGCCTCCTAGACTCTGTCATAAGGCAAAGTACTCATGTTTTTAGCTACTTTAGACCTATCACGAGCAGCCATGATGACTACTGAGTCAGTTTCCAGCTGAGTAGCACAATAAGTCTTCGTAGATGGAGCAAGATACTGCTTATCTGCCCTTCTGGGAACTGCAGGCAGTGAGTTTGGTCTGTACCATACAGCAAAGGTGGCATCCTGTAATGCAGGATATACAGAAAGAATTATGATGGAGGGTGTGCAAGGCACCTACAAAAATTCTATTGGGTTTCTTTTTGTGGAATATCTTCTTCCACAGCAAAGCCCATGATAGTCTGCATTTGCTGCATCATGGCTTGAAAAGTAGGATCCTCAGGAGGAAACCTTGTGGTATAAACCACCAAGTCCTCACTGTAGGATGAGAGGGAAGAACTAGAGCGAGGTGCTGCATACTGTTCTCCCTCATACTCCTCCTCCTAAATCCTCAATACCATGAGGTCAGGATTATAATCCACCTCGTCACTGTCTCGGTCAATGACAGGAGCCACAGAATATACCCCACGACACTGGCAGTGGCTGAGGAGAATGTATTGATGGCATGCTGGAAACAATCGTCGACGGAGGTTGTGTGCCTGTAAGCCCCATCAACAGAATTAATGTCTGCATAGGTAAGCGAGGCAGAATGTGTCATACTATCTCTGAAAATGACACCAGAACAACCAGAGAGTTGATGATGCCCTGGCCAGGAGCCTTAACTACTTGTGTCAATGATAGGCTCTGGCCCCATGACGATAGCATTGTACTGACCACAGTAGGTACGGCAGCACCTAAGCCAGATCTCAACCTTGGTGTCTCAGCGACAGTCAGGTGGGCCGTTGTCAATGCCACCAAAGCAGACAATGACACAATGGATTTACCTTGTCTCAACGGTGACTGGGACCTCACCAGTGAAGCAGATCTCCTTCTCAGCGTTTGTGCTTATGGCCTGATGATGGGAAGGCCACAATGACTACCTTTCCCTGTCCCAGTCCTTCGACTTTGGCAGCAGATTCTCAGCCGAAGGCGACGGTTACCCTGATTTTGAGCCTTGAGCCTTCTCCATGGCTGTTAAGGTTTAAAGGAGAAGGAAATTTTCTAGCTCTTTCTTGCAATTTCACCTTGTAGCATGGCTGAAACTCTGGCAGATGTCACAAGCCCTCAAGTTGTGAGACAGGCCCAAACAGCACACACAGACAGTGCGAGTGTGTTCTTTATAAATTGTTATCTCTGCACTTACAGTACTGGAATAAAGCTTCTTTTTCCTTCGACAGCATACAGAGATGACAAAAAAAAAAAAAAAACACACACTATAAATACACGCCAACAGCTAGTTTATGTTTCCTTCAGTAGGTCCGACAACTACAATCGACAGCAGGAAAAGAACTGAGGAGTGACAGGCCACCCACGTTTATTCAGACACACACGTGGGACGTCATCATGGGAAGCCCCCAGCTAGCAAAAGTTTCCGTATAATCCTAATGCCTGGCAGCTATAATTCCAAAGCTGTGGCCTAATGGAAGAGATAGCCTCAACGAAGATCATACAGTGATGCCTACATGCCAAATAAAAAAATTTTCTTTTCCAGGGAAGCACCAGAAACCCTTGTGGCCTCTTCTGGCTCACACAAACCTGTGCCCTGCCATTGTGCCTGGGGCAAGGGGTCGTGCCTGGGGAGCCACAGGGGAACAGGGAATGGCTGAGTAGCCTAGGAACTGAGGGACATGCAGTTGGGGATCCACAAGGGAGCACCGCTCAGGGGAATAGTCTGGGAATTTAAGGGTGCAAGGGGCAAGTGCTCTATTATGAGACAAAAGCATAAAAAGTAAAGAAAAACTTTGATGGAACTGCTAAAAGTCTCCCTTTTCTTGGCAGTCATAATTGTGCGCAAATACTTCTGTGAGTCTTGCCAAATGGCACACAAGATGGAAGACTTTCTCCATGTATTAGAACCTGGTTCTCTTCTGCACTAGATGCTCTCATTAGTGGTGGTGTTACTGTCCCAATTATTTAATGGTAGAAATACATTCAGGGACCTTAAGAGAGGTTAACAGTGCTGCTAAAGCTCTGTTCATTTTGTTCTTTGTTCCTTTTTATAAAATAACTAGACAAGTTCTCAAATTATGTCCTTGTCCCTCTGTTTATTTCTCACTCCTCTTCCTGCTGCTCTTTGATCTCCTGACTTTTTGTAGTAGGTGTCCAATAAGGCTGCAGCTTGTCCGAAGCTACCTCTTCATCAGTACAATTTAAACAAGCATTTGTCAATGCTGAATGTTTGCTTGTTGGCATTAGCAGTGGAAGTGCACGAGTTAGAGAGATGTAGTATAGGAATGGCACTGAAGTATTAAACTGACACCAACTCCGTCCACACTCTGCAGAGATGGACAGGCATTGGGGTGTGCCTTTGGGTCGTCACCCATGACGGTCACGACATTTCACCTCACCCTATCCTTCAGACACTGACAAGTGTCGAGGTGTGCCTTGGGGTGATTCGCCTTTACATTCACCTCATTCCATAAGGAAATACGCTGAAATGGGCACAGTATAGGAGAATGGGGTGAACTCTGGGGGCAAAGGGTCCAAAGCGCACCTCGATGTCTGTCACTGGCTGCAGGGTGGGGGTGAAATGGCATGAGCATTAGTGTCGACAATCCCAAGTCACACCCCTGATGCCTGTCAGTCCCTACAAGGTAGGGCGTTATGGTCAAAAACCCTAATGCCCTGGGAGTTTCTTGGTATTTTTACACCTAGTTTTCCATATGGTTTTTTTTGTGACCTCACCGCATGAACAGTGACACTATCAGTTCGTTACGTGAAAGGTGATTTTGCAGAGCGACTGCGCCATTTGGTGCCACAGGTGCAAAAACACATTTCAAACAGGATGTGAAAAGTGACAGCTGTACTGTTCATGAGGAGGTGTAAAAAATGGCATTGTTGAAAATCTGGAGTGAAAATATACAAAACCTGGTGAAGCCACGCAAGGAACGTGACAACCAGTAATGTAAGTGAAGTTTTGGGGATTTTTTACAGTAGATTCAACAAAGGCATTTTTGCACCTCTGCTCATGAACAGTGTCACTGTGATTTTCGTAATCTATCCCGAACACTAAATTCCCACAGTGACCACACTATTCTGCGTCGGAAGTGCGAAAACACATTTTGGCCAGGGTGTGAAAAATGACAGCTGTACTGTTCATAAGGAGGTATGGAAACATGCCAATGTTGAAAATCTGGACTGAAAATATTACAAATTCGTGAACTTATGAGGGTGCATGGAAATTGCACAATGCACGCTCGTGACAGTCTTACTTTATGGACTTTTGTCACCAAATTTTCAACATAGCCATTTTACCACTTCTGCTCATGACCAGTGTCACTATGATTTTCTTTATGTGTCCCGAGCATTGATTTCGCACACTGACTGCGCTAATGGGCGCTACATGTGCGAAAACACATTTTGGGTGTGATATGAAAAATGACAGCTATACTGTTCATAAGGAGGTGTGGTAAAACGTCAATGTTGAAAATCTGGACTGAAAATATTAAAAATTCTCAAAGTTACGGTGTGCGTGGGAACTGCGCCAAGCACCACTAAGTAAAACAGTTATTTTTGGGAATTTTTTCACCAAAGTTTCAACATAGGGTTTTTGAGCCTACCTCATGAAATGTGACACTGTCATTTCGTTACTCAGTCCTGAAAGGTGGTTCCACGCAGTGACTGCGAAATCACCTTTCGGGACCAAACAAAATGACAGTGACTTAATTCATGAGGTGGGTCCCCAAGAACCCTGTGTTGAAAATTTGGTGAAAAAATTCCCCCAAAATGGCAGAGATATGCACCAAAGTTGAAAGAAAACCCATTTATTGCATTATACAGCTTACCGGCATTTCTTCAGTTCGGCGGTCGGCTTTGAAGAGTGCAGGCGTGTTCCCAGTCCACGAAGATTGTTGCGCCCGGCCTCCGGAGATATGTATGGGGTGGTAGGGTGGGGTGGGCGATGCGTTGGGGAGGGGAGACAGTCAACAAGGACTTTTTTTTTTTTTTTTTTAAAAACAGGTGTTTCTGTTTGTTTAGACTATGTGGGACTTTTGCCACACTGGGGTGGGCTCCTAGCATGACAGCTGGACATTTTTTTTGGGGGGGGCGAGCGAAGCCGACGGGGGATTGGGCACCCCCGTCGGCCATAAGGACTTCTGCCACGCTGGGGTGGACTCCCAGCGTGGCACTTGGAATTCTGGTTTTGGGGGTTACAAGCAGTACAGTGGAGCCGATGAGGGATTGGGCACCCCAGTCGGTCCAGAGACTTTGCCACACTGGAGTGGCCTCCAGCATGGCAGCGGAAGTCTGTTGGAGGCAGGAAAGTGACAGGGTTGGGCACCCCATCAGCCATACCATGTGTGGTGGAGGCATATGAGCACTGGGGTGGCCTCTAAGCGTGCTACTGGGCAAAAAAGCGGAGCTGTCTATGACAGCTATACAGATGCAGTGGCAGAGTGTAGGCACTTTGCATACTGCTGACAGCAGTATGTAAATTACCTGCCGACAGCAGCATGCAAATTGCCTACACATTACCACCGCTGATTGCAGCGGTTTTTTGCTTTCAACCATACGCCACTGCATCTGAACGGCTGTCACAGACAGCTCAGACGTTCACTGGCGTGGTGCAGCCGTGCCTGCAAAAGGGAGAAGGGCACTGAAAGTGGGGGAGGCACACCTACGAAAACTCGTACGGTGGCACTATGTTTCTTGCACATGCATGCAAGCAAACAAACAAGGTGGAACAGACGAGGGTCTGTGTTGAGCTCCAACTGAAAAAGCCAGTTTAGCGTGTAAAAAGTAGTTACAGTACATCTGAAAAATACTGAGTGCTTTTTTTAGACTATTGTTACAGGCAGCCTGAATAGCTGTACACTCACCAGAGGGGACAGAGAAGGAGGAATGTTACGATACAAGTCAAAAAATAGCTGCAGGGTTGAAGAATCCAAAAAAGCTGGAAGAGAAAAAGAAAAAAAAAAACATGCGTTAATATTTATTCTGTGGTTTCTCTAAAGCAGTATATAATGGGACTTATTCTGGGGGGGATACATGTAACAGATTCCACTGTATTCGCTAGTTAACCAAGTGTCTCAAACTAGATCTTCTTTTACAGAGAGCCTCACTGGAGCAGTCATTAGCATTACCATACTGTTTCTTTTATACTATTATAGAATGAGGAGACCCAACGATGTATGAAAAAAATGGCAGTTTCTTTTCTGACATCACATCAGGGAAAACAGGTTATAAAAGTATGAGTTTCCATGAATCTCACAGTAAGGGTCCCAGGGGCCACTGATATTTGCTGGGGAATTGAAGAAAAAAAAAACTGAAGGTCAAATTATGCACAATTCTATTCACCATAACATTCTGTGTGGGGGCTGTCCATCATTGTCATGTAATGAAGATCACTTACTACATGGGACATTATCTACCACAAGTAATACTATCTCTACAATTCAGCAAACAACAAATTTAGAAGAATTGGTTATAAGGGAACAGTCAGCACTAAGAGCCTCACATCCAAGAGTGTGGCTGGTCCCAATTTGCACTTTGTGTGCAAAAATATTTTTTTTTACCATTTAGTGCAGTGCAGTAGACTAACAAGGCTGATTTTGTTGACTTCCAAGCTGACATCTGCTGCAACCAGAAATCCCACAATCCCCTGTCCCTAACATCAAAGGAGGGCTGCAGCAGTAGGAGAATCAATAGCCTGCAATGCATGTTGAGTTTTTATAACCTCTGATCCTTTTGTCTGCTAATCCTGCTGTCCTCGCGGAGCTAACAACAGTCACAAAGGACCATGCTTCACCCTGGATCAGCAGCAGGATAGGTGACCATTTTATCTGAGCTTGTAAAATCTCTAACATACACTGCAGGCTATTGACTCTCCCACTGCTGCAGCCCGCCTTTGATGTCAGCAGAAGAGGATTCTGGGATTTCTAGTTAAGGCAAATGTCAGCTTGGAAATGAACAAAATCAGCCTGTTTAGAATCCACTATACTGCAGTAAACAGTAAAAAAAAGAAAGTTTTTGCACACAAAGTGCAAATTGGGACCAGCCCCAGTTAGTGCTGACTGTGACAGGGTTGAATAAGGCCCTGTTCCATTTGTTATGCAGAGTTAAATGCAAGGACCTGTTCTATCCGCTCCTTTTCTGTCTCTTGTCCGTCTGGTTGTGTAACCAAATGTTCTCATGAGACCTAGGAATTTATCACTCTGATGGTCTTGCGATTCTCCACCTCTCGTTATTTCTCTGCTTTCACTTGCTGTTTTTGTCGCCCCCATCCCCACCATGTTATCTGCAGTTATAAAAATATATGTGAATCTCTAAATGATACTGGGATCCCTTGGTGTAAAAATGTATACAGTTATATTGTTGTAAAGATTGAAAAAAGCTATTTGGAACGCAAGGGGTTAAACTTGTCATGCAGCACAACGTTTGCAGATCTGTCAGCAGGGGGCCAGCTTGGGACACTGTTCTATTTGTTGCACCTGCAAGAAACTGACAAGAACATTTTGAGTAAAACAGGATGTCTCTTAACGAGTTCCCAAGCAAAGACTTATAAAAACAGCAGCAATGCTTTTGCTAAAGAAAGACAGAGACTGAGATTTGGAATCGAAAAGAAACCCTCAGAGGAAGGACTTTGTTTTCTCTGTTTGTTCTGCCTTTGTAAATAGCTATACTGAACAATTTTTAATTTTTATTTTACTGTTATTGATAATAAAAGGTTACCTGTGAATTTTACAACTGCTCCTGGTTTTCCTATGCTTCCTGACCTGTGCCGCGACAGATTTTTTTTTAAATTAAAATTCGCAATGAGTGTTTTATCAGTAACAGCAAAATAAAAAAATAAAAATTGTCCAATATAACTATTTACAAAGGCAGAACAAACAGAGAAAACAAAGCCTTTCATCCGAGGGTTTCTTTTCAATTCCAAATCTCAGTCTCTCTCTCTAACAAAAGCATTGCTGCTCTTTTTGTATGTCTTTGCCTGGGAACTCGTTAAGAGACATCCCAATTTTCTCAAAATGTTCTTGTTAGTTTCTTTGCAGGTGCAACAAACAAAAGTGTCCCAAGCTGGCCCCCTGCTGACAGCTCTGCAAAAGGTTGTGCTGCACGGCAAGTTTAACCTTTTGAGTTCCAAATAGCTTTTTGCAATCTTTTGAACAATATTACTATATACATTTTCACAACAAGGGATCCCAGTATTACTTACAGATTCACATAAATTTTTATAACCTGACACGAATGGGGGAGACAGCAAATGAAAGCAAAGCTATAGCGAGAGGTGGAGAATCGTAAGACTGTCTGAGTGATCAATTCCTAGGACTCACGAGAACATTTGGTTACGCAACCAGACAGACAAGAGCCACAAAAGAAGAGGATAGAACAGATCCTTGCATTTATCTCTGCCTGCATAACAAATGGGACAAGACCTTATTCAACCCTGTTACACTGACTGTTCCCCTTAAAGGTCATTCATCATTAACAAACTAATGTAAAATACATTTTTTCCCAAACTAAAATAAAGCTAACCCAAAGGAGTTGCTTTCTGCATACTGTAAGCCTAATAAAATGTTTGATCCTGATTCCAGAAATCAGATTGAATTTTACACGTCCTTTAATCTCCAGTACAATTGAAAGCAGGCAACAGAAATCATTATAAATTCAGATGATTTTCGTTACATTTTCAAAATGTTTCTGCCTTAAACAGTTCCAACAGTGTCCACAATATTTTTCTGTGTGAAGCCTCCAGCATCGAAAGTACCCTGTCACACAGTTTTCTTCAAAGTACTTGTTGAGTCTAAGCTTGGGGTCATTACAGCATCAGCTGATACCACATGCTCTGGCAGTCTTTTCCAAGTAACAATGAATGCACCTAACCTCAGCTGGCTATTAATCGCCAAAAAAATGCATTGGTCCTAAATCTTTATTCCAAAGTTATAACCACCATAAAAATGTAGTGCATGTAAACATATAAACTGGTACGTGCTTGCACAGCATACTTACATCATCCCCGCTTGTGCAGTGGGGAGGTGGACATTGTTTAAATTACTAGGGTACTTATATGTTACCATAACCATATAGTGCATTACTTAATGTTGTGCACTTTGACATATAGACCTGTAACGAGGGCACATGGAAATATCACCCCCGAGGTGCACACCGGGTCTCTAAAATGTTCTGTTTTACTTTATTTTTATTTACTTGAGCTAGCCCAATGGAGAAGCAACTTATTTTTAGTGGGGTCCTGCTTCTATCCATTTTAATGGCTGGGAGGACTGAAGTGCAGGGAGCCCAATAGGCATACAGAATGTTATGCTGTAAGCTCGTGGTTGTGATGGAAATCGAACCAGCTACATCTGGTTTCACAGGTCAGGGATACGATCAATAGATTACACTTCCTTTTTTGGTCTTGTTCACGATGAAGAAAGAAAAACGGCAGAATGGGTAATTATGAAAAAGGAAGCTGGGCAATGAACTATAGCAACTACAAATTAAACAGATGGGAGAAACGTCTGGGGCAACCACTCTTCAACGGAAACTAAAGAGCTTGGGTTGAAAGGCTAGGAGGCTCGAGACCAGCTCGAGGCACAGAGCATCCGTTGAAAAACATTACAAGTTCTAGGGGAATCACTCATCACTAGAAGATGATGCACATTTTTGACAGGGCTGTTCTAATTTACATGGTTAGACTAGTATGTTCCAACAGCCACTTTGAAATTTCCCCAACAGCAGCCGTCAGGCATATCTATAAATCACGTAAAGATTAGTACTGGTTTCAAACCAAGTAATCAATGCAAGTTGTTCCTAAACAGGAACAGTGTATAGGGCTCCTAACAGGTCATACTCCCTCATGTTGCCCCAAATTGTTCTTCAGCAGCAGGCATGGAGTCCCCAGTATTCAAGGTGTTTGAGTTACAATTTTTTCTGTAGCCTACAGAGAAGCATAACATCTCTAACCAGCATCATTAGCTCCACCTTTACATTTTCTTTTGGAATTTATCTTCCCTACTACATCCCTGAATGTGGCATGGTTTAAGAAAATGGACATCTCGTGCTCACGTTCATCTTTACCTGACCTCCAGCTGGTTGGAATCTGCACAGTGCAGAGGTCATCAGAGGACTCGTCTGTGGAGGTTCCGATGAAGTCGAAGTTGAGGCAGTTGTGGGTGAGTTTGAGGAGCTGCATGAGCAGGCCATGCTGGCTTTCATCGTTCAGATTCAGGTTCTTCCCTGAAGCCTACAAAAAAATAAATAAAAAGGAGGGGATACAGTGCTAACCAATGCATTACTAACAATAAAGTATACCAACCACGAGCAGGCCATACAGCCTGGCCTTGTATCCACTCCCCTCATCAAGGTCCAAACAGGAAATGGAACAGCTACACTTAAGGACACAGCAATACGATTTCAGCTCTGAAGTTCATCCCTTATAACAAGGTTGGGGAAATATCTAAATAAGCTCGTTTGCTAAAATCACTCTAGTACTTCTGATGGCATGATTCCTGTGTAAAGGCTCAGAAGTAGCCAAATTCTGATACTTGTTTCAAATTACAAGATGCAAAATGCAAAGCTATGAAACCACAAATTTCAGGGAACTGGAACTCTTAGCTGATGCTGTCATTTTATTTTAATTATTTAACCTTTATTTTCCCTTCCCCCTAAAGCACAAAACCACCTACCACTGGCACCTGCCAAGTCTTGTTTTATTTACCTCTCAGTTTCCACTCACTGAAACATAGAACCAGCTACCATTAGCACCAGCCTGCTCTTGTGTTATTTACCCCTGAAGCACAGAACCGGCTTCTGTTGGTGTGCCCCTCCTCCCCCCCAATGCTTGTGTTTTTTATATATTTAACTGTTGTTTTACCAGTTATAAGTCCCATTTGGACAGCTCTTCTTTTCAAAGCTGAATCTTAATAAGGCTTTTAGGACAGTCAATGAAACAGCTTAATGCTCTACTCCTCTGCTGCTATTTCTCACTGTGCAGACCAAAGCAACACCATGGGGAATGTAAGTGGGATAAAAAGAACTCAAGCTGGGGTTGCAGGACTGTTTCAGCTAATGAGGGATATCAATACAGCTCTGCAGTGTGGCCAAAGGGAGCCCTATGTAAAAAAAAAAAAAAAAAATGAATCTCCCAAACAAGAACAAAATGGAGCCAGATGCAACAGTGCATCTTTAGGATATTAAATAAGCTGAAAAAAACCCGAGTATCAGATTTACGTGTGAAAATGCTAAATCAAATGTGAAAATGTATAGCACTCGGCACGGACTGATTAGCAAAATCGTTACAATATATATTTTCATGTAGTCTCCTGTGCCATGGACGCACTAAAAAAATGGTTAGCAGTATACTGCTACGCATTTCTATAAACTGTTTACATAGCATTTTGCTAAGCTATACCAGCTATTTAATAAGTTGACCTTAATGAGAGCATCATTAAAGCAATAAAATCAGTGACTACAATAACGCTGTTCCAGCTAAGCGCAGGGTAGAGTTCCTGGAACCCATGTCATCTTTATCAAGCACGGGTGCTGCAGTTTTCTAAGATGAACTGGCCAGCAGTCAGACAAGGACAGAGCGGGTGTTACTATTCACTGCAAGATTTGATGTGGTGCTTCAATGCATAAGACTCTACATATGAGACTCAGTCATGAGGCATATTAAACCTTAATTCTTGTACTGCGGATGCTGAAACGCTAAGACAAGAATAAATAAGTAGGTTAAGTACATACTATATCTGGATCACAGACCAGCACAGCTAGAGGTGGTACTCCTTAATTTGGTGCTGGGGTCCTTGGCTTGGTAGCCCAAGGGAAGGCCAGTCCCAAGATCCTTGGTTTAAGAAAAAAATGCTGCAGTTGTAGGAAGGTTCTCAGCAGGTGATGATGGGAAAGGGTTCCTCAGAGTTAATAATTACATTGAAGCCAATAACCCTTTTGTGATCATAGCACACATTATTCTTGGCTCTCAAACGTCTTACAAAGGGGGCATGTATGAAATACATGCAGTCCTAAATGTAAAGCCCCCAAAATGTAAATTTGAATCTGTGAATGTCATCTTATGACTAAAGTGTTTTTACAAACCTGCTGCGTATCGACAGTGGGCAGTGATTTGCGTTTCACATATAATGAACAGTATGTGCACTGGGTATACTAGCACCCAATCTGAAAAAGTCTAATTTTTAGTACACTACCGCAGTGGCCGTGTCAGTCTACTTTAATCAGACAGCTGAGGTACGGTATAGGGAGGCAGATGGAAGGTAACAGCTTCAGATTAAGAACTAATAATTTGATTTTGGGACAAACATACAATTATCCCCCCAAAACTGTAGCAACATGTTACAGCTCAGCATCTGTGTAGGAAGACCACCTTTCAGCTGGTGGTTGGCAGGGAAAGGAGAGAACAGGGAATCTGATGTGAGCCTAAATCCCAGTGTAAGCAAGTGCCAGGGTAATGAAGAGAGATCATTTGTGACAACACTCATAGATGAACAGCCTCTGGCACTAGCCAGACAGTGGTTATTACAGACTGTACAAGCCAAGAAACACAGAATTTGTTGGTGCAAAAAGGACCACTTGGCCCAACCAGTCTGCCAATGGGGTTCCTGCCTAGTCTGTCTTCGCCATCCCTAACTGGTCTCGGCAACCCTCCCTGCCCATTTCCTAAATTCCCCTAGCTCTATCCCACACATGCTTGAAGCTCCCTACTGTTTTCACCTTCACCACCTTCGCTGGCAGTCTTTTCCAGGCATCTACCACTCCTTCAGCGAAGCAGTACTTTCCTACATCCCTCTTTAACCCCCCCCCCCCCGCCATCATCGCATGCTCTCTGGTCCTGGTGCTCTTCCTACTTTGAAAGAGACTCCCTTCCTGCACCCTGTTCTCCCCCCATGAAGTACCTGTATGTCTCTATCATGTCCCCTCTCAGACAGCACAGCTACAGTTTATATTACTGCAAATTCAAATCAACAAAATGAAAGTAGTGACATCATCATCATCATACCCTGCATTCTAATAGGCAAGGAGTGGAGAAACAATTACTAGCAAAATATTTCTTAAAACATGAAGCATAGTAGCAATAATAACAAAGATATTGGATTCACTCTGATCTGCAAAAGGACTTACAGAGGTGCTTGTCTGGGAAGTATGTTCTGTGATGCAACTGATCACAATGCGAACCAATGCTATACTAGAGTCTCCCTTGCATCACCTTTCTAATAACTAGCTAGGACAGACTGAGGGTGTACGGGTAAAGGGGCGTGCCTGACACTCTCAGACTTTTCCATCTGTCCCAGGTGGGAGGGGAAGACCGCCCATACCAATTGCTGCCTGCCCAGAGGAGCCACACATAACTGGCCATTAATCATTCAGGTAAGACTATGTGCTTCAGAGGTACAGCCAGAACAGTTTTATATTTTGACTTCAGTGGTGATTTGGAACAGTTACACTGAAGAAAACTCAATGGACTGATGTAAAAATATTAAAAAGGAGGGGCCCCAGTACTGACCCGTGGGGCACCTCACTCGTCACCCCCCTCATCCTGGAGTACACCCCATTTACCACCACTCTCTGGCTCCTGCCCGCCAACCAGTTCTCCACACTCCTGGTTATTTTCCCACTCACCCCTCCACTTTCCAGCTTGCTTACCAATCTTCTGTGAGGGAAGGTGTCAAAGGCCTTACTGAAGTCCAGATAGGCTACGTCCACCGCCCCTCCCTGGTCTACCATCTCGTCACCCAATCGAACTCAATCAAGTTTGCCTGGCATGACCTCCTCTTCATGAAGCCATGCTGCCTGTCGTCCTGCAAGCCACTATCCTCCAGGTAGTCCACCACCCTCTCCTTTATGGGTGCCTAAATGAACTTCCCCACCACTGAGGTGAGGCAAACCGGGCCACCAGTTCTCCGTCAACTCCCTACTACCCCCCCCCCGTGCAATGGCACCATGTGCACCCTCTTCCAGTCCTTCGGCATCCTCCCCGAATCCAGAGACAAGTTGAACAGCCTGGTCAGTGGGGCAGCCAACTCCTCCCCTCAGCTCCCAGATCACCCTCGGGTGCAACCCATCTGGCCTCAGTGCCTTGTCCACCTTCAACCTGCCTAGTTCCTCCCTAACTCTTTCTACACTGAACAGGCTCGGATCCACCCTTTTGTCCTCCCTCCCCCTAAGTTCGGGCCAACTGCCCTCTTCCTCCTTTGTAAATACCGAGCAAAAATACTTATTCAGCTCTTCCGCTTTTCACAGTCCCTTCCCAGTTGTATCCCTCCCTCTCCTTTCAGCCTTGCAATCCACTGCCTTACTGTCTTCTTTCCCTCACATATCACAAAAAAGTTTTGTCCCTCCTTTGGCCTGCTTAGCTTTTCTCTTCTCAGTGTCTGCTTTTGCCCTCTTTATCTTCTGCCCTGCTAGTCTCCTCTTGTCCCTATAAGCCTCCCTGTCGTCCTCCCTTTGTGTCCTCTTATATTTTCTGAAAGCCCTCCTCCTGTCCCCGACTGCTCCTGCCACCTCCCTTGTAAACCAAAGTGGTCTCCTCCTCTTTCTGCTCTTCCTTACCTTCCTTATGCACATTTCTGTGGCTTTCAGCACACCTCCTTTAATAGTTTCCCATAACTCCTCCACTTCCCCTATATTCTCCGTTCCCGCCATTTCTTCCCTCACTATCCTTCTCATCCTGTGGAAGTCCATGCTCCTCAAGTCCATAACTGTAGTGCTGGTCCGGTTTGACTCCCTCCCTGTTTTTACCCTGAACCTTACGGTCCTGTGATTGCTGGTGCCCAGTACGTCTCCCACCTCCTCCACACTCTCCTCATTTGTCAGGACCACGTCCAGTAGGTTGTTGCCCCTTGTTGGCTCCCTGACCAGCTGCTGTAAGAATACACCCTGCAGCACCTCTAGTATTTCCCTGTTCCTAACCGACACTGCATCCGGGATGTCCCAGTCCACATCTGGGAGGTTTAGGTCCCCCACCAGGAGTAGTTCCCCTGAATCTAAGGAATCAATATCCTGCCTGAAACAGTAAGGTCCCAAAACTTAAAGCATAAATCATAGTCACCGGCCTTTGGGACCTTACCACCACAGCCCACGTAGTTTGTTGTTTTTCTTTCGTTGTTTTTTAATCCTGGTGGCCTGTGCATTTTTTAGTTTTCTGTGACTTAATGTGTTACAGGAAAAATGAAACAAAAATTTTACTTTTTAAACCAACTGCAGTCTGGAACCAAAAATCCAAACCATAACAGAGAACAAAACACAGAAATGTAGAATCACTGGCAGAGAACACGATGGTCCATCGAGTCTGCCTATATTACCGTACCTCAAGCCCCAATCTAGTATCCCAGGGAGTCGTCCCCCTCTGCCACTCCATCAACAACCCTCCTCCCCCCCGGTACTCTCTTGTGGGACTATGCGTCCTCTCACTCTCTCCAAACCATGTTTGAATCCATTTAAGGTACCAGCCCCCAGCTCCCACCACTTCAGTCAGCAATCTGTTTCCACAGCTCCATGATCCCTCTCAGTAAAGTAGAACCTCTTTACATCCCTCCAGAATGTACCCCAACCTCCAAAACATTTGTTCCCTTTGTTTCCTTTTTACAAAAGAAACTGAGAAAATAAATTCACCCAAAACCGATCAGTGCCTGAACTGAAACAACACAGAAGTGAAAACAGACTCAAAAACAGGTTACTCACCTGTAACAGTAGTTCTAGGAGTGGTATATGTTGTTCATCCACACTTCTTTGGCATGTCCCTTTCCCCTTTAAATCTTGCCAGAAGTCTTCAAGTTGGCTCCTCCCACCCATCCGGGTGGTATATACCTCGGCTCCGCCCCAAGACACCAGATCTTAGCCCGCTGGAAGCGAGGTGGTGCATGTGGATGAACAACATACCACTCCTAGAACTACTGTTACAGGTGAGTAACCTGTTTTTCTAGGAGCGTAGATATGTTGTTCAGACTCCTAGTAGTTCTCCTGGAGGAGGGAGGCAAGGCGTACATCCCTTAGGAAACAGAGATTGGAGAACTGAGGCCCCAAAACCAGCATCACGGCGTGACTCAAGGTTGATGTGGTAGTGGGTAATGAAGGTGCGTGCTGACTTCCAGGTAGCAGCCCTGCAGATTTCCTGGATAGGGATGTCCCTGGAAGCAGCCACCGATGCAGCAGTATGACAGGTAGAATGAGCTCTTATCCCTCTGGAAGGCTCCATGCCCGCCAACATGTAGCAGAGATCTATGCAGGAGGTGACCTACCTGCCTATCGTCCGCTTGGTTGCAGGTCTGCCAGGTGCAGCTTCAGCGTAGGTGACAAACAGCTGGCGAACCTCTCCCCGAACTTCAGCCATCCGCTCCTTGTAATAAGAGAGCGCTCTTCTAGGGTCCAAAGTATGGAGCCTGGCCGGCCTCCGGTGTGACTGAGGGTAGAACACAGCGGAGTCAACACCTAGTTAAGGTGAAACTCTGACACCATCTTCAGAAGGAATTTCGGGTGGGGGCGCAGGACAACCTTGTCCCTGTGGAAGACCAGATAAGGAGACTCAATGGAAAGTGCCTGGAGCTCTCCCATCCTTCTGGCTGACAGGATAGCCACCAAGAAGGCGGTCTTCCACGACAGGTGAGAGATATCACACCTGTGCATAGGTTCAAATGGCTTGCCCATGAGCTTAGCCAGTACCAGCAGTAGATCCCACGGAGGTGGAGGTTCTCGCACCGGAGGGGATATGTGATCAAGGCCTTTGAAAAAGCAGCCGACCACCTTCTCCTGCGCCGACTGCTTTCCGGCTAGCGCCTGGTAAGCAGAGATGGCTGCCAGGTGCGCCTTAAGGGTCGTCGACCGAAGCCCTAGCTGAGAAAGGGACCACAGGTAGTCCAGAATGCTGGCCAAGGAACAGGAGGAAGGGTCCAACCCCTTATCCTAACACCAAATGGAGAATCTCTTCCATTTGAAGGCATAGCATTTTCTGGTCGACTCCTTACGGGATGCCTCAACAACATTGAGGACCTCATCGGAAAGACCCAAGGCCTGGAACTCTAGCCGCTCAGGAACCAGGCCATCAGGTGCAGGGATTGAAGGTCCGGGTGGAGTACCTTACCCTGGTTGACCGAGATCAGGTCTGGGTGGGCTGGAAGCCGCCTCGGGAGCCTGGAGCTGAGGCTGAGGAGATCTGGATACCAGAACTGGCGGGGCCAGTCTGGGGCTACCAGAATCACCTGCGCCTTGTCCCTACTCACCTTGAGAAGCACCTTGTGAATCAAGGGAAATGGGGGAAAGGCGCAGAAGAGGCCCGGGGTCCACGGCCTTGAGAAGGCATCCTCCTGCAGCGAGCCCTGCTGAGGGGGGCGGGCATGAAACAGCCTCAGCTTCGCATTCTACCTGGAGGCAAACAGGTCCACCTGAGGTGTGCCCCAGTGGGAGAACAGATCGTGTACTACCTCCGGCAGGAGAGACCACTCAGATGCAGCACCTATCCGGCTTAGGTCATCGGCCAGGGTGTTGGAGGCTCCTGCCATATGGATGGCTAGGAGATCCGCCTCTAGTCTGCTCACGAGAGACCAAGTGCGGAGAGCTTCCTTGCACAGAGGCAAGGAGCGTGTCCTGCCCTGGCGGTTTAGGTAGTACATGGTCATGGTGTTGTCCGTCTGGACCTGGACCACCTGACCCCATACAAACAGAGCGAAGGCGGGGAGGGCTAGTCGGACCGCTCGAAGCTCCAGCAGGTTGACGTGGCATCGAGACTCCTGAAGGGACCAGAGGCTGTGCGCTCTGAGCTCCCCCAGATGGGCACCCCAACCCACCAGAGTGGCGTCATTCGTCAGAGTGACCGTCGGCTCTGGGCGGACAAATGGGATATCCTCCTGCAGATGAGCTGGAATCTCCTGGGTCACTATCACTGGCTGGTCCAGAGGACTGGAGTGCTGTGACCATTGGAGGGGCCAGCCCCCATTGCAGGGGACGCATGTGCCAGCGGGCCCAATGGACCACGCTGGTGCAGGCCGCCATGAGGCCCAGGAGGCCAGGAAGTCCCAGGCAGGGTGCAATTGCCCAACCAGAAATGACTGGGCAAAGGAGGAAAGAACCTCGGCCCTGTCCGCCGGGAGCCGTGACTCGAAGAGAGTCGAGCTCTGCCCTGATGAACTGAGTCACCTGCGCTGGCACGGGTTCTGATTTGGCCTCGTTGATGAGGAGGCCAATCTGAGAGCAGACCTGGAGGGGGCTGCAATCAGCCAGTTGTCTAGGTAAGGGTACACCCGAACCCTTCGGCGCCGCAGGAATGCTGTCACCACTGCCATGCATTTGGTGAAGACCCTGGGAGCTCTAGAGAGGCCGAAGGGCATGGCCCAGAACTCGTAAAGGGATCCCTCCGCTCTGAAGTGGAGGAATCGCTGGTGAGATGGAGGGATCGGGACGTGAAAGAACGCGTCCTGGAGGTCCAGAGAACAGAACCACACACCTCGTTCCAAGGATGGGAATAATCTGAGCCAGAGTGACCATCCTGAAGGTTCGAGACCTTAGCAGCTTGTTCAGGTCGTGTAGGTCAAGAATGGGGTGCCAGCCCCCTGTCCGTTTTGGGACCAGGAAGTACTTGGACACAAACCTTGGATCTGGAGGAGGGTCCGCCACCTCCCTGACCACCTCCTTCTGGAGGAGCAGGGCAATGTCGGCTCGATGAGCTGACAGAGGCGCTGCTGAACTCGTAGCCCCCCGTGGGGAGACGGCTCGATAGGGTGGGGACCGCTCGAATTCCAGAGGCAGACCCCTGCCTACCACTTCCAACACCCAGGCGGTCGTGGTGATAACGGGACCAGGCGGAAGGAAGTGGCTGAGCCGTCCCCCGCGGGGAACCCGAGGAGGATGAGCGAGGTTGGGGCAACCCTCAACTCGTCACTGGGCGGGCTTGGAGGAAGGGCCGGCCGAGGAGCCACCTGGACCTTTCCCTCCTGGCTTCCTGCTGGAGGAAGCAGCAGGCTTTGCTTCGGGTGCCAAGTGCGAGCCTGCTGGCCCTGATGCTGGTGTTGCTGGGCTGGATGTGCTGCAGGGGCTGAAGGCTGAAAGGGCTTACGCTGCTGCTGGCAGCCTTTGTCCTTCTGGGCAGACGTGACAGAGTCCAAGGTGGCACTGGACTTCTCGATCCTTTGCAGATGACCCTCCACCCCAGGACCGAACAAGTCGGTACCCAAGAAGGAAACGTCTGCCAGCTTGTGCTGGGTATCCGCTGTAAAAGTGGAGATCCACAGCCAAGCTCTGCGGCGCATGGCCACTGCTGCCACTACTGACTGGGCACACGGGTCAGCTATGTCCAAGGAAATTTGAAGTTGCTGTTTGGCCACCGCCCTTCCCTGATCCTGCACCTGCTTGACCGTACTCTGGAGGTCAGCCGGGAGATGAGGAATCACCTTATCCAGGGAGCCCAAAAGGGCGTGTGAAAAGTGTGCCATCAGAACGGTCGAGCTGGCCTGACGAAGGCCTAGGGAGGAAGCAGCATAGACTTTCCGGCCGGAGTAGTCCAGTTTCTTGGACTTCTTATCAGGTGGCTTGTCTACATCCCAAGCGTTTCCGGAGCACCAGAAAATGCTGTCGGTCACTAGCCCCTCCGCGGAGGGGTGCTCCGGGAAACCGGAGAGTGAACCAGTGGGAATGGCATACATTCGACCATCCTGGCTGAAGGTGCTGGACAAGAAGTTGGCCGCTACCATAACTCCAGGGCCGGGCCAACAATGGCTTCAGCCACCGGGAAGGCCTCCGTGGGGGAATCCCCTCGGTCCAGTATCTCCGTGAGGGGATACTTGGCCCGCTTTGAAACGGATTTGAGCTTCATCCCAGTGGACTCTGAGATGAGCCGAAGCATTCCAAGGAACGAGGATGGGCTCTCAACCACTGACTGACCCCCAGTGGACTCCAGGTCAAGAGGCCTGGAGAACAGGGAAGAGTCATCGTCAGACTCCGAGGAGTCTGCAAACAGCTGCCGAGGGCCTGAGCCACCCTCCACCTGCCAAGGTCGATCAGGAGTGAGGGTGACAGACAACCGATGGGGCAAGCCCTGACCCGACCGAGAATCCTTGATCGGGGCCCCAGTTTTAGGCTGTGGAGGTGGGGGTTCCACCACAATGGGTGGCGCAGCCGGTTTCGTCCAAACAACCGATGCCGGCTTCGGCTCCTCGATTACAACAAGGGGTTGTTCTGGCCGCTCAGGTGACAGCCACTTAAAGGCCGGGGAAGGCAACAGAGTCAGCTTATTCCCGGTCAAAAGGAGCTGCTGCCACATCAGATCCTCGTAGCACCAACGCAATCTGCGCCAGAGCCTATCCTCGAAGACGAGGATGAGCGGCACCGCCGTTTTCCACGGTGCCGAGACCGCCGATGTCGGCAGGATCTGCTGGATCAGGAAGAGGTCCGAGACCTTCGGTATTTCCGAGGGTGGGTCTGAGAGGGGGCGGGAGAAACCCGCTCCTCACTCGGTTCAGGGACCTTAACCGGGGACTCCGGCACAGGAGGCACAGGCAAGTCCTCGGTTTCCACCGGGGGAACCGGTGAAGAAGGGCTGTCGGCTTCTCTGGTGCGACAGCCGTCCGGCAGAATCAAGAAAAATCTGTTCCATCGGCGGGTGTCGGTCGGCTGACCTGACGGGGACACCGTGAAGCCAGCGGCCTTAGCCGTAACCTCGACCGAAGTCGAGTGTCAACTATCCAGGGAAGGAGACCTCTCCCACTCCCATCGACGGTGGGACTTACCCTTAGAGTCCTTCTTCTTGGACCAAGAACAATGTCCCAAAGGCCCCTCTCCCTTGGTGAAGAAGGACTGACAAAGCTCCTTGCATGAAGCCATGTAGGAGGAGCCCAAAGAGAGTGGGATAAATGCTGCGACCGAAGATGACGATGCGGCCTGGGCCGCTTCCTCCTCGAGGCCGATCATTGGTCCAAGCTGTTCAGCCGAGCCCGCTGCCCCGGACACCGTCCAATGGGCCTCCTCCGACTTGACCGGAGGATAACGTTTCTCGGGGCATCCAAGTTGCAATCTGGCAGCACGATCCTTTAAGACCGTGACCAAGAAGGACTTGCACAAGTCGCAGGCCTGCGAATCGTGCTCAAGCCCAAGGCAGTAAACGCACGTGGAGTGCGGATCGGGACATCTTCTGCCCACAGGGGCACTGACGAAATCCTGGAGTCAATTTGTCCATCACAGCTGCGAGGGACGATAAAGACAGAAGTCTTGTACATTTTAAGATTAGTTTTGGGTTAACCGAAGAGTTTGGATCCAGGCCTAAAAACGCAGAGCGCAAAGGAGGGAACCTGAGCTTCCAAGCAGTAAGGAAGCCCTGGAGTCATGGGGCAGAGCCGAGAGTTTTACCACCCGGGTGGGTGGGAGGAGCCAGCCTGAAGACCTTCCGGCAAGATTTAAAGCGGCAAGGAACCTGCCAGTAATTGTGGATTGAATAACATATCCATGTCCCTAGAACGCATTTTAAGGGAGCGCTCACTTTGGTTGCGGCAGGGAAAGCCTTCACATAGCAAAACATGCAACGTTACAGTGTGTCTGTACCGTTCGTTCTGATACGGACCACTGTGTGTAAAAGAGACAGAAGTTGATAAGCAAATGAAAACACTGAAGTTGTCAGGGCAGGGGAAAACAGCACACAGCATGAGGGACCAGTTAAAATGAAAAGAAATAAAAAACCAAAAATGTATAAATAGCAAAATACGAGGAAGGAAATGAGGACATGAAACAACAGGCAGGACATGTCATTTGCCTATGCTCCACAGCTTTTTTCCCTAGATAATCAAACTGCATATATTGAGAGCAAAAGCTTGGCAAGCTACACGTTCTGTATGCAACTCCCTCATGTGAATTATTCCACCCCCCCCCCAAGGCAGGACCCGGAATTATGGTGCCTGTTAAAATGCAAAAAATCCAATGTATCAACCAGCAAAACATAAAGGAGGAGAGCAGGGCAGAACAAGACCCTGCATCATAGGGCCAGTTACAATGAGTAAGACTCAGGGCAGAACAAGACCTTGCATTATAGGGCCAGTTACAATGAGTAAGACTCAGGGCAGGACAGGGTACTGCATCAGGGGGCCAGTTGAAATGCAAAACATCCAATGTACCAACCAACAAAATATAACTGAGGAAAAGAGGGCAGGGCAGAACAAGACCTTGCATTATAGAGCCAGTTACAATGAGTAAGACTCAGGGCAAGACAGGGTACTGCATTAGGGGGCCACTTAAAATGAAGGAAATCCAGTGTACCAACCAACAAAATATAACGGAAGGAATGAGAACTTCACAGGGCAAGATGGAACAGGGTGAGGCAAGGCAGGGATGGACAGGGCAAAACAGAACACGGTGGGGCAGGACAAGACCCTGCAGCATGTAGCCAGTTACAATGAAGTTCCACTATACCAACCAGCAAAATCTAAAAAATTATACAATGGTGTGTGAAAATCCTGTAACCTCACTGGTCAAAACATGTCACATGACCGTGGGTAAATTCTGCATAACCCACAGCTGAGGAATGTCATTTATAAAAAACACAAACACATTTTAAAATTTATTTTATACATGGGTCGATTGTATAGTCGCAATAAGGCACTCCAGGGTGTGAGTTATTGGGTGATTTACCCAGTTCTTGTGTGGTCAAGTCACTCCGCTGCGCCTCGTGACACACCACACCAGGCGTGGGTAAATCCCAATAACCCACACTTTGTTGTGCCTTATTGCTTAAATAACAGCTTCACAGGGCAGTAGAGGGGAAGATTCTGCACTATAGGACCTGTTAAAATGAAGAAAATCCAATGCATCAACCAGCAAAATATAAGAGAGGGTATGAGGGCTGGGCAGGGCAGGACTGAACCAGGCAGGGAGGCACAGAGCCAAGCAGGGCAGGACACAGCAGGACAGGAGCCTGCATTAAGCTTATAAAATGGATGGTCAAAATCCTCAAATCTGATTGGCTGAGATCACATTCAGTCAGGATATCTTAATACATAATCCTGGTCTGAAAGTTGGTCATGCCATCAGTCAAACAACATCAAAATGGAGCCATTTCATAATGGCAATAATACACTCCAAGGTGTGCGATTTCATGGTATATAATCCTGTCTCAGGTGGCTGCAGTCACATGGCCTATGGCCTCATGCCTTTTAAAGCTCCTGAGGCAGGACAATATCCCACAATATTGCAGACCTTGTCGTGTACTGCTGCTTAAATTTATTCTCCCTGAACTTGCCTCCAAAGAACAATAACAAAACATACTCCAGCAATACAGGATTTTAAGTCGATCTACATGGAGACGAAGGACAAATGGAAGATTCTATCTCCTACCTGTTTCAATAAGTTGCAGGAAAGAGTAAATATGTCAAACAAGGAAGAATCTCGGAATGAGGATGCGATCTTCCGGTGCTTGGTCAAAGGATGAGTTGTATCAGCCTGTTTAAAGAAACAAAATCAATCATTTATATTTCTTACTTTTTGTGACCCAGTCACATCAAGTCTGGGCAAAAGGGTTAAAAAAAAACAAGAGACCCTGGTTCAAGAACCAGACGGGTTTCGAAAACAGAAACATAGAAACATACAACCTGACAGCAGATAAGGACCATCTGGACCACACAGTCTGCCCATTTTTCCCTGCCTACAGCAGCACTGCAGACCATAATCAAGTCTCCGGCTCTTGCTCCCTTCCCCCTTCCTTTCCACCGAGATACCCTTATGCCCATCCCATGAATTCCTGAACCCACCTCTGTCTTTGCCTCCACCACCTCTGGTGGAGGGCTGTTACTTCCTCACACCTCTCCTGTATCTGCCCCCCTCCAGCTTCATAGCACATTCTTGATCTTTTTTCCTGAAAAATACTCCCTCCTGTGCCTTATTTACCCCATAAGGTATTTAAAGGTCTCGATCATAGCCCAACTCCCCATCCTCTCTTCCAGTGTGTACATACTGAGGTTCTTTAGTCTCATCGTAGGGCTTTTGGTGCAGACCTTGCACCATTTCAGTTGCTCTCCTCTAGACCGCTTCCATTCTATGTCCTTCCAGAGATGTGGTCTCCAGAACTGGACACAGTACTCAAGGTAGGTTCTTACCCGCGAACAAAACAGGGGCACCACCACCTCCCTCTTTCTGCTGGTGTTACCCCTCCCTATGAACCTCAGCATCCCATTAGCCCTCCCAAACACCTTGCTGCACTAGCTGGCCACCTTCAGGTCTCATCAGATATGAATCCCCCCCCCCCACCACCACCACCACCCATTTCGTACTCCACCCCTGGGTTTCGGTGAACTACAGTAAATACATTATTCTGCACTTTTTTGCACTGAAACACAGCTGCCATACCCTTGACCACTCCTCGAGTTCTCTCAGGTCTCTGCTCCTTACCACCCTCTGAAGTGTCCACCCTCTGCAGATCTACGAGTCATCCACAAAGAGCAAGACCTTTCCTCGCAGTTCCTCTACAATGTCACTTATAAAAACATTAAAGAGAACCGGTCCCAGTGCTGATCCCTGAGGCACCCCGCTGGTCACTCTCCCTTCCTCGAAGTAACTCCATTTACCACCACCCTCTGTCGCCTATCCCCTAATCAATTCCTTACCTAGTACACCACATTTAGACCCACTCCTAAGCTACCCAGCTTGCTTAGTAGTCTCCCATGTGGAACAGTGTTGAAAGTCTTGCTGAAATCTAGGTGGGCCATGTCCACCATTCCACCCCACTCCAATTTCTTGATCACCCAGTCAAAGAGATCTATCAGATTCTTTTGACGTACCCCCCCAAATCCATGCTGCCTCGAGTCTTGAAAAGAGGAACCTTTTTCTCGTTTTACCATTTTTTTTTTTACACTTCATTGACTTGCAAATAAATTATGAAAACTGTCCACGTGAAATGAAAAGGACTCCTGGAGGAGACTTCCGGTGACGTCGGCAGCCTAATGGCAGCATAGCTCAAGACTCCCCTCATCTCACTCGTTAATCAAAAGGCATCCATCAAGTACAACAAATGCAATCGCCGGCCACAGGGACACATTCTAAAGCAACACTAATGAAGGGACCCCAGACGCCAGCACAGAAGCTCCAGATGCTGTTGCAAGGAGATAAGGCGACTCGAACAACGGACCCCTTTGATGATGAAGGAATCATGGCACCCACGACTAGATCAGAGGAGGGCTGTAATCAGTTAGTCGAAACGATCCTACAAACAGCCAAAACGGTGGCCAAAATAGACACTTCCTTAATGGCACTAAGAGCCGACATACGGAACATAGAACACAGAGCGGACAAACTCGAGGTGGGGCTAAATGCGGTCATCGAACAGTCAGAAAGGCACGATCGTCTCCTCCTGTTTATAATGGCTAGGGAACAGGAGATGATGAGAAAGATCAACAACTTAGAGGGAAGAAGCCGGAGCCAAAATCTACGGGTATACGACATAGAATGAGGTCGGTCACCTACGGCAAAGCCAGGAAGCCAGACGCACCATGTGTCCGATACTCAAACAGCTTAGGGGGAAGAATATGAAGGCCCAAATGTTATACCCAACTCGCTTAAAGGTGGAAATCAGTAAGGGCATAAAAATGTTCCAACGACCTGAAGGCGGCTTCTGGATTCCTTAAAGAGACAGGGGTGACGCTGCCCCAACTCAGGAAGGAGTGACTGGAGAAGGCGCTGAGGCAGCATAGCATGTTTGGTACCTGCAGAGGAGCAGTCCCAATCAATCAAGCCCCCACCCTCCAAATCTGTGGGGGTATCTCAGCTCTACTGAAGCGCTACACTTCGCGGATTCAGCTTGCAGACGTGGAGCAGCAACATTCGGAGGAATCGGCAACCCAGCATCTGAACACTAGACCTTAGGGGGTCTCCCATCTTCTTTCCAAAGGAGAGACATGGCCGGCCCCCCCCCACGCCCCCCCGCCGTGCTGAGGAATAAAGGTACTTTCAATAATGAATGTTAAAGAGGGGTTTTAGGACCCTGGAAACATGGGAAAAGGGGCGGGGGTGCTGAAGAGACGCTCATGGGGGGCTAGAATACTCGGGGGGACCTAGACTGCAGTTACGTTTGCTGGCGGGGTCCCCGGGCTGGTCGTCCCACATGAATCTACTTAGGCCTTTGTCATACAAGGCAAGATTCACCAAGCGTCTCAATGGGGCCTGGAGATAAACAAAATAAAAACTGATTTAACTAAATGCAAGGATGGGTTAAAAAGACAGTTTGGGGGAGCAACTGATCCACTAATGGATGGACATATTTTTATTTTCACCACCATATTACGGAAGATGGATGCGCTATAGAATAAAGAAAAGAAGAGTGGAGGGAAGGATTGAACCTAAAGAAAAATGCTAACTTTCCTAACGCTGTTGACGTTGGTCATACCGTGAGGACTGGGACCACGATCCCACATTGTCTCCCTTGAGAGGTTTTGCCCGTTCCAACTGCTAGGGCAAGGTGTCCTTAAGGTGACACAAACCAGCCCATGTCTTGGGAAATGGGCTGACCTAGGAAGTCAAAGAATCTGGGATTCCACAGTACCAGAACTGAAGGTACGGATAATGGAATTTACCATTCGAAATGAAATAGATGATCGAATCCAAGGGACGGGTCACGAAGAGGGGCAACTCTCATATGGGCTTCTCCCTAAGGATAAGCATAGGGATCACCAAGTTATAAGTTACATCTGTTTTGTTATGCAGTTAATTGAGACTAATGTTATAGGCAAGGTTATACTTCCCATCTAGTAGGAAAAAGTTGAAAGTGTTTTTTTTTTGTTTTTTTTTTAAACAAACTTCAGAAGCCCACAGTTCAGTGCTGTATGTTATCTAATATCTATAAGTCATTGTGGGCACAGGGCTAAGTTTACAAGATTAAATGACAACAATCAGAAAAGGCTGGAAAAGCATGATCGGAGCAGTGGATATCTGTCAGAAGGGACTGAGCAGACTCAAGCGGGGGGGGGGGAAGAGAGAAGTTCTTAAACAGTGGGGAAAACAAGAATAATTTAAAAGATAGGAGTAATGGCTGTTGGGATGGCTCATGTTAACTCTAGGATTTTGTCCTACAACGTTAATGGGATTAACCATCCCATAAAAAAAAAAAGCAGGTGCAAAAACTTCTTCGAGATCAAAGGTGTGAAATTAACTTTATCCAAGAGACACAAAACAGAGACACAAATGAGTCAGAAATTAAGGAACAAAGGGTTTCCTAAACTCTATCATGCATATCTGGATGGGGGAAGGAAGAGGGGAGTGGATATCCTCCTGTCTGCATCTCTCCCCTTCGTAGAGGAGGAGGAGGTCACTGTAGACGCAAGGGCTCGCTATGTCATGGTCAAGGGGACAATATAAGACATGAAGGTTACCCTCCTAAATGTCTACGCACCTCCGGGATCACCAGTCTCCTTTTTCTCGGAGCTCTTTAAGCTAATTTCAGAGAAAGCGAAGGGAGCTCTCATCGCAGGGGGGATGGAATGTGATACTAAACCGAAGACTGGACACCACATCGTTTATTCCAGCACCATATAACAGAACAGCTAGATCACTGGGAAATCTAATGGAAGACATAGGATTAGATGATGTATGGAGGGTTAAATACCCGGCAGCAAAAGATTTCACCTTTTACTCAGCAAGACACAAAATATATTCAAGACTAGATAGGTTTGTGACATTTGCTAAGGATCTGCACCTGTTTAAAATCCATGTGGGTGGGAGCGGAAACACTTTCGGACCACCAATCAATTTTAGCAGACTTAGAGCTAAAACTCCCGAAGAAACCCACACAGTGGAGACTGAACACCAGTCTGCTAAGAAGTGAGGAAGTGAGAGACGAGATTAGAGAGGTGATTAAAAAGACTATCCAAATAAACAACGGCTCAGACACAACCCCACAGATTCTATGGGACACAATTAAAACAATGATCAAGGGAAAATTAATCTCTATAGCAACCTACAGAAAGAGAGAAAAGACCAAACAAAAAGAAACCCTGAAACACCAGTTGCAAACCTCAGAAGAACAACAAAAAGTCAGGTTATGCAGGCTGAGAGAAAGGGAGATAAAAGACATCAAAAACAAATTACAAAAGATGCAGAGAGAGGAAATAGAGAAATCACCACACTACTTAAAACAATCATTCTACGAGGGAGGCCCCAGGGCCACTAAACTGTTGGTCTATCATTTGAGGCAAAGGGCTGCAAGAGCCAATGTCACAGGCCTCAGACACCCAATAACAGGACAGGTGTCAAACAAACGGGAGCAGATAGACTCACTGGTAGCATACTATAAACAACTTTACCAAGCACCTACCAGCACCTACCCAGAAGAGGCTGAGGGGTTCCTGAAGGGACTGAAGCTCCCCAGACTCTCAGAATTACAGACACAAATGCTGAAAACGCCCATCTCTCAAATGGAGATAAAATAATTAAGAACCTCAAAATAGGCAAGTGCCCCGGCCCGGATGGTTTTGGCAGTGAATTATATAAGACTTTCACAGCTGATTAAGCTCCCCTGCTTCAAAACACGTACAATTGTGTGTGGCGGGAGGGAGGGAGAGAGGGTCCCCCCCTTCCTGGAACTATACTACCATCTCTGTGATCCCCAAGGAGGGGAAAGATTTAAAAGAATGTGGCTCATACAGGCTGATATCCCCCTTGAATGTAGATTATAAAACTTTCACTTCAAAAATAGCGGATAGACTCAATCCTATTATGACGAATATAATACACCCAGACCAGACGGGCTTCATAGCGGCCAGACAGGCGCCTGAAGGAGTTAGAAGGACCATTAACATAATAGACATAATTGATAAAAAACACATACCCTCCTGTATTATGAGCCTTGACACAGACAAGGCATTTGACAGGGTCACATGGAACTTCCTGTTTGCGGTTCTTCTCAGAATGGGCTTCCCGGAGTCCTTTTTGGGAGCCTTAGGGGCCCTGTACACCTCCTCACAGGCTTGTGTGAGGGTGAATGGCAGGATCACACAGAGGTTCGACCTTGGTAGGGGTACTAGACAGGGCTGACCCCATTCTCCGCTACTCTTTGCTATCTACATTAAGCCCCTGGCACAGGCCCTGAGAGAGGAGCAGGAAGTGGAGGAAGTTATAATTGGGGGAGAGGAACACAAAATATCTTTTTACACGTAATGATGTACATATCCAACCCAGATAAATCTATTCCCAAACTATGGACCATACTGGATAAATCTGGACAGTACTCTGGATACTCCCTCAATAAGACAAAGACTGAATTACTTACATTTTTCTACTCTCCTGCTCCAAGTGTAAAACAGCTGCTCCCAATGAGGTGGAATGTCCAGAAAATAAAATACTTAGGCACTCAAATTCCCAAACACCTGATGAGCTTATACACCACAAACTATGAGCCTTTGATACATTAGCTCAGACAAGATTTTAAGAAATGGGACCTGCTCAACCTACCCCTCCACTCCAAAATTCAATCAGTAACAATGTCAGTTTTGCCCAAATTGCTGTATCTCTTCCAATGCCTCCCAGTGAAAATCCACCACAACCAAATCTGGCAGAGAATGGTTAATAAATTCATCTGGAACAACAAGAGACCTAGGATTAATAGCCAAATCATGCAATCTAATAAAAGAAATGTAGGAAGGAATGTCCCCAACTTAGAGGATTACTACTTAGCTACCCAGCTGATGTGGGCTTTGCTCTGGTCCACGAGGGAATATTCATCCTGTTGGAAGTCAGTGGAGATAAGCTCTACGGGGTGAACCCCTCTTGGAGCTAGACTGGCCATGCCAGAAACACCAAACCCCGATAACAATACATTACTGTTCACAGTCCAACACACATTGTGGGCAATAAAAAGGCTTTGGCACAAACATAAGCTAGATAAAGACCTATGGCCATTAAGATGGTTTGCCTGGGACCAGAAGTTCCCTCCATGAGGCTGGATCATACCTTTAGAAGATGGGCGAGATTGGGTCTTTTATACCCTAAATCATTTCCTAAATGGACCGAATATAATGGACTTTGACCTGCTCAAAAACAAATATTCACTTAGGCAATCTGGCCACTGCAGATTTCTCCAAGTCAGAACATATATACAGACCCTCCGGAACAGAGAGAATCCAGACCAGACCCCACAGAGTTTGTTGGGGGTTATAACAGAAATAATGAGTTCACAAAGGCAAAAGGGACATGTTTCAGCCATTTATGGGGCACTGAGGGACAGAATAGGAAATCAAGCCACAAATATACTTAAAAAATGGGAACATGAGTTAGGGGAACAGATTTCTGACAAGGAATGGGAGTCTGCCTGCATACAATCCTATAAAACAACATATTCCCCAATGTGGAGAGAGTTTGAGTGGAAGATTAAACTGAGGTGTTTTATTACACCACTCATTAAATCGAAATGGGACAAGAACTGTTCACCAATATGCTGGAGGGGATGTGGAGCCCTGAGGGCGGATCACCTCCACATCTTCTGGTCGTGCCCAAAGTTAGGGCAATATTGGGGGGGTATAATACAAAAACTGAAAGAGATATTTGCGGTTCCAGAGCCCGTTGGCCCTAAAAATCTGATATTGGGGATCCTGCCCAGGGGGGTAAGGGGAAGAGATAAGAATTATTTATGGAACATCCTGATAGCCTCAGCTCATAAGGCCATTTCAAGAAAATGGCTCTGCCCAGACCCTTCAGATCTAGGACAGTGGATACACACTGTCCGAGAGATTCAAGACATGGAGGAATTGACCCATAAGATCAGTTCTAGAACACAGAGTTTTGTGGGCCGATGGACTCCTTGGATGATGCAACAGGGGGACGGGGGTTTTGGGGACATACTGAGGGAAACAGAAGGCTTTAATGGACAATGGGCGGAGGTGTTGAGATAGGATGGAATCTCATATGGTGGTGCTCCTGGGGTTGTGAGGTGTCTGAGGTTAGCCGGGGGAGGGCTACCTAATGCAGACCCACTGAAGCCTGATTCTCTGTAATGGTAACAAAACATATATAGTAACTAAAATCTAGAGCTGACTCACTGTATGACTGATACAGCCTAATAGACTGACACTGTAACCTTTGATTATTCCTATGAATTGTCAATGTATATACTAACTGCAATGTATGAAGTAAGCTGGAATTGTGCCTAAATATGAAAAACTTGAATTTAAAAAAGAAAAGGACTCCTGGAAACTGAAGGTCCTGGTCATGCCTACGGTCAAATACTGTGTTAACGTTTAGCCCAAATAATAAAGACCACACCAGCCTGGTGGCGCCGAGGGCTGAGGCGCTGGACGCCACACCTCATGCCATGCCAGCGACCAATGTTCGGGAACGAGCGCAGGTCGTTTGGGGGGGCGGGGGAAGGATCAAGCGTCCGGGACTTCTCTCCTTCCTCGGGGAAGAGGACTACGCCCAAGCCAATGCAGTTGCAGCCCCTGGCGGTGGCTGGGGGACTGCACTACCCGGCTGGTAGAATCAAGTGGATAGGGCTGCGGCAGATGTCTTTCAGGTGCGCACGGGAGCATGCGCACGCCGGGCAGGACGTCATTGCACATCCGAGCCCAGAAACATAACCAAGAAAAACCCTGCTGAAGGGGACAGGCGACAGCACCCTGTCCCTAAGTGCCACACTCCAGATCCGGGTCTCTCCCCCATCCTAGGCTGGGCACACTAGATTACTAAATAGAGCGCCCTGGGAGGAGAGGACGACCCCACCTCAGGGGGTGCAGAGCCGGGGGGATCTGCCTGAGCGCAGCAGGATGGAAGGAGGACTTCAAGTAGGAGGTAGAGCACTCTGGCACAGGGATGCCTGAGAGAGTTCCCCGACGGCGACGATATATAAAATCTACAAAAAAAAAAATAATAAAAACCAAGCTAAGTTTGAGGGAACTAACGTCTGAAGCAACCACTCCTCTTTTGCAGAGAAAATGATCTGTTGTTGGAAGGTCAGATATGACCAGCACAGTGCAAAGGGCATTCACTGAATATACCAACATTCTCCAGGGCACCAAGCAGGGCAGACACGATGTAGATTAAGTGAAATTATAATCACATTCATGCTGGTTGGAACAGCAGCTCTCAGTCTATCTACAGCTCTGGGACAGCATGAAGCACAGGTTGGATACAGTTTCACACACTGCTCATCCAACAGCAAGGGGTGTGCTAATTTTTCACAAGCAGCAATTTTTACTCTATGTACAAAGAAGTGCAATGTCTGCCAAGACCAGGAGTACATTTTCATTTTATCTGCTTTGACCATCTCGAATGCAGAGCTGTTAGTATTTATCTTCCTGTTCTCTGTCTGTGCTATAAGCATATGAAAAATAGGACAGGAGGCCTGTCATTAAAATCTTATCTATTTGAGCAGGTCTACGTACCTTTTAAATACAGACACTGCATATATGTTTTATTATTGTATATTATTCATTACTTATCCTCTATGTATATGCTGCTTTTGATGTCAATAAGCCTGCGGGATAGGGCAACACAGAAATGAAATAGTCTTGCCATCCATCGACACCGTGTGTGCTTATGCACGGGCACACACTTCTTTTCAGTGGTAATCTCTTCTAACATTTGCTACCGTTAAATAAATATCTGTTTGTTGGAACCGGCACCTACTGAAAGAGGGAACACAATGTGTTGCTCCACTTGTCAAGTGACAGTGCTTGCTTCAATAATTTCAGTGCAGAAATCTCTTTATTCTTCATATGTGCATCAAAGCAAATAAAGCACGCCAAACAACATATCCAAAAGATTCAAAAAAGTCCATCAATAGTCCATGAAATGTCTAGAAAAACATCAAGCCAGAAAAACAAACTGGCTGGTAAATTCACTTCAGTAGCAAAAGCGAGGGTTCCTCCCTGTTGGGTCACCTGACGCATTTCACACTTAGCTTTTCCAAAACGCGTCAGGTGACCCAACAAGAAGGAGCCCTCACTCTTGCTACTGAAGTGAGTTTACCTGCCAGTAATTGATGTGGAGCAGACTTTTTGTTGTTCTTCTGAGGTTTGCAACTGGTGTTTCAGGGTTTCTTTTTGTTTGGTCTTTTCTCTCTTTCTGTAGGTTGCTATAGAGATTAATTTTCCCTTGCAGTGAGTCCCAACCTTCGAACTGCTCCGGAGGTGAAAGAGTTAACTTTCCATGCCAGGCATGGAACTCTGAGCGCGAGCTCGGTTGAAAACTCTGTCTGTTGTTAATCAAACTCAAACAGTCAGATCTTTACGAGCAAAACTCGCTAAGGTTCTGTGTGGAAACCGTAAACCTACACTAGCCAACTGGCTACTAAATATAAGAACACATTTTTCTTGGTCCCAAAACAAAGACTCAAGCCAGGGGATCCAAAAAATTAAAAACATAACTCCCAAACACCCCAAAAAGAAGGGGTGAAAAAAATAAGGTGGGCATCTACTAAATGCCAACACTGCACTGCCCACCCACATCCCAAAAGTAGAGGTTCTGGGGGTCAATATAAGAAGACTCCATTAGAAGAAACAACATTAATAAGGTGAGTAATTTTTTCTTCAAACAACATAAAGTCTTGCTATATTATGACATATGCAGACTACACAGCAGTACCTCCATGGAGGAGGGACAGAACCTACTTTGGAAATAGGCTCTGAAGCACAGCTGTGCCAAACCGAGCATCACTCCTAGCCTGGATGTCCAGTGAGTAATGCTTGGTAAAAGTGTGAACTGTTTTCCAGGTAGCTGCTTGACATATCTCTAGGATAGGGATGTCCCTGGCAGCAGCCAGAGACGCAGCTGTACCTCTGGTAGAGTGAGCCCTCAGGCCTGAGGGAGGAACCTTACCCAGTTTTTCATAGAAAAATTGGATACAAGAGACAATCCACCTGGCAATGGATCTTTTAGTGGCAGGTTTCCCCTTACCAACCTCACCATAAGTGAGGAACAGTTGGAGGAGTCAAACCTGTGACCCTTGAGTGGATCTATGTAGTAACTAAGGGCTCTTTTGACATCTAAACTGTAGTCTCCTCGCCAAGAGGAGGAAATGGTCAGTGAAATACACAGGAGAGACATAGATTGATTAAGGTGGAAGTCTAAAACCACCTTAGGCAAGAACTTTCTGTTAGTCCTGAGGACCACCTTATCTCTATGAAAGGAGACAAATCAGGTTCCACTGACAATGCTTGTAACTCACTTATGCGCCTGACAGAAGTGATGGCTACCAAAAACACAGTTTTCCAAGTCAAGTACTTAAGCTCTGCTGAAGACAAGGGCTCAAAAGGGGGTTGCATAAGCTGAGCAATGCAAATATTAAGAGCCCAGGCAGGGCGGGGTACCTGAATGGAGGTTGTTGTGGAACAACCTCATGAAAACTTGGAGAATACAGGATGAGCCGAAAGAGAAGAGGGTTTACCTGCTGATAAGAAAGCAGACACGGCTGCCAGGTGCACTTTTAGGGTAGCTGGCCTCAGCCCCAAAGTATTCAAATGCACCATATAATCCAGGACTGTGGGTAAGTTGGCAGATTCTGGGGAAATATGCTTGCCAGAGCACCAAATGGAAAATCTCTTCCATTTGGAATTATAAGTAGCCCTGGTGGATGGCTTCCTAGAAGCCTCTAATATATCCAATATACCTTGGGAGAGGTGTGAGGTCAGCAAACTCTAACTCTTCAAGAACCAGGCCTTGAGATTGAGAGATTTGAAATTCGGGTACCAAACCCTCCCCTGAGCACAGGTTAACAGGTTGTGATTCCTGGGAAGACACAGGGGAAGGTGGACTGCTAAGGACATAAGGAGTGGGTACCAGGGCTGTCTGGCCCAATCTGGTGCAATCAGGATCATCTTGCAGGGTTGAGATCTGATTTTTACTAGCACCTTGAACAGAAGAGGGAAGAGAGAAGGGGGGAAGGCATAGAGAAACTTCCCTTCCCAACTGAGAAGGAAGGCATCCAGAGGGACTGAGCCCAACACTGGGGGCCTGCAGCAAAAAAGGGGAAGTTGGTGATTGTCTGGGGCTGCAAAAAGATCTATCTGCGGGGTGCCCCATCTGGCAAATACTACCTCCAATACTAGGGGATCCAGTGACCATTCGTGATAGTCCTGGGAAATTCTGCTGAGAGCATCTGCCAGGACATTGTCCTTGCCTGGGAGGTGAAATGCCGTAAGGGAGGTGTTCAGGGAATACGCCAGAGACCACAACTTCATTGCTTCGGTGCACAAGGCCGTAGACCGAGTGCCTCCTTGCTTGTTGATGTACCACATTGTAGTGGTGTTGTCTGTTCTGATCTGTACAACTTTGTTCTGAACAGAAGTGGAAAAAACTTGAAGTGCTAGAAAAACTGCTCTGAGCTCCAACAGATTGATGTGGAGCAGAGATTCCTGAGGGGACCACAATCCCTGGGAAGTGAGATCGCCCATGTGAGCTCCCCACCCCAAGAGGGATGCATCTGTAGTAAGGATTAGGGAGTGAGACTGAGGGATGAAGGGGAACCCCCGTCTCAGATTGCTCTGGTCCTGCCACCACTGAAGGGCTTGGATCAGGGTTCGAGTCACTGGGATCAATCTGGTCAGAGGGTCTCTCCTTTGAGACCAAAAGGCTCTCAAATGGAACTGGATGTCCCTCATCTGAAATCTCGCTCCCTGCACCACTGCTGTAGAAGCAGCCATGTGCCCCAGGAGCTGTAGAAAATGCCTTGCTGGTCAAGAGACCTGCAAGATGAAAGAGGAGGCCAGAGAGACCAAGGTCCTTGCTCTTTCCAGAGGAAGGAAGGCTCTGGCCTCTTTTGTGTTCAGTTCTGCACCTATGAAGGTGAGAAGCTGGACAGGCACTAGAACTGACTTCGGAAGACTGAGAAGGAAACCTAGAGATGTGAGCAGTTGCTGAGTTACCTGAAGGTGTAGTTTGACTTGTTCTGGAGATTGGCCTACATGAGCCAGTCGTCCAGGTAAGGAAAAATGGCAATCTTTGCCTCTTAAGTGGGCAACTGCTACTGCCAGGCATTTTGTGAATACCTCGGGGCAGAGGTGAGGCCGAAGGGCATTGCTCTGAACTGGTAATGGCCTGAGGGCAGTTCGAATCCGAGGTACTTTCGATGGGAGCTTCTGATAAGAACATGGAAGTAGGCATCCTTGAGGTCCAGGGACGCTAGCCAGTCCCCTGGCCTTAGGGTAAAATAACTCCCAGAGTCACCATTTTGAATTTTAGTTTTAAAAGGTGCTTGTTTAGGTATCTGAGATCCAGGATGGGCCACCATTCTGTCTTTTTTGGGGTAAGGAAGTACCTGGAGTACAACCCTTTGCCCTGGTGTAGGGGTGGAACCCTTTCCACAGCTCTGAGAGCCAGGAGGGTAGAAACTTCTGTTTCTAGGGCAAGTGTCTCTGATGGATTTGCAGGTGGAAAGGATCTGGCTCTCATCTTCGGAAATTTTTTGAAGCTGAGAACCAGTCCCTGGCTTACTACTTCCAGGACCCACTTGTCTGATGTTAGAGACTTCCAGTCCTGGACAAAGTAAGCCAGCCTGCCCCCTACAGGTAGAATCGGCCCTGGCTACCCCATCAGGGTGCCTGCTTGGCAGGGGCTTTGGGCTGAGGGGTGGAAGCAGGCTTGCTTGCTCCCCGTCTGCCTCTCCCTCTAAAGAACCCCCTCTGGGCATAAGCAGAACAGGAGGCCTGAACTTGGTGAAAAGGCCTGCCCCTGTCCCTGGGATGCTGCCTTTGAGGAGTGGCCTGCCTTTTCTTGGCCTGTGTACTCCTATAAGTGGTCCTATATTCATCCATTTTCTTCATGTAATTCTCTGTCTGCTCCCCAAAACAAAGAATTGCCCACAACAGGAAAATCCATGGCCTTAGACTGGGTATCCTGTGACAGGGTAATACATCTGAGCCAAGCCATTCTGCGAAGTGCCACAGATGTAGCCATGACCCTTGATGATACATCATTAGAGTCTACTGCAGCATGAAACTGTACCTTAGATGCCTCAATACCATCCACAGCCACCTGTTCCAGCTCCCTGGCAAGCTGGTCAGGGACCTGTTTTGCTAGAGCCAGCACAGTATCCCATCTGGTTTCTGGTATCTAGCAGCATAAGCCATATAATTTGCCTGTCTGAGTCCCAAGGATGCTGCCATGTACTGTTTCTTTGCCATGGCATCAACCCTCCTGGAGTCCTTTTCAGGGGTGCGGTTAGAGGAATATTTTGTTTTGTCATAGGCTGCAGCCTGCACTACCCCACATGGCTGCATTGCTTGTGAGGAACTCCGCATCAGAGCCTGATAATGTATACCTCTTGTCCATCCTTCTATCAACAGGAGGTATAGTGTGAGGAGTTTTAGAATTTTTACTGTCTGTTTCCTAAAAGATTTATGCAGAGGAACAGACAGTCTCCTAGACTCTGGAATATCCATCATTTCTACATAATCAGGCTCCTCTTGTTCATCAACAGTTTCCTCAACAGGGAGCTGGAGAGTTTCAGCAACTTTCTTATAGAACATAAAATGAGAAGGGGACTCAAGATAGCCTAGGAGGAGAAACCCCTGACGGTCTGTCTGGAGAGATGTCCGGTTCAATGGGCACATCCAGACTTTCAAACCCACATTCACTCTCCTCATACTCCTCTTCCCCCTCCTCCGGTTCATAAAAATCCTCAAAATCATAATCTTGAACGCTGGAACCGAAAGCTCTTCCTGATGGTATGGGTTCGGTCGAACCGGGAAAGTGACTGGACAATTTGAATTGCTTTAGCTATTTCCTCAACGTTGGAGAAAAACTTTGGCACACTAGCTGACTTTCTAGTCCTTTAGTTGGAACCGCTCCTCCGAGCTGGCTCTTTGTTTGCCCGAGGAAGTATCGCCTGGTCAGAGGGATTCTCCGGTTCGTTGGAACCGAACCGGGCTGGCCATCCGGTCAGTTGACTTTAGCCTCCCTTTCCTGAGCCTACCAACTCTCTTCTCAATGGTGGCAGCAGGAAAATTACTACATATCTGGCAGTCTGCATTGAGGTGGTCACACCCCAGACAATACACACAGGTGGTGTGTGGGTCAGCCTTAGCAAAGGCTTCCCCACAAACACTACAGTGCTGAAACCCAGTGGGCCCGGTTTTTCTTTTGGGTTTCTCAGACATAGTGCCAGCCTAACCAACTTGCCCGTTTATGGCAATCCGCCAAGCAAGACTCCCTTATCGGTTCCCAACCGTGTCACAGGTCGTGGAAAAAAAGGTAATGAAATCCGTTTTTTTTAGAACCGATAAGAACTGGGAACCGACTCTAAATAAGGACTAGTAAAGTTTTAGAATAAGCTGATCGGTTCAAACCAACCGAAAGACGCTACAAGTTCCACACAGAATAAAATAAATGTAAGCCTATCTATTACTTACAATACCACAGACAGAGCTTGAACCAACCGGTTGCGGTTTAATTTCGGTCAAAAAAACGATAAAATAACACTTTAACCGACAAAATGAACCGAGCAGAAGGAGAAATCTCCGGAACGACTGTTCAGTGAGGCGGAGTAAAGAATCGGACAGTTTGAGTTTGATTAACAACAGACAGAGTTTAAACAGTACTTCTGCCCATCCCCCTGAATATCTCCCCTTGTAGCTGTTTGTTATGACTCCCAGTTGTGCATTTGTTTTCTTAATGATATAGTCCCAACTCCTGACACAAATCTGATTCTTTATGAAACCATATAGGATGATTATGCCTCCTCTTATTCTCCTGTCTCAAGTACTTATTCTTTCCCCGTATTCCATACTGTTTTTTTCCTATCATGATTCTTGTTTCTCGTCTTTGCATTCTCTCCAATCTGTCCACATCCTTCTTGTGATACAGGGTGCAGAACAGGCAGTACTCCAGACTGAGGCCTCACATATGCTCTTTCTAGAAGGGCTATTACTTACCTTGGTCTGTTACAAAGTTCTGCTTTATAAACCCCAATACCTGAGCTGCTTTCTTTGAGGTGGATTTACACAGCCATCCATGTTTAGTCAATCCCTTGATCTCATTTTTTTTTTTTTTTTGTGCTCCTCCGCTCCGCTGGCCCTCATCTGCAGCGTCCTCATCAACCTTGTCACCCACCATTCCTGGGACTTACTCTTACCTGCCTGGTACTGTGCCTCACCGTTTTGGCCCCTGTGGCAGAGCTCCATAAAGTTCCCCAAGCGTCAGGCAAGTTTAGCCCGGATGCATTCGGCAGGGAAGCCCACTGGGCAGTGCAGGGCCTGCGGAAGGATGCTGCATCATACTGCCTCAGCGGGCAGTTTTGTCACATATTCTGGTTTTTTTTTTCCCCATCCCCATTCCCCAGCGAGAAGCGCCCGCACTCCCTTCGGGGCTCCTCTTGCACCACCTGTGGTCACCCAGGTGGCAGCAGCACACGTCCACCTCCCCCATTTATGGATCACCCGCACTGCAAACAGTAACGCTACCACTGTGCCAAAGGACCAGCTCCCTTGATCTCTCTTTCTCCACCTTTTTTAATTGTCTCATTTAAGTAATAATTTGTCTTTTTTTTTCCCTTATGTAACACTGTGTATTTCATTTTTACTAAACTTCATGTGCCACCTATTTGCCCACTCAGATAACCTTTGTAAATCACTTTATATACTATTTGCTCCTTCTTCCGTTCCTGCTTCTCCTCCCAATTTTGCACCATCTGCCAACTTGATAACCCAATTTTCTGTTCCTTTATTAAGCTCCTTGAAAAAAAAAAAAATAAAATATATATATATAGTTTCCGGTTTTTGTGTCCAAGAAAGGAGATGTGATAAGTGGAGTACCACAGGGGCTGGTGTTGGGCCTGAAATTATTTTATGTGTGTTCACTGCAAAAAAAATAAAAAATAAACTTAACGCCATCAGTTAGAGTTGGTACTATAGCGACAAAGGCAGGGAAATGGGGTGTTAGGGTTTCCAACCCTAACATCCCACCCCCACCCTGCAGACAGTGACAGGTGTCGGGGGTGTGCCTTGGGGTCATCAGCCTTAACGCTCACCCCACTGCATTAGTAAATAAGCCAAGATGGATACAGTATAGAAGAATGGGGTGAGCGTTAGGGCTGATGACCCCAAGGCACACCCCTGACACCTGTCACTTTCCGCAGGATGGGGAAGGGTGTTAGGGTTGGAAACCCTAACACCCCATTTCCCTACTTTTGCCACTATACTAACAACCCTAAAACTGATGTATTAATATTTTTTTGCAATGAATTTACTTACTTTTTCAGATAGTATAACTATATCCTTATCTGCGCTCCCATCCCTTCAGAGATGCATATACTGTACGTATGTAGCCGTAATAATGGTAATTTTTCAAATTTTAACCCCAAATGTTCAACACAGTCTTCTTAACACCCCACTTCATAAACCCCATAGGTGAAAATGTCTTAATCCATGGCGAAACACCATTCCATGCCACAGGTGCGGAAACTCATTTCGGGCAGGATGTGAGAAATGACAGCTGTACTGGTCATGAGGTGGTGTGAAAAAATGGCTCTGTCGAAAATTTGGAGTGAAAATATGAAAAACTGGCAAAGTTATGCACATGCGTAGGAAAATGTGAACAAGCACGCGTAACTTGGGCGTTTGTATTTTGCTCCAAATTTTCAACATGTGCTTTTTGAGACCCCACCTCATGAACACTGGCACTGTCATTTTGTTACTCAGTCCTGAAAGGTGATTTTGTGCAACAACCACACCATTCCACGCCACAAGTGCAAAAACATGTTTGGGGCAGAACGTGAGAAGTGACAGCTGTACTGTTCATGAGATGGTGTGAAAAAATGGGTATGCTGACAATCTGGAGTAAAACTATTAAAAACTGGCAATGTTACACGTGTGCATAGGAAAATTTCAATGACTGCATGTAACTCGGGCGATTTTTTGGTATTTTTACTTCAAATTTTCAACATGGGCTTTTTGGGACCCTACCTCATGAACACTGGCACTGTCATTATGTTACTCGGTCCCGAAAGGTGATTTTGTGCAGCTTCCGGGAAATCACCTTGCAGGTCCAATTAACAAAATGACAGTGACAGTGTTCATGAGGTGGGGTCCCCAAAAGCCCATCTTGAAAAATTTGTTGAAAAAGTACCTTAAAATGGCTGAGATATCAACACAAGTTGAAAACGCCATTGACAGCCATTATACGGCACTCACCTTGATTCTTCAGTTTGCGGTTCGTCTTTCAAGAGTACAGACATGTCCCAGTCCACAGAATGACAGCCAACGATCTCCGGTGGTAAGTGTAGGGCAAGGGGGTGGTGGGTTGCTCAGTGGGAGATGACGAGGGACAGTTTTTTTTTTTAAGGGGGAAAAAAGATGTCGGAGGACTGTTCTTTTTTTACAGGTATAATTTAAGCAATATTTCGGGACAGAGGGTGGGCTCCCCAGTGTCCCAGATTGGCGGGGGTTGATTTATACCACCAACACAGGGATTGGGCACCCCAATGTCGACAGAAACACAATTTTGTTTTAAAAAGCAACATTTTGGGATGGGGTGGGCTCCCCAGTGTCCCACAGTAGTGGTGGGGGGGGGGTAGGACCTAACAGGGGACACTGGGGACTGGGCTCCCCAGTGTCCCACACAGGGGGGGGTGGATGTCGATCAGAACCTGATGTCGGCAGAAAAATGTTTATTTGGGAGGGGTGAATTTCTACCACCGACACAGGGATTGGGCACAACGCTGTTGGCAAATTTGTTAAGAAATGTGCCATAAGTTGCGACATTTTCAGACAGGTATTACTGCAAGTTGTGGCATTTCCAGAAACCTTAAGACGTCCGAACCTTGAAAAACATATTTCTGGGCATTATTTAAGAAAAATAATACCAGAATTGTGTTTCTCGGGCCCCGATTAGGTAAACACAACTGTCTGTGTTTTTACCAAGGGGCGGTGCTGTACAACAACTCTCCCTGAGACAATCTGTCACCCTGCCTGCGGATACAAGATGCCTCTCCTCGAAAACAAACTGCCTCTCTGTGAAAACAAGTGTGTTTTTGCAAGGCACGTCTACTATTTTTTCCAATAACTTTTGAACAGATTAATATTTTTTCACCAAACCTTCAAAAAGCACATCTGTGAGGCAAAGGATTTCAACCCTGAAAATTTCAGGCCACAACCAAAGGCAGTTTCCGAGAAACGGCTGGCGAAAGAAATTGGGGGAAAAAAAATTATTGAAAAAAGGATTCACATTTTGCATTCTTCACCACTATCTCGAAAACCACAAAAGGGATTCACACGGAATTTGGCATGTCAAGAGACCTGCCCCTAGTGGCAAAGAACGCCAAATTTAGTGCAAATCCCTTGAACGGCTGCAAAGTTATTAAAGTGCAAAATTAAATAATTTCAAACCCAGCACCAATCCCTGTGGTACACCACTGGTCACATCTCCTTCCTTGGACACAAAACACAGAAACAGAGATTCAAAGACAGAAAAAAATTTGCAGTCCATCTAGTTTGCAAGTTTCCTACAAGTCACCCCCAGTCTAGCACTGGCAGGTCTCATGTGGAGCTCCCAACTCATAGCACCACATGGTCAACCCCACTGCCCCCCACAATATTCACCAATCTCATATGGCTGTCCCACCCTCTCATGATAGTAACATAGAAACTGACTGTCAGAAAAAAGAAAATTATTTCCATCCTTTGAAATCTATACATGGTTATATCTGCATGGTTCTCTTTTTATCCTTTCTCAGAATTACACCTCTAAATGATTTATGAGGCAAATGCGTTTTTTGATTGACTGCTGTACTGAGCATTAATTTCCTATTAGCACCCAGCACAGATCACAGGACCGCAGAGCACTAGCCTGTAAATCAAAGCATCACATCTGGGTTTTTTTTTTTTGTGAACTCTTGGTAGGCCTGCCCTCCCTCCCTCCCCCAAATCTGGACCGACCCCTCTCCTGGCCCAGTCTTCCTCCATGACTTGCCCCCTGTGGTGGGGTGCGCTAGGCCTCACCTACCACTTCAAGTATCTGGTTCTGAGAGAAGCTGCCACATCGCTGGTGCGGGGCCTGCAAGGGGTCAGTCCACCATTGTGCCCCAAGCTTACCGCTTTTTCTTCCTTCATTTTTTGTCCCTGCCCCGGAGACGCCAGCCTGGGGTCTGACACAAGCATGTACGCATGCATGGTGCACATCATGCGCCGGTATCTCCCTTCCTGCCAAGCCACTCCAAGGTACACTAGCACCTGCGATCACCCAAGGTAGCAGTATAGCACCAGAGCAGGTTGCCTTCCCTACCCGGATGTCAACGTCCTCTGGGACGCTCGCTCCTCCTCCTCTGCTACCCCCGCAAACCCGGGACAACAGTGTCACAAGAGACAGAACTACTGCTGCTCAGCCAGGCCAGCTGAAAGCATCATTTAGAAATACAACTTCAAATTTTGAAGAAAAGAAAAACAATTCTAAGTTAAAATTAGTCTTATAATCACAGTAACACCACCTAAAGTGGGAATTTCTTGTGAATTAGTGCCAGTCTAGGGTTAACGGCCTGAAACAAACACACCTCCAAACCGGGCATTAATCTCCTGGAAAAGCCCAGCTTTCTCTTGTACCTGTCGTTAAGCCTTATGGTTATGTACAACTTAACCAGGGCTCGAATTTAGTGGTATTCTGGCACATTTTGTGTACCAAATTTCATGCCGGAATACCTAAATTCGAGCTCTGGTATCCTGCTTAAAATATCAGATTTTTTCTCATTATCAGCATGTAGTACCAGCTCCTGACCACAGGCAAATAAAGAGAGACAGAGACATCAGTGGAACTTGGCAAACATCAAGGCATCTGGGGAGTACCTCTACAAACGAGTAGGAGCACCATTTCTAAAAGTTGTCACACCACTTGTCCCCCGCATGACACCGCTGTACCAATCTCCATTATTTTCTTTATTCTGTTAACAAAGAAGCACTGCACGGGGAACTGAGTGCTGCCATAAGGGACTGCAGATTCATTCAGGAAAAAACTGAGCACTCATCACCTTTCAAAGAATCCAGGACACCTCGTCTGTAGTGCTTAGTCCTTTATTGAATGTAACAAAAATCAAATTAATCTGCAGTCCCTTATGGCAGCACCCAGTTCCCTGTGCAGTATTTTCTCCGTTAATGGAATAAAACAAATAATGGAGTCTGGTGAAGCGGTGTCATGCGGGGGATGAGAGGTGTGACGACCTTTAGAAATGGTACTCCTATGGGTTTGTACAGGTCCTTCCCAGATGCCCTCAATGTCTGCCAACTTCTTCTGATGCGTCTCTCTCTCTCTCTCTCTCTCTACTTGCCTGTGTGGATCATGACTGCAAGACTGGAGATAAAAAAAATGCAAACTCGCTCTTGCTCTTTATCTCTGTCGTCTTACAGCAAGGTGCAGTTTGGAAATACAGTAAAGTAGCAAACAGACAGCGTTGACATGACTTTTTTTTGTTGTTAAAAAGTAACTTTCCCAGATAGAAGACTGAGCAGGGAACCTCCTGCATCCTGATCGCTGTTACCAGGGGTGAGAGGACAGAAGAGAGAGATTGTGACACTGTGAACGGGGTGGTAGAGAGAGATAAGGCTGCATACTTCAAACTCAAAATAATACCCCCCCCCCCAACACACACACTCCAAGCTGGTGATGCAAAACAGAATCTTAACTGAAGCCACCCATTATGTGTGTCAACTAAGAATATAATGAATAAAAATAAAAGAAAGACAAGGAGATATAAAAATCATTTCTTTTTGTCAAATGTGTATTTTGGGTTTTTTCATAAAGAAATTTGGTGCATTTCAAATGTTCTATCTATGGAAATTGGGCAGAATCAAATTTCTTGGTGGAATACCAACATTTTGACTCTGGTATTCTGCCAAGAATACCACTTTGTTAATGAAATCTTTCCTGTATTTGTACTGTTTCATCTTGTGTTGTGACAATTTGGCTATGCTGCGATTCTGCAGTACTTTGTTTTATTGTACTACATGTCAGTTGTCTTTACATACACTTTTCTTGTGCTGTGCCTGTTTTTGTATAATCCTGTTGTAAACTCCCGAGTCGTGCCTGAAAACAGGCAAATTCTCACCTAGTGCACTTACCCGGTAAACAAACACTAAATAAATAAATTGGTTGATTCTCACTTTTTTTGAAAGAAAAAAAAAAAGCTCTGTACATCATATCGACAAGAAAGAAAACATTACTCACCTTAGTAATTATGTTTCTTCTAGTGGAGTCTTGCAGTATTCTGACTATTGCAGCTAGGTCCTGCCTTTCAAATGCCCCGGAGAACAAAGGGTTAACTTTTCTATGCCCTGCATAGAATGTTCATCATGAACTCGGGTGGAAACTGTAAAATTTTTACTAGCCAACTGGCAAATATATAATGTTTTTGGTTCTCAAAGGAAGACTCAAGTCAGGAAACCCAAAAAGAAAAACACATCCAAAAATCAACATTCCACCCAAAGAAAAAAGAGGGTGTAAAAGGGACACCCCTAGGGTGTCAACACTGCTCCTGCCCACCCACATCCCAAAAACGAGGTTCTGAGAGGGGAGGCAGGGGGGGAGGTCAGAATACAGCAAGACTCCACTAGAAGAAACAATTACTAAGGTGAGTAATTTTTTCTTCAAACAACATGAAGTCTTGCTGTATTCTGACTATTGCAGACTACCAAGCAGTACCTCCATGGAGGAGGGACAGAACCTACTTTGGAAACAGGCTATGAAGTACTGCTGTGCCAAACCGAGCATCACTCCTAGCCTGGATATCCAGAGAGTAATGCTTGGTGAAAGTATGGACTGTTTTCCAGGTGGCTGCTTGACAAATTTTTAAGAGAGGAATATCCCCGGCAGCAGCCAAGGAAGCAGCTGTACCTCTTGTGGAATGAGCCCTCAGGCCTGAGGGTGGAGTTCTACCCAGTTTTTCATAGCAGAATTGTATACAAGAAACAATCCACCTGGCAATAGATCTCTTAGTGGCAGGTTTGCCCTTACCAACTCCTCCATAAGTGAGGAACAACTGGAAGGATTCAAACATGTGACCCTTGGTACGCTCTATGTAGTAGCTAAGGGCTCTTTTAACATCCAAACTGTGTAGCCTCCTCTCTCCCGAGGAAGAATGATCAGGGAGAGATGTAGACTGGTTGAGGTGGAAATCTGAAACCACTTTAGGCAAGAACTTTCTGTTAGTTCTAAGGACCACTTTATCTCTGTGAAGAGAGATGAAATCAGATTCCACTGACAGGGCTTGCAATTCACTGATACGTCTGGCAGAAGTAATGGCTACCAAAAACACAGTTTTCCAAGTCAAGTACTTAAGCTCTGCTGAGGACAAAGGCTCAAAAGGGGGTTGCATAAGTTGAGAAATGCAAACATTAAGATCCCAAGCAGGAGCAGGATCCCTAAAGGGGGGATTGGTGCGAAGCAATCCCTTGAAAAACTTACATAATACAGGATGGGATGACAGAGAGGAAGACTTGCCTACAGACAGGAAAGCAGAAACAGCTGCCAAATGTACCTTAAGGGTAGCTGGTCTGAGACCTAGGCCATTAAGATGGACCATATACTCCAGAACCATAGGCAATTCAGCAGAGTCTGGAGAAATATTCTTCTTAGAACACCAAATGCTGAATCTTTTCCATTTGGAGTTATAAGTCTTTCTAGAAGCCTTAAGGATATCCAGAACCCCTTGGGAAAGATGCAGATCTGCAAACTCTAACTCTTCAAGAGCCAAGCCTTGAGATTGAGAGACTGAAGATTCGGGTACCAAATCCTCCCCTGAGAGGATGTTAACAGGTAGTAATTCCTGGTAAGAAGCAGGGGAAGATGGACTGTTAGGGACAGCAACAAGGGATACCATGGCTGTCTGGCCCAGTCTGGAGCAATCAGAATCACTTTGCATGGTTGTGACCTTATCTTGACTAACACTCTGAACAGGAGAGGGAAGGGGGGAAAAGCATACAGAAATTTCCCTTCCCAGTTCAGAATCAGAGCATCCAGGGGGACTGAGCCAAAGACTGGGGGTCTGCAACAAAAAACAGGAAGTTGGTGATTGTCTGGGGCTGCAAAAAGATCCATCTCTGGAGTGCCCCATCTTGAGAAAATCATTTCCAACACCAGAGGATCTAGGGCCCATTCGTGATGGCCCTACGATATTCTGCTCAGTGCATCTGCTAGGACACTGTCCTTCCCTGGGAGGTGAAATGCTATCAGAGAGGTTTGCAGGGAATAGGCCAGGGACCACAACTTCACTGCTTCTGTGCACAAGGCCGTAGACAGAGTGCCTCCTTGCTTGCTGATGTACCACATGGTGGTGGTGGTGTCTGTTCTGACCTGAACCACCTTTTTCTGTACAGATTTGGAAAAAGCTTGCAGTGCCAGAAACACTGCTCTGAGTTCCAAGAGACTGATGTGAAGCAGAGATTCCTGAGGCGACCACAGTCCCTGGGTGGTAAGATCCCCCAAATGGGCTCCCCAGCCCAGCAGGGAAGCATCTGTGGTAAGGATCACTGAATGAGACTGAGTGACAAATGGAACCCCTTGCTTCAAATTGTCCTGATCCTGCCACCAATTGCAAGGCTTGGATTAGGGTTCGAGTCACTGGAATTAGTTTGGTAAGGGAATCCTTTCTTTGGGACCAAAAAAGCTCTTAAGCGGAACTGAATGTCCCTCATTTGGAATTCTGCCCCCTGGACCACTGCTGTGGAAGCTGCCATGTGGCCCAGTAGCTGAAGGAAATGCCTTGCTGGTCGAGACACCTGAAGGCTGAATGAAGAGGCCAGTTCCATGAGGGTCCTTGCCCTGCCCAGGGGAAGGAAGGCTCTTGCTTTTTATCATATCCAGTTCTGCACCTATGAAGGTGAAGAGCTGCACTGGTTCGAGAACTGACTTTGGTAGGTTGAGGAGGAATCCTAAAGAAGTGAGCACTTGCTGGGTCACTTGCAGGTGTGACTTGACTTGGTCTGGAGACTGACCCACTATGAGCCAGTCATCCAAGTATGGGAAAACGGAAATCTTTTGTCTTCTTAGGAAGGCAACAACTACTGCCAGGCACTTTGTGAAGACCCTTGGGGCTGATGTTAGGCCAAAGGGCATTGCTCTGAACTGATAGTGGCCTGAGGGCAACTCGAACCTGAGGTACTTTCTGTGGGAGCACCTGATGGGAATGTGAAAGTAGGCATCTTTGAGGTCCAGGGAGGCTTGCCAGTCCCCTGGCCTTAGAGAGGGAAGGATAATTCCCAGAGTTCCACTTTGAACTTTGGCTTTAAAAGATGTTTGTTCAGATATCTTAGGTCCAGGATGGGTCGCCACTCTCCTGTCTTTTTGGGGGTTAGGAAGTACCTGGAGTACAATCCTTTGCCCCAGTGTAGGGTGGGAACTCTCTCTATAGCTCTGAGAGCTAGGAGAGAAGAAACCTCTGCCTCTATGGCAAAGGTCTCAGAGATTTGCAGGTGGAAAAGATCTGGCTCTCATCTTGGGAAATTTTTTGAAGCTGAGAATCAATCCCTGGCTTACTACTTTCAGGACCCACTTGTCTGATGTAAGAGACATCCAGTCCTGGACAAAGTAAGCCAGCCTGCCCCTTACTGGTATAGGAGAATTGACCCGGGCAGACCCATCAGGGTGTCTGCTTGGCAGGGGCTTTAGGTTGAGGGGTGGATGCAGGCCTGCTCATCCCCTTCTGCCTCTCCCTCTAAAGAACCCCCTCTGCAAAAAAGAAGAAGAGGCCTGAGCTTGGTAAAAAGACCTTTGGAAAGGCCTGCCCCTGCCCCTGGACTGCTGCCTTTGAGGAGTTGTTTGCCTTTCTTTGGCCTGAGCACTCCTGTAAGTGGTCCTGTATTTGTCCATTTTCTTCATGTAATTCTCTGTCTGCTCCCCAAACAGAGAATTACCCACTACAGGAAAATCCATGGCCTTAGCCTGGGTATCCTGTGAGAGGCTAGTACATCTGAGCCAAGCCATTCTCCGAAGAGCCACAGATGTAGCCATGACTCTTGATGATTCATCACTGGAGTCTACAGCAGCATGAAACTGTACTTTCGATGCCTCAATCCCATCTGCAGCCACCTGCTCCAGCTCCTTGGCAAGCTGGGTAGGAGCCTGTTTAGCCAGTGCCAGTACAGTGTCCCACCTGGACGTCTGGTACCTGGATGCATAGGCCATATAATTAGCCTGCCTGAGTCCCAAAGATGCTGCCATGTACTGCTTCTTTGCCATGGCATCAATCTTCCTGGAGTCCTTATTTATTTATTTATTTGCTTTTGGTAACCGGGTGAGTGCACTAGGCATAGCAATGCCTATTTTCAGGCACAACCTGGGAGAAGACAGTTTAAGACATACAAAATGAAGCATACATGTGACGCAGCACATGATATTGGTGAAACACAGTGAGGAATGCAGGCAGCTAAATAAAACTGGGGATGTGATGCCAAGGGAATGTTTGCCTTATCACAGGCAGCAACCCCAACAGGGCTGCACTGCTGAAAAAGGAACTCCGTGTCTGAGCCTGAAAGAGTGTACCTCTTGTCCATTCTTCTGTCCACAGGAGGTATACAATTGGGAGACTTAAGAATTTTTTGTGTCTGTTTCCCAAAAGATTTGTGGAGGGGAATAGACAGTCCCCTGGACTGTGGGATGTCCATCATCTCAACATAATCAGGCTCTTCCTGATCCTCTACTGCCTCCTCCACAGGAAGCTGGATGGTATCAGCCACCTTTCTGTAGAACATGTAGTGTGAAAGGGACTCAGAAAGCCTAGGAGGAGAACACCTGAAGGTCTGTCTGGGGAGATGTCCGGGTCAATAGGCACATCCAGACTTTCACCATCACCATAATCATCCTCATACTCTCCCTCCTCTTCAACTCCGGTTCATAAAATTCTTCCAAGGTATAACCCAGAACCGTGGAAAATAGACTGAACCGAGCCCCTGCCAGATGGTGCCGGTTCAGTCAGAACTGATCGAAGCGATTCCATAATCCTAATCGCTTTGGCTATCTCATTGACGGTCAGAGTACGAGATTCTGGATCCGAATCAGTCGATTTGTCTTTTCTTTTTGTCGGAACCGATTCCTCGAAATCGGCTCTCCTTTTGCCCAAAGAAGTATCGCCTTGGTCAGAGGGCACTACTTCTGGTTCGGTCGGAACCGAACCGGGCTGGCCATCCGGGTCAGCGGACTTCTCGGCCTCCCTTTCCCTCATTCTACCTAATCTCTTTTCCAGGGTAGATTTGGGAAAATTCCTGCAAATATGGCAGTCTGAATCGAGGTGGTCAAACCCCAGACAATAAACACAGGTGGTGTGGGGATCAGCCTTAGCAAAGACCTCCCCACACACACTGCAGTGTTGAAACCCAGTGGGCCAGGTTTTTTTCTTGGGTTTCTCAGACATGGCCAACCTAACCAAACTTACCCTTTTTTCAGCAATCCGCCAGGCAAGACTACTCTATCGGTTCCTGACCATGTCACAGGTCTTGGAAAAAAATGTACTGAAACCCGTTTTTTTTAGAACCGGTACGGACCGGTAACCACACACTAAAGTAAAGTACAAATTTTACCTCCAAATGATCGGTTCAGCCGAACCGATCCACAGTTTACAAGTTCCACACAGAAAACAGAACAAAAACCTATCTAGTACTCACGGTACCACAGACAGAGACTTGAACCGACTATGCGGAAACAACAATTCGGAAGAAACCGACCGAAAACCGACATTTCAACCGATTTTTGAACCGAGCAGCAGGATAAATCTCCGGAGCGACTGTTCAGTGAGGTGGAGTAAAGAATCTGACAGTTGCAGTTCGAACAACAACAGGCAGAGGCTTCAACTGAGCTCGTGATGAACATTCTATGCAAGGCATAGAAAAGTTAACCCTTTGTTCTCCGGGGCAGTTGAAAGGCAGGACCTAACTGCAATAGTCAGAATACAGCAAGACTTCATGCTGTTTGAAAAGATAAATACAGTCTCACCAGTACTAGACTGGTAACACCACCAAGGTAGTGTCCAGACAGACTGGATGGACAAACTGGTATTTTTCTGCCTGTAAGATTGTTTCTATGTGTTTTCTGATGGTGAAGCACTAGTACTGAAGAATAGTTACTAGTTAAAGGAGAAGACTCCTGTATATGTATGATTTAGACATGTCTGATTTATTTTTTATACATTACATCAATTACTGTACATGTGTCAATAAGATTAGTCATTTCTTCTGTTGCAACATATCTCGAGTCTGATGCTCTGACACAAGGTTGTAAAGTGTCAAGCAAGCCTCCATTTACATGCAAATGAGTCACATGTAATACAACTCCTCCCATTACTTGATGTCACTGCAGCAACAGTGCAGAAGAAAACATAAGGGTATCAATGCTGTCTATCCTGATTTTATTTTAAGTTTGCAATGGCTTAAGACAGTTCTGTCATGCAACTCACACAGAGAGTAGTACTTGTAGCCTTAATATGTGTAGAGCAAATAATACATCTAACAGTATTTAATTCACAGGAAACAAAATCTGTTTCTTTGTACTGCTCATTTCTCACTGTGAGACAGTCATAATATGTTGTGGATAGGAGTAGACTGAATCAATCAAGCAAGCAATCAGTCAATCTTTATTTAACTAGGTGAACACCCTTGAGGATATTCATTTACAAGGTGGGCCTGGGCAGGTTCCCAGAGGATCACACAAGACCGAATTCCTCCTTTGCACAAATGATACACATCCCCTTTTCAGCAGCCTGAAAGTGGAGAGCTTGATCACTTTAGTGTATTGTTTTACATTTCAAATGTTGAGTTTCTGACTGGACATACCAAGAGAAAGAATGCATATGACATGGGAGGTGTGAGCTAAGCAAATACAGAGCACTACAAACACTGAGACTGATTAGTTTTCTTTACCAACAAAACAGCTGAGATGCAGCATCTAATTTGCGAGGACATGCAGCCTTATGGACCCTGAGAGCCATCTCCAAAAAACTGCCCCAATACATTACAGACTGTCTTCCTATAAAGGCAATTTTATTTATATATATATATATATATATATATAGGCAATTACACCCTGAAAAGTTGCAAATCTCTCCTACTGATGGTTCCCAAAGTTAACTCTCAGTTTGGCAGGGCTTCTATAAGCTTTACACTGTCCTCCCTGTGGAATAAATTGCAAAAAACACTGAAACTGAGGTCACCCATCGGCATCTCATCTTTCAAGCTCTTATATTCACGTCTCAGAAATCATCAGTGCAATTGTTTCCCATGACCATGAATTGTCATCATGCTAACCTGTACCATTTAACCATGAACAAATTACTTCTAGTGCTTGTCTCCTCCTTGGCCCTGGTCTGTCATCATGCTTTCTTGTAACACCTTGATGCCTCTGTCCTCCCTTTGATACTGGTTTATCTTCCCGCTTTCTCCAGTCTTCTTTTCACAACTCTATACTGCACTCAGACACAATCTACCCGCAATCATACTATGAAAGTCCTAACTCCCCTTTCCCTCTCCCCGTAGGCCCCCACCGCCACATCAGTTCTACCGACCTATCCTTGGGACTTCACTTCTCACAATGTTTATCCTTCGCTACATATTACATACCCTCCTGGTACCCCATCTGCCATTAGTTGGTGGTTCTCCAAGCCATTTTCATGGCTAGTACTAGTGACTGCCCTGGTAAATGAACTAACTGGTACTTCTATACAGAGAACATGGTTTATATACAGTTGTATGGTTCAATGGTGGACCTGCCCCCTTGTATCTGAATCCTCCTATGTTATGGCTTGCCTTGTCTTCCTTTTATCATTTGACTCCCTATTACTGCACCGTATTTGTGTTTATATACTTATTTACATGTATTTGTATGTTTTTATGATGGATGTTACCCGACCCTGTTCTAACCAGGTCCATCTTGTAAAGAGCTCTGCTCAATGATGTTCGCCTGGATGAATAAAGATTTTGATTGATTGATTGATCCTACTTCAAATGCTGGCATTACAAAGCACCGGGAGTTGCTACAGCTTGTCCTCATTACCTTCAAAGTGAAGTGCTACAGCTCTCACATCACTGCTAATGATTTATAATGGGAATGGGGGGCACATTTAAAGTCATGGACCTGAGGGTCCATCACAGTTCCCAAGGAGGTTAGGGAACTTGTTAAGGGTTACAGAGTAAGGGGCTCTAGTAGGATTTGAACCAGAGTCTCCCAGTTCTTGTGCCTGTGCTTTAACCATTAGAGCACCTTTCTTCCATATGCTGCATCTGATGCTTCCCTGGTAACCTATTCTTTGTCATAGCTGAACTCTTTATTGCCTTACAGCAGCCATTCAATCCCTGACTGCCTAGTTACAAAGGGAAAGGGGGCATATTTGCAAGATTGTCTCTCACTGCTGGTGTCAATCAAAACAGAGACTGTTAACAAATAGAAAATAATACAACAGCTGTATAATACCGCCCAAAACTCTTGTTGTACCCAGAGACATTTATTGGGTAAACTGTTTTTGCTAACATAAACAGTAACACAACACATACAGGCACTTCCTTATATGAATACTGTATATACATGTCAAAAAATGAGTGTTGCATCACACTCACATGGTCTGAGTCCCTATTAGAACTGCACTTCAAGATGTGCACGACACTTAAAGGGTTCCTCTATTACTCAAGTGGGGAACCAAACATTGTGGGTTTGGTCTACTGGTGGAACTGCATTTAGTGCAGCACAATTACCTGTTGCTCTGATGACATCATCCTCCAGCAGCACTGATGGTAAAATGGAGGACAAACACATTGATAACTTCTGGGGGCTGTATATTTTATTTACATCCTAGATTTGGACATTAATAGGACTGCTGGCAACTGAAGGAGGCACACAACAGTTATATATAAGGAGTTAGGAAAATATTGGTGTGAAAATATGGGAGACTTCACCTTTAAGATTTGTATTCCTGGTTGCCCTGTGTGTCTGTGATGGTACAGTAATACTGAATAAAGCGGAGTACGAGTCGCTAAATCCCTGCCCCCGCCACCCCCTGCTTTATGAGGAGGCTGTAGTAATGGAGTTGTTTCTCCATTTCTTTAAAATATATTTTACCAGGTGAGCAAACAGAGCCCAGAAGCTTCATTTCCAGTTGTGCCGCTGGGGGAGAGACGACTTAGGAAAGCAGAGGGAATACATATACATAATGTAAAATACGAAGATGCATATATACAAAGTGCAAAAAGATATATTTACACTATAATCCCTGTATTTACTGCCGGGAAAAATATACACAATTACACAGTGCAGATAAGCTTACAATACATTCTCGTCGATTAGGTCAAAACAGCAATGGTGCAGAAGAGCAGAAGTTATTTTACATACAGATACATTCATGACATTTTTTAAACTTAAAGTTTCAAAGAACAGTGCACTATTTACAGCACCATGGTGTGAACTTCATAAAACATACCAGGCCTTACAGTCAATTGAAGAGTATAGTCAGGCCCCTTACATTACAGTAGCGCAGTATTACTACAGTTGCTTACACTGTACAGAGAGGGAACAGAAATAGGAAAGAGAGTATGCGAAGAATAGTAACGTGAACAGACAGGATGCAGGCTACCACCACATAATTTGACTGCCTAACTGCCTTAGAAAGAAGCCAAGCAGAATGGCATATGTTATAATTATAGGGGCGCAGTCGCAAGCCTATATTTAGGGTTGTATAGGCACTTCAATGTTAAACCCCAAAATTTGCACTTTAATAACTTTGCAACTGTTCAATGGATTTGCATGAAAGTTTGCATGTGCGGTCTCGTGGGGCAGATCTCTTGATGAGGCACGTTTTGTTCCAGTCAGGAATTTTGGGGAATTTTTTTCCTATTAGTTTGAATGGGTTTTTGTCAACTTGGCTAAGGCCCAGACGGTTTTGACTTTTGGTCTGAAAGTTTCTGGGTAAAAAGGGGCTGGCCCACATATGTGCCTTTTGATTGTTTGGTGAAAAAATATTAATCTGTTCCAAAGTTTTTTAATTTTGAATACTTGGTTCTGAGCATGCTCAGTAAGCACAAGTCTTTTTTCGTATGGGGCCAATCTTTTTCATGAGGAGAAAATTATTGTTTTCTCTTTTTCTATAAACATTCACATTTGAAAACCCATAAAAATGACATTCCTGAGAGCAACCAACACATGTAGGTAGCTTGCTTATCAGGACTCCATTAGCTTGATTCTGCAATTAACTGCTGCAGAAATGCCCTTAAAATGTTTTTTTTGTGTTTTTTTTTTAAGATTATAAATCTTTTTTCGTGACTCGTGATACTTTCGTATGACAACTCATGAAAAAAGATCTTTTTTCATAAGGGAAAAATCAATGTATTTCAATGGGGTTTTCAACTTTGGTGCATAACTGTCATTTTTCAAGATTTTGACACCAAATTTTCAATATACCCTTCTTAAAACCCCACCTCTTGAACAATTTCAGTGTCATTTCGCAAATCCTGCCCAAAAGGAGATTTTACGGTCAACTGGCGAAATCACCTTTCGGGCGGGATCTCAGAAACTTTCACAGTACTTGTTCATGAGGTGGGGGTCATAAGAAGGGTATGTTGAAAATTTGGGGTCAAACTATGCTAAAATGGCAAAGTTGTGCACATCTATTGACATTTCGCTACGCTTGCAACTTTCTTAATTTTCAGTATTTTAACCCAAAATTATCAACACAGCCATTTCTTTACACCACCTCATGAATCTGAAAGCTGACATTTTTCAAATCTTGCCCAAAATCTCTTTTTGTGCCCCTGCCATGGAAGTATGCTATGATGGCGCGGAATTACATTTTGGTGCCGATTTGACAATTTACTACCGGGTTGATGAGGTGGGGTAATAGGAAGGCGATATGGACAATTTGGTTCACGCTGTTCTACAAATGGAAGCACAGAACCCAGAGGGCCCTGTGCTTCCCCATAAACATACATATACGAATCTATAGAGGGATGGGAGCGCAGGGCCCAGAGGGCCCTGTGCTCCAACAGACAAATAAGGATACAATTACACTAGCTCAAAAAGTAAGGAAATTCTTTGCAAAAAAATTACGTTAACGCAACATTTAGGGTTCAGGCTGAAGTGTCAAAAGTAGGGAAATGCTGCTTTAGGGTTTCCAGCCCTAAAACCCCAACACCACCCCTAAAGCAAATCAGAGGTGGAGTTTTCATAGGGGTTGTTAACCCTAAAGCGCGCCCCATTCTATACACTCCAGAAACATACACACTTAATGGGGTGAGCTTTAGGGTTGACAAAAATGTTGACTTCCATTCCCTGGTGGGTGGGGCAGGGGGAGGGATGTGCCAGGCCCTGCACTTCTGTAGGTGGACGCAGTATTCCCATGGTGCGCATCTGCAGCTGTTCACTGAGGTCCCTTGGGACCTGCATGAATGAGGATATGATTCCACTACCTCAAAAAGAAAGGATATTCTCTGCAAACAATTTCATTAATGCACCAGCTAGGGTAACATAATATCACAAAAGTAGGGAAATGTGACATTAGGGTTTTCAAAAAACCGCTATGGTTCACAAAAGAGGTGGCAGGGAAGGTTAAGGAGAAAAGGACAGCATTCAGGAAATATAAGGAAACACAGAAGGAGCAGGACAGAGAACTTTATCAGTTAAAGCAGAAAGAGGCTGGGAAGGCAGTCAGAATAGCAAAGGCCCAAACCGAGGAAAGAATAGCCAATTCTGTTAAGAAGGGGGATAAGACCTTTTATAGGTACATTAGGGAGCGAAGAAAGACCAAAGGAGGGATACTGAAGCTTAATAAAGGGGAGGGAATGTGGGTAGAGGGTGAGAGTGAAAAAGAAGGGATATTGAACGAATATTTCTGCTCAGTATTCACAAAGGAAGAGGAGGGGGAGTTACCTAAACCAAACAAGAGAAACACTCTGAAGACGGGGGTCGATACCAGTCCATTTACAGAAGAAAGGGTTCTGAAAGAACTAATAAAATTGAAGGTGGACAAAGCAATGGGGCCTGATGGGATTCACCCAAGAATTCTAAAAGAACTAAGGGTAGAACTAGTGACATAGCTGACTACTCTCTTTAACAAATAATGGGAGGATGGGGTGGTACCGAGGACTGGAGGAGGGCAGATGTGATTCCTCTTCACAAAAGTGGGAGCAGGACAGAGGCAGGAAACTACAGACCAGTTAGTTTGACCTCAGTGGTAGGGAAAATGATGGAATCACTTCTGAAGGAAAGAACTGTTGAGTGCTTATAGGCCAGTGGGGCTGGGACCCAAGGCAGCATGGATTCACGATGGGAAGGTCATGTCAGGCGAGTCTAATAGATTTCTTTGACTGGGTGACCAAAGTAGTAGACCAGGGAGGGGCTGTGGACATGGCTTACCTAGATTTTAGAGGCATTTGATACAGTCCCACACAAAGATTAATATACAAGATAGCCAGCCTTGGAATGGGTCCCAAGGCGGTAGCCTGGATAAAAAATTGGCTAGACAACAGGACGCAAAGGGTAGTAGTAAATGGAGTACACAGTTAAGAAAGGAGGGTAACTAGCGGGGTACCGCAGGGTTCAGTACTGGGACCGGTCCTTTTTAATGTCTTTATAAGTGACATTGCAGAGGAACTGGAAGGAAAAGTATGTCTCTTTGCAGATGACACAAAGATCTACAACAGGGTTGATACAAGATGGAGTGGAAAGGATGAGAAGGGACTTGGCAGGTTGGAGGAATGGTCAAATGTATGGCAGCTCAGATTCAATGCAAGAAGTGCAAGGTAATGCACATGGGAAACAAAAACCAGGGAAGAGTACACAATGGGGGTGAGATACTGACAACAGTAAAAATAGAAAGGGACCTGGGGGTAATTATATCAGATGACTTAAAGGTGGGCAAGCAATGTGAGAAGGCAGTAAGGAAGGCTGGGGGGATACTGGGATGCACAGGAAGAGGCATCAATAGTAGAAAACAGGAAGTTGTTATCCCTATGTACAGACAGTTGGTGAGACCCCATCTGGAGTACTGTGTGCAGTTCTGGAGACCTCATCTTCGCAAAGACACAGAGTGGAGGCTGTCCAGAGGAGGGCAACCAAAATGGTGCAGGGTCTGACCAGAAGACATACGAAGAAAGACTAAAGGAGCTTAATATGTATACTCTTGAGGAAAGAAGGGAGAGAGGGGACATGATAGAACTTTCAAGTACCTCAAGGGAATTAACAAAGTCCAAGAGGGTAGCATCTTCCAGAAAAAGAGATGTGCAAGAACAAGGGGGCACAATTTGAAGATAGAGGGGGGACGGCTCAAGTGTAATGTGATGAAGTATTTTTTCACAGAGAGGGTTGTGGATGCATGGAACAGCCTCCCTGAGGAGGTCGTGGAGTCAAGAACAGTGGGGGACTTCAAGAATGCATGGGACAGGCATAAGGCAGTCCTAGGGGCGGGTAAGAGGAAGTAAGCTGTTGGTTAACTAGGATCTGCAGCTTCTCTGTTGGGTAGGAAAATGGGCAGACTAGGTGGGTCAAGCGGTCCTTATCTGCCGTCAAATTATATGTTTCTATGTTTCAATCCTTACTCCCCAACCCCTAGTAGTAAAGGGAAAAAAAAAAACAGGGTTTTGGGTCTCCGGAGTCTTTGTGAATCTGTGGTGGGGTCTTTCCTGGGGTCGTCAGCCCTAATGCCGACCCCGTTCCCTCCCTGAGCAAACAATGTCACACATGATCTCCTGCAGGACCTGTGTGAAGAAAGCTACAACAGACTGTGTTGGCAACATGTGGCCAGACATACTTCTCTACCTTTGAAGAGTGTATCACTATGAGACACTGGCTTGCAGCTCTACCTTGTGCTTCGGACAGGAGGCACGGGCTGTGGGAAAGGGTGAGTATTAGGGTTGACAATCACAAGGAAAATTCCACAACTGATTTATGAAGACTCTGGAGACCCAAAACCATAATGTTTTTTTCCTTTTGCTGCCTGGGGGCTGGAGGTAGACAGGGCTGGAAACCCTAAAGCCACATTTCCCTACTTTTGTGGCCTTAAGTTACTCTAACTGGTGCATTGTTTTGCAAAGCATATGGGGATATACAATGGACTGACTCAAAATATGCAATTTATCTTCAAGTGTGAGGGGGCAGGACTGTAACTCACAAGTGACACAGCCACGAGTGAGTCATGACAGTCTTACCCACAAGTGATGATAAACTGCCTATTTTGCATTAGTACATTTGATACATATACAAGTAATTTACAAGTTATAGCTTTTCAGTCTGCAGTTTATTTGAATAGTTGGCTGTTCTTTTATTGTAACAGCTTGCTTCAGTGCTGCACTAGGCACTGTGATATCATCAGTATTGTGAAAGCTGCTCTCTGATGGTTCAGTATTCCATTGTGATAACACCAACTTTAAAAATATCCATTGTGACAATATTTTTTTATATGTTTGTTATAGATGTCATGAGCCAAGATATCTTTTTTATCTCGTCATTTTTACCCACACTCCTGCTGTATACTATACAAATACTGACCAATGTTGAGGGTTATAGCAAGAAAATACTGACCACAAGGGATAAACTGTTGCCTTACAATTATTATATTGCCCAAAGTCGAAGGCTGAGGGCAAAAGGACTACTGGAAGACAATAGTTCATACCAAGGGGGTCAAGATTTTTCCACTATAGCCCACAACTCCTCCAACTCATATTTGTATAATATACAACAGGAATGGGGGGTTAAAAATGGCAAGATAAAAAAAGATAGCTAGTGACATCTGTAACAGCAACATATCAAATAAATATTGTTGTTACTTTTGTCACAATATGTATCTGCAATATAAACCTGTAATACTGGACAACTCCAAAAGACATGGCGATGTTTAGCCACACTGCTGTCAGCAACTGTCCATATTATTAGGGAGACACTGTCTTGTAAGGAGTATGGAAATAGCAAGTGATCGTTTTCCATGTTAATTCCTGCCACTGATTACAGGCGGACAGTCTAGACAACTCCTCCCAGATTCTGACATACTAGAAGTTTGTCAGGGGAGTTTACATTCCTACCTGCCAAATGTTACCGATGTTTCTCTGGGGATCTACACCATTTCTGACTGCCAGCTGGGTTACTATCTGGGACACCAATGGACTGGGATGCCCTTCGGCAGCCAATCCATGCAACAGGGCAAGGGACGGGTCTTCTGGACTCGGTCCCTTAACTGCATATTTCTAAAGAAGTCAGCCTGTGGTAGGTGGAATTCTAACCGAAGAAAAGTCTCTCAGTGACCCCCCCCTTTTAAATAACTGTCTCAGAAATCTTAGGACCCTTTCTTTACAGTGCAGGAAGGTGGCATCTATCCGAGCTGGAGGGAAGTCTGGGCTGAATATGATTGCGATGGAGGCAGCACGTGATGTGTGAGGGTTTGAGGTCTGCATGTAATCTCACTAAATCTAAAGAGTAGCGGCACTCCAGGGTTTTTAAGAGAACATTTCCTGCAGTGACACTCCTCAAACCTGCAGTGCACCCAAAGGAAGGCAGACAGAGCCCATCATCTCTACCTGCTTCCAGCATGATTCCTCCTCCTCTGTATCCGATAGGTAAGTGGTGATAGTAGTAATCTGTGTGTACAGATCAGGAACCCCCATCCCAACCCAACCAATTTTCCTGTGGACACCACCATCCATCGTTGTTGTGGCCTGTTGGCACCCCTTAACAACTTCTTAATGAATGGATTTAAATTTCTGATAACCTGTCTCTGTGATAATACTACAGCACTGGATAGTACTCCATTGGTGGTTTGAATACCTGGTCTCCCTGTGTGTAATGATGCTGTAGCACTGGTAGTGCTCAATAGAGGGATATGAATCTTCGGTCCCCTTGCATGTATCTGTGATGGTACTGGTTTGAATCAGCAGTTCCCCTGTGTTTTTGTGATGATGCTGTAGTACTTGACAGTGCTCAGCAGGTGGGTTTGAATCTACGGTCCCCCTGTGTGTGTCTGTGATGATGCTGTAGTACTGGACAATGTTGTGTGTATCAGTCATGATGTTGTGGTACTCGACAGTGATCAGTATGTGAGCTTGAATCGACTGTCGTCTCACTACCACCACCACGTGTCTGTGATGATGCTGTAAAACTGGACAGTGTTAAGTAGATGGGTTTGAATCTTTGGTCCCCCCTATGTGCATCTGTGATGATGCTGTAGTACTGGACAGTGCTCAGTAGGTGGGTTTGAATCTATGATCCCCATGTGTGTGTCTGTGATTATGCTGCAGTACTTCACCATGCTCAGTACGTAGGATTCAACCCCTGGTCTCCCCCCCCCCCAAAATGTGTCTGATGATGATGCTGCAGTACCGGACAGTGCTCAGTAGGTGGGTTTAAATCTACGATCCCGATGTGTGTGTCTGTGATTATGCATTACTACTGGACAGTGCTTAGTAGGTGGGTTTGGATCCTCTGTCCCCCTGTACGTCTGTGTCCGGGCAACAATGGGAGAGCTCTTAAACCTGAAGTATCTATTTTTTTTCTTTTGTGGGCAGAAGTGTGTGCAATTTAATTCTGTGTAACTTCATGCCAAGTTTAACTGTTGGGCTGAGGTATGAGATAGGGATGGGAGGCTAGGTTTTGTGGGTTGTCAAGGGGTGAAAGTCAGCTGCCACTTCAGGCTATAAAGGGACTGGATGGCCTGATGGACAACCTGACTGACTAGTGCCAATCAGGCATTAGCACTACTGTATATAACCCCCTAAGGCTTTGCAACACTGAAGCGTGATGGCCACAGAGCAGGAGAACAGCATCTGCAGGGCAGTTTTTTGATGCATTAGTACTGCACAGTGCTGTGGCTGAAGTCCTTGGTACTATGGTGTGTTACTGGTGTGTTTGTACTGCACAGTGCCATGGTTTAAATCCTTGGTACCACGGTGTGTTATTAATATGTTAGTTACTGCACAGTACCATGGTTTAAATCCTTGGTACCCTGTAGTGTAATTGATGTGTTAGTACTGGACAGCCATGGTTTAAATCCTTGGTATCCCGGTGTGTTAATGCTGTGTTAGTACCACACAGTGCTGTGGTTTAAATCTTTAGTATCCTGTTGTGTTATTGATGTGTTTGTACTGAACAATACCATGGTTTAAATCCTTGTTACCCCCAGTGTGTTACTGATGTGGCAATACTGCAGTGCCATGGTTTAAATCCTTGGTATCCCAGTGTGTTATTGATGTGTTAGTACTGCACAGTGCCATGGCTTAAATCCTTGGTACCCCAGAGTGTTCTCAATACGTTAGAACTGCAGCACAGTGCCATGGTTTAAATCCTTGGTATCCCAGTGTTTTATTGCTGCATTAGTACTGCACAGTGCTGTGGTTTAAATCTTTGGTATCCCGGTGTGTTATTGCTGTGTTAATACTGCACAGTCGCCCGACCATTCAGTATGCGGTTGGATTCTGCTACGATGGCAGCCAGCGTTCATTGAGTGAACCGGGTGACTGGAGAGCCGGCAGGGGAGAAGGCTTGAGTGTCCCACGACTGCTCGCCTTCCCAGGGGCCAAGGTCCACAGAGTGCCTGACCCTGGGTGGAGGCTCAAGGTACAGCAAGTCCTGCAGCTGCAGGAGGGGCCAGTGGGAGCTGTGTGGTGGACGTTGGCGCATAGCACCTTGACGTCAGAGCACACTCCACACAAGGGGAGAAAACAGGATGAAAATGAACTACCAGAGCACGGGTAGACGGAGCAGCAGTACCGACCCTCATTACGGCTGCCTGCCTGACCACCAGGGGACCCGACAAAATACAGAAGATATCGGGGCATCCGGGCCTCGCCCCGTACCAGACTGGGGAGTACAGCCACAGCTCCATGGGGGAACCCCCGGGATTCAGGTAAGGCAAGCAATGGGTGGTTCACAGGTGTCTCCGATGAAGCGAGTTCGAGGTGGGGGATAAATTGGGGGGAGGGGGGGATACTGCACAGTGCCATGGTTTAAATCCTTGGTATCCCAGTGTTATTGATGTGGTAGTATTGCACAGTGCCACGGTTTAAATCCTTGCTACCCCAGAGTGTTCCTGATCCGTCAGTACTGCACAGCACCGTGGTTTAAATCCTTGATATCCCGATGTGTTATTAATGAGTTAGTACTGCACAATGCCGTGTTAAAACCCTTGGCACGCCACAGTGTTACTGCTGTGTTAATACTACACAGTGCCACTGTTTAAATCCTTGGTAACCCAGTGTTACTGATGTGGTAGTGCTGCACAATGACATGGTTTAAATCCTTGGTACCCCAGAGTGTTATGTATGTGTTAGTACAGCACAGCGCCGTGGTTTAAATCCTTGGTATGCCGAAGTGTTATTCATGCATTATTACTATACAGCACCGTGTTTTAAATCCTTGGTATCCCAGTGTGTTGTTTTTGTTGTGTTAGTACTGCACAGTGCGTAGTTTAAATACTTGGTATCCCGGTATGGTATTGCTGTGTTAGTACTGCACAGTGCTATACTTCATTCTTGGTATCCTGATGTGTTAGTACTGCACAGTGCCATGGTCTAAATCCTTGGTATCCCGGTCTGTTATAACTGTGAGAGTACTGCACAGTGCCATGGTTTAAATCCTTAGTATTACAGTGTCTTATTGATGAGTTTGAACCACACAGTGCCATGGTTTAAATCCTTGGTATCCCGACGTGTTTCTGATGTTTCAGCACTGCACAGTGCCATGGTTTAAATCCTTGGTATCCCGGTGTGTTATTAATCTGTTACTTACTGCACAGTGCCATGGTTTAAATCCTTTTTTAATTTTTTATAATTCAAATTTGTATTAGATTTTCAAATGCAAACAAATGTCATTCAACAGAAAGAGAAACACGATTTTACAAATAAGACTTAAGTATCACAAGCACACTGCTAAAAATATTTTAAACTAATCATACATATAATTGGCTAAGCCAGTCATTAAATTGCAGTGTGAATTTTACTAAAAATGGATGCAGAGGTTCCCCCTAGGCTACACAACTATTAACTACTAACAGAATAAAGATTCACTGAACATCAACAGCTAACATTATATCAGAAAACTATTAACAAATGGTTCCCATATGTCAGTAAATTTATCTAAACGATCAGCATTCACATAAGCAACACTTTCATAGCTAGCCCTTGAGGCTAAATCTTGCAGCAATTCTTTAACCAAAAGGATTTCTGAGCTGTTCCAGTGTCTAAGGACTGCATTCTTTGCAGCAATAAAGGCTGCTATTACCCATAGTTTTTGAATTTCTGATAGCCCATCAAGCTCAGGACAAACCCCTAGAACTGCAAACCTGGCTGAGCTTAACAAATTGGACTTTATGATCTTGTTGCATATTAATAAAATACTGTCCCAAAAGGGCAGTATACAAGGGCAATACCATAAAATACGTGAGAGGTTGCCCCGACCCTGTGAATATCTCCACAATTAGCCACAGTGGAAAGGCCTAATTTAACCATTTTGCTAGGCGTATAATACCATCTGTGTATTATTTTGCATTGCGTAAGCCTACCCTTAGTCTCCTTACATGCTTTCAATGTCATTTCCCACATTGTATCCCATTCATCTAATGAAATCTGGATGTTCAACTCTTGCTGCCATTTATCTAGAAGTATTAAAACCAGATCAGGATGTGTGTCCAACAGTAATGAGTATAACTTCTTATGGCCATTATTGGCCATGAATACTTTAGCCAAATAGTGAGCTGAAGGGAATGATGCATCATTACTGCCATTCATTCTGAGAATTTTGCCGAGCTGAAGATATCTATAGAACTCAGTTCTAGGAAGCTTAAATTTGGAGGAAATCTGGGGAAATTACATCAATGATGCCGTGCCAGGGTCTAATATATGGTCCAGAAATAAGATGCCCACGTTCTTCCAACTTGGCCGAATCATACACATTGCACATTTCTATCAAACAGACATGGGTCACATAGACTAGACTACATTTTTGTTGCTAAATCCTTGCTACAGGGCCTCACTACTACAAGTTATAGCAGCAATATTGTTATGTCAGACCATGCCCCTATCTCTCTATGGGTATTGTACTCGGTCATATTATGCCCTCAGAAAAATGTGGGAAATTTAACAGTAGTCTGCTAAACTATCCTGATTTTCCAGGTTGGTTGCTTGATGAGATCAAAATGTTTTTCTAGTTAAATGATAACGGGGAAGTCTATACACCTATTCTTTGGGATTCTTTTAAGGCCTACATTAGGGGGCACATAATTTCTTACTCATCTGATAAAAAGAAACTTAGAGAAGTGATGCTAACTGACCTAGAGAAAGAACTAAAAAATAAAGTATATTAATTTCTTCTGGGGCTAAAAAGCTTACATTATACAAAGAGGTTATCGATATTAAATATGAAATCAACACCATTCATAATCGCAAAGCAGAATATGCATTATTCAGACTTAAACAGACCTACTGGGACACTGGTGAAGCACAGGGAAAACTACTGGCCCATAAACTTAAGACATTGTCAGAAGTCAACAAGGTTGCTTCAATAAAGAACAATCAAGGTACACATGTGTACACCACTAACCGAATTTTGGAAGTATTTACTTACTTTTACTCTACATTATATAAATCAGAAAGTCAATTTAGTCAGGATGACTTAGAACAGTTTCTACAAGATATTAAATTACCAGCGATTTCCAAACAAGATAAAGAAAAACTAGATAAACTCATTACTCTGGGGAAATGCACAAAGCCACACAGTCTCTCCCTTCGGCTAAGGCCCTGGTCCAGATGGCTTCTCAGGTGAATTTTACAAGGCCACGATGCAGCTGGATGCTCCTATATTACACAGTTTTTGTAGCACTCTGGATACAGGCTCTGTACCTCTCTCAATGAAAGAAGCCTCAATTGTAGTCCTCCCAAAGAAAGGTAAAGACCCTACAGTCTGCGGGAACTATCGCCCAATCTCTCTCATTAACGTAGATTGTAAATTACTTGCCAAAATAATGGCCAACAGACTGAATTCAGTCATCCAGAAACCTGATTCACCCTGATCCGGTGGGTTTCGTGACTGGGTGCTGCAGTTCAGATCTGTTTTGCAGAATCCTTCACATTATTCATGAGGCCAGGCACAATCCCCACCACCCCACTCTATTATCCTTGGATGCCGATAAAGCATTTGACAGGATAGAATAGTGTTAATTAACTAAACTACTGGTAGAGTACAATTTGGGAAGCTACTTCTGCAAGAGGGTCCAGATTCTTTACTCCGACGTTTATGCAAAAGTGAAAATTAATGGCATCTCTTCTAATAGATTTCAAATATATAGAGGCACAAGACAAGGTTGTCCTCTATCGCCCCTCTTATTCTTATTAGACCTGGAACCTCTCCTTCTTAAGTTCCATTCTTCCACTGCAGTAACTGATATCAAAATAGGCAGAGACCAAAGAATTTCAGCATATGCAGATGACATTTTGCTTTCGGTGACGCAGATATCAGTTCCCCACATTTTATCTACTGTACAAAAATGTTCCACCTTGTCAGGATTTAAAATGAACTTCGGGAAATCTGAAGCTCTCCTCCTTTTAACTAAACAATTTGACAAGTCCATTTTCAGTACTTATAACATTACTATTGCAACACACAGTGACAGTCTCGGGTATACTTATCACTCCATCTATTTCTCAAATTATATCTCTGAACTTTAAGGTATTGCTAGAAAAGATGACACTTGACTATACAAGATGGAGTAAAATGCCCCTGTCTCTTTGGGGCAGAATACAAGCATTCAATATGATGACTGCACCAAAAATATATTATTTATAACATCTGCTGATCCGGATCGCTAAAATTTTCTTTAGCAAAATATATGCATTGGCTAGAAAATTCATTTAGGATAATAAACCCGAGGATATTTCTGAGTAAAATCCAATAGCACAAAGCACAAATCAAAAGGAGGCTTCAGCCAGCCCAACTTCAAACTTAGACATGATGCATTTGATGCTGCACAATGCATCAAATCCCTCTAGCTAAACAAGAACAAAGACATACCAGGGTGGGTTCAAGTAGTAGAGAAAGCTTTGCTAAAAGGCAATCACCCAAGATTAGTTTTATTCTCAGATTCATCTAATACATTCACATCAAACACTATATTACATCAAGTAAACGTCTCCTGGAATTCAGTGGCTGCTACTCTAGGATGGGACTCTAGGTCTTCTCCACATTGCCCATTATGGGGTAACCCTTTATTAAAAATAGAAAGGAAATGTGTGGTTTAAATCCTTGGTATCCTGATGTGTTACTGGTATGTTAGAACTGCACAGTGCCACGGTTTAAATCCTTGGTATCACAATTTGTTACTGATGTGTCTGTACCACGCAGTGCCATGGTTTAAATCCTTGGTATTCTGGTGTGTTATTGCAGCGTTAGCACTGAACGGTGCCGTGGTTTAAATCCTTGGTATCCCTGTGAATTATTGCTGCGAAAGCACTGCATGGTGCCATGGTTTAAATCCTTGGTATCCCGGTGCATCATTGCTGTGGTAGTACAGCACGGTGCCGTAGTTTAAATTCTTGGTATCCCAGTGTGTTATTGCTGTGCTAGTATTGTAGAGTGCCATGGTTTAAATCCTTGGTACCCCGGTGCATTATTGATATGTTACATATGAACAAGCCAGCAGAAGAAGGTCTTTTGGTCTATCAAGTCTGCTCATATTGCAGGGTCCACAGCTTGAGCTAATGTCCCTGCCCTCCCTCCTTCCCCACTCCTCCCATCCTCCCCACCCATGATCCTTACCTTCCCCCTATGCCTATCCAGCCTGTCTTAAAGCTGCCCACTGTCTTTAACGAGATGACCTCTTCTGGCAGCGCATTCAAAGTGTCCAACACCCTCACTGTGAAAAAGTGCTTCCGACCTCCCTCCTAAACCTCCCATCCTCCAGCTTAAGACTGTGCCCCTTCGTGTTATGGTTGCCACTCAGCTTAAAGAAATTTCCCTTTATCCACATTATTTATCCCTTTCAAGTACCTGAAGGTCCCAATCACGTTCTCTCTCTCTCCTGTCTTCCAGGGAGTACATGTTCAGTGCCCTCAACCTCTCCTCGTATGCCTTAACCTACTGATCGGCTATCATCTTTGCAGACCTCCTCTGGACCTTCTCCAGCAGGTTAATGTCCTTTTTGAGGTGTTGGCACAAGTACTGAAGTCCATACTCCAGATGCGGCCTTACCAGAGACCTGTACATGGACAGTATAACCACCTCTCTCCTACTACTGATCCCCCTAGATATGCATCCCAGCATCTTGTTTACCTTTGCTGCTGCTTTCTTGCACTGCGTGGGGTGCTTCAGGTCACTAGTGATCATCACTCCCAGGTCCTTCTCCTTCTCTGATGCAGATACTCGGACTCCACCCAGGTAGTACTCTATCCTGGGATTCTTGGCTCCAATATGCATAACTTTGCATTTCTTGGCACTGACGCCAAGCTGCCAGATCCTGGACCACCTCCCCAGCTTTTCTAGATCTTGTTGTAGGTCCTGTACCCCTTCAGCTATGTCCACTCTCCCGGAAAGCTTGGTGTCATCCGCGAATAGGCACATTTTGCCCTTAATGCCATCTCCAATGTCACTGAAGACACCGAACACCGGCCCAAGCACCATGCCCTGTGGGACCCCACTGGTTACCACTCTGGTGCCAGATAACTCTCCCTCCACAACCATCCTCTGGGCTCTGTCCCTCAGCCAGTTTTCCATCCATCTGGCTATCTTTTTCCCAATCCAGAGATCCACCAACTTCCTGATCAACCTTTCGTGAGGCACAGAGTCAAAGGTCTTGCTGAAATCAAGATAGAGGATGTCTACCGCTTGGCCCCTGTCTACTGTCTTACTGACACAGTCAAAGAAGTCAATCAGATTCATTTGACACAATCTCCCCCCACCATGAACCCATGCTGCCTCGCACATCCTGAAAACCATACTCCTCTACATATTCCACCAACCTTTCTTTTAGTATGGTCTCCATGAGCTTGCTCACAATGGACTGACTGGTCTGTAATTCCCAGGGTCATCCTTGGGACCGCTTTTGTGGACGGGCACTACATGTGCTGTTCTCCAGTCCTGCGGTACCATGCCTGACTCTAGTGAACTATTAAATAGGTCTGCTAGTGGCCCTGCCAGCTCCTCAGCCAGTTCATTTAGTACCCTTGGATATACTCGGTCCAGGCCTGGGGATTTGTCCACTTTCAACGCCAGCAGCCTCTCCCCCTCACTCTATCCTCCTCTATCACTACATCTGTGTTCCCCATCCCCCATTCCTCTTTTCCCTCCTGAAGGCACTGGTCCATTCTCCTCCCTGGAGAATACTGAACAAAAGTATTCATTTAGTATCTCTGCTTTTCCCCCATTATCCTCCACCCACTCCACACCCCTTTCTTAAGCCTAACAATCCCGTCCTTCTTATCCCCTTTCTCACTTATATAGTGAAGAAAAGCCTTCTCCCCCTTAATTCCTTCGGATATCTGCAGCTCCTTCTGTGCCTTTGCTCGTCGGACTTCCTTACTTGCCTCACTAGCCAACCTTAGGTAATTTTCCCTATCCACCTCTCTCTTGGTCTTCCTGAATTTTCTATAGGCCAACCTCTTTTCCTTTACTACCTGGGCAATGCCAGAACTGAACCAGCTGAGCGCTTTGGCCCTTGTGTTCTTCCCCCTGAGCCCAACATACTCATCTGTGGCAACCAGTATTCCTTCCTTAATGATGGACCACCATTGGTTCACCCCCATATCTCCTCTGATGCTTGCCAGATGGCTCCTTAGCACTTTGTCCATTTTCCTGAAGTCCGCCCTCCTGAAATCCAAGATTTTGGTCTTAGTTGGGATGCTTTCCCTGCCTATATCCAACTGAAACCACAATGTGCAATGGTCACTTCCAACCAGTGGCCCCTTGACCATTATTTCCTGTACATGCTACCCATTTGTGAGCACCAGAACAAGAACTGTCTCAGTTCTTGTTGGTTCAGTGATGCCCTGAGTCAGGAACCCACTCTGCAGTCCTTCCAGGATCACCTGACTCGTAGCACATGTTGTGGATGGTATGCTCCAGTCAACCTTGGGCAGGCTGTAGTCCCCCACAATTACCACCTCTTCTTTCCACGCAGCTTCCAATATCTGTGAGCTCAGTTCCCTGTCCCTCTCCTCATCATGATTTGGTGGTCTTTAATCACCCCCTACCTCACCTTTCTACCTGTATTGGACCTTAAAGAGCTGGTGACACGTTCAGGAGTACTTTAACAAAACATAATATTTAGGCACTGCCCAGCTTGTATTTCCCATTAGTTCTGTATTCCTCCTTCCTATTGTCTAGTAGTGAAGTCATCTGCATGAAAACAGGATCTTTGCTCCTGAACAGTTCTTCTATTCCTGCTGCTTTTTCCTACTTAAAGTCATAGAGCACTGCTTGTGACCTCACAGTTAGTTCCATGGCAACAGATTGTGATGTCACAGCACAGGATTATGACCTGAAGTAGGGAGTAAGCTACAGAGGCAAATGAACTCTAAGGGACAGCAATCATATATTCATACACATTTCTTTAGTAATAAATTATGGGGAGTAGAAATATATAAAATATAAATGGAATCCAAGCACAGCTGTGCTTTGGGATACTAAAAAATAATATACCGTCCAGACTAATTGAAAGGCTGCAAAAACCAACTCATGGTATAAATTTAAGAAAAAGGGGTGCTAGAGATTTGATAGTGCCAAAAGTGACTAATAATTTTAACAAAATGACGTTTCAGTATAAAGCTGCAAATTACTAGAATGAGCTTCCCCTTCACAACTTGGAAATTTCAATAAATGCTTTTAAGACAGCTATGAAGCTAGAATTAGCTTTTCGTTGTGAATGTAACAGGTGAGATTAAGGAAGCTAATATGTATGGAACTGCTTTATTAACTAGTGCATTGTATTGTATTGTCGTGACAAAGTTTTCCTTATCCCTATGTATTCTATATTTTTTGTCTATTGTAAAGTACAGTTACGTAGGAACTTACCGTAACAGTAGATCTTCGAGAGAGGTTCCTTCAGTAGGTCATTACATATAGGACTGGCGCCACCTGGCATTGGGCCGCACAGCAGACTTTTCTAGCAATCCCTGATGGGGACCACCCACTCGATGTCACGTGACTGACGTCAGCGTGGCCGGATATAGTGGGCGGTCCCCACACCCGCCCTCCAGTTCTCCCGCCGGAGCCAGGAAGAGGCCTGACAGCAGGAGTAAACAGGATTTGGAGTCCCTGTGTAAGAAATAAAATGAGGGGAAGGAAGGAGGGAAAAATAAGACCTACTGAAGCAACCTCTCTCGAAGATCTACTGCTATGGTAAGTTCCTACGTAACTGTACTATCTTACTTCAAGAGGGTTCCTTCAGTAGGTCATTATATATAAGACAGAGTCCCAAGCAGTCCCTCCAAAGAGAGACCTGAGAGAAACAAGGGAGGAGGAGAAAATAACTCCAACCAAACTGGAAACAAGAATGGACCCAGCCTAGGACAGAAGGCCCTGCAAGACAGTTAGGCCGAAGCCTGCCCTCCGCCTGGAAGCAATGTCCGGACTGTAGTGTTTAGTAAAGGTGTGGACAGAACTCCAAGTGGCTGCAGCGCAGATATCAGCTGCAGAGATGTTCCGCAAAAAAGCAGCGGAAGCGGCCATACCCCTAACAGAATGACCTCTGATAGGACCCGGCAGTCGTTTGTCGTACTTATGGTACCAATGCTGAATACAGTTGCCTAACCAGTTGGAAAGGCACTGCTTCGAAACCGCTTTGTCTTCGACCTGGGAGCAAAGGAAACAAAAAGCTGATCGCAGCTACAGATATCCTTTGTTTGGAGTGTGTAGCACCGAAGGATCCGATGGACGTCCATGGTGTGCAAAAGTGCCTCACCTCTGTTTGTAGGGGATGGAAAGTAAACTGGAAGCTCTACTGATTGGTTCAGTGTGGCTTCTGACACAACCTTGGGTTAAAACTTAGGATTTGTCCTGAGGACCACCCGGTCCTTGTGGAAAATAAGATAAGGCTTTTTACAAACCAGAGAGTGAAGCTCTGAAAACCTTCGAGCTGACGTAATGGCAACTAAAAATAATGTCTTCCAGAAAAGGAAGCGTAAATCACAGCTCATCGCCGGTCGAACCGGGGGAAGGGGTAGTTTCTCCAACACAAAGTTCAAATCCCAAGGTGGGGTTGGGCTGCGGATGAGGAGTTTCAGATGGAGGATCCCTTTCAGAAAGGTTTTTGAGACCTCCGGCAGAGCCACGGGTTTACCATCCACCAGCTCGTGGTACGCCAAAATTGCCGAAAGGTGGACCTTCAAGGAAGAATATGACAGACCTGAGCCTGACAGAAGAAAGAGGTATTCCAGGACTTGTAGGGCAGAACAAGAAAAGGGGTTCCAATTCTTGGAAGTCGCCCAGATGGAAAAACGTTTCCACTTCATGACATAAGTGGAACGAGTACAGGGTTTTCTAGCCTCTAAAAGAACGCGAGTTACTTGAGAGGAGACCCCAAAGCGAGAAATCGCTATGACTGCAGGAGCCACACATGAAGATGCAATATCCTGAGCCCCGGATGGACAAGGTGACCTTGATCCTGAGTCAAGAGGTCGTGAGTCACTGGAAGTGGAACCGGTGGTTCCCTCGTTAGCTGTTGCAGCAGCAGGAACCAAATTTGTCTCGGTCAGAGAGGTGCGATGAGGATCATCCTCGCCTTCTCTGCCTGAAGCTTGAGAAGGACCCTCTGGAGAATGGGAAACAGAAGGGAGACGTACACAAATTTCCCTGTCCAGGAGAGAGAGAGAGAGAGAGAGAGAGAGACAGCGCGTCGTGCCAGAAAGCACCATGCCCTGGAACAAGCGAGCAAAAACTGGGAAGTTTTGCGTTGTACTGGGAGGTAAAAATGTCGATTTCCAGATGCCCCCATCTTAGGAAGAGAGATTCTGTCACTTCCTGATTTAATTCCCATTCGTGAGTTAGGGTCAGAGACCTGCTGCGACTGTCTGCCAGGACATTTTGAATGCCCGGAACATACACGGCCATTACGGCCAGATCGTGCTGGACTGCCCAGTTCCACACCCGCATCGCCTCCCTGCACAGGGGGTACAAGCGACTGCCTCCTTGTTTGTTGAGGTACCAAACTACCAACATATTGTCTGTCTGGACCAGCAGTGATCCCTTGGGAAGGAGGGTCTGGAAGGTGGAAGACCTGGAAGGCATACAAGACCGCACTCATCTCCAGAATGCTGATGTGTAAAGATGCTTCCCAGCTGTACCACAGTCCTTGAGCTTGGTGCTCCCCTAGATGTGCTCCCAATCCCGTGTTCGATGCATCTGTAGTTAGGGATGCCAAGGGAGCTGGGCTCCTGAAAGGGAGACCTAAGGAAAGGTTGCAGGGGTCTCTCCACCAAAGCAATTCTTTCTGAACTGCTGAAGACACCAGTACCGGATGGCTCAGGTCAACCAGGAGTTGATCCCACTGCACCCGCAAGGACCACTGAATGACTCTCTTGTGGAGCCTCGCTAGGGGAACAGTAGTAATGGAGGCTGCCATCAGGCCAAGAAGGCGGAGGATCTCCTGGGCCAGGATGGTCCTGGACAAAGCCTGATGGACCAGGGTCTCCGCCCTGTCTGGAGGAAGGAAGGCTCTGCACTGGACCATATCCAAAACCGCCCCAACGAACTGCAGTCTCTGGGATGGGGTCATGGAGACTTAGGAATATTTACTATAATCCCCAGTCTGCCAAACAGTTCCAGGGTAAAGGAGAGAGCCTCCAGTAAAGAGTCCCTGGACGGGGCTGATAGTAGCCTATCGTCCAGGTAAGGGAAAACTGCAATACCCTGGTGGTGTAAAGAGGCTGCCACCACCGCCAAGCACTTGGTAAACACCCGAGGTGCCGAGGACAGACCAAAAGGGAGTGCCCAAAACTGGAAGTGCTCCCCTTGGAATTGGAACTGCAGGAAACGGTGGTGGCTAGGGAAGATCGGGATGTGCAGGTAAGCGTCCTGCATGTCCAGAGCACACAACCAATGATTCTCCAGAAGGAGTGGAAGGCGACTCTGGAGCATCAGCATCTGGAACATTTTGTACTCGACAAACTGATTGAGGCTGCTTAAGTCGAGAATGGGTCTGAAGTCTCCCATCTTTTTTGGAACCAGGAAAAAATGGGAGTAAAACCCCATGCCCCTTTGCCGGAGGGGAACGCGCTCTATTGCTTCCTTGAGCAAGAGTTTTTGAACAACTTCTCGATCGAGAAGAGCCTGATCCCTGGAGTAGGAAGACCATTTGGGCGGAGATTCTGGAGGAATTTCCAGAAATTCTATAGTGTGTCCGACGGACACCAGTTGCAGGACCCATGCGTCGGCAGTTATTGCCTGCCATTCCTGCGCATAGCCGGCGAACCTCCCCCCCCCCACCTGCTCCTCGTCGTGACACTGAGGAGTTAGTGGGGATAGGGAGTCAGGAAGTGGCAAGACATTCAGGGGGAGGACCTCCTAAACGTCTCTGGTTTTTGGAGGAAGGAGGAGTGGCGGAACCCGTGGCCTTGTGTTCGCCCTGGCGTCAAGTCAGGGACTGCTTCCTCTGCCTCCAGGTCCTTTTCTGAAAGGGCTGCTGCTGTTGATTGCCCGATCGGTACATGGACCTTACTGATCTTAGGGTGAGACCTCTGTCCTAGAGATCAGTAATAATGTCTTTGGTGTCACCACCAAAATGCACCGAGCCCTGGAAGGGGGCATCCTGAATCGCAGACTGTACCTCGTTGGCAAGGCCAGAGATGCGGAGCCAGGAATGCCGTCTTAAGAAGACGGCAGTTGCCGAGACGCGAGCTACAGAATAGACAGAGTCGTATGTAGCCCGCAAAGCATGCCTACAGGAGAAGCGAGTGAGGCGAAGATCCTTGGCAAGTTCCTCTTTGAGCCCCGAAGGGTCCACAGCCTGGTCTCGGGCCTCTAGCCTGGCCAGGGTAGCTTTTTGGTGTGTCACCATGTGGGCCACATAGTTAAGGGACCGGAGTGCACATGTGGCCGAAGCGTAAACCTTCCTGCCACACTGCTCCATCTACCTCGACTCTTTGTCAGGAGGAGAGGTGCTCACGTGCTTGGGTGCAGACGAGCGATCATGAGCAGCAGAAATAATGACAGAGTCCACCTTGGGATGCGTCTTAAGAAAAGGAGCTTCCTTAGGCGCCCAGTACACCCTGTCCGCCCTCTTGGGGACAGCCGGGAGAGAATGAGGCATCTGCCAGACCATAGAGGCGAGGTCCTGGTGAGGTCCAATCCATGGAGGAATCGGGACCGGAGACAGAGACTCTAAATCCAGGTGTTCGGCTAGTCTCGGTCTCATGGGGTCCTGATCCTCTGACTCCCAGTCGAAAAAATCCTTTATGGACTTCAACAGATCCGAGAAAGCAGGATCCTCCAGGGGGATATGGTGGAAACCTTGTCTTTTGGACACTCGGGTTCCTCCAAAACATCCTCCGTCGACTCGTCAGCATCCTCATCACCATCATCAGCCCCCTCGTCCGGAAGACCACGAATGTCCGGGAGGACAATGGTTTGATGTGCCGTCCCCAAGACATGAACCGAGGAAGGCGAGGAGCTCCTCGGGGACGGAGATCTGGGAGCATGTGGATGCGGGAGTCTACTTTCTAGATCTGACACCAACTCCGAGTGCGCCCCCTGCCACCAAGACTGGATTAAAGTCTTGAAATCCAGCGTAGCCGGAGGTGGAGGAGGAGGAGGTGGAAGTGGAGGAGGTTAAGGCTGAGGGGGTGGAGGGGGAGGAGGAAGAGGAAGTGGAATTACCGGTGGAGGAGGGTAACGATACCCCTGGTAACTCTAGAAGTGGTAACCTCAGTAGGGATTGTAGCCAGGGTAATACTGTCCCAAGGAAATCCAATCAGGAGGAGGACCAGCCGGGTAGTGGTTCCCACGGTACCCCGGTGGGTAATGTGGAACAGTACGGGGTCCGGAATAAATCCCCGTCATCAGGGGGTCTGATGGACTAAGGGCCCACGTCGGACCCGCCGTTGTGTAAATCAGTGGGGGGGTCCAGCGTTGGGATAGCCAACGTCAGGGGTACCGACGTCAGGACCGACATTACCCGATCCGGCACCGGAAGAGGATCTGGCATCGGAGGGGCTGGCACTGGGGCCAGACGATGGGAACCCAACGGAGGGACCGTGTCTGGCGCTGGAGACAACGGCTGGGGCAGACCACAGGGCCCAGGCTGAGGAAGAGTCGTTGGAGGTTCCGGCGTCGGGTTTAGAGTCACCGGATCTGATGGCGGGATCGAGACCAGATCTGAAGGGATCCCACCCAATGGAAGAGGAAGAGGACAGGCCTCCACCGTAAGGCCAGACGGCTGAGGAGGAGCCTCCTGCCCCTTGACTCCGTCAGGGGAGCACCGGACTGCCCCAGAGGAAGGGTCTTCAACGTCAAGGGGTCCTGCGCTATCCTCACCGGAGGTACCCACCTAAGAAGGGGAGGGTACTGGCAGGGGAGAAGAGGGGCAGTCTCCCCCTGGTTCTGCCGGACATCGGGTGTGGCGCCGTTAGGGCCCGATGGGAGAACCACGCCTGAGCGGCCATCAGAGATGGACGTCTTACCAGATGGGGCCGGGGGGGGGGCACGTGGGAGGAGCCCCCGGACGACTTCTCGGCTGTAACCAGGTGGGTCCCTGAAGGCTGGGGAGCCGACTTACCGGTGGCCGGGCAGGCCCCGGAGGAGCCGGGGGTCGACTTAGCGGCCGTCGGAGGAGCTGATGGACGACTGACCCAGGGAAGACTTATCAGACTTACCATCCGAAGGCTTCTTAGACGGTGGCTGTAAAGCAGCCTCGCACATCGAGGGCCACAAGGCCTCAGGCTGGGCCTCTGTGGAGCAGTCCCGCTCCCTGGATTTCTCCTTGTGTTGTTTCTTGGAGGGTGAAGATTTTTCTGAGGAGGTCTCACGGATCTTGTCCGTTTGCTTCTCTAGTGAAGCCAGGTGGATTTTTGAAAGATGGGTCTCCAAAGCCTGCTGTCTCTGCTTTTTGGTGGCCTGCTTGGAAGTTTGGCACTCCGAGCAGGATGAGACAGGATGGTCTGGGCCCAAACAGATCGCGCACTTCAGATGTCCGTCCTTATGAGTAATTGGCGTGCCACAAGAGGAGCATGTCTTCTTAGGAGAAGACATAAGCAAAAGAATTTGAAAAGGAATAGCAAAGGAAAAAATCCGACGTGAGGAACTAATACAACAATCGCTACTGGAAGTCTGCTATGCGACTTGACACGAGGCGACGGCGGGAAAGAACTGGAGTGCGGGCATGGGGACCGCCACTATATACAGCCATGCTGACGTTGGTCACGTGACATCGGGTGGGCGGTCCCTCATCAGGGATTGCTAGAAAAGTCTGCCATGCGGCCAGACACCAGGTGGTGCTAGTCCTATATGTAATGACCTACTGAAGGAACCCTCTCGAAGTAAGATCTTTAGATACATTTTATTTAACAGGTACACCTTGTAAAAGGGGTATTTATAACCCTAATGGTGACATTTCAGTACAAATAAAAATTTTACTAATTATTATGTTTTTTAAAGTTTTCTTTGAGGCATCAGTAGATCTTTAACTGAACCCATAATGCCTCCGCCTCCCCTTCCTCTGACACCTCCCTCGTTCAAGTCATTCCCTCCCTGATATAAAATGCCACCCCTCCCCTTCCCGACTACCCTATCCCTCCTGTATAGTTTATATCCAGGGATCACAAGGTCCCAGTCATGGTGTGATGTTGCCCAAGTCTCAGTTACTGCAGCTATGTCCACTCTCCTGTCTGCTAATAAAGCCTGCAGGTCATCCATCTTGTTTCCAAGACTCATGTAGGTACTGCACAGTGCCATGGTTTAAATCACTGGTACTGCACAGTGCTGCGGTTTAATCCTTCATACCCTGGTGTGTTACTAATGTGTTGGTACTGCATGGTGCTGTGGTTTGAATCCTTGGCACCCCGGTGCGTTACTGATGTGTTGGTACTGCAGCGTTGCAGTTTAAATCCTTGGTCCCCCGGTGTGTTTGATGCGGTAGTACTGCACAGTGCCATGATCTGAATCCATAGTACCCCGGTGCGTTACTGAAGTGGTAAAACTGTAGGTGCCATGGTTTCAATCCTTGGTACCCTGGTGCCTTACTGATGTGGCATTACTGCACAGCTGCTGTAGTTTAAATCCCTGGCTCCCCAGTGTTACTTATGTGTTGGTACTGCACAGTGTTGCAGTTTAAATCCTTGGTCCCTTGGTGCATTACTGATGTGGCAGTACTGCACGGTGCCATGGTTTAAATCCTTGGTCCCCCAATGTGTTTGATGTGGTAGTATTACACAGTGCCGCGATCTGAATCCTTGGTACCCCGGTGCGTTACTGATGCGGCATTACTGCACAGTACCACGGTTTAAATCCTTGGTACACCGGTGCATTACTGAAGTGATAGTACTGCACGGTGCCATGGTTTAAATCCCTGGTACCCCAGTGCGTTACTGATGTGGCATTACTGCACAGTGCCATGGTTTAAACCCTTGGTACCACGGTGTGTAACTGATGTTTTATTAGTGCTCAGTGCTGTGGCTTAAATCCTTGGTATCCTGGTGTAATTCATGTGTTTCTACCACACAGTGCCACAGTTTAAATCATTGGTATCCCGGTGTGTTACTGATGTGTTAGTACTGCACAGTGCCATGGTTTAAATCCTTGGTACCACGGTGTTATTGAGGTGTTAGTACTGCACAGTGCCATGGTTTACATCCTTAGTACCCCAATGTGTTATTGCTGCATTTGTACTGTAATTCAGGGTTTAGTAGGCGGCAGCAAACAGAAGCGGTCACAGCTCACGCATACTAGATATAAATAATGGTCTGGTTCGAGAAACAGGCAATGTCTATCAGCTTGGCAAAATTCCAGCTAACCTGGTACACTACTTCAAATTCAGTTTTGTTGACATCCATTAAACCATCTGAAAGGCTTGTTATAACACTTCATGCAATATTCTGTTCCACATCTACCTCTGCAGGGGCCAGCAAAATATAGTGTGACAAGAAAAGTTTTAAAGCAGCCCTCAAACTCTCGAGCCAGTCCCATGCCCAATGTTGTGCTGGCAGGGTGGCTCAAATCACTGAGGATGACAGAAAAGCAAAAATTCCCACTCCCCGAAGCCCAAAGCTATAGTGATGCATAAAAACAACAGCTGATGAAAAATGAAGGAGAATGAGATACACTTGCTTACAACAGTGAAGCATGGTAAGCACTTACTTGATTTATTTCATTGGTTAACTGGGAGAGAATGGTCACTCCTATGATGCAATGTTCTACACTGTCCTGAAACAGAAGCCACATAAATTGTATTAGTGCCACAATCTTACTATGATCCCACAAATAAAAACAAACTCCTTTATCTTCCTAAAGCTGTTGTGATGTGTTCGTTATGGCACGATTCAGGTATGGGACTTTACATGCACGATTCATATGTTGTTGGCCCTCACATATCTGCTACCCAATGTTGCAGAGTGGATCAAGGTCCCAGCAACATCAGCGTCCCCTGGCTGAGCCTAGCTGCATATGCAGAGCTACATTTAGCAGGAGGGGCAGCCAACGTGGAAGCCAGCTAATGGTGCACCTGCTCTATGCAAGCAGAGGTTATGGGATACAGGAGTCTGAGGACTGCTGTATCTTCTTTTGTTGCACAAACCTGTTTCCAAAGAATTCATAACTGTTCAGTGTCTCTTCCCACCCCTACAGTGTGTGTGCGGGTTGAGAGGTATCCATTTTGAGCCGTGGGTATGGAAGACACAGCTCATCCACCTAAGGAGTTCTCACCCTCCCACCCCCATACCCACCTATGCCCTTTGCAGGCTCGAAGAAAACATGGCTCTGGGGATGTATCTGTGGCCTAGCCCCTGACCTGACTGTTCACATAATCACACAATCAAGGTGAAATCAAGTCATGGCAGCCATCTACAGGTGGGGAGTTCCTGGATGTTGCAGAGGTCTTGCGCTATATGGGTGTTTAGGGCACTGTAAATCAGCCCATTAGTTAACTTAGTCAATCAACATGAGTTCAGGGAAAGCTCTTTTACAGAAGGGACCTGAAGTAAGATGGATAAAGCATAAATTGCTTGTGCAGTCATTTAGTGTTACCTAAAAAGAAAATATTACTTACCACAGTAATATTGTTTCTTCCAGGAGATCCTTCAGTATGCTTAACTAATGCAGTTAGACTGGTAGGTTCAACTGTCCAGAGAGTGGAACTTATGTGCTGAAGTGGAACTAGAACATAATTCAAATCTCTGCCTCTAGGTGCTGCTGCATTCTACGGGCTAACGTCAGATTCATTTCGAACTATGTGGGCAATAGCTCCCCTGTATATTAATCTAAGCTATCCTACGTAAACAATGAATGAAAAAAACAATGGCCCATCTGGGCTATCTATGACAGATGCACCTAAGAGAAAACAAAACTGTGAATGAACAGAAAGTAATGTTCAGTGATAAACCGGCATTGCTCGAAGGGGAACCTTTTCAGGTTCTGGAAGGGGAAGGAGATGTAAGCATACTGAGGGATCCCCTGGAAGAAACAATATTACTATGAAAAGTAATGTTTTCCTCAAACCCCAGGAATGCCTCAATATGCTTAACTAATGCAGACTACACCAAGCAGTACCTTGGGAGGTTGGGTAACGAAGCTATTTGGGGAAAAGGTTCTGCAATACCGTAGTGTCAAATCTGGCATCAGTCCTGGACTGTACATCCAGGCAGTAGTGCTTTGTAAAAGTGTGCACTGTTTGCCAGGTAGCTGCTTTGCAGATTTCTGACACGGCGATATCCCTTGCAGCTGCCACTGAGGAAGCAGTACCCCTTGTACAGCGAGCCCTGAAGCCTTGAGTATTTTTTTTTTTTTGTTAAATCTATTTATGCCCCCTTCTCTCTGGCCCTACAGGACTCCCTCCAGCATGGACCACTGGGACCGGTGATTTCCCACTCTGCCCGAAATCCTCTGACCACCACCTCCATCCCAGGGTGCGCTCTTGCCTCACCCCGACCTGACCAACTCCCAGGCTCTGAGTCCCCCAAGGTGGGACTGCCAACTCCTCCGGCGCTCCATCTAGAATCTAGATGGCAGCTGGAGTGAGGGGGAGGGCCGGAGGCCAGCCGGAAGGATCTGGCGATGAGCGTGGGTGCCGTCCATGGGGTCCTGCCTTTGCCTACCCGGGTGCCAGAGTTTTTTCCGTTTTTCTTCCCCGAGGTGTGGACGTGCAAGGATGCCAGCACAAAGGGTGCACTCCTGCCCCCTTCCGTAGATGTTCGCTATCGCCTCTCCCCATCCACATTCACCACTGGTGTAGTGCTCCCGGACTCCACCAGGAGCCGCTATGAAGCAGGGAATCCCCAGCAACCCACCCCAGGAGAGGAGAGCAGTCCTCTGGACACTCAATCCTCTCCTCCCCCACCAACCCCGACGGCCCAAGTCTGCTACTGAACCTGGGTCGCCACCGTGACGTGAGGTGTAGCATCCAGCACCTCAACTCTCAGCATCACCAGGCCATGCAGGCCTTGAGGACGCTGTTTGTCAGCTTTGCTGTAGCAAAACTGGATGCAGGAGACTATCGAGCAAGCGACAGTCCTCTGAAGCTGGCCTACCCTTACCCACCTCACCATAGGTAAGGAATAATTGACAGTGGGAAGATGTGAGATCTTTGGTGCATTCCAGATAGTAAACCAATGACCTTCTGACATCGACTGTGAGGCTTCAGCTCACAAGAAAGTACAGTTACGTAAGAACTTATCGTTAACAGTAGATCTTCGAGAGGAACTCTTGTAGCAGTTAATACCATTAGGACTAAGGCTGCCAGGAGTTAGGACCCAATGGAAAAATCTTCTAGCTAGCAGTCTGTGGCAGGGGGCCACCCCCGACGTCAGCTCCACCCAGACATCAAACGTGGTATAAAAGGGGCGGTCCCCTGGTGCCACCTCGGTTCTCCTGCTGGAGACCTGGCTGAAAAAACATATGAAGAACCAAGAAGGATCTCCTATCGCCAAAGAGAAGCTGTGAAATTTGTCCCTGGGGGAAGGTGGGTGGGAAAGACACCTGCTGCAAGAGCTCCTTTCGAAGATCTACTGTTACGGTATGTTTTTACGTAACTGTACTATTTCACTTCGAGGGGGAACTCTTGCAGCAGGTTACCATTAGGACTGAGTCCCAAGCAATGCCCAAGAGGAGACCCAGGTCAGACAGGTGGAAGACAAAAAGCTGTAGGAAATTAGGACAGAAATCCCTGAAGGACTGCTAGGCCAAAACCTGCTCTCCTCCTGGAAGCAATATCCAGACTGTAGTGCCTCACAAAGGTATGCACTGAACTCCAAGTAGCAGCCGCACAGAGATCCGCTGATGATACATTCCAAAGAGAAGCGAAGGATGTCATTATCCCTCTGGTGGAGTGACCCCTAACTGGTCCCAATAGGGGTTTGTTGTGGTGCTGGTAGCAGAAAATGATGCAATGCACAAGCCACTTAAGAGTTTGCTTTGTGACTGGTGCTCCAAGTTTCCTCTGGGCAAAGGAGACAAACAACTGGTCTGTCTTTCTGGCAGAACTGGTCCTGACCAAATAGTAACGCAAAGTTCTATGTACATCCTGAGTGTGCAACAATGCCTCCCCTTATTTCGAGTACTCTGGGTAATAAACTGATAGTTGTATGTCCTGGTTCAACGTGAACTCAGACACTCCCTTTGGTAGGAATTTAGGGTTTGTACGCAGGGCTACACTGTCCCTGTGAAAATTAAAATAAGGCTCTTTACACTTCAGAGCCTGCAGCTCGGAAATTCTCCAGGCTGAGGTAATGGCAACAAAAAATAATGCCTTCCAAGAGAGAAGGCAGAGCTCGCAACTTGTGGCTAGTTCAAAGGGTGGCAAGGTGAGCTTTTCTAAAACAAACAGGAGATCCCAAGACAGCACTGGGTCTCTCCTGGGAGGTCTAATATGCAAGATGCCTCTTAAAAAGGTCTTGCAGATGTCCAGCTGTGCCAGTCTTCCCATTCATTGGTGCATGGTAAGCTGACAGAGCACAGAGATGCACCTTAATGGACGAGTAACTGAGACTCAAATCCGACAGACGGAGAAGACACTCCAGCACAGATTCTACCAGACAACTAAGGGAATCCAGAGAATGGGAAATCGCCCACAAGCAGAAGCGCTTCCATTTCATGGTATGTAGCCCTGATAGAGGGTTTTTTCTCTCTGCCACTCTGAAGGATACTCCAGATCTATCCCTAGCTAAGTCCACAGGATCCAAGCATGCAGATATAAGGACTGGAGGGCCAGATCGACCAACGTCCCTTGGTCCTGGAAGAGCAAGTGAGTGGAGAGGGGCCACAGAACTGGCGGTTCCGATGCCAGCTGTTGCAACAGCGGGAACCAAATCTGTAGAGGTTAGAAGGGCGCTACCAGTATCATTCTGGCTTCCTCTGCCTGCAGCTTGAGAATGACCCTCTGAAGAAAAGAGAAGGCATACAGAAACCTCCCCATCCAAGAGAGGGACAATACATCTTGCCAAAAAACACCAGGCCCTGGACCTAGCGAACAGAAATTGGGCAGTCTGGCGTTGGGTGGGTACGCAAAGAGGTCCAGTTCTGGCTGACCCCACCTTTCAAAGAGGTTCACTATGACTTCCTGCTGTAGTTCCCACTCATGGTTCTGAAACCGAGAGCGACTTAAGCTGTCTGTGAGGACGCTCTGAATCCCTGGAACATGGACTGCCATAATGTCCAGGTTGTGATTCACTGCCCAAGACCATACTCTCATCACCTTTCTGCATAGGGGACACGAATGTGCACCCCCTTGCTTGTTGAGATGGAAGACTACTGGGGTATTGTCCGACTGGACCAGCAGAGGTCCGGGAAGGAGCACCCCTTGGAAGGCTTGAAGGGCGTACAGTACGGTTCTCATCTCCAAAATGTTTATGTGGAGAGCTCCTTCCGTTGAGTTCCAGGGACCCCTCATCTGATAAGAAGCAAGATGTACTCCCCATCCCAGTCCCGAGACATCGGTAGTAAGGGTCTGCTGTGGGCTGGGTCCCTTGAAGGTAACCCCTATGTTCAAGCGGGCAGGGGTGAGCCACCAGGTCACGGACTGTCGGGACCGCACTGGAGATCTGAATGGGCTCCTCTAGCTCATCTGTGCCTTGATCCCATTGAGCCCTAAGGTGCCACTGCAGGATCCTCACGTTCAGACGCAAGAGTGGAACCGTGACTATGGCTGTGGCCATGTGACCCAGCAGTTGTAGAACCACCCTTGCTGGAACCAAGTCAGAGTCCTGTACCCTGCGAGTGGCTTCTCTTAGCCTTATTGCTCTGTCTGCGGCAGAAAGGCTTTCCCTTGGACAGTTTCCAGGACTGCTCCTATGTATTGTAGCCTTTGAGCTGGCCATGGGTGTAACCTGGACAGGTTTAGCATAATACCCAGAATCTGGAATAGACTGAATGTCTCCTCCAAGGTTGTGTTCAACTGGTCGTCTGCTGGAGCGGTAAGAAGCCAATCGTCCAGGTAAGGGTATACAAAGTGACCCCTTCTCCTGAGGGCCACCGCCACGACTGCCAGGCACTTGGTAAAAAAAACCTCGGTGCCGAGGACAGGCCAAATGGCAGCGACCTGAACTGGTAGTGTCCGCCTTAGAAGGTGAAACGGATGTACTTCCTGTGGGACGGCAGGATCTTGATGTGCATGTAGGCGTCCTGCATGTCCAGAGAGCAAAGCCAGTCTCCTTGGTGGAGCATTGATAATAGGCTCACCAAGGTCACCATTCTGAACCTTTTGTATTTGATAAAGGTGTTCAGTTGACTCAGATCCAGAATGGGACGGAGGTCTCCCATCTTTTTCCGGACAAGAAAGAAATGGGAATAAAATCCTTTGCCCCGTTGAGCGAAAGGAACCTCCTGTATGGCTCTTTTGTCCAACAAGGCCTGTATGTCTGCCTTCAGAAGGAGCGCATGGGAGGGTGAGCAGTGGGAGGGACTGGTGGGTTGTCCGGTGGAATCTGGGTGAACTCTTGGGTGTATCCCCTTTCCACTATCTGGAAGACACATTAGTCCGATGTTATACTGGACTATCCGGAGAGGTAGAGGGAGAATCTCCCTCCTACTGCCTCCCCCGAGCTTCCTGCGGTTGGGGGGGGGGTGTCAGTAGGGAGTCATGCTGCGTTGGAGGGTGTAGACAGGGGAGGTCTGGGCGCCTTGGGATTTCTGGGGCGCTGGGTGCATGAAGGGACACGGTGGCCTTTTCTTTTAAAACCTCTCTTGTGTTGTGTCTGGCGCTTTTCTTGCTGTCCCTGATTTTTCAGACAGGGACAGCGACATGTGGGCTGTGGCTCCGACCTGTACATGCTGTGGACTTCAGATACTGCTTTGCCCGAATCTTGAAGTCCAGTAATCAGTTTCTCAGTGTCCTGACCGAACAGGACTGGACCACGAAACGGAGCATCCAGGATATCATCCTGTAGATCCTGTTGGAAGCCAGAAACTCTGAGCCAACCATGCCTCCGCATGCAAATGCCGGTGGCCGCTGCTCTTACAGCTGTATCCACAGAGTCATAAGAACTCCTCAAAGACGTGTTTGTCCACATCCATGCCAGACTGAATGACAGCAAGGAGTTCCGCCTTACCCTCTGAATCTGGCTAGGCCTTGGCCAGGTCCACTGCCTTTGCCCACAAGGACTTCTGGTACGTAACCATGTGGGCAAGGAAGTTCAATGACCTAACGGTGCAAGTTGCCAAGAAGTACACCTTGCGTCCCATCTGGTCCAACTTTTTGGATTCAAGATCCGGTGGCTGGGCACTCACGTGGCGAGGTTGCTGTGCCCTGCCATGGGCAGCTGTCAGGGCCATAGAGTCTGACTTTGGGTGTTCACCCAGAAAAGGCTCCCCTTTTGGTGTCTTATAAAGCCTATTGGCCTTGCGCGGTACTGCGGTCATAGTGGCTGGGTGTCTCCATGTGGACCTGGTTATATCCAGAAAAGGCTCCACCAATGGGGGGGATGATCAATGGTTTTGGGTCAGTGGCCCCCCAAAATGTATCCAATCTGCACCTTTCTGGGTCCAGTTCCGTGTCCCACTGGTTTAGCGCCCGAATATGCCGCATAATGTCCAGAAAGGACAGGTCATCCGGGGGTGACCTCGGCAAGTCCCTCAGATTTGCAGACAGGTAGTAGTCCGAAGACAAGTCCCCTGCATCATCCCTAAAGATGACGGCAGGTGTCCGCTGGAGGATGGGACGGACGATGGGTGTCTTTTACAGGCGCCCGACCCAGGCATCCACCTGTCTTCTTTGTCTGGCGGTGGGAGCTCCTTCGGCGGTAAAGGCCACTCAGGAGGGAGATCCGTAGGCAGTGGCCATACCGAGATGGATCCCCAGGTCTGGGGAGAAGATCCCCTTTAATGGTATTCCACCATGCATTAAAGAGTGCTCCCACCTCGACCAGTGGAACAACTGGTGGTGGGGGCATCTGGTTTGAAGCGCCGGAGGGCTCGGGCGTCTGCTCTGGGGGCACTGACATCCGGTCCTTGGGCACCTTATCAATAGACATTTCTGGTGCCAGATCCATAGAGTCTGGTGGTCTGGCATCCGGTTCCTTTGGAGGAGGCTGCTGGGTGTCCGGTATCCCGATGTCCAGGGAAACGGTCGCTGGGGCCGACGGCGCCTGCTCCTTCCCCGATGCAGTCGGAGTGTCCGGTGGTCTGCCTTCCTTTGGAGGCAGACAACACGCATTCCTCGGGTGGGGGAGGTGCCTGATACCTGATGACCTCTTGGCGTCTCGTGGATTCATCCGGTTTCTTATGCTTCTCGGACGACCCCAAGTACTTGCGGGCACCAGACTCTGTAGATTTGCCTGAAGCTAACACCTGTCTCTCATGGGTCGACCCATGTTTGTGGGGCCGGTGGGCCAAGGGGACCTGGATGAACAGCTGTCCCTGGGAAGAAAACTCCCTACCTTGTGTGTGTGTTGAGGTGGTCAGCTTCTTGTGGGTCTCCCCCGTAGCTGCCTTGGTACCTGGGGGTACAGACTCTGACCTCCCGCCAGAGGTGGAGGTAGTACACACCAGGTGAGGGGACTTTGGGAGGGACTCTGATCTGGCTCTCTCCTTCTCCCGGTGGTAGTGTTTCCCTCCCGATCTCTTCTCTTTGGGGGAATGGCTGAGGAGGACGAACTATGTCCCGATGGGGCCTTCTGCATGGCAGCTATTTGCTGCTCGAGTAGATAGGCCTTCAGAGTGCTGGCGCGGCGAATCCCGGTTTTGTTCTTGAACTCCTGGCAGCGCAGGCAATCGTCAGGCCAGTGGTCTGTGCCTAGGCAGATCAGGCAGGCAGAGTGGCTGTCCTTTGCAGAGATCTGCTTCCCACATGCACACTTAGATTTTGCCGCTGTGTTGATGAAGACATGAACTTAAACTGATGAAAACTGTCAAAGAAAAAATACTATTTTATAGAAAAAACTGTACAATGTGCAAGAAAAAGGTGGTTGACGGCGACTATGGCGTCCGTGGATCCGATGTTAGTGGGTCAATGGCGGGAAAAGAACTGAGGTGGCGCCGGGGGACCGCCTTCTTTATACCACTTCTGACGTTGAACTGATAACTAGATGATTTTTCCATGGGGTCCTGACACCTGGCTGGGAAGATTGATCTGACTAGGCTCACAGCGCAAGGTGAATCTCTTCTACTTGGAAGCATAAGCCTTCCTAGTGGCAGGCTTCCTGTAAACTGCGAGCACCCTAAGTATATCCACGGAGTGCTGAAGGCCTGAAAATTCTAGCTGCTTGAGAACCAAGCCTTGAGGCAGAGGGACTTGAGGCTGGGGTATGTTACCCTGCCCTAGACATGGTCAGCAAATTGTGACCCAGGGGACGATGGATGGGCGGATGCCTGGACAGAGATCGAAGCAGAGGATACCATGATTGTCTGGCCCAATCTGGTACCACCAGAATCTTGGAGGCCGGTTGGCTCCTTGGTTTTAGGAGGACTCTGAGAAGCAGAGGTAATGGCGGAAAGGCATAAAGGAACCTACCTATCCAATCCAGGGCTAGGGCATCCAGAGTGAGGGAACCTAGAGCTAGTGGCCTACAGCAAAACAGAGGGAGCTGGTTTTCCTCTGAGGCAAAAAGATCTATTTCTGGTGTACACCACCTCCTGAAGAAAGTTGCTAGCACGTCCCTGTTCAGGGCCCACTCGGGGTGCCCCTGGCTGTTTCAGCTGAGAGCACTGGCCAGGGTACTGTCCTTCCCTGGTAAATGAACTGCTGACAGGCTCGCATCCAGGGAGTTGGCCAGAGACCAGATTCTTATTGCTTCTGTCCAGAGTTTGGAGGATCTGGTCTCTTCCCCCCTCCCCCCCCCGATTGTTGATGTAATATATGGTAGTAGTGTTGTCTGTCCTGATCTCGACTGACTGACCTTTTACCTGAGGTGCAAAGGCCTGCACAGCCAGTAGTACTGCCCTCAGCTCGGGGAGGCTGATGTGCAACCTAGATTCTCAGGAAGACCAGGAGCCACTGACTGACTGGTAGTCCAGGTGTGCTCCACATCCAGCAGGGAATCATAGTACAGTTACGTAAGAACTTACCGTAACAGTAGATCTTCGAGAGGAGCTCTTGCAGCAGGTAATACCATTAGGACTGAAGCCGTCAGGTGTCAGGACCCCACAGAAAACTTGTAGCTAGCAGTCTGAGGCAGGGGACCGCCCTCGACTTCGGCTCCGCCCAGACGTCAGACGTGGTATAAAGGGGCGGTCCCCTGGCGCCACCTTAGTTCTCTCGCCGGAGACCCGGCTAGAAACAAACTGGAGAACCGAGCAGGAATTCCCCACCAAGGTCTGGTGATATAATACCCAAAAAGTATTATCCTGGAGGATGGAGGGTGGGAAAGCCACCTGCTGCAAGAGCTCCTCTCGAAGATCTACTGTTAGGTAAGTTCTTACGTAACTGTACTACCTGTCTTCAAGGGTGGAGCTCTTTCAGCAGGTAATACCATTAGGACAGAGTCCCAAGCAGTACCCAGGGATAGGCCAGGTCTGATAGGGTGGTGGGACATATGCTGAAACAGCTACTGATAAGCATCTACGAGAGAAGACCCTGTAGGACTGCTAGTCCGAAACCTGCTCTCCTGGATGCAATGTCCTGGCTGTAGTACCTGATGAAAGTGTGGACTAAACTCCATGTGGCAGCAGCACAAATGTTGGCTGAAGAGACGTTCTTGAGGGCTGCAAAAGAAGAGACCACCACTCTGGTGGAATGGCCCAACAGCACCCAGAAGTGGCCTGTTATGGTGCTGATAACAACGAAATGCATTGTACCAGCCAACAGGCTGGTGTCTGCTTAGAAACAGGAGCTCCCAGCATTCGCTTAGTGAACGAGACGAACAACTGGTCTGACTGTCTAGAGGAGCGAGTCCTGTGGAGGTAGTACCTCAAAATATGGTGAACATCCACGGTGTGCAACAGTGCTTCACCTTGGTTTGCAAACTCCGGATAATAAACCGGAAGGTTGATGTCCTGGCTAAGGGTCAGCACGGACACCACCTTCGACATAAATTTAGGATTCGTGCACAGATTCACCCTGTCCCTGTGAAAGACTATGTAAGGTTCCTTACACATTAGAGCTTGAAGCTCAGAAACCCTTCGAGCAGAGGTAATGGCTACCAAGGAGGGTCTTCGATGAGAGGAACCGCAGCTCACATGAGGCTGCTGGCTCGAAAAGAGGAAGGGTGAGTTTCTCCAGGACAAAAAGAAGGTCCCAAGGAGGAACGATGTCCCTCTTGGGAGGCCTGATGTGTAAGACTCCTTCAAGGAAGGTTTTGCAGGCATTAAGCTGTGCCAGAGTTTTACCTCCGATAGGGTCATGATATGCAGAGACCACACACATGTGCACCTTGATGGATGAGTAGCTCAATCCTAAGTCCAGAAGGTGATGGAGAAACTCTAGCACGTACCTAGCTGGACAACCCAAGGGATTTAGGACTCTTGGCCGTAGCCCACAGACAGAAGCGTTTCCATTTCACAGTGAACGTGGCCCTAGTGGAAGGCTTCCTCGCTGCAACCAGAATTTCAGCCACCCTGCTTGACACTTCTAGTCTCCCTTCCGCTAGGACTGCAGGAGCCACGCATGCAGGTAAAGAGATTGAAAAGCAGGATGGACAAGAGTCCCCTGTTCTTGTGAGAGCAAGTGGGTGGAGAGTGGCAACTGAACTGGAGGCTCCAGAGACAGTTGCTGGAAAATGGATACCAGATCTGACGAGGTCATAGAGGAGCCACCAGAATCATTCTAGCTCCCTCTGACTGCAATTTGAGCAGCACTCTCTGAATGAGGGGAAAAGGAGGGAAGACGTACAGTAACTTCCCTGTCCAAGAGAGGGACAATGCGTCTCGCCAGAAAACACCAGACCCTGGAACGAGCAAGCAAACATTGTGCAGTTTGGCGTTGCACGGGGATGCAAAGAGGTCCAACTCTGGACAGCCCCAGCGATCGAACAGGTCATCTGCGACATCTTGGAGCAGTTCCCACTCATGGTTTGGAGAGGCAGAGCGGCTGAGACTGTCAGCGGGAACGTTCTAGACTCTGGGCAGATGGACTGCAATGAGGTCCAATCGGTGCTCCACTGCCCAGTCCCACACTCTCATGGCCTCCCTACAAAGGGGGCACAAGTGAGTTCCCCCTTGTTTGTTGATGCAGAAGACTACTGGTGTATTGTCTGTCTGCACCAGGAGAGGACCTGGTGAGAGCTGGTCTCTGAATGCGGTTAACAAATTCAACACTGCTCTCATTTCCAGAACACTGATATGTAGAGAGCTCTCTGAGACAAACCAAGACCCCCGGGTCCTGTGATCCTCTAAATGAGCCCCCCAACCTGACAAGAGAGGCATCTGTGGTTAAAGTCTGAAGAGGGGAGGGTCTCCGGAAAGGAACTCCTCCCACTAGACTGTCGTGACGGAGCCACCATTCGAGAGAACGATGAACCGCCCGAGAAATCCGGATTCGGAGATCAAGATCGTCCACCGATTGGTCCAACTGAACCCTGAGGTGCCATTGTAGAGTCCGCATATGGAGTCTGGCTAAGGGTACTATGGCTAAGGCCACCACCATGTGTCCCAAAAGCTGCAGGACCACCCGGGCAGGGGAGGAGGGGGTCCTTTGAAGCCCGCTGGCCAAATCCTGAACGCAGTCTGCCCTGTCTGGAGGCAGAAAAGCTCTCCCCTGTCCAGTGTCCAGGATAACCCCGATGAACTGCAGCCTTTGCATTGGCCAGGGGTGCGACTTCGGCCAATTTATTGTAATGCCCAGGGAGGAAAATAGAGCCTGCATCTCTCTTAGGGTGATTAGGAGCTCCTCCTCTGACCAAGCGTAGAGGAGCCAATCATCCAAGTTAGGGTAGACGAAGAGGCCGCTCCTGCGGAGAGCCACTGCCGCTACCACCGCTAGGCATTTGGTGAAGACCCTGGGGGCTGAGGAAAGGTCGAAGGGGAGAGCCCAGAATTGGTAGTGCTCGTCTCTGATGCTGAATAGCAGAAACTTTCTGTGGGACTTCAGGACCTTGATATGCATGTAGGCGTCCTGCATATCTAGGGAGCACAGCCAGTCCCCTTGCTGAAGCAGGAGGAATAGGCCTGCCAGGGTGACCATCCGAAACCTCTGGTATTTTACTGAGAGGTTGAGCTGGCTCAGGTCCAGAATTGGACGAAGATCTCCCGTTTTCTTCAGAACGAGGAAGAATCGGGAGTAGTAACCTTTCTCTTTCTGGGCTTGTGGAACCTTTTGAATGGTTCTTTTCTCTAGGAGCTGTTGAATCTTGGCTTCTAGGAGAAGGCTGTGATCCGTTGGACAACATGACGGGGGGGGGGGTTGTCTGCCGGGATAGTGATGAACTCTATCATGTACCCTTTCCGAATGGTATCCAGAACCTATTGGTCTGCAGTGATACTGGACCATTCGAGCGGGTAAAGCACAAACCACCCTCCTACCTTCTCGCTCTGCCTGTCTGCTAGGGGAGGAGGGCAGCAGAGGGAGTCAGGCTGAGGGGGTGGTGGGGAACTGGGCCCTAGGAGTTTTGGGCTGCTTGGGGCCCTGGAAACCTTGAGGGGCAGGATGACCATGCCTCTTGAATCCCTTGCCATGGGACTGCTTGCTCCCCTGAGCCTGCCCTTGACCTCTACGAAAAGGGCACCGGCCGGGTTGCTGAGGCTGGGTTTGTACATGCGGTGTATGTCAGCCACCGCTTTCCCAGACTCCTGTAGTTGTTTTACCATTTGTTTAACTTCGGGGTCGAACAAAATGGGACCCTGAAAAGGAGAATCTAGGATGGACTCTTGCAAGTCCGGCTGGAAGTCCGAAAGCCTAAGCCAAGACTGCCATCTCATACAGATTCCGGAGGTGGCTTCCCTGGAGGCCATGTCTACGGCGTCATGCGAACACCAAAGAGCATGTTTGCCCACATCCAGACCCGACTAGGCACACGCTAGAATTTTTTGTTTGGAATCGGAGTCGGGCACAGCTTCCACGAGGTCCACTGTCTTACTCCACAGTGACTGCTGATATGTGATCATGTGGGCCATAAAGTTCAATGACCTGATGGCTCTATTGGCCGAGGAAAAGATTTTACAACCCCAGGCATCAAACTTCTTGGAGACGGGATCGGGAGGTTGGGAACTCAAATGTTTTGGTTGAGACCCCCTGCCGTGGGCAGCTGTGAGAACCAATGAATTGGCCTTTGGCTGTTCTGCCAGGAAGGGATCAGACTGGGGGGCTTACAGAGTCTGTCCACCTTCCTAGGGACTACCGGGATGGAGGATGGAGTCCTCCAAGTCAGGTGTGTTACATCCTGAAATGGTTCCACAAATGGTGGAATCACTAAGGGTTTGGGTTCCTTCTCCCTGAGGAACTTGGTCAGGCATTTACGTTTTGGGTCCAGATCCTCTGTGTCCCACTCATATATAGACTGGATGTGAAGCATAATGTCCAAGAAGGAGGGATTATCTGGAAGGGACTGTGGGGAATTCTTAGGTTCCGGGGAGGGGGGAAGGAATTCCCCATCTGCGAAGTCTGAATCCTCGTCATCCTCATCCGAGGAGGACGTAACAGGAGGGGTGGAAGGAGATGGAGATGAAGGCCATTTCCTTCTCTTCCCTTTGGAATATGGACTTGGGCGCTCACCCTGGCTTCCCTGAGATTCTGGGGGGGACCCCATGGGTGGCGGTGGAGGGACTATGTCTGGGGGTCTGTACAGGAGGTCCCCTTTCACAGTATTCCACCAAGTGGTGAACAGACTACTAATGTCTGCTACCGGGATGACCGCAGGGGCTGGCATCAGGTCTGAGGGACCGGGCGTCAGTTCCTTAGGAGTGGGCATCTAGGGTTCTGGCTCGATGGGCGTCAGGTCCGGGACCCCGGTATCAGTAGGCTGGCGACCATTATCGCTTTCGTCTGGAGGGGCATCCGGTGTGGCCTTATCAGGCGTCTGGTCCCTCGGAGGAGGGGTGGACTGCTGGTCCTCATCCGGCGACAGCCCTGTGTCTGGCATTGGGGAGCGGGACAACAGGGTAGGCTACCAGCTAAGTTGGCGCTGGTCTGAAGGAGGGCGCACCTTAGCCTGAGGGGGAAGGCGTCTGAGCCCGGGCGACCTCCTGCCTACTGGAGGGTTCTTCTGCCCTTTTTTGCATCTCGAAGAGCTGAGCCTGTCAGAGGCCCTGGGCATGCTTTCCTGGGTCGACCCTGAGGATTTAAGAGGTCGATGAGTCAGGGAACAGTGGTGGTGTCCCGACAAGGCCGACTTCCGGCGTTTGCCATGGGAAGAGGCGGGAGTGGACTTAGTCGTGCAGGAGGGTTTGGACGGCTGGGCCAGAACCAAACCTGATCTCTTACTGGAGGACGATGAAAACGGCACCTGCTTCACTGGCGACCTGGGGCAGGATTCAGACCTGGCCTGATCCTTTTCCTTGTGGTGATGCTTCCCCCCTGAAGACCTGGCCTTGGGTGGGGAATCACTGGCAGGAGAGGATGAGCTGGCCCCTGATCCACGCTGCATGGCCGCAAGTTTTTTCTCTAGGAGGAAGGTCTTGAGAGCGTGGGCCCTTGTGGCGCGAGTCTTCTGATTGAATTTCTGACATTGTGTGCAGGCGTCAGGCTGGTGTTCCAGATCTAGGCAGAGGAAGCAGGCCACGTGGCCATCTTTGGCCAGGATCTGCTTCCTGCAAGCACGCTGACTTTCACCGCGGTGGTGAGGGCGACAACATAAACAAGACGATGATTAAATAGAATTCTAAAGAATAACGACTGATTTAATGTTCGATGGCTGTCTACTGCTAAGAGAGGCGTCCGTGGAGCCGAACTACGCGGATTGACAGCAGGAAAAGAACTGGGGTGGCGCCAGAGGACCGCCCCCTTTTATACCATGTCTGACGTCGGGCAGAGCTGATGTCGGGGGCGGTCCCATGTCTCAGATTGGTAGCTACAAGTTTTCCGTGGGGTCCTGACACCTGACGGCTTCAGTCCTAATAGTATTACCTGCTGCAAGAGCTCCACCCTCGAAGACAGATCTGTAGTTATGACCACACTAGGACACCACTGTTGGAAAGGGACCCCCCCCTTCCCTGAGGTTGTCCCCCCTCTTTCCACCACTCCAGTGCTTGGAGAAGAGTTTTTGTGACTGGTACCAGATTTGAAAGTGGATCCCCTTCTCTGGGATGAATGAGTTCTGAGATGATACTGTATATCTGTCATTTGAAATCTGGCACCTGGCACCACTGCTGTGGTGAGGTCATATGGCCTAAAAGGCCAAGAAAACATCTCGCTGGCCTAGGATGGCCGGGAATTAGGGAGCCTGCTAGATTCTGAAGGTTTTGCAACCTTTCCTAAGAGAAGAGCTCTTCCCTGAAGGGTGTCCAGCTCTGTACATATGAACTCCATGGATTGAACTGGCTGTGTCTGGGATTTCTGTGGGTTTATGAGGAACCCTAGGGACTCCAGAGTTCCCTGAGCGAGTTGAAGGTACTCTCTGATCTGCTGGGAAAAACTTCCTACAATCAGCCAGTCATCCAAGGAGGAGAAAACAGACTCCTTACTTCTGAGATGGGCTGCGACTACAGCTAGGCATTTTGAGAATACTCTTGGGGCCGAGGAGAGCCCAAAAGGGAGCGCTGACAACTGGTAATGCCCTCAGGGTGGCTGGAACCTTAGATACTTCCTGTGAGTGATTCGGACTGGAACATGGAAGCAAGCATCTTTCAGATCCAGGGAGGCCAGCCAGTCATCCTGTTGCAGAGAGGGAATCACTATAGAGAGAGTGACCATCCTGAACTTTGGCTCCGCCAGGTACTTGATCAGGTATCCGAGATCCAAAATGGGTCACCATTCCCCAGTCTTTTTCGGGTGAGGAAGGATCTTGAATAAAAGCCATTCCTCCACTGAGAGGGAGGAACTTTTTCTACTGCATTTGTTCATAACAGCTTCCTGACCTCTAATTCGAGCAGAATTTGTTTCTGCTGGAGTTGAAGGTAAGGATTTTCTGTGAACCTGCAGTTTTTGGACTCTTTTGAACTGTAGGGAGAGCCCTTGGCTGACCATCTCCAAGACACATCTGTCTATGGTGACACTTTGCCATGTTTGGAAGTAGAGAGCCAACCGCCTTCCAACTGGTAGTGGATTGGCGACCGGGGCAAGGTAGTCGGGGCTTCTTTGGGGTTGCCCTTGTGGCTGGGAGTGAGTCAGTCCATCTGGGCACTTGTTTGCCCCTGCCCCTGAAGTAACTCCTCGTCTGAGGGTACTCCATAGGCATGAGAACCTGATAGTAAGCTCTGGGGTAAAATCCCCTTCCCCTGCCTCCCCTTCCTTGGGACCTATAGGAGGTACAAGCCTTTTTCTTAGCGGAACCGCTCTTGTAGGTGGCCTTATACTCTTGCACCTTCTTTATGTAAGCCTCAGTCTTGTCACAAAATAATGAATTATCCTCACAGGAAAGTCCATGGCCTTGGCCTGTGTGTCTGGGGTCAAACTAGTGGCTTATAGCCATGGAAACCTTCTCAGGGCGATGGCTAGAAACATAAATCTGAATGCCGAGTCACTGGTGTCCACTGCCATGTGAAACTGGTAATTGGTAGCGTCCAGTGCTACCCTGACAGTGTCTACTATGTCGTGCCCCACATCACCAGTGACCTTATCACACATGGCCAAGACTGAATTCCAGAGGGCTCTCTGATATTGAGCAGTGTAAGCCATGTAAGTAGCCTGCCTCAAGAGGAGAGAGGCTACCATGTAACCTTTCTTGTCCGCTTTTCCTGGAATCCTTGTCAGGAGGATGAGAGGACAGCAGAACCCTGGCTTTATCACAGGCAGCCGCCTGGACGACCCCTTCATCACTGGGATGGGAGTAAAGGTATTCAGTGTTGGTTCTGTCTAGCTCGTATTTCTCTTCCATCTTCTTGTCCACCCCTGGGACTGAGAAAGGAGTTTGCAAGATTTTCAGGGTTGCTGTCCTAAGGGACTTATGGACAGGCAACAGAAGCCTTTTAGTGGGAGCTAGCCCCATAATTTCTAGGAAATCAGCTTACTCTTCAGACTCTTGGGTGGTGGGGTCGAGAGTGTCAACCATCTGCCTGATGAAGGTGTAGTGAGAGGTACAGTGCTCTGGTCCCCAGGGAGGGGAACAGAATCGGTGTTCAGGAGAGACCTCCGGTTCTAATCAGTTCCCCATCATCTTCCTTTTCCACCTCTTCCATTTTGCTATAACACTCAATACCCTGGTCAATGGGAACCAGGGCATCAGGTGGCAGCTGGAGGGGAACGTGGGTAGCCACAGGGAGACCCAGCAACTGCAGGACCTGAATCACCGGAGGGGGGGCTTCAGCAGTGTCCTTTGCAGAGAGAAATTTTGTTTTGTCTACTGAGAGCTCCCTTGCTTCTTCAGTGGGAGGTGCAGTGGTATGTTTCTCGTTTTGTTTTCGCCTAGCGGGAACTGTGTCTGAAGCCTGCTCCGCAGGTCTCTTGTGCTTATTTTGGCCAGTTTTGTCAGAGACTTTACGATCTGAGGAATCCTTAGAGGGACAGTCCTTTGATTTGCTATGAAAAGAACCCTCCTCTAATCACTTACGTGAAGAGGAATACTGAGAAGCCATTTCTTCTGGGTTTTTTTTGGCCATTTTCGTTATAATTTTAGAGCAAAACCTACTGAAAAGCTCACAGTCCCAGGAACTGAGTCGGGACCAGAGAAAAAATACAAAATTAACAAATGTTCTTACTAGCTAACTAAATACACTAACTAAAAACAGAAATAAAAAAAATGAAAGTACTTATGAGGAAAAAGTTCAAATAAACAGACTTTAAATGAAGTTGCCATGAAGAGATCTCCGGGGCATCTTCCTACTACAGGAGGAGAAGAAAAAATTACTCACCAAAGTAATGCTGTTTCTTCTAATGGAGTCTTGCCGTATTCTGACAATATGCAGTTATCACCAGCACTTGAACTGCCCCGGAGAGGAAAGAGTTAACTCCATGCAGGAGCATAGAACGTTGAGCTCAAGCTCGGTTTTCAAACCTCTGTCTCTGGTACTTACCAGTGTAACCGTCAGATTCTTTACAAGCAAACTAAGTACTAAAAATGGAAATTGTTTAACTGTACAGCCAAAAAGGCAACAAGCTGGGCCCAAAGACTCAAGTCGAGAACCCAAGAAATAAAGGTAGTGACTATATATATATTTAACATAAAAACAACAATAAAACCACCACACCACCCTTAAGAGGGAAGGTACAAGGTACACCCCTGGGGTGCAACACTGTACCTACCAGCCCATTTCCCCAAAAACTAGGTTGTGAGAGGGGAGGCAGGGTGGGAGGTCAGAATACAGCAAGACTCCATTAGAAGAAACAACATTACTATGGCGAGTAATTTTTTTCTTCAAACAACACGAAGTCTTGCTGTATTCTGACAATATGCAGACTACCAAGCAGATCCCCCAGGAGGTGGGAATGCAGAACCTACTTTGGGAACAAGCTCTGCAGTACTGCTGTACCAAACCTAGAATCACTCCTAGCCTGGATGTCCACAGAGTAATGCTTGGTGAACGTATGGACTGTTTTCCAGGTGGCTCCTTTAATGATTTCTAGCAAGGGTACATCTCTGACAGCAGCCAGAGAAGCAGCTGTACCCCTAGTCGAGTGAGTCCTCAGGCCTGAAGGGGGTGCTTTGCCCAATTTGTCATAGCAGAATTGTATACAAGAGACAATCCACCTGGCAATAGTTCTTTTAGTAGCAGGCTTACCTTTCCCCACTTCACCATAAGAGAGAAATAATTGAAGACAGTCATTTCTGCGTGCCTTAGTATGCTCTATGTAGTAACTAAGTGCCCTTTTTACATCCAAACTGTGTAACCTTCTTTCCCCTGAAAAAAAGTGGTCAGTGAAAAACACAGGCAGAGAGACTGGTTCAGATGAAAATCTGACACCACTCTTGGTAAGAACCTCCTATTAGTTCTCAGGACCACATTATCCCTATGGAAGGCGTTGAAGTCAGGTTCAACTGACAGGGCCTGTTATTCACTAATCCACCTGGCAGAAGTAACAGCTACCAGGAACAACTCTTCAAGAGCCAGGCCTTGAGGATGAGAGACTAGAGATTGGGGTACCAAATTCTCCCGAGAGGAGGTTAGGAGATTGTGTCTCTTGGGAAGAGACAGGGGAAGTGACACTGCCAGAGACAACAGCAGAGGATACCAAAGCTGTCTGGCCCAATCTGGAGCCACCAGTATCACCGTACAGGGTTGAGATCTGATCTTGATTAGAACTCTGAACAACAGGGGGAAGGGAAGGAAGGCATAGATGAACCTGCCCTTCCAATCCAATATGAGAGCATCCAGAGGAACAGTCCCTGGGACTGGAGGTCTGCAGCAGAACTGAGGAAGTTGGTGATTGTCCGGTGCTGCAAAGAGATCTACCTCTGGAGTGCCCCATCTGTTGAAGATTACATTCAGGATGGGAGGATCCAGGGACCATTCGTGATGTCCCTGGGGGGATTCTGCTCAGAGCATCTGCCAGTACATTGTCCTTCCCTAGGAGATGAACTGCTGTCAGAGAAGCCTGAAGGGAATAGGCTAGAGACCACAGTTTCATGGCCTCCGTGCACATGGCCGTGGACAGAGTGCCTCCCTGCTTGTTGATGTACCACACTGTGGTGGTGGTGTCTTTCCTGACCTGCACCACCTTGCCTCTGACTGAGTCAGAGAAGGCCTGAAGGGCCAGGAAGACTGCCCTGAGTTCCAGCAGATTGCTATGAAGGAGAGACTCTTGAGAAGACCAAACCCCCTGAGCCGTGAGGGCTCCCCAGCCTAAGAAAGAAGCATCTGTGGTTAGGACTACTGAGGGGACTTGAGAAAGGAATGGGACACCTTGTCTGAGATTGTCCTGATCCAGCCACCACTAGAGAGCTTGGACCACACACAGTCTGAGTCACTGGAACCAATTTGGTGAGAGAGTCTTTTTTTCTGAGACCAAAAGGACCTTAGGTGGAACTGAATGTCCCTCATCTGAAACCTGGCTCCTTGTACCACTGCAGTGGAAGCTGCCATGTAGCCTAGGACTTGAAGAAACTGCCTTGCTGGGCGAGAGACCAGAGGTCGAAAAGAGGAAGCGAGATCTGTAAGGGCCTTTACCCTTGCTAATGGAAGGAGCGCTTTGCCTGGACAGTATCCAACTCTATTCCTATGAAAGTAAGAAGTTGTACTGGTTCAAGAACTGACTTTAGAAGATTAAGCACAGAGAATTGAGCAAGTTTTGACTGATTTGTAGAGCTGACTTGACCTGGTCGGAGGACTGTCCTACAATGAGCCAGTCGCCCAGGTAGGGGAAGATGGAAACATAGAATTTGACGGCAGATAAGGACCACTTGGCCCACCTAGTCTGCCCATTTCCCTACCTGATGGATAAGCTGCAGACTCTATAGTTATTTAACAGCTTACTTCCGCCTACCCCCCACTAGAATTGCCTTATGCCTGTCTCATGCATTCTTGAATTCTCCCACTGTTCCAGACTCCACAACCTCCTCACGAAGGCTGTTCCATGCATCCACAACCCTCTCTGTGAAAAAATACTTTCTAACATTACCTCTGAGCCATCCCCATCTTCAAATTGTGTCCCTTGTTCTTGCACATCTCTTCTTCTGAAAGATACTACCCTCTTGTACTTTGTTAATTCCCTTGAGATACTTGAAAGTTTCTATCATGACCCCCCCCCCTTTCCTCAAGGGTATACATATTAAGCTGCTTTAGTCTCTCCTCATATGTCTTCTGGTGCAGACCCTGCACCATTTTGGTCGCCCTCCTCTGAACAGCCTCCACTCTATGTCTTTGCGGAGATGGGGTCTCCAGAATTGCACGCAGCACTCCAGATGGGGTCTCACTAACTATCTGTACAGAGGGATAACAACTTCCTGTTTTCTACTGTTGATGCATCTCCCTATGCATCCCAATATCCCCCAGCCCTCCTTACTGCCTCCTCACATTGCTTGCCACCTTTAGGTCATCTGATATAATTACTCCTAGGTCTCTTTCGATTTTTGTTGTTATTAACTCACCCCCCATTGTGTACTCTTCCCCTGGGTTTTTGTTTCCCAGATGCATTACCTTGCACTTCTTTGCACCGAATCTGAGCTGCCACATATTTGACCATTCCTCCAACCTTGCCAAGTCCTTTTCATTCTTTCCACCCACCCTGTGTATCAACCCTGTTGCAGATCTTTGTGTCATCTGCAAAGAGACATACCTTTCCTTCCAGGTGCTCTCCAATGTCACTTATAAAGACATTAAAGAGGATCGGTCCCAGTACCAAACCCTGTGGTACCCCGCTAGTTACCCTCCTTTCTTCACTGTGGACTCTGTTTACTATTACTCTTTGCGTCCTGTTGTCCAGCCAGTTTTTTATCCAGGCTACCACCTTGGGACCCAGTCCAAGGCTGGCTAACTTGTATATTAATCTTCTGTGTGAGACTGTGTCAAATGCCTTGCTAAAATCCATGTAGCTCATATCCACAGCTCTTCCCTGGTCTACTACTTTGGTCACCCAGTCAAAGAAATCTATTAGGTTCGGCTGACATGACCTTCCTGCTGTGAAACCATGCTGCCTTGAGTCCTGTGCCCCACTGACCTCTAGGTACTCAACAGTTCTTTCCTTCAGAAGTGATTCCATCATTTTCCCTAACACTGAAGTCAAACTAACTGGTCTGTAGTTTCCAGCCTCTCCCCTCCTCCAGTCCTCAGGTACCACCCCATCCTCCCATGATTTGTTAAAGAGAGTAGTCAGTGGTGTTACTAGTTCTACCCTTAGTTCTTTTAGAATTCTTGGTGAATCCCATCAGGCCCCATTGCTTTGTCCACCCTCAGTTTCAAGAGTTCTTTCAAAACCCTTTCTTCTGTGAATGGACTGGTATCAACCCCCATTCAGAGTTTCTCCCTTGTTTGGTTTAGGTACCTCCCTCCTCTTCCATTGTGAATACTGAGCAGAAATATTCGTTCAGTATCCCTGCTTTTTCACTGTCACCCTCTGCCCACATTCCCTCCCCTTTATTAAGTCTCTGTATCCCTCCCTTGGTCTTTCTTCGCTCCCTAATGTACCTATAAAAGGTTTTATCCCCCTTCTTAACAGAGTTGGCTATCTTTTCCTCAGTTTGTGCCTTTGCTATTCTGACTGCCTTCTCTGCCTCCTTCTGCTTTAACTGATAAAGTTCTCTGTCCTGCTCCTTCTGTGTTTCCTTATATTTCCTGAATGCTGTCCTTTTCTCCTTAACCATCCCTGCCACCTCTTTTGAGAAATATAGTGTTTTTTTCCTTTGTTTTGTTGATTTACTTCACACAAAGGCTTGCTGCCTCTGCGATGGCTGTTTTGATTATTCCCCATTGTTCCTCCACCCCTCCTTCTTGCCCGTTTGCTAGTGCTTTTCTGAGGCACTCTCTCATTTTCCCAAAGTCAGCCCTCCTAAAGTCCAATACTCTTGCTTTTGTATGGCTTGACTCTATGGCTGTGTTTATTGTGAACCACACTGTTTGGTGGTCACTTGTTCCCAGATGGCTACCCACTTCTAAATCTGAGATCCTTTCTCCTTCCCCATTCGAGAGTACCAGGTCTAAGATTGCTCCCTCCCGAGTAGGTTCCAAAACTAGCTGTCTGAGGCATGCCCCCTGTAGGGCATCAAGAATAACCCTGCTCTTGGATGTGCCTGCAGCAAAGGTGCTCCAGTTAACATCTGGCATATTCAGGTCCCCCATTAACAATATCTCCCCTTCTTCTGCCATTTTAAGGATGCCATCTATCATTTCCTTGTCCATTTCCTCTCCCTGAGATGGGGGTCTGTACACAACCCCCATGCAGATTGTGGTGCCAATTCCTGTCTCCAGGGTGACCCATAGTGACTCATCAACTTCCTGTTTACTCTTTAGTTCTGTTGCTTTAATCCCTTCCCTTATATAGAGAGCTACTCCTCCTCCTCCTCTTTTACCCACCCTGTCCCTCCTATAGACTAATGGATATACACTGCCTTCTGAGAAAGGCAACTACTACTGCAAGGCACTTTGTAAACACCCTTGGAGCTGATGTTAGGCCGAAGGGCATGGCCCTGAACTGATAATGTCCTGAAGGAAACTCGAACCTGAGGTACTTTCTGTGGGAGTACCTGATAGGAATAGGAAATAGGCATCCTTGAGGTCCAGGGATGCTAGCCCATCTCCTGGCCTTAGAGAGGGAAGAATTATTCAGAGAGTCACCATTTTTAATTTTCATTTTGTGATGTGTTTGTTCAAATACCTTAAGTCTAGGATGGGTCACCACTCCCCTGTCTTTTTCTGGGGCACAGACCTTTGCCCTGTGTTGAGTAGGAACTTTCTCTACAGCTCTGAAAGCCAGTAGAGAAGAAACCTCTGCCTCTAGAGCAATGGTTCCTGAGATGGTTGCAGGTGGAAAGGACCTGACCCTCCTTTTTGGGAACCTTTTGAAATTGAGGGCCAGCCCCTTGCTTACTACCTCCAGGACCCACTTGTCTGAGGTAACAGACTTCCAGGCCTGGAAGTAGTATGCCAGCCTGCCTCCTACTGGAATGGGGGAGTCTACCTGGGCTGACACATCAGGGTGTCTGTTTAGCAGGAGCCTTGGACTGGAAAGAGGATGTAACCTGCTCCTCCCCCTCCTGCCTCTCTCTCGAAATAACTCCCTCTGTGGAAAGGAAGAGAAAGCCTGAGCTTGGTAAAAAGGCCTGTGGAAAGGCCTGCCCCTGCCCCAGACTGCTGCTTCTGAGGAGTGGCTTGCCTCTCTTTGGCCTGTGCACTCCTGTAGGTGGTCCTGTACTCATCCATTTTCTTCATGTAAGCCTCCGACTGCTCCCCAAACAGAGAGTTACCCACTACAGGGAAATCCATGGCCTTAGCCTGGGTATCCTGCGAAAGACTAGTACATCTGAGCCAAGCATGTCTCCTGAGAGACACAGATGTAGCCATGACTCTTGATGCCACATCACTGGAGTCTACATCAGTGTGGAATTGTACTTTGGATGCCTCAATTCCACCAGCAGCCACCTCCTCCAGCTCTTTGATTAGCTAAGGGGAGGCCTGTTTAGCCAACTCCAGAACCATATCCCACCTGGACTTCTGGTACCTGGCTGTGTAGGCCATATAGTTAGCCTGCCTGAGTCCCAAAGAGAATGCCAAATACCGTTTTTTTTGCCATGGCATTCACCTTCCTGGAGTCTTAGTGTGGGGTGTGTGAAGCCAAAGGAATATTAGCCCTGGCACGGGCTGTAGCCTGCACTACCCCAACATGGCTAATATGACTATATAAAAACTCTGTACCTGAGCCTGATAACATGTACCTCCTGTCCATTCTTTTATCTACAGGAGGTAAGGAGTTAGGAGTTTGCAGTATCTTTTTTGTCTGTTTCCCCAAAAATTTGTGAAGAGAGACAGACATTCTTTTGGACTCTGGGATGTCCATCATCAACAAAATCAGGCTCTTCCTCCTCAGCAGCTTCCACCATTGGGAGCTGGAGGGTTTCAGCCACTTTCTTGTAGAACAAGAAATGGGAATGGGACTCAGAAAGCCTGGGGGGGGGGGGAGACCACATTAGAGGGTCTGTCTGGGGAGATGTCCGGTACAATGGGCATATCCAGACCTTCAAAATCATCATCTTCATCTTCGGGATACTCTTCATCTCCCTCCCACTCCACATCATAGTAAGCATCTGGATCATAATCCGATGGAGTCGGATCCGACCGAAGTGACCGCCTAACCAGCAGTACCAGTTCAGACGGAAGCGGGCGGAGCGACTGAACTATACTAATCACTTTGGCTATTTCATCAGTGGTTGGAGTACGCGGTGCTGGATCCGAACCAGCTGACTTCCTTTTCGCCGGAACCGACCCCTCAGAGTCGGAGCTCCTTTTGCCCCGAGGAGATATCGCCCAGGTCAGTGGGCACCTCCTCAGGTTCGGCACCAACCGAACCGGGCTGGCCATCCAGATCTACGGACTTCTTGGCCTCCCTTTCCTTCAGTCTACTCAACCTTTTTTCCAGAGTGGCTTTAGGAAAATTCTTTCAAATTTGGCAGTCTGGTTTGAGGTGGTCAAACCCCAAACAGTAAACACAGATGAGGTGGGGGTCAGCCTTGGCAAAGGCCTCCCCACACTCAGTACAGTGTCGAAACCCAGTGGGACCATTTTTTTTTCTTGGGTTTCTCAGACATGGCCACTCTAACAAATTACCCTTAATAGCTTTTAAGCCAGGTAATAAATCCCCTATCAGTTACCAACCGTGCTACAGGCTGTGAGGGAAAACAAAAACAGAAAAAGTCTGTTTTCTTTATGTTTTTTTTTTTAAACCGATAGGAACCGGAACACCACACTAAATCCCAGAAAACACAAATATACACAAAAGGTCGGTTTCCAACCGGACCGACCAATTAGTGTCAGTGGCTCAGCAGGTAGCACACTCGCCTCTGAGGCCGGGAGATCAGAGAGCTGTGGGTTCAGTTACCACATCTGGCACTTGGGTTAATATACCAGTACTGACACTGTAGTGCAGCATGAGAGGGGTGCTGCATTTCTGAGGTGCCATCTTTCGGATGAGACGTTAAACTGAGGTCCCATCTGCCTGGATTGGTGGTAGTTCAGGTGGATGTTAAAGATCCCATGGCACTTATCGAAAAGAGTAGGGGAATTTCCCCGGTGTCCTGGCCAAATTTCCCTCATTCACTAAAAATACCACCAACAGCTTAATCTGGTTCAAGATCAGTTGCCATTCACCTGTATCCCCCTTCCCCAAGTCATGACTGAAAATAGGCAGGATTTGTCTAGTGCGCTTACGTGGTCAACGAAAACTAAATAAATAAATAAACAAGAAACTGATGAAAAAACAATTTCCACAGAAAATAAGTAAAATTAAGTCACCACATATCTACCACACTACCTGTATCATAGACAGAGGCTGAAAATACGAAAAATAATAAAGCAGTTTAAAAAAACGAACGCTTTTTTAAACGCTACCAAACCGAGCAGAGAAGAAATCTCCGGAGTGACTTCACTGTTAGGCGGAGTAAAGAATCTGACGGTTACACTGGTAAGTACCAGAGACAAAGGTTTGAAAACCGAGCTCAAACTCAACGTTCTACGCTCCTGCATAGAGTTAACTCTTTCCTCTCCAGGGCAGTTCAAGTGCTGGGGCTAACTGCATACTGTCAGAATACAGCAAGACTTCATGTTGTTTGAAATTAATCTGACGTTAGCCTGTAGAATGCAGCAGCACCTAGAGGCAAATATCTGAAACACGTTCTAGTTCCAGTTCAACATTCTCTAATTCACATAAGTTCCACTCTCCAGTGCAGTTGAACTGACAAGGCTAACTGCATTAGTTAAGCATACGGACGGATTCCTGGGGTTTGAAACTAAAGCATACAGAGGGATTCGAAACTTAATGACAATCATTTTTAAAGGAGAGTTGTATGTTAATCAGCAATACTGGTTTGACTTTGAGCATCTATTTGAAATTTATTCCAAAGAAAATGCCAATATATGAGAAAGATCTCTTTCTTAGGGATGTTTTAGCTACAGGTACTTAAGACCACTTGACTGGCTTCTCAGACTTAAGCTTGATTCCGTAAGTTATATCAATATTCTTGTGTCAATACTACCAGAGGGATTGTTTTAACAAAATAACACCATTAGTGGGGGCGCAGGCCTTTTAACGGATTAACACCATTAGTGGGGAGGCGTCATTTTAACAGAAAAATATCATTAGTTGGGGTCGTACAGAACAACACCATTACTAAGGGCGTTGTTTTAAAGGAATAACACCATTAGTAGGGTTATTCATTTCTGATGAGTCTCTTACACAATGGTACACTCCTTCAGTAAGAGAAAACAGTAACAAACTCAAAAGCAAATGATGTGCATTTCTTTACCCTTGAAAGGCCTCTCTCTCTCTCTCTCAAGTGGCTTTATTACACAAATGGGGAAGTAATTCACTTATCGCAAACCTGCAAGCCAGGCAGCTTAGCTAACTGCTATATGAGAATGTTCAACTAGCTTCATTCAGTGAGATGGAATGCAAACTGCAAGTTCAAAATCTTAGCATGGCAAGTTTGTTTCCAGACTGCGGCACTCTAGGGCTGTGGCTGCATTTGAGAGGCAGGAAACAAATACTAAAAGAAGGAAGAAGTGCCTCAGTACCTTTGCTCTGTATGTCAGTAATGCTGTTCATACAGCAGAGGAAAAGTGTTAAACTGAGGAGGGACTCTGTGGATACAAAACAAACGCATCTTTTACACTGCTGCATACTGAAAACATTACTCTACCATCATGGATTTTATACAAGTCATTTCCCCAGGACAGCCCAGCTGAGACGTCGTATGTTGTTTTCAGTGGGTCTGACTTCTACCCAATTTTACAGCTTGGTAGACTGAACCACGGGGAGGTAAAGTGACTTGCTTGTGATCACAGTGTAAGTAGCTCTTATAGGATTTGTACCTGGGTCTATATGTTCTCAAGCCATACTCTAGCAATTTATGAAATAATTGTTTGTCTGCATTTATTGATATTCTTGACCATTTCCTACCATTTATTTCTGATGCAATATTAATCTGGCATTACTGATGACCACCTATTTTTATGTTCCATATTAATTATTAATGTTCTATTATGTTTTGATGTACATCTATTTCCTCTGAAATCTCAACTTCATAACATTTAGTAAAACTATGTATGAAGGGTGCTGGCTTATGAAGAAAGTGCCTCTGGATGCAACTTGAGGAGAGAACAAATGGACAGGACTGAGTGTGAGACACTGGAAGGCAGGGCTCTAGATAAGTTTTTTTGGGATGAGTACCTGTACTCCTCATTTTGAAAGTGAGGTGAGTGAAACAAAATTCAGATGTGTACAAATGTCTTGCTAGAGTGGACTGCGGAGTACATTTATTAAAAAAATGTAGTTTTTTTTCCCCTAGATAAGAACTTCAGGTGCCAACAATGCTCCAAATAATGTTGGCAGGTAGGAATTTACTCACCATTTTTAAAACAGTGTGTAAAACAAAAGTGGGATGCATACAAGTGCTGTAAATCTGGCAAAAACTGTTCCTTTTGAATCACCAGTTATGTTATGAAGCACTGTTCTTTGGCGTGTAGAGTATTTACAAATGTCGGGTGAGTACTGATACGCATTAAAAAAAATTTCTGAAGAGTATTTCCTAAAATGAGGTGAGTAAAACAGGCTGGTACACACCTTATCTGAAGCCCTGCTGGAAGGGTACGCTAACCCTATTACTGAAGTCTGAAGTCCTACTTTCAACTGCAAGTGGAGGGAGTATCCCCTTTTTGTGTCTGATCTAGTGTAGGGACGCAAAGGAGAAATCAAAAACTACTCTGACTTAACCACTAGTCCCTTCCACAGTTCCCCAAAGGATCCAACTATACAATCACTTCAATCTGTCCAATCTACAAAATACCTCAAGCGATCTGTGGCAGGGGCGGATTGAATCATTTGCCAGTACAAACATTTCATGTAATAACCCAGTGCAGTTTGAAGCCAGCTGTGCAGCGCAATTGTGTCAACTTCAGGGGATCAAAATTAAGTTTGGAAGGCAACATCTAGTAGACTGTGAAAAAAAAAAAAATCACTGGCCCCACAGGCATTCCACTGGCACAAATGGTGTACAAATTAAGAGTTATCCTTTCTTTTTCAGCCAGCAGGGCTATTTAAAGGACATTTTTACTGCCTTATACAAAGTCTACCAGCAGAATGAGAGGACACACCGTGAAGCTCATGGGTGGTAAATTCAGGGTCAAGGTTAGGACGCATGTCTTCCCTCAGAGGATGGTAAACCTAGGAAGAAGTCAACAGCAAAAACAGTGAACCTGAAAGCAATGCAGGCCCTCAAGGTAAGCCTTGAAAAATTTCTGCTTACAAAGAGAATCACCGGGTACTGCGGGTAGTGGATTGGGTAGGAAATCCCTATAAACTGGAACATGTTTGTAGAGCATACTTATTTCAGTCCTGCCTATGAAGCTGGGGTGATGACCCTTGAGCTCCTTCTGACCTTAAATGACTATGTCACTATATTCACTGCCTGGCTTTTGGGCCAGACTGCTCACCCGGCCGTGACTGGCACCTCAAAAGAAAAAGCATATGCCTTGAGAATACGACCCCTAAAATATTTGCACTCAGTATGAATGGCATAAGATTTTGGGCCTATTAATCACAAGGCAACCTGAACAAGCTGCTCGAACCATTACAACATTTGCCAGCAATAAAGAAACACAGATTTTTTTATGCTACCTGGGCTTTAGCTATACTCTAAGAGGTGACTGCTATACAGTTAACCAAGCCAAAGGCAATAAAATACCCTTCGGAAGACTACAACCACTCTGCGTTCCATAAGATATTCTGGTTTATACTACCACTGTGCCTACTGAAGGAGGAGTTTCCCATTTCTTAGCCCACTCTTCTAGGCAGACAAAAATTGCTCTGAAACGGAGTTTAAGCTTTCTAAGAGGCCCCATCTTTTCTGAACAAGCAACTCAAGATTTTTGAGAACGGAAACATTTTCGGGACCATGTTCCTGAATATAAAGGGTGCCATTTCAAGGAAAGTACTTAGATACAGTGTTCCCCATTCATCAAAACAGTTTGGAGGGCCATCATGCTACTAGGAGCGGCTGCCTTTATTGTTGTCAAGGTCCTGAGTAAGTAATCCATAGCAGACAAATATTTGTAAATCACTGCTATGTTCGATATTTATCTGATCCACACCCTCGCCTGCACTGACTGCTAACTACTGCTCCAGAGTCCCTCAGTATCCGATAGCGTGCTGTGGAAAAGTGTTACATTTTGAATGAGCTATCAGGCATAAAGACATCCCTAGCGGCTTACCCAGTCACACGCATTATCCGAGGGCTGGCCGCGGTGGACTCTGGAACGAGGAGTTAGCAGTCATGGCAGGCAGGGGGTTGTGGGATCAACCAGATAGAAAGTATCAATGAGGACACAGCAGTGATTTAAAAATATTTGCTTGTGTTTTGCTTAATTAGGACCTAAAGGTCCCAGAGCTTTTCTCCAGGGAAACAGAGTTCCCCTAAAATGGTGCCTGTCACTTTAAATAAATTTCATCTCCTTGATTCAGCAGCATTTGCATCAGGGAAGGGGAGGAAGATGGCAGGAGGGAGACTCAGCATACAGTCAGTGACTGTATGCGGCAAGTAAGCAGGGCTCCCAGATCTACAGTGATTCCTGTAGTTTACAGGGATTTGAAGCCATCTACATGGAAAACTGTTCTCATTGACTTGCACTGGTTATACAGAAAAACAAAGAAATCCAGGTTCCATTGGAAATAATGTATTCTAGAGGCAAACACAGGAAAATTGCCATGGAGTTACAAGGAAAATGCCAAATCAATCTGTGAGCACCGAGTAAGTGACCAATGAGAGCCACAGGAGATGGGGGAACAAACCTGAAGTGCAGTGGGTGTCGAGCATCAGAGTCGTGGCGCGAACCTGAAGCCAACTATGCAAACTCAGCCTCCTGTAAGTGACTACCACATGATGACTGTACCCTAACTATGGCTCTGCTTCCATTCACCACCACTCTATATTTCTGGGCAATGGGGAACACTGACAGCCCAGCGATCTAACCCATTTGGTTTCCACCACCTATATGGATAAACTATTCTATCCCTCTACCACCCACTCCATGAAAAAGTACTTCCCAACATCCTTTTCAATCTATCTCCCAACTTCCACCCATGCCTCCTGGTTACGGCACTTTCATTCCTCGTGAACAGATCTCTGCTGTTAACCCTGTTGATTCCCCTCAAGATCTTCTAAGTCTTGATCATGTCCCTTACCCTCTCTCTCCTGGCCTCGAGAAAGTACAGTGGAATCCTGAAAGGAGGAATTTTCAATCTCTGCTACATTAGGCACAGAACAAGCATTCTAAATAAAATTTGGGAATATCACCTGGATCAGAGAGAAAATAGAAAGGGTTCTCTGCTGCAAATTCAGAGATTCTATCCCTCCAACTGCTGCAGGATTGGTTCTAAAGGGTCAGCTAGCAGTACCTGGCACTGATCACCCATTTGTTTAGGTGCAACATCCATGACATCGGGACTCTTATGGTGATCTGGATCACATGAACACCTGGCTAATCTCCGTCAAAGGAACAGTAGGCTTGGATCCTTTTTCATATACCAGGTGCTGGTGTAACTGGTTCCATCTAGTGGAACAATTCATTTCGGAGCATTAACTGGGGTGCATGAATTTGCTGAGAAGCACAGAAACTGGAGTCTCAGTATACCTTCACCTGCATCACTCCACTCATGCGACATGCTGGAAAACTGTCTCTGCACATTTAAATTTACACACGCAAGGCAAAATGTATGCTCCATATGAATTCTGCATCAAACTGCACTTTAATGGTTCACACCACTTTGTGGCATTTTCCTCCAGTAAGTCAGAAGTAAGGACGGTCCCAAGTGATTTCCTAAAACATATTCCTTGTAATCTGTACTATTTATTTATTTAGTTGGATGACCCAGGAAAGGAGGGCTAGCACTAATGATGATTTCGTCTGGGGTGGGGGTGAGAGATACTGGATTAAACTGGCATACTTGAATCAGGTTAAGCTGTTGATGGTATTTTCCATGAATGTCAATTATTGTTGTAAGGACTGCACTCCCATTTTACCTGCTGTATAACTGATTTACCTGACTTGATTATATAAGGCTTTTGTTTCAACCGATATTCCACATTCTGTATTTATGTAATAAATTCCAGATTGCCCTGAAAAAGGAATTCTTGTTTCAGCAGGCCTACAAAGTTATCAAAACCAATAAATAAACTATCATAGTGAATGCAATGCTCCTCCCAGTCTCTGAAGTAGAATTCTCCATTAACGTCGCCGGTCACATCAGGCAACAGCTGCATGCAGGATAAGAGGGCCCTGTGGTTCTGCGCACTGATTGGTTCACATCCCGTGATTTATCATTTCCAACACAGTGTGCAGTGTTAACAACTAAACTGTCAGAAAACCCCAACAATATCCTGTTGCAGGCCTTTTCAGAAATAGTATCTTAACAGAGACACTCATTCCCTGACATTTACTGGCACCACCTTCCAAATTCTGACGGCAGGGGCCCAGAGGCAAAGAACGTGACTGAGGTCGGCATCGAGGGAGAAGGGTGAACCCCTAGAAGTGCTGAGCCAGCGCCAGTCGATGTTGAACAGGCAGAGCCGCCAAACTGATGGCTTATGGAAAATAAGGGCCGAAAACTGTAGGAGCTGAGACATCAGTGAGGCAACAGCACCCAAAGAATCGATGTCGCCAAGGTGAGATTGACGGGGGAGCTGCCAACAGTAGCCCTGTGGGGAAGAAGGTGTGAGAAGCAGAGGGGGCTGCTCCCGATGAGGATGGCCCTGCCACAGCCAACGCACGAAGCGGTGACCGCAAGCAAGCTGGGGAGGACCGGTGCTTAATGCAGTCCTTTTCCCAGTCTTTGTGCTTCCCATTCATTTTGTCCCTGGCTTTGGAGGAGGTCGAGCCCAAGGAAGGGGCTGGGGAAGCAGAGGTACTCTTGGCCTGTAGCTCCTTCTCCATGCGGGTGACCTGCTGCTTGAGTAAGAAGTTTTCAGGGTCTTCTGGTGGTGCCACCTTGTAGCCTGGCTGAAGCAGAGACAGATCTCACAGGCTTGGATGTCGAAGCCTGGGCCTAGGCAGCTGACAAGTGTTATGGTAGCCCTTCTCAGAAATCTTCTTGCTGTAGGCACACCTTCTGAAGAGCTTTTCGGAGATGGAGTTTGGCATACACAAAAGAAAAAATAATTTTAAAATTAAAGTGATGCTACATTAGGGAGAGAAAATGTAAAGAAAATCAATGAAGAAATGGCGGTCGACTGAAGCTGGCAGAATCTCCAAGAGATCCGATGTCCGATGGTCGACTGCAGGAAAAGAACTCAGCAGGGTGTGGGGCTGCCCACTCTTACAGGATAAGGCGACGTCAGCGTATGACGTTGGAGTGGTTGGCCCCCTGGTAGACTGCTAGCTAGAAAAAAGTCTGTGTGGTCCTGGCACCTGGTGGCTATAGCTCCATAGGTGCGGTCTGCTGCAAGAGATGTCCTCGAAGTACGATCTACAAGTTTTGATTACCCCCCAAAAATGAAATTCTAATTAAAAGAAAAATCACTACCGGGAAAATTCCCAGAGTGACAACAGATAGCCTAGGAAATAACACTTAAAAAGTCCTATGTTAAAGTAACACTGGGGTTAGTGGATCAAGCTGACAAAGAAGGCAGTTTCAAAGTTGAGAATTAATGACTTTTGATCCCCATTCACACCACTGCTTGTGAACCTCACACGTTATCTTGTGCCTATATGTGAATATTTACTAGTCTTCTCCACTGACCTGTAAAAACCTTGTGACGTCAGTAATGGCATTTCTGAAGATGTACTCATCCTTCTGGCAGTCGAACCAACCTAGCTTGGTAATGCGCGTGTACAGCTGAATTAATGCCTGGGTCACAAAGGAGGCGAGCTTCGGCCTGGTGGCAAGGTAGTTCAGCACGTAGGTTCCTACAGGTCAGGGAACACAACCACAGATCTGTCATGGCATTGTTACAGCAGGCATAACTGACAGCTGGAAAGTCACTACCATTAGTTTACAGTAAAGAGCAGGCTGCATACTTCAGGTCACATTGCATCTTTCACAAGCTTAAATAACTGGAGATCAGACACTACAATTTGTTTTATGAATCGCAGGGAGAAAGAAATAATGTTACATAACTAGGAATCAAACACAGGCCAAAAAGCATAGTAAGTGCTGCAACTGTTTTTTTTTGGGTTGGGGCGTGGGGGCAAACTTGAGAAAGCCTATGTAAGAATAAAGTCCATCACCCCACTCGGCTACAAGCTGTATAAAATAGTCAACAAGGCCTCTGTGTATTTAAAACTGTCACTATTTATATGGTTTATTTATTTCATTTTGTTGACCGGAAAAAGAGGGCTAGAAATTCTGCCTAATTTGGGGGCGATGAAAACCAACTGAAACTGTGTATTTTTTTTATTTGTGTCTGAACTGGGGACAGTTGGCCAGGACACTGGGAGAATTCCCCTGCTCTTGTCGAGAAGTGCCACTGGATCTTTAACGTCCACCTGAACAACCAGCAGAACAGGTATACAGTATATTGGTTTAACATCTCATCCAAAAGATGGCACCTCAGGAGTGCAGCATCCCTCATGCTGCAATACAGTGTCAGTATGGGGATTTAATCCCAAGTTCTTGGTGTGGAGCTATAACCCACAGCCTTCCAATCTTCTGGATTCAGAGGGGAGTGTGCAACCTGCTGAGCCACTGACACTGACGGTTAAAAAGGCCTTGGTGACTGTTTTCTGTACAGACTGCACTTGAGAATCAAATACAGGCCCCCCAGAATGCCATCAACTTACTCTACCAAAACGAAAATGGCTCTACCAGAACCCTTCAAGGCCATTTCCATTATAGTACAAAATTCTGCCACCAGATATATATTCATGGAAGGATGCGGCTGGTACAGCACTAGCCACCACTAAGTATGGGAAATACAAACTGCTTCGTGATAAAGACAAAAGAAAGTGATCCAACCAGGAGCTGAATCCAGGCTCCCTGGCTCTGGGCTCCCTCAGGCCCACATTGCACAACTGAACCTTGTCCCACAGTGACTTCATACAATAAGAACAAGTGGCAAGCCCAGAGAGCAGAATCTCCTCCCACAGTTATGTCGCTGTATAGAGCACATGGCGAGATCAAAGCAAGCTTCTTCCCATGATGACATCATAATGGAAGAGAACTGTGATGACTTAGAACAGAGTTTCTTCTCATGGGGACATCACAATGGGAGGGAGCCATAAAGACTGAAAGGGTGAGCTTTATCCCATCTCTACTTCCAACCTGGTGTGTACCGATACATCATGTTACAAAAAGGACATTAAAAATCCTGAGACCTTATTGGTCAAGAAACATCACGAGACCATGAATTATTTTCTAATGACCTCCACCCATAATAAATAAAGAACAGTTATGCAAGAACTCACCGTAACAGTAGATCTTCAAGGGAAATATCTTTCATCAGGTCACACCCTCGAACTACTGCCATCAGGCAACAGGATCACATGGAAGCTTTTTCCAAAGCAGTTTACTAGGGGCCGCTCACTCAGACATCATACGCTGACATCGCCTATGATACGTAAGTGTGGGTGGCCTCACTCCCTCCTCAGTTCTTTTCCTGCTGGGGACCATACAACCTCGGCCTCCCACTAGGGATACCGAGGAGATAAAGGAGATGCCCAGCTATGAAAAGGAGGAGGAACAGGAAGCCAAACTGAATATAGAGAGTGAAGGGGGATGGAGGGTGGGATGGCACGACCTAATGAAAGAGATTTATTTATTTATTGAGAAATCGGAATTACAACCTTTGAGCTAAAAGCTCTTTTACAAAGGATCGTCATCAGGACATGGGCAGGGGAACACATACATGAGGAGGTAATCACATAGCAGCCAGTAAGCACTGTCAGACAAAAACTAAGGAACAAGCTGTACAGGATAACAAACTAAATACAATATCAGGCAAAGCATAACATCAAACATAGCAAAGCTCGGTACAGAGTACAATAGGATACAATACCCACAGTGGTGCAGGTAGTAAGACCAGTCTAACATACTATATACAAAATCAGACAGAGCAAACATCAAACAAAGCAAAGCTCGGTGCAGACTACTATAAGAAACTGTACCCAGAATGACGCAGGTATTGAGTACACCAGTCTATGCATGTTATGAGTGAATAGAGGTGGAAGGGGGCGGGGCAGCTGTGGCAGCATCCGACCAGTACACGTAAGGATTACAGTCTTAAAGGGAGTGGGGAGAGAGGGGATAGCAGTGGGGAGCAACTGGTGGTTGGGGGTAAGGGGACAGTAGGGGGCACATCTGGGGGCTGAGACATAAGGGACAGGGAGAGAGCCCACAGATCAGGTAGGAGACAGAATTAGAGGGAGAAGGAAGGCACTGGGGCGTGTTGGGGTGGGAGGGTATGGGGATGGCAGTTGAGGATCGTCTGGAGGGGCGTTGGGAGCAAGGGTGCCAGGTTGATGGGTGGGAAAGGGGGAGGGAGAAGTAAGCTTCTTAGCTCAGCTGGTCAGTAGAGGGTTAGTCCAGGGAATGCCCAGGTGTACTGTAGGCTAGTTCTGGCTAGGTTATGAGTGGCAGTAACAGTGTTCCGTGGGAGAGATAGCATTTCGAAGCTCAAACTTAAAGGGACCAAATCAGGACAGGCTTGTGGTGGAGGGAAGGAGGGAGCTCATATTTAGTCAGGCAGGAGCCCAAACTGCAAAGGCTCTCCTCCCCAGGGTGGTTCTTCGGAACGGGACTGCTAGGGCTTGTTTGGTGACACTTCTCGTGGCATGTTCGGTAGGTGCAGGGGAGAATATAGCTTGGGGGGGTGCTAAACCTAGGAGGGCCTTCTTCCCTAGAAGGCAGGAGTGGAGCTTTATGCGGTCCATGAGAGGAAGCCATTTTTCCTGATATATAGGTCACACGTGTGTGTTAGGCGATCTGCACAGAAGACAAACCGTCAGGCTTTATTGAGGGTTGTGTGAACTCTCTGCAGGCTCATATTGGTGGCTGCGCCATATATCAGGTTTCCGTAGTCCAGGATGGGTAGCACAGTGCTTGTGACAGCCAGGAGCCTGGCCTCAGATGTGAGGCAGAATCTGAGCCTATAGAGGGCCCCTAGTTTCCTGTTTTTCAGCGTTGGTGATATTGCTGATGTGCTCATCGAATGAAAGGGATTGGTCGACTGTGATTCCAAAATACCGGAACAATGACACCTGTTCCAAGGAGGAGTTAAGGCTACAGGCAATTGCAAGTGGAACAGTACTTCTCTTTTGGCAACCGGCAAATACTTTGTTTTTTTTTTTTTTTTGCTGTTGAGCACAAGCATGCTATCTTTGAGTCAATCCTGCAGGTCGTCAAAGCTGTACTGCAACTCCCTAGTGAGAGTCTCTTGGTTGGAATTACGAGAAAAGATGACAGTGTCATCTGCATATAGCAGGATCTGTGAAGTTGGGCAGGCAGCAAGGAGGTTGTCCAAGTAGAAGCTGAACAAGAGCAGGCCTAATATAGAACACTGAGGGACCCCTACTGTGACTTCACAAGAGTCTGAGATTGTGCTGCAGATTTTTACCTTCTGTGATCGCCCAGACAGGCAGCTGGAAAACCAGCTGACCGTGGCCGAGGACAGCCCTAGGCCACTTAGCCTGTGGCCCAGCAGCTGATGGTCCACAAGGCTGAAGGCCTTGGTCAGATCTATGAAGACTGCCCCAACCAAGTGACCCTGGTCAAGAGCTTCATGCACGTAACCAGTGAAGTCAATCAGAGCGGTATCTGTGCTGTGCAACTTGCAGAAGCTGTGTTGCTGAGGGAAGAGGAGGTTATACTTATGCAGGTGGTCCATTAGTTGATCAGCAATGATTCTTTCCAGTGCTTTGGAGAGCGGCGATAAGATTGAAATGGGCCTGTAGTTGGATACTAGAGATCAGTCACCTCCTTTATGCACGGGTGTGACCAGAGTGGCTTTCCAGATAAAGGGGAAGGCGGAGGGATAGGCTAAACAGCTTAGTAATGGGTACAATGACCTCAGGTAAGGCAACATATCAATTTCATGTCAATGTCATCCCCTCCCATCCTTGTTTTCCCCAGGACTCTTGTTATTTATTTTCTGGTTTCTTTGATGGATACCCGGCGGAAGTAGAAGGTTGGGCAGGACTTGGTGCTAGTAGGAGCGGGCAGGTGGTCTGTGGTAGGTTCACCCTCAAAGTAAGTGGCTGGCCTGGGAAGAATGATTGCACTGTAGTCAGTAAACAAAGATATTTACCACTGCCCCTTGAAGATCTACTGTTTATGTAAACAAGTCCTCCTCTTACCCATCACTGTTTCTAGGCTCCTCTCTCCCTTGCTCCGCTTTCCCACAGGAGACTGATCTAATGTGTCTCTTTCATTGTTAAGCTCTGGTTTGGTTCCCTACCCTATCTATCTACCCACCTCACGTCAGCCATGCCCACAACCTACTCTCTATGCCACAGGGACTCGTGCACCTTCTCCATTCCCCGTCCCCACTCCACCACTGGCCAGTCTGCCTTCTCATACCAGCTCCCTCTACTCTGGAACAACCTTCCCTCCACCCTTCGCCTTGCCTCCCCTCTCTCGTACCTCAGAAGTCTTCTGAGACTCCTCCCCTCTCCCCTGAGCCCCAAATTCTCCTAAACCCACCCTCACCCTCTAATGTCCCCAGTGTCTTCCTCTTCATGCTCCCTGCTCTGGATTCACAGGTCTTCTGGGCACAAGTTGATTACCCTCCTGATCTCAAGCTCATTCACTGCCTGCCCCAGGTCCCCTGCTGGAGGCCTCAACGTGTCAATATTTAAACTGCTTATCAGCATTGCATCCTTGCCTAATTAGTGTCTTACCTTTGCATCCATTATACCTAAACCATAATTTATCTATTATAAACTCATATATGGATTGTACTGTAAATGCATTACTCCTGTATGTATCTTGTACCTAGGTCGCACCTGGAAATCAGCCTAGGCTCAGTGTGCCTTTCCTGGTCACCAATTTTAAATAAATAACTCCTTGCGCAACTGCTCTATCTTCTTCAGGGATATCTCTCATCAGGTCACACCTCTAGAACGAGTGCCAAGCAGTGCCGGCAAGCAAAACAGTCCAGGTGGCAGAAGACCAAAGACCTAAGAAAGAAGGCCCTGAAGCACAGCTAGGCCAAAGGCTGCCCTCCTTCTGGAGGCACTGTAGTGCTTTGTGAAAGTGTGGACAGTACTCCTAGTGGCAGCAGCACAGATCTCAGCTGTGGACACATTCCTGAAACAGGCAACCGAAGTGGCCATGCTCCTGCTGGAATGGCCACAAACCACACCAGGAAGTTCCTTACCGTACTTCTTATAACAAAATGTAATACAGTTTGCCAACCATTTGGACAAATGCTGTTTAGAAACTGGAGCACCCTCTTTCCCAGGGGCACAAGAAACAAACAACTGAGAGGACTTTCTGCAGACCTTGGTATGGTGTGTATAGTACCTGAGAATTCTATGCACATCTAAAGAATGGAACAATACTTCCCCTGGATTGGCATGCTCCGGGAAATAAACAGGCCGGTGGACCAACTGATTTAAAGTAAACTCAGACACCACCTTAGGGAGAAACTTGGGGTTAGTACACAAAGTCACCCTGCCTTTCTTGAAAATCCAATAATGCTGCTCACACTTGAGAGCCTGTAGCTCTGAAATCCATTGAGCAGAAGTAATAGCAACTAAAAATTATGCTTTCCACAACAGAAACTGTTGCTCGCAAGACACGGCTGGTTCAAAAGAAGGTAATGTCAATTTCTCCAGGACAAAATTCAGGTCCCAAGTCAGAACCGGATTACGGAGAGGAGGCTTCAGACGGGGAATGCCTCGTGGAAAAGTACGGGTTATGTTTAACTGGGCCACAGTGCGGCCTTCGATAGGCACACAGAAGGTTGAAATAGTAGATACAGTAGGTGGACCTTAATAGAGGAGTTTTGAAAGCCCACATCAGACAAGGACTGGAGGTACTCCAGAACCTGGGTCACCAGACAGGTAAAAGGGTCCAGGAGATGGGAAGCGGCTCAGATGGCAAATCTCCTCCATTTCATCGAGAAAGTGGCCCTGATGAGAGTTTCCTAGCAGCCACCAGGACATTAGCCACCTTCTAAGAGACCCCAAACTGAGCAATGGCTACGTCTTCAGGAGCCATGCATGCAGCTGGAGGGACTTGAGGTCTGGATGACCAGGGTTCCCTGTGCCTGTGTCAACAGGTCCCTGCAAAGAGGTAAGGGAACTGGAGGTGCCACAGCCAATTGCTGCAGTAAGGGAAACCATATCTGATGTGGCCAGAATGCTGCCACCAGAATCAGGGTGGCCTCTTCCATCTGGAGCTTGATGAGCAGCCTCTGTATCCCAGGAAAGGGTGGGAAGGTGTAGAGAAACCTCTCTTTCCAGGAGAGGGACAATGCGTCTCGCCAGAAAACTCCAGGCCCTGGATCTAGCAAGCAAAAATTCGGCAGTTTTGCATTGAGTGGGGATGCAAAAAGGTCCAACTCTGGACGATCCCATCTGTCGAACAGGTCTTCCATGACCGAGGTGAGCAGCTCCCACTCATGCATATTGGACTGCCACTGGCTAAGGCTATCCAACAAGGCATTTTGGTCACCTGGAACATGGATGGCTGACAGGTCTAGACCGTGTTCTAGAGCACAGTACCAGACTCTCATTGCCTCCCAGCATAGGGGGTAAGAATGAGCCCCCCTTGCTTGTTGATGTAATAGATCACACCGAAGTTGTCCAACTGCACCAGCAGGGGACCTGGACAGAAATGGTTCTGGAAGGCCTGTAGGGCATACACAGCACTGCCCTCATCACTAAAACATTATATGGAGGTGGGCCTCCATCAAAGACCAGGTCCCCTGGGTACAAAAAGGACCCAGGTGCACTCCCCAACCATGATCAGATGCGTTCATGGTAAGGATCTGCTGGGGGGGGTGTCGGGATGAAGAAGGGGACCCCTTTTAGAAGGCTGCTGTCCATCCACCACTAAAGCACCTTGCACACCAGGGAGGAGAGAAGGACTGGCTGATCCACATCGTCCATACATTGATCCCACTGGACCCTCAATGTCCACTGGGGGATCCACATGTGTAGTTTGGCCAATAGTACAGTCTTAATAGCTGCAGCTATCAGGCCCAGCAGTCTCAAAAACACCCTGGCTGTGACATACCAACCCTGGTTCACGAATTGGGCCCAAGCCATTACACATTCCACCCTGTCCTGAGGGAGGAATGCCTTTCCCTGGGCAGAATCCAGAACCACCTCTATGTACTGCAGCCCTTGGGACAGGGTCAGGACAGACTTCGGCAAACTGACAGCTATTCCCAGAGAATGAAATAATTGCAGGGTACGTTTTAGGGTCAGCAGGAGCACGTCCCTGGATTGTGCCTTCAGCAACCAATCATTTAAGTACATAAAAAAGTACAGGCCATCGCGTCTGAGGGCTGCTGCTACTGCCGCAAAACATTTAGTGAACACCCATGGCACAGAGAAGACGCCAAAGGGCAACACCCTGAACTGATGGTGTTTCCCCTTGAACAGGAACCTGAGGAATCGCCTGTGTGGGGGGCAGACCCTGATATGCAGACAGGCTACACTCCGTCTCCTTGTTTTAGTAAAGGGAGGAGGCCCGGCAGAGTGACCATCTGAAATGTTTCGTACTGGATGTAAAGATTTAGCTCCTTGAGGTCTAGAATAGACTTCAGATCCCCAGTGCGCTTGGTGACCAGTAAGAACCGGAAGTAGAACCCCTTCTTCCTTTGCTGCTTGGGTACTGGTTCTGTGGCCCTTTTTCGCAACAATGAGAACACCTCCTCCTGGAGCACAGGGATCTGGTCTGGTGGAGGAGTGGAAGGTACAGAAGAAATTTCCAGAGACTGTTCCAGAAAATCTAGAGTGTGGCCCTGTCTGATGGGCTGCAGGATCCAAGCATCTGACCCAAATTACCACCTCCTGGCTTGGGACAATAAGAGGGGGGTCCGGCCAGGAGTCATGCTGAAGTGGAACTGGCAGCCAGGGCTGCACCTCCACCTCTGGGGCTTTTGGCAGGGACACCAGTGGCGGAGGAGAGGGAAGGCAAGGTGCAGCTTGCCTGCAGTCTACACCCTGACCCAGACTTGTGAGAGACCTTACGAAAGGAGGGTCTTGGCCTGCTCCTAGGCCGGGTATTATAGTGTGGACAGACCAAATGGCCCTACCAGAGGCCTCAAGGTCATTTATAATATCCTGCACATCAGAACCAAAAAGCTTGGGGCCCACAAAAAGGGCATTCAGAACTTTTTGCTGGATGTCAGTTGCGAATCAAGAGACTCTCAGCCAGGAGTGCCATCTAAGGCAAATGCCAGTGGCTGCTGCTCTGGCAGTGGTATCTTCCATGTCGTTAATGGCTCTGAAGAGGTGTTTACTGACATCCTCCACGGTCTGGAGAGACTTGAAAGGCGCCTGTCACTGGGGACCCTCTGGAAGGGCTTGTGCTACAGCTTTGGTCTTCTTCCAGAGAGTGTTCTGGTACCTGACCATATGGGACAGGTAACTAGGAATCCTAAAGGCCTGAAGTGGCTGAAGCGAATGTCCTCTTGCCCCAAAGGTCAATCCATCTGGATTCCCTGTCAGGGGGGAGGGAACTTAAGTGCTTGGGCACCCTGAACCTGTCATGAGCCGCCTTGATCACTACCGAGTCAGTGTCTGGTTGGGTGGCATAGAAAGGGTGCCCTAGAGAAGACTGATAAAGTTCATCAGCCCTCCTAGGCATGGCAGGGATCATGCTGGGCCTGTGCCAGGAGCGGTGGCAGCATCCTCTAAGGCTGGCAGCAACGGAGGGATGACTTTAAATGAAGACTCAGGAATCTCCAAGAAATCCACCAGATTCCTCCTGCTGATGTCTTCCTCTTCAGTCTGGAAACCCACTGTGGCCTGGAGTTGCGTCATAACATTGAAGAAGGAGGGGTTCCCTCAGGGAGGGATCTCATGGTATGTTTCACTGAATCCTCGCTCTCTGAAATGACAGTGGACCTGTCTGAGAAACAACCTCAACATCTGGCTCTTCATCAGGGAGCATAAGGTCAGGGTGGTACTCCTCCTCAATATATACCTGTTCTGGGACAGGGACTGACGGCAAAGATGCAGACTATGCCCGGGAGAGCGCTGAGTGAGAAGGTTGAACTAGTGTCAACACCAAGGCAGCACCCGACGGCAGAGGCAATGAGGGCCCTGGCCATTGAACAAGCTGTTGAAGACCTGTGGTAGGGGAGGTAAGTACTGTATTGAGGTTCACAGCAGGCATAGGGAGCATCATTCTCACTGGCTGAGACAGTGGGGGCAAAGAGCCCAGCAGCATTGAATTAGTGCCTGTTGTGGCAGAGCTGGAGGGGCCCAACACCAGTGGACATTGCTGTACAGAAGGTCACAGCATTGGGGCTGGCACCGACGACCAAGGGGTCAATGGGCCTTCACCAGACGTAGGTAGGCTGGGAGAACTCACTGCCGGATAAGGCCTGGAGGAAGCCAAGGCCTGTACGGCAGGAGAAGAGGTCGCCGAACGTGGCAATGGGGCAATCCCAGGCAAACTAGAGGAAGCCAACAAGGATCAGAAGTGCCTCTGAGGGGAACGGTCAATAGAGTGTTCCTTGTCCCGGTGAGCGTGTTTCCCCAAAGACTTGTCCTTCACCTTACTGGCCTGACAGCCTGAAGAAGCAGCCGGAGACTGAGAGGGGAGGTGGCACATTCTGTCTCATTCTCGGAGTTGCTACCTGTCCAAGGCATGAGGGAGGCCAGGGCACTCCACTTCTGAACCTTCAACTCCTGGTTGAAGGATTGGTGTGGAAGGGAAGGATTTGGCTTCATAGGGGACTGTTGCCCAACCTGGGCAGATGCAAGCTTGTATCAGGAGGATGGTCTGCATCTGTCTGGAAAGGGACCTCAGTCCTTAGTGAGAAGCTGGAATGTTTCAGCAGAGAGCATTTAAACTGGCCAAGGGAGGAGAGCCAGGAGAGGCAAGTGGCTTAAGAACACCCCCCCAGCAAGAACATGCAAAAGAAGTACAAGATGACAAGAACAACTAGGCGAGCAGTGAGGGCAGGCAAAACGCTCATAAGGGAGGATTGGGGGGTCAAGAGCACATGAGCATGAATACAGGGGTGGGGGGAAGAGGCAAAGTAGAGAAAACAGGAACAGAGGGAGGGCAGGGAGTAAACATGGAAGATCATGTTCACAAATGCCCGCAGTCTGGGAAATAATGTTCCAAACCTGGAAGCCTTGATGACGGATGCAGACCTTGACATAGCAGCAATAACAGAGACATTGTATTCTGCTAATCACAGCTGGGACATCAATGTACTAGGCTATACAGTGTTTAGAAGGGACAGGGAAGGAAAAAAAAAAAAAAAAAAAAGTGGGGGACCCTGTACATCAGAGAAGGCATAAAGGCTACAGAAGTACAGGGAAGGCGGAGGGGGGGGGGGCTGAGGCAATGTGGGTCACCCTTGAACTAGGAAATGGCACAGCAATAGGTACAGGGGTGATCTACAGACCTCCAACACAGAGGGAGGAAGTAGACGTGGTACTAGTGGAGGAAATTCACAACATGGCAGCTAAAGGTGAAATTCTGTTGATTGGAGATTTTAATATGCCAGATGTGGACTGGACCACCCAGGCAGCTGCTTCAGCCAGAAGCACGGCCATCCTGGAATCCCTGCAGATGTTTGGACTCCGTCATCTGATGCACAAGCCCATCAGGGACAAATCGATTCTAGACCTGGTATGGACCAATGGAAACAAGAGTCAAAAGAATCCAAATGGAAGGGCAGCTGGGATCCAGCGACCACCACATGGTGTGGTTTGACATGGAGACAGGGACTCAGTTAAGCCACACAAGGGCAAAAGTATTAGATTTCAGGAGGGCGGATTTCAATGAAATGGGTAGATGTTTAAAAGCAGCCCTGGAGAAGGTAGAGGTGATAGAGGGGGTGGAGGAACAGTGGGGGAAACTAAAAGGAGCCGTTATGGAGGTAACTAGCCAATGCATTATGATAGTGGCGAAAGGGAAAAGAAGAAACCACTATGGTTCTCTAAAGAGGTGGGAGACAAAGTAAGGGCACAAAGAGCAAGTTTCAGGAAGTATAAGGGGACCTAGAGGGAGGAGGACAGAGAGGTGTATCTTGAATGTCTAAGAAAGGCAGGGAAGGCTGTTCGGAAAGCCAAGGCACAGATAGAGGAGGGTTTAGTACGAACTGTTAAAAAAGGGGACAAGACATTCTATAGGTACATCAGCGATAAAAGAAAACGGGGGGGGGTTGTAAGGAGGGAAAGTGCAAGGAGAGGGATCTAGACAAGGCAGAAATACTGAACAAATACTTCTTTTCAGTATTCACTGAGGAGGGAGAGGGTCAAGGACCACAGTTGGGGAGCAGAGGCAATTGGGGGGGGTAGAAGTGGACACCAGTCCATTCACGGTGGAGAGAGTTCGGGAGGAACTCACAAAGCTGAAGGTGGATAAAGCCATGGGGTCAGATGATATACACCCGAGGATATTAAAGGAAAACTGCACCCTCATATCTTCTAAATGTTGTTTCCATGTCAACAGACAACTCTTCATGTAGCTGTTAAAAATGTGTGCAACTGCTTCAGTTAGTTTTCACACTTCATACTAGGCCCTGTCACTTTCCTGGGAGGGTCCATTTCGTGGTTGTTGAAATCTCATTGTTCCTGAGAGCTGCATTAGCATATGAGAACATGATGTCAGATCAACCATTTATGTCATGTATCTCTATGCTAAAATCACAAATACCCTGCAAAAACTCTGTGGAAACTATCTTACAAACTGAATGGAGTTTAAAGGGGGAAAAACTACATTACAACTCAGATAGCTTGTAAAACTCACTGAAGTTAAATGTGGTATTTCACAGCTTCTTGCAGCTTGGTTCTTTTAAAACTACCTAAGCAGACAGGCATACTGGGGAGTTTAAAGGTTGATTACACATCACATTCTCATATGCTAATGCAGCTCTTGGGAACAATGAGATTTCAACAACCATCAAATGGACCCTCCCAGGAGAGTGGCAGGACCTAGTATGAAATGTGAAAACTAACAGAAGCAATTGCATACACGCATAACAGCTACATGAAAAGAGTTATCTGTTGACATGGAAGCAAATGACATTTAGAAGATATGAGGGTGCAATTTTCCCTTAAGGGAGCTGCGGAGGGAACCAGCAGTGCCACTGGCCACCCTGTTCACAGAGTCACTCAACACAGGCATGGTTCCAGAGGACTGGAGGAGGGTGCATGTAGTCCCACTGCACAAAAGGGGCAGTAGGGTGCAAGCAGGGAAATACAGGCCAATCAGCCTCACCTCAGTGGTGGGGAAAACCATGGAGACACTGCTGAAAGAAAGGATAGTGGCACACCTGGAATCCATTGGTGCCCAGGATCTGAGGCAGCATGGATTCACATCAGGAAGGTCTTGTCAAACGTATCTGACAGAATAAGAATCCTTACCAAGCACAGAGTGCTGTCTCATCTCAGAGTGAGAAAGACTGGGGCTCATGGGAAATGGGTGATCTACATAAATACAGTCAAGCTCACAATGTTTCAGCTCAGAGGGGACTCAGCGTATACCAACTCCCTGCTCACAGGAGCCGACACACAACGGGATGTTTCAAAACGCACAAGCTGGGCCAGATGGGGTGGGGAGGAAAAGCTGAGAGTTCAAAGGATGCTCTCCTCTGGAAGATCTGTGTTCTCAGCTGTACTACTACCACCTGGCTGGAGAGCAGGACCGAGAGGCTCTTGGGCCTGGTGGGTTCAAACAGCTTAGGAATTGGTGCCATTTGACAGCCCTGAGTGTGAAGGGGTGGGATGGCATATGGACACATAATCAGGAAAGTAGTTTTGCACACAGAAATCCCCCCAAAAAATTACTTTCTAAATAAAATAAAATTAAAAAAAAAAAAATAAAAAATAACTTTCTTTCAAGAAAATAAATCAAACATAAATGCTGAAACACAGCTGTACTTCCAGAAAAGTACAGTTATGTAGGAACTTTTCATAACAGTAGATCTTCGAGAGAGGGTTCCTTCAGTAGGTCATCACATACAGGACTAGTGCCACCTGGCGTCTGGCTGCATGGCAGACTTTCTAGCAATACCAGACGGGGGACCACCCAGCCGACGTCACATAACCTACGTCAGTGTGACCCTATACAGTGGGCGTTCCCCACTCCCGCCCTCCAGTTCTCCCGCCAGAGCCTGGAAGAGGCCTGACAGCAGGAGGAACAGAGTCTGGAGTCCCTAAATAAAGAGGGGAGGGAAAAATTTGACCTACTGAAGGAACCTCTCTTGAAGATCTACTGTTACGATAAGTTCCTATGTAACTATACTATCTTACTTCGAGAGGGTTCCTTCAGAGTAGATCATCACATATAGGACTGAATCCCAAGCAGTCCCTCCTAAGAGAGACCAAGAGAAACCAGGGAGGAGGGAAAAACTCCAACAACCAAAGAAAACACACAGTGGAATCAGCCTAGGACAGAAGGCCCTGCAGAACAGCTAGGCCAAAACCTGCCCTTCGCCTAGAAACAATGTCCAGACTGTTGTGTTTGGTAAAGGTATGGACAGAACTCCACATTGCTGCTGCACAGATATCAGCTGCTGACATGTTGCTCAAAAAAGCTGAGGAAGCAGCCATCCCCTTGTAGAATGACTTCTCACAGGCCCCAGCAGAGGCTTGTCATACTTCTGGTAGCAAAAGTGTAGGCAATTGCCCAACCAATTGGACAGGCACTACTTAGAGACAGCTTTGCCCAAAGACCTGGGGGCAAAGGAGACAAACAATTGATCATCCTTGCAGAACTCTTTCGTACGGTGGGTGTAGCACTGGAGGATACAACGCACATCCATAGTGTGCAGGAGTGCCTCACCCCTATTCACAGGGGACAGAAAATATACAGGGAGCTCCACTGATTGGTTCAGTGTGACCTCTGACACCATTTTAGGCAAAAACTTCGGATTTGTCCTAAGGACCGCCCGGTCCCTGTGGAAAATTAAATAAAGCTCCTTACAAACCAGAGCCTGAAACTCCGAAATTCTTCTAGCTGAGGTAACCGCAACTAAAAACAACCTCTTCCAGGATGGGGAAGTGTAAATCACAGCTCATCGCTGGTTCAAAAGGCGGGAGAGTGAGTTTCTCCAACACGAAGTTTAAATCCCAAGGTGGTGTAGGGCTGCGGATAGGGGGTTTCAGATGGAGAATCCCTTTCAGAAATGTCTGAGACTTCCAACTGAGCCACAGGTTTACCATCCACCAGCTCGTGGTACGCCGAAATAGCCAAAAGATGGACCTTCAAGGAGGAATAGGAGAGGCTCGAATCTGAAAGAAGAAGGAGGAATTCCATGCCTTGTGGGGCAGAACAAGAGAAGGGTTCCAGTATTTGGAAGCCGCATACGTGGAACAGGCAGATGGCTTTCTAGCCTCAACCAGTATCTGGGAGACTCGAGAGGAAACCCCGAAGCAAGAGACCGCTATGTCTGCAGGAGCCACGCATGAAGGTGCAGGGTCCTGAGCCCTGGATGAACGAGCTGGCCTTGATTCTGTGTCAAGAGGTCGTGAGTCATGGGAAGTGAAACCAGTGGTTCCTCCGCTAACTGCTGCAGAAGCAGGAACCAAATCTGTCTCTGCCAGAGAGGGGTGATGAGGATCATCCGTGCCTTCCCTGCCTGAAGCTTGTGGGGAACCATCTGGAGAATGGGAAACGGAGGGAAGGCATAAAAAAAAAAAATGTCCCTGTCCGAGACAGACAAAGCGTTGTGCCAGAAAGTACCATGCCCTGGAACGAGCGAGCAAAAACTCTGAAGTTTTGCGCTGAATGGGAGGCGAAAAGGCGGAGTTCCAGACGCCACCACCTTAGGAAGAGAGACTCTGCCACTTCCTGACTTAGTTCCCATTCATGACTAAGGGTTAGAGACCTGCTGAGACTGTCCGCCAGGACATTTTGGAGGCCTGGAACATGCATGGCCACTAAGGACAGATCATGCTGGACTGCCCAGTTCCACACTCTCATTGCTTCCCTGCAAAGAGGGTACAAGCGAGTTCCTCGTTTGTTGAGGTACTAGACTACTGATATGTTGTCCGTCTGGACGAGCAGTGATCCCTTGGGGAGAAAGGTCTGGAATGCCTGAAGCACATAAAAACCGCTCTCATCTCCAGAACGCTGATGTGCAACACCTCAGAGCTGGACCAAAGCCCCTGGGCTTGGTGTTCCCTAGACATTCCCCCAAAACCCATGTTCAATGCATCTGTAGTCAGAGATGCTGAGGGGGGCAGGACTCCTGAAAGGAAGACCGAAGGAAAGGTTGCAGGGATCCCTCCACCAAAGCAAGTCTTTCTGGACTGCCGATGATACCAGGACTGGATGGTCCAGGTCGTCCAGGAGTTGATTCCACTGCACCGGCAAGGACCACTGAGTGACTCATGTGGAGCCTCGCAAGGGGAATGGTAGTGATGAAGGCCGCCATCAGGCCGAGAAGGCGAAGGACCTCCCTTGCTGGAATGGTTCCGGATGAGGCCACTACTGAAGCCTGACAGACCAGAGTCTCCACCCTATCCGGAGGAAAGAAGGCTCGGCTCTGCTCTGGACCGTGTCCAAGACTGACTCAATAAACTGAAGTCTCTGGGTCAGGGAAAGAGACGACTTGGGGAAACTGACAGTAATCCTCAACTTGGAAAACAAATCCAAAATGAAAGTCAGAGCTTCCGAGAGAGAATCCCTGGAAGGGGCTGAGATCAGCCAGTCGTCCAGGTAGGGAAAACTGCTATGCCCTGATGACGCAGAAAGGCCGCCACCACCGCCAGGCACTTGGTAAAGACCCCAGGTGCCGAAGACAGACCAAAGGGAAGGGCCCAGAACTGGAAATGTTCCCCTTGGAAACAAAAAGTACAGTTACGTAAGAACTTAACGTAACAGTAGATCTTCGAGAACTGCTCTTGCAGCAGGTTATACCATTAGGACTGAAGCCAGTAGGCGCCGGGACCCCACGGAAAAATTCTAGCTAGCAGTATCCAGTGGGGGACCGCCCCCGACATCGGCCCCTCCCCGACGTCAGGCATCACATAAAAGGGGGCGGTCCCCCAGCATCCCCAGTTCTCCCACCGGAGACTCCCGGCACAAGTGTGACATCTGAAGGGGAGACCGAGGATCCACTTCCAAAGGAAGGTTAGAAAAAAGGCATCAAAAGACGCTGTAGCCTAAAAACTAGGTCAGAAGACTCAACCTCCAGAGGGCAAGGTGGGAGGGAAACTACCTGCTGCAAGAGCTGTTCTCGAAGATCTACTGTTACGCTAAGTTCTTACGTAACTGTACTATAATGTATGGTGGAACGCTGTTGAGCAAGGAAATCCATGCTCCCAACAGTGTTGTTGTGCTCGCCTCAGTGCGTCATGATCTTGTTGTGCTGCACTGGGTGCGTCACCGGTGCAGCACAACAAGATTAATTTCTGACCTTCTTGTCTGCGATTTAAAACTTGGCGTCGTGAGGAGCTAGCAGCGCTGGAGCGAGTCTGAACATGGAAGCCAAGTAAGGCATTATTTTAAAAATGCTGCTTCCATTCGCTGTTTTGAAATGAATAGACTCCCCATACACTATAAAAGATTGTCTGTGAGAGTCATTCCTAAACTAAGGATCTTCTCGGATCTCGAGGTATCCTAGCAGGACAACCTCTCGAGCTTCGCTCTCGAGGTCGAACGTTGCCAAGGATACCTCTCAATTGAGAATATCCTTGTTGTGAATGACTCCCCATAGACAGTCCTCTATATCTTACTTCGAGAAACAGCTCTTGCAGCAGGTTACACCATTAGGACTGATTCCCAAGCAGTAAGGGAACAATTTGCTACCGGGAGGAGGGTAGGAGAGATGACTCAGACTTCACGACAAAAGTCCTTGAAGGACCGCCAAGGCGAATCCAGCTCTACGCCTAGAGGCAATGTCCAAACTGTAGTGTCTGATGAAAGTGTGCACAGTGGTCCAAGTCGCTGCGCACAGATGGCTGAAGTGGAAATTTTTGAGGCGCAGCGAAAGGTAGCCAGCCCCTCGTGAATTACCCTTCACGGTCCCGGTAAGCATATTGTGGCTCTGATAACAGAACATAATGCACTTGACCAACCATCTGGAAAACGACTGTTTCGAAACAGGAGCACGGAGCATCTGCTGTGCGTAGGAAACAAAGAGCTGGTCCGACTTAAGATGGGCTTTGGTTTTGGTCAGATAAAATCTGAGACATCTATGCACATCTAGAGTGTGCAACAGGGCCTCCCCCCTGTTACCGTAATTCGGGTAATACACCGGCAGGTCTATATCCTGGTTGAGTGTGACCGCTGAGACCACTTTGGGAAGGAACTTAGGATTTGTTCTTAAGGACACCCTCTCCTTGTGAAAAACCAAATAAGGATCCTTGCACATGAGTGCATGAAGCTCAGATGCTCTTCTGGCAGAAGTAACAACAACTAAAAGGAGCATCTTCCAAGCGAGGAGGCATGGCTATAATCCAGCTGGTGCAAAGCGGAGGTAGAGTAAGCTGCTCTAAAACAAAGGGGAGATCCCAAGATGGAACCGGGTCTCTGATAGGAGGTCTCAGGTGCAGGATGCCACACAAAAAAGCACGTGAAGCCTCTAGTTGAGCTAGACAGCTATGACCTATCGGTGAATGATACGCTGAAATGGCGCACAGGTGAACCTTAATGGAAGAGATGGGAAGGCCTGCCTCATACAGGGTTAGAAGGTAGTCTAACACTGACCTCTCTGAACAATCCAATGGGGTCAATCCGCGAGTTTGAGCCCAGATGCAAAATCTGCGCCACTTCATGGTGTAAGTGGCATGAGTGGAGGGTTTTCTGGCTGCCGCCAGAATGTCCGCAACTTCCCGAGAGACCCCGTATCTCAGGACTGCTATGTCTTTCTTTATTTTATTTATCAGTTTACAACCTTTGAGCCAGGGGCTCATTTACAAAGGTACCTCGTCACATAGAGGACACGGACAGTGGCATGGGATACAACAGATAAAACAGGAACAGAAGCAACAGATAAAACAGGTACAAAGTAAGTGTCATTCAAGGTTACAGTTGGTACAAAACAGAAATGAGGAATACATGGCTAATCAGGCTAGCAAAAATAGGGTTAGTGATTGGGAAGGAGGGGGAGAGCCAGGGTGAAAGAGAGTATAGGGAAGGAGGTAAGGAGGAGGGGTGGAGAGCAGCTCGGTGAGCATGTCTTTAGGAGCCAGGCATGCAGCTTCAGCAACCGAAGATCCGGATGGACTAAGGAGCCTGCCTCCTGGGACAGAAGTTGAGAGCTGAATGGCAGAGGCACCGGAGGTTCCTGGGTCAGATGATGTAATAGAGGGAACCAAATTTGCCTGGGCCAAAAAGGCGCTACCAGAATCAGTGACGCCCGCTCTTGCCGGAGCTTCAGTAAAACCCTCTGGATCAAATGGAAGGGCAGGAAAGCGTAGAGGAATCTGCCCATCCAAGAGAGGGACAACGCATCTCACCAGAAAACACCAGGCCCTGGATCTAGTGAGCACAAATTGAGCAGTTTTGCACTGGATGGGGACACGAAAAGGTCTAATTCTGGTGTCCCCCATCTGTGAAACAGATCCTCTGCGACTTCCTGAAGCAGTTCCCATTCGTGGACTCTGGCCTGTGATCGGCTGAGACTGTCCGCGATTCTGCTGTCCACTCCGGGAACGTGCACTGCAATAATATCTGCGCAGTGTTGCAGTACCCAATTCCAAACCCTTTGAGCCTCCCTGCAAAGGGGGTAGGAACGAGTGCCTCCTTGTTTGTTGAGACAGTACATCACCGCAGTATTGTCTGTTTAAATCAGAAGAGTACCCGGTGGAATGTCCGTCTGGAATGCTTGTAGAGAAGAGAGGACGGCTCTCATCTCCAGAATATTTATGTGCAGATGGGACTCTAGAGACGACCATGAGCCTTGAGTCCTGACCCCGTTGAGGTGAGCTCCCCATCTGGATCCCGAGGCATCCGTGGAGAGTGTCACTAAAGGAGATGGCACCATGAAGGGGACTCCTTTCGAGAAATGGTCCGGGACGAGCCACCATTGCCAGTCTCGGATGACTGCATTCGTGATCCGGACTGGATGTTGCATATGAACTTGCTTCTGGTCCCACTGAAGCCGCAACATCCATTGGGTAACCCGCATATGGAGTCGGGCTAGGGGAACCGTCGCAATGGCAGCCGCCATATGTCCGAGCAGGCAAAGAATGGTCCTGGCGGGCACGGTTGTCTTCGTCATTGTGTCCCGTATGAGGGATCTGATGTGTTCCGATCTGTCCGAAGGAAGAAATGCTCTCCCTTGAGTGGTGTCCAGAACTGCACCAATAAATAGCAGAGTCTGAGATGGGACAAGGTGCGACTTCTCCTGGTTGATGATGATGCCCAACGATGGGAAAAGAGAATGGGTATCCTGAATCGCGGACATCAGGGCCTCCTGAGAGGGTGCCATGAGGAGCCAGTCATCTAGGTACGGAAAAACACAGTGGCCCTGCCTCCTAAGAGTTGCTGCCATGACTGCCATGCACTTCGTAAACACCCGAGGTGCAGAAGACAGTCCGAATGGGAGGGCTCGGAACTGGTAGTGGCGTCCCAGAAACTCGAAGCGCAGAAACCTTTGATGCGTTCAAGCTATCGGGAGATGTAGGTAAGCGTCCTGCATGTCCAGCGACGCTAGCCATGTGCCTTCTTTGAGCATGGGGATGAGACCCGGTAGGATCACCATGCGAAAGTGTTTGTATAACACAATCATGTTGAGATCGCTGAGATCTAAGATTTTGCGCAAGTCCCCTGTTTTTTTTGAGACCAGGAAGAAGTGGGAATAACCTTTTCCTTTCTGGTCTGGTGGAACGTACTCTATGGCCTCCTTGTCCAGGAGGGCCAAGATCTCCTGCTGGCTGAGCAGGGCATGCTGACCCGAGTAACGGGAGAGCAGGGGAGGTCTGGACGGTGGGTGGCCGAGGAACTCTATAGAGTGTCCTCACTGTACCAACTGTAACACCCACCGGTCGGAGGCGATCCTCTGCCATCCTGGGAGGTAATGAGAGATGCGACCCCCGACCTTTATCCTTTGATCCAGAGGAGGGGCGAGGGCCGGGAAGGAGTCATGCTGTGGTGGGATTGGGTCCCGTGGGCTGGGCTGCCTTGGGATGCTTTGAGCCCTGGCCCATGGGGAATCTGGCTTGACCTTTGCGACCAAAATTGCCCCAGGGCTGCAGGCCGAAACGTGGCTGTTGCCATTGTTGCCTGCCGCGAAAACGGTTCTGGTTCTTCCGAAAGGAACCAGATTTGGGCCTGTACATAGCCTGTACAGTCCGAACTGCCTTCCCGGCGTCCTGTAGCTTGGTGATGACCTTCTCGGATTCCTCACCGAACAGGACAGCTCCGTTACAAGGGACATCCAGGACATTCTTCTGAACGTCCGGGGTGAAACCGGAGACTCTCAATCAAGAGTGTCTCTGAAGACAAATGCCAGTAGCTGCTCCCCTGGCATCCGAGTCCACTGAATCGTAAGCGGCTCGGAGAACCTGGGTCCCCACGTGCGACCCAGTATGAAGGAGGTTGAGCAGCTCCTCCTCCTTTTCGCCATCCGGAAAGTCCTTCAAAAGGTCTTGGCCCTGCTCCCAGAGGGCGTTTTGAAATTGCACCATGTGCGTGAGGTAATTCAAAGACCTTATCGAGCATGTAGCAGCCGCATACATGAGTCTTCCCATAGAATCTAATGCTTAGATTCTTGGTACGGAGGCTGGGTAATCAAGTGTTGCGGTCGTTGAGACCGATCATGAGACGCCGTAATGACCAGTGAGTCTGCCGGGGTTGCTGCGCCAGATACAGGTCCTCCATAGGAGCTCTGTAGAGGAGGTCAGCTTTCTTAGGAACAGCTGGTGTCGAGTGCGGACGCTTCCAAGCCGCCTTGGTGACGTCCGTGAAGGTGTCCATTAGAGGTGGGACCACCACAGGCTTTGGGTCCTTTTGCCTAAGGTAACGGGCAAGGCGTTGTCTCTCGGGGTCCAAGTCTTCAGTCTCCCATCCCATATTCTTCTGGATGTGCCTCATGATTTCAGGAAAGAGTGATCATCCGTGGTGACCTTGGCTGGTCTCGTGGGTCTGGTGATGAGGACTATAGAGAGGATGGAGACCTGGAGGTATCGGACGTATCCGGTCTGGAGTCATCCCAGTGGGTGTCGTCTGTCCCTGGGTCGTTTAGGGCTTGGCGACCCAGAGGGAGACTGTGATGGGCGTCTTTTTTGCTCTCTAGATCTGCCCCTAGGAGGTGGAGTTGGCTCCTTAGGGGTCGGGAGTCTTGAGCCTTCACCCTCCCAAGGAGTGGGTGGAGGTGTAAGAGGCTTACTGGGGACCATGTCCGTTTTGATGGTCTCCCACCAGAAGGTGAACAATTCCTTCATCTCCTGAATGTTCATGCCCTACGACGGGCCCAGGGTCGGTGTGGGTCTGTCTCCGGGTCCTGGAGAACCACCGGATCCGTCGACGGCTCCCCAGGCATGCCAGCGTCCTCTGTGCCGCCCATCTGGTCGTCCGGTAGCGCGGCATCCTCCTCTCCTGAGGACCCCTGACGTCTGGTGTCACCCAACGTCAGTACAACGGCTGTCGGGTCAGGAGTACGTTTTTCGGGTGCCGGGTCAGGCACCTTTTTATTCTGTGACGTCCGTTTAAGAGGCGTCAAATCCTTGGTCTTCCTTTCCGGGGCCTTGTGAGGCTGGGAGACGGACCTGAGGTCGGTGTCCCGACATCGGCCTGACGCCCCGCTAGATTTAGAGGAAGGCTTCCTATGTTTCTCTGAAGAGTCAGGCCTGGAAGAAGAGTCAGGTGCCCGGTTGGTCTTAAGCGGGTGCAAGGAGACTGAACAACCCCCTGAAGACCTTATCATAACTGGGGGAGGTTGGGAGCGGGCCCGGGAAGAAGAATGGTCGGACCACGTAGAGCTGGAGCTGGCCCTGGATTCAGAGGCCCTGCTGGGGGATCCCGACCTACCAGAGTCCCGGTGCTTCCCGGTCTTATGGGAAGAATCCCCTTTGGAGGAAGGTCTTTTTTCCATTTTGCGAAGTTTCTCTTCAAGAAAGAACCCCTGAAGGGCCTTCTGGTGGCGGATCCTGGTCCTGCTATTAAATTGTTGGCAGATGGGGCAGGCCTGGGTGACGTGTTCCGGGCCCAGGCACCTCACACAAGCCGAATGATGGTCGGAGAAGGGGATCTGCTTGCCGCAGGTGCACTTTGAGGGGTGTCCTTCAAGAGAAGGAGTGGG